>CM061240.1:0-1200000 GCA_030848705.1 Heracleum sosnowskyi | reverse complement strand
CCACTCTTTAATAGCTGCAGTATTATCTTATTCTTACATCATAGGCAATGTTAAAAAGGCAAGATGTCACTGACAAATGATTGTGACTATAAAGAAACAGAAGAGTTTTATTATTGTGAGATATTTGCTTGTCAAAGACGGCAACTGATAGTTGATTGATCGCCTTTGCAGATATGAAAAAGACATGCTTGCATTCACTGGTTGCAGTCACAATCATACAGCAGCTGAGGAAGAGGAACTTCGTATTATGAGGTATAATGTTGTGCACTGGAAAGAGAAAGAGATAGACAGCAACGAAAAAAGACTACAAGGGGGATGTCCTATGTCCCCAAGAGAAGCTGCTTTGTTTCTCAAGGCCATGGGTTATCCAGCCTCCACAACCGTGTACATAGTTGCAGGTGAAATTTATGGCAGCAGCAGCATGGAGTCTTTTAAATCAGAATTTCCGAATGTTTACACACACAACACTCTTGCTACAAAGGAAGAACTGGAGCCCTTTAAGATGTATCAGAATCGCCTCGCGGCATTGGATTACATTGTTGCCCTTGAAAGTGATGTCTTTGTTTACACATATGATGGAAATATGGCAAAAGCAGTGCAAGGGCACAGGAGGTTTGAAGGATTCCGAAAGACAATAAACCCAGACAGGTATGTTGTGTCTTTGGTTCATATTGTCAGAATATTGTTGGAATCCTGTGTTTTATAGCTCATATATTGACGATTTATTTGGTTTTCCCCTTCCATGTTGCAGATTAAACTTTGTTCAAATGATAGATGAATTGGATGCTGGTGCTCTAAGTTGGGAAGAATTTTCTTCACTGGTGAAAGCGTCACACGCTGACAGGCTTGGAGCACCATACCTTAGACGAGCAGGTGAAACACCAAAAGAAGAGGAAAATTTCTATGCAAACCCCTTACCTGGCTGTGTATGTAATAGATCTCAGGCAAAACTTAGTAGTAAACATCTACAGCAGAGTCGTAAGCAAAGAGCTGCTTCAAGAAGATAAGGTTTTGCATTTTATTTGGATGCATGACTTTTAAAGTTGTAGTAGCCATAGCCCATAAGCGGCATTGTAAAGTTACCTCAACTTCCACCTCACTCGAGGGCTCATAGCAGACACACCAGAGAACGCGGAGAAGCAACCGAGATATCCGATGTCACAAACAGATCAGCTTTTAATAGGTATGTACAGAACATAAGGAAACAGAGGATACATGCTTGAAACTGGAAAGAAGATACCTTTGAGTTATGTATAGGAATACCAGAGTGATGGACTTTATAGTTCAGAGACATAATCAGCAAAGATAGTAGCATTAGCATTTACAGTATTTTCGTTACTTCGTTAGTCTTTGGTTGATAGCGTTCGTGCATATATCACATCACATAATAGAGTCCGTAAAGTCCCCCTTCCCGGTTTGCCTCTCTCACCATTTCACCCTTCTGAGCTATGTTTTCGAGATAATGAGTATTGTCTGGTTGGTTTGTTTGTTCAAAAGAACCTCCAGATGATGCAGTGTCCATTGTCAGAAGAGAAATTAGGCTCAAACCTAATCATCTCTGATATTGTGCTACTATACAGTAAGTAGCAAATCAAATTATTAAAGCCTGGCCTTTTTAAGCACTTAAATAGATAATGGACCAAGATAGAGATGGTCATTTGACAAAATTCAAGTGCCACTATTTATTACAAGTGAATGGACTCGTGGTATAGTCAAAATACAGATACAGATGAATGAACCAGTATAAGTTGGGCTTTGGAGTGGGCTTGGAGGAGTATCAAAACTTCAGTATGTATCCGGCCCACTTAAAGAACCTTCAGCCCAACCCTACCTTGGTTCAAAGCTAAACAATATTAGGGTTTAGGGTTTCACTATAAAGCCCCGTGTCCATTCTACAATTTTCTCATCCATTTTAGTTTAGGTGTATAGCCTCCATCTTCTCCATTGTTTTTCTTTCTTCAGTTTCATCTTAGTGCCAAAAAACAGAGTAGATTTTTCTACATCTTTTTTTATTATTACAAACTAAAAACCTTTTTTTTTTTGATATATTGTTATCTTCAGTCTTGCACTTTCATTTTGCAGTGAAGAAATTTAAGGGGGAAAGTTTTTTCTGAGCTGTTTATCCACTTGTGTGTGTATATATATATACCTTTTCTTTAACCAGTTCGGTTACGAGATATTTAAATACTCACGTACACATTTTTTTATCGTATCTTGACGAACTTTTGTTACCGAATCTTAAAAGTATTAGCTTATAAGTCTGCTAGAGTTATGTGTTTTCATATTTGTGTTTGTGTGTGTCCCGTAAATGAAGCCAATTTGCAGAGCAAGAACGTGCAACATAAATGACGTATAACTTGCATTGAAGGTTGGCAATAACAAAGAAGCGATTCTCCGTGCCTTTCAGAGTCATTTCATTTTGATTATGGCCTCGAACAAGTCGCTACATCTATTCTTTCATTTCCCTATTCGTGTTTCTCTATTTTTTTTCAAGTCAAATTGTGTTTTTTTTGAACACCGAATAATTTTTAAAATTTGATATGAATCTCGGATAATATAAGAATCTGGTTCCGCCACGCGCAATAACAGTGTTTTGGTTTGGATCCTATCACTAATTTGTCATGCCCTGTTACAATAATATACTACTGTAATGGATAGGAACAAATAAATTTGTTGAAACATAGAAGTTCTGAAAGATAACATAAATAATATATAATTAACTATTAACACAAGTGACAAAGATTCTTGGTTGCTCAATTGTCACTAGTTCGATTAACTTTAATAATTAAAATATAAGTAATTGTTGACCCACCACTTCACCCACTGCTTAGATCTGATTAATGAGTTGGTTATGTGTCTCTTGTTGTTGGTTGTTCTTGATTTTTGTCTTGGCAAGAATCATATCTGTTTTACTATTTGCTTTTCAGATAAATTATTAGGAGTATCTACTATAAAATGCAAATCCTAAAAATAACATACTTTCTTTGAATCTCAATCGTCAATTTCAAGTTTCAACAAACAAAATGGAAACGAGTTTAAAATTTTCGAGTTGAGTCTTGTTAGGGATATGAGAAAATGTCAAACAAGTCGGTTTTTTAAATGAATAAAAAAAATCATTTTTAAACCCATCTAGATGATAAACCTTATCAAAAAAAGGTTTAATAATTATATCGTAAACCTTTAATAATTACTACAAGTTTAATAAATATATAATCTTTAATAATTAGTGCAACTTAAATCAAACTTATTAACAAAAAAATTGTAAATAGTCAAACTTAACGGGAAAAAAAAAAATGCTTACGCCCCTTCTAACTTATCTTTTGCACACTAGGGGATAGAGCTGCAATTCTAATCGGACAGCTTACAAGTCGCTCAACCTCGAATTTAAGGGGGTGATATTGTATCATGACTTTATTGACAAATTTTGGGAAAATGACTTTAATGGATTTTAACAACTTTTTAATGACTCTTGTTGACTTCTTAAAATTTCAAAATACTTTAAATGACTCCTAATACAATGACTTTTAAAAACTTTAATAGACTTCTATTAAAAAATCATGACTTTTTATAGATTTTGGAGTGTGCCCAGAAGAGCTACAAATATCATATACCCAGAATAGTTACAAATATAATATCATATATAGCCTCTCTGAAACCCCTGTTTGGGCGTATGTTCTCAAATCAAATTGGCGACCAGAAAATCGAGTACAAGGTATATTTTTTGTTGTATTATGGATACGATAACAGTGTTTACTGAATCATATTTATAAACATGTCATATTAATTGTAATCTTGTATCAGATTTTTGTGATATAAATATAAATATGGATATTGAAAATCAAGAAGAGGAAGAAAAAGATATGGCTGAAGAGGAAGAAAGGGAAGAAAAACGACATGAAATTTTAAAAAAATTATTGACAGTAAATGAAGGAGTGCTAAGTGTGCTCAATAAGCACACAATTACCCTTTCTAATCAAAGCATCTCTCGTTCACTTACTAGGCGACCTGTCAATTCAAGAGGATATGAATATATTCACGGTGTATTAAATGAGGATCCCGAACACTTTCGAAAACTTTACAGGATGTATCCTCAAGTTTTTCTTAAGCTATCCAAGATTATTAGAGAAAAAACACTTTTGAAAGATACAAGATTTATATGCATTGAGGAGATGCTTGCGACTTTTCTACTTGTTGTTGGTCAGAATTCTCGATATTCTCATGTTGGTGAAACATTCAACCGCTCACATTTTAGTACTAGTCAAAATTTCAACAAAATTTTGAAAGTTCTGAATGAAATTGTGGTGGATTTTATGGTTAAACCTGGTTCTTCAACCCCCGAAAAAATCAGAGAAAGTACAAGGTTTTTTCCTTATTTTAAAGTAAGTATATTGTGATTTATATTTTTATTGTGTTATATCATTATTACTCGTATACATAATTTTTCTTACATACATGATTATATGTTTAATTTTTTTAACCAATTCAGGATTGCATAGGAGCAATTGATGGCACTCATATTCCAGCTATGGTCTCCGGACGTGACACAAGCAGCTACCGTAATCGTCATGGGACAATTTCACAAAATGTTTTAGCAGCTTGCAATTTTGATTTGCAATTTATATATGTTCTTAGTGGTTGGGAAGGATCTGCACACGATTCAAAATTATTAAATAATGCTATATCAAGGAGAAATGGACTTAAAGTATCACAAGGTATTTTTTGGTGTATTTAATTATTTTTTATTTATAAATTATATATGTTATTGTTTATCATCTACTTGTATTTTAGGCAAATATTATTTGGTGGATTGTGGATTTCCAAATAGACTCCATTTTTTAGCTCCCTTTCGTGGTGTTCGTTATCATCTTCAAGATTTTCATGGTCAAGGTCGTCATCCTGAAAATGCCAAAGAATTGTTTAATCTTCGCCATGCTTCCTTGAGAAATACAGTGGAGCGATTATTTGGAATATTCAAATCTCGATTTACAATTTTCAAGACGGCACCTCCTTTTTCATTTCAAACACAAGCTGAGCTGGTTTTAGCTTGTGCAGGCTTACATAATTTTCTTCGTAAAGAATGTCGTTCAGACGAATTTCCAGTTGAACCAGATAGTGAAACTTCATCAACAAACCAAGAAGAAGATTTTGAGCCACTTATTCATGAAACACAGGAGCAACAACGTGAAAATGCTAATGCGTGGAGAAATGATTTGGCGAATGAAATGTGGATGAATGTGGAAAATATGAATGGTGCTGAATGATTTTGCAATTTGTTGTTTTTATGCAACTTATGGTAGTGCTTTATATGTTTGTGATACTTTCAATTAGCTACTGGATAATAATTTGATCATTGTTTAATATGTTAATGATCTGATTTTATGGAGCCAATATGCCTTTACAGGAAGATTGTTATCATTTATTTTCTGGCCTAATTGGATTGATTATATTGTAGTGAAGCACATGAGCCTGCTGAGATTAGCTCAACAGCATGGATAGTTAATTTCAAATTAATTCAGTATGCTGTCAAGAATGTAAATAAAATGCACTTCAGTATATACTTGTGGCCTTTTTTCATGTTGGCCTTTTTTATACTTGTGGCCTTTTTTCATGTTGGCTCCACTTCAGTATCCATTATTGACAGATGCCTCAATCTTATATCTTAAGAGTTGTGTGATAGGAAGTTTCCGAATCCCTCTGCAACAATGATCTAGGCCAACTGTGATGAAGAGGCTCTCATCGATCTTAGTTGGGACGGGGACTCTTCTTGGGCTTTTGAAGCTGGTGGTGAAAGCTGTTGCTGTGGCTGTATCGTTAAATGCACAGGTTTGAGAAGCGCAAGTTGGAGTTTTGTACTCCAGGATGGCTGTAGTAGTGGTGTTGCCATGTAGTACCGGCCTGTTGGTTGAGTGCAGAGTTGATGACACGCAGGAGGTTGGTTTCACCAGAACTTATTGGAACTATCACCGTGTCTGAATAACAGAAAACTATGTTATTGGCTAGCCAGTGGTCGCAGTAGGGGTGACTTCTTAATTTGGTTTACATTTAACTTTTAATCCACTTTCCACACAGCTTATATATTTATTAGAAGCTAGCTGACAGATTACAGAAGGTGTTTAACATAAGTTGCAGTGTTCCAGTGTTTCCTTTGGTCCTTGTCTTGATAAGTCAAATGACTACATTCTTACAAAAAGTTGTAATGACATTGAAGAAAAGTATCTGGTTTATTTGTCTGAGTTAACAAACAAAAAAGTCATACTACTAAATGATCAGGGCAAAACACAGAGTGACGAGAAAGATGATTCTTGTGCCGAAATGATAAAGTGGCTAGACAGTAAAGAAAAGGAAGAGGGATGGTATTAGAAGGATGGTCACCTCAGCAGAAAATTCTAGGACATGCAAGTGTAGGAGTGTTTTTTGGTCACTCGGGTATGACTTTATAGTATTAACTGAAATCCAAATAATTTTATCAGGAAGCTCCTGAGATGCGGATATTAACTGATAGAAACCTTTACACAATCACATACATACAATCACATACATAGAACCTTAAAAAGTAGACCACATGTCCAAAAACAAGATCAAAGAAATATATTAATGTCATTAAGCAATAACCTTTAAAATCCAAAACCAATAACTTAAAATATATTAATGTCATTAAGCATTTATGTGTCACAAATCATAGTGTCACATATCTAATTCAAAAATTATCCAAGCATAGCGTTCTTCAGGGGTCATCTTCACGAACTCCATCTTTTTTGCTCTAGTATTAAGTAATTTAAGTGCCTTGAAACGTGCAAGTTGATCCAAATCAGGTAAATCTTTGATAAGATCCCAACAACTACAATCATCATTATTAAATGACTTAACAGCTTCAACCATCTTCTCAACTGAGTGACTAATTTGCATGATAGCATCTGGCTGACTAGCATTAGCAGAAGAACTAGAATTTCTCTCAAACTCAGATCGGTTACGCTTCTTAGGTGCTGGAGGGGGAGGAGTATCAAGATTAATAGATTCAGAAGGTTGGGCCAAAGGGTCTTGGAAATCATCCAGTGTATCATGTGTATAAGTTTGAGTATTATTATCATAAACCAAGTCATCCAATGGTTGATGTTTTTTACTTGCTTCGTCATCATAAGTTCTTGCATCAGTATCATCTCCTAGTCCTATTGCATTCTTTCCGATAGCAGTTCCATTTCCCACTGCAATTCTTAAATCATCATAGTCTCCAAAAGTGTCCGTACGATAACTTTTGTGAGAATGATGTACCTAATGAAAAACATTATGTTAGTATAATAATCATGTCAAAAGTTTTAAAAACAAAAACTTTATTTTCTTAAAAAAATATACCTTGAAATACTCCTCCCAAACTTCATTTGGAGCAGTAAATTTTTTTGTTACTGGATCCCATCCAAATCCAGAATTAAACAGCATCAATTTTGAATAGTTGTTGTATCTAGTTTTAAACCATTTCAAACGACTGAGATATTGGGGATGAGTTTTTTGACATCCAAGCTTTTCATTCAAAACAGGAAGAATCTTTTTCTCCACTGTAACCTTAGCGAATAAACCATTACTATCTCGCCAACCACGTTTTGCAGCATCAACCATGAGATTCAATAACTCATTACTTTCATCAATTGTCCAAGTTTTATACCCAGCAGCTTTTCCTTTCGAATTATCATTCTCTTGACATGCATCTCCCATTTTTCTGTGCATATTGATACATATATATGTGTGTATATGCATAAAAAATAAAGAACGCATATATATATATATACATGTATATATATAGATATATACTATATTAGCAGAAGCAAGTACATATATAATATATGTAAAAACACACAATGATAATAGAGAAGAAAAAGAACCTTTTTCACAGAGGATGAAACAGAGCGACTTTTTGCAGATGATGAACCCTAGGCGGAGCGACTGATAATTGAGAGAAGACAAACTCCTGTCAAATCTTTTCAAGAATGGCGTGACAATTTTGTGAGAAAATATATACACTTTTCCATAAAAAGTCATTAAAAGTCTATCAATTTTATTTTTCCACTAAAGCCATTGATATTTTGAATAACAAGTGACTTTTAATAACTCTTTAAAAGTTGTAACTCAATACCTCAAACTTTTAAAGACTTTTTTAAAATCATGATACAATACCTCCTTACTTTTAAAGAGTA
Organism: Heracleum sosnowskyi; assembly: GCA_030848705.1. NCBI lineage: Eukaryota > Viridiplantae > Streptophyta > Magnoliopsida > Apiales > Apiaceae > Heracleum > Heracleum sosnowskyi. Next base: position 1,191,814 of record CM061240.1, on the reverse strand, counting down.
TTTAAAAGTCTTAATTGAATACCTCTAAACTTTTAAAGTCTTTAAAAGTCTTTAAAAGTCATGATACAATACCACCCCCTAAGTTATTTATCACAGACTCGAGAGTCGAGTATATTTTGAAACGATTAAATTAAATTTGAAATTCGAGAATTCGGCTTATCTCGAACTCTTCTATTAATTTAATATGAAAAAAATAAAATCAATTTTAATTATTTAAATAATAAAATTTAGTTAATTTCTTTTATATTTCATAAGTTTTTAAATTATTAAGCTCGCAAGTAAACCTGACTTGACTCACATTTGAGCTCGTTTAACTCAAATGAGCGGCTCAACTCGACTCATTTATTGATCATTTCGAACTTGTATAATAAATAATCGACTCAACTTGATCTAAATTATAACCCACGGTCCCACAGTACACCTAATGTTTTCTCTAATATTTATATTTTATAGTAATGAGTTTTTTGTGTATTACTTTAGCTTATATGCATTTTAGACCTATCATAACGATATATTTGAAATTGTTTCTGATTTACCGGATCGTACCCTTTTCAATTTTAAAACAAAAGGGGTCAATAAAAAAAATCAAGAGATGTACTAACTTAAAGATTGGTTGAATCCTGTTAAACCATTTCATAGAAGTTTAGGCTTAGTAGGTAGCTTAATTCTAAGCCGACGTGGTGCTGCTAGACGCTTCTGATCAATAAAAAGGAAGAGGAGTCTGTTTTCTTTGAAGATCGGGCAAAAAATGAGAAGCCCGAGTAACTTTATAAGTTAACAGGAGCGGGACTTCTTCTCCTACCGTCGGCAATAAACACTCTTCGTCGTATGTGGGCTTTTTAAAGTGTTTTTTTGTTAAGTATAGTCATAATTTTTTTGATCAATCTATTTATTCAGCAAATAAATGGCAGTTCTATCTATCAATATGTCCGAAAGGCTTTTCGGAAATCTGTCTGATTCTATCTCTGTTCGTTTCGTTTGAAGAAATGAAGGATCAGTGGTTAGAGTATTGCTTTCATACGGCGGGAATCATTGGTTCAAATTCAATAGTAGGTGGAACTTATTATATCCCATTGACTCTGGTCTCTGATAAGTTTTAATATACATATGCTTTTATTCGTTGGGGACGGAGTTACGTCGATTATTTGTACAAGTATTTTTGTTTCACTAATTACACCCAAATAGTGGGAGGAACCCGGGGCTCTGACCGCGTGCCTGTTGAAGAATGAGCCAGCGACTCATACGCAGTGGCTTGGTTAAGGGAACCCACCGAAGCCTATCAATAAAGGAAATAACGATGTGGAAAACAAAATAGGAATTCTATACAATGACATTGTAGACTTTCGATTGAAACCGAAGACTTGTCAATGTGAGGCATGTCATGTCAAAATAAAGTACTAGCAGATTTATGTTCTTAATTTCCTGGCGTGGCTATTGGCAAGAATTGATTGAAACTTTAGCACGGGCTTCTATTTAATTTTATATTAAATTCAGCAAAAATATAAAATAGTGAGCAAAAATTATCAATCTAAGAAAATAAAGTTTTAACGGGCGAATATTGACTCTTTTCGTCGATATTTTAGTTGAAGGGTTAACTCGTGACTTTTATTTTTCCAATAAATGAAGGAATTATTCTCTGGTTTGTTTTGCCATCCCGATCAATGAGTCTGAGTCTGAACTTTTGTATTTGAAAAATATTTTGGGAGGGATCTCTGAAGTAGATGGCGGTTGAGAAAGGAACTCCTTATTGTCATTTTTAGTATGAATACTACGCCCAACATTAAATTTGAAATACGGGAAAGAAATACCATTCGGGTAATATTTCCAAAGGGGTTGCAAATGAATCTGCTGGTTCAACAATCATTGATGGTTCTAGAACCGCTAAACTTTGGTGACGAGGACACATAATTTATATTACGCGATTGTTACTTTCCATCTTTATATCAACCAACTCCCCAGTTAACAGTGACTGTCTCTGATCCCCCTATTTCTTTTGAGCAACGACAGAAGTATAAAGTAAATTGCCCAATGTTTCCAAAGGTCAAGATGACACAATTGGCATCGCGATGCGCAGAGCTTTGCTTAGAGAAATAGATGGAACATGCATCACACGTGCAAAATTGGACATATTTGGCATGGTGCTAGAACCCTGTTCAGAGATGTTTTTGCTGGTATTGACCCAAATTTGGTCGAATATCCTGTGTCATTTGAACTGAAATATAAGTTACCTTAAATCCACATTTGTCTAGCCAGCTCATAACAAAATGTTAGGCCGGCTGACACAACCGAATTGGTTGAGGAAAAGGAAACCCGCACTCCCGTCCCCAAAACGGAGACCGAAGAACCGCTAGGTTGTCGAGGACACGTCTGAAGAGGAGGCGTGCGCCCTCTAAGTTTACCGCCCTACACACTAATGTTCGAATAGAATAAGTAGTCAAATGTAAGATAATTTCTAGAAATTCTCATCTCATCTCAAGGTTTAAAACAGATCGATGAATTGCGTAAAGCCCGCGGTAGCAATGAAACCGGGGAAAGCATACAGAAAACACAATTCTTTTCTAATATATTATTTTATAATATTCTATTATATAATCTCTTCAAAAAAATATATTCTATTATATAAGATTAGTATTAGTTAGTGATCCCGGCTTAGTGAGTCTTTTCTTCCGTGATGAACTTCTTTTGTTTGTCCACTGTTCTATTTTATATTAAATAATATTAAATTAATATAATATATATTATGTAATATATATATATATATATATAATATCTACAAAAATTCTGATATTATTTGTAAAATTCAAAACTTAGATTAGTAATCTTTGACGAACAGAATATATAATCTTTTTTTTTCTCGCACTTTCAATCAGTATCGTAAGGAAGTACTCAAAAATTTATTTCTTACTTTACTTGTTGCTTGTCATTCATATTGAAATGTACAACTATCCAGTAAATAAAAAAAATTCTTGAAACATAAAAAAACGTTCCTCTCTTCCCAAGCATTCCCGAAAACTACTTCTTTGGTAGCTCAACACATGTACTCTTTACCCGTTTATGCATTTATAGCACAAGACTTTACTACTCAAGCTGCGTTATATACTCATCACCAATACATCACAGGATTCATCATGACAGGAGTTTTTGCTCATGGAGCTATATTTTTTATTAGAGATTACAGTCCGGAACATAGCGAGGACATGGAGTGTGAATCAAACCCATATTTGAATTGAAATTGAGATATTGATGCGAGTTATGCCCTTATGAATCAGACAAATTCAGATCTGAAAGAGGTTGACAATAAGTTTTTTCAAAATTGACTATTTGTCCCTCTTTTAGAGGTGTTCCAGAAATGTATGTGATCGAGTAAATAGCTCTACGAACGAATGGACCTCTAAAAAAGGAAATATTTAATGAATTGATCGTAAATTATGAGATTTAACTATCCCTTTCTTTTCTAGCGAAGATAATGATCAGAGATAAAACAAAATTTCTACAATGATTGTAAATCCTTCTGATATCATTTCAAAATTAAAATTTTTATTGTGCCCAAAAAAGTTATTTTGGATAAAATCATTAGCAAAAAGAATCAAATGATTCTGTAAGTCATGAAACTTTGGTCAAATGGCGGGGGAGTCTATTCCTAATACAACTTTCTATCGCCGATGGGGGACTTGTTTATCTCACAATTTCTCGTCCTGGTTACATTTTTGAGATTGATATATAAACAATCTCATGTATTTAAATGCGAAAATTTTATAATCTCTTAAATAAACTTCAAATATATTATTTTTACCTAATAATTTATTTAATATGATTCTGTTGTGGAATAAAAAACGTGCTTGTGTAATTAATGCTAAGGTTTAATGAGCTTCGAGCTTTAATGGTTGCACTCGTGTTTCCGGACTAAATCGGTCCTCACAAGATGCCTACGTATCTCAATTCGTTATTGAGAATCAAGCCAAAGACGTAGTTCTGATTGTAGGATCAGGGACCTTATATAGGCGTCTGGAGCCTAGTATTTATGGTATGTTTAGGAGTCTTAGCGAATAAGTCTCCTTTTTGATATTGGATAAGTATTGTATTGCTTGCATGATAAGTCTTTTCCTTGTAGATAAAGGCTATGACTCATTAATTGCCTTTAATTGGGATTCTGGATCCTTCTTTGACCAATTTGCCATAATTTGGGCTATTTTAATGAGCTGTATATTTTCCCTATTCATTAATTACGAAATTAATGAATAATTAGGGATTTGGGCATTAAATATCACGCCTTTTCATTGGACCGTCAATTATATTTCTATAATTACTTTTCTGACCATATCATTTGCCCCCCAACTTCTGGGAAAATACCCTTGGGATTTTTGTAGAAGTTATCGCATTTTTTCCTGAATTTTTTCATTTTTTTAGAGCATTTTCGACCAGGAATCCATGCCATTTTCGACCAGAATTCTAGGTCATTTTCGACCAGGACTGGAATGAGGTCGAACGTTTCGACCAGGAATTTTAGTATAAATTCGACCAGGATTTTTCGACCTCACTCAGTATATTTTCGACCTCATTTTTGTAGTCGTTTTCGACTAGGAAGTGGGGCGAGGTCGAACACGTCGACCTCGATTTCCAGTGCAAAATCGACCTTAAATCTTCGACTTCGAGCCTTTGTATTTTCGACCAGAAACTCCAAGCATTATTTCGACCAGAAGGTGAGATGAGGTCGAACATGTCGACCTCAATTTTAAATGAAATTTCGAGCAGGATTTTTCGATCTCAAAACCATGCTTTTTTTTACCTCAACTTTTCAGTACAGTTTCGAGCTCATCCCTAGTCATTCTTTGACCAGGATTTTCAACACTCCTTCGACCTTGATTTCCTTATAAATTCGACCAGGAATTTTAAGGTGTTTTTCGAACAGGATGTGGGGCGAGGTCGAGTAGTTCGATCTCGTTTTTAGGTGTTTATTCGATCTCGAATTTTCCGAGCTTAACTTGGGTCTTTTTCGATTTCGATTTTTGATTTCGAATTCGAACTTTGTTTATTCTGAGTTAGAATTTTTAACTTCTTTTAGGGCCTTTAATTTTTGAGCTTTGGACCACAAAATGTTTTGGGCCCAATTTCTCATTGGGCCTCGAATCCTCTTAGGTCCAATTCCTGGGCCCTTACTTTTATTTGGGCCCTGGGCCTTGATAAGTTTTGGAGCTTGGGCCCTTAATGGGCCTAATTCTTGGGCCTTTAATTCCAGCAGCCCAAAGAACAATTATGGGCTTTGACTGGCTGTAACCGGTTAGACTTCCTTGACCGGTTGAGTTTCCAGTCACTTTGCCTATAAAAGAGTAAGATTTCATTTCTTACTCTTCACTCAAATCTTTCCAAAAAATTACTTTCCTTAAATCTCTTTGTTTTTCTCTCTTTTTCTCTGAGGTAAGGCGATTTCCGGCGAGTCTTTTGCGGTGGTGTTCTTATTTTTCTGGAATTTTTCTTCCTTCGTTGAAGATTTTCTGGAATTTTATTGAAGATTTGAAGGGTTTTTCCAGTTTTTTCTGAAGATTCCTGAAATGGCTGATCGTTCTGCTCAACGCCTCCAAAAAATGAATCAAGCTTCTAAGAGAGGTATCATCATTCGTTCTCCCACTATGTCTTTACAAGATATGATATTAGAGCGTAGTGATGAATACCCTTCTGTATCTCATTTGGATTCCTTTAACCATAGCAATAGATTTCATGATGCTGATAAAATTGATGATTATAAGAATATGTATAGAATTAAGCCACCTTATAGGTTAGTCCCAGCTGGTCCTGGGGATCGTTCCTGCTATTGGCGCCCAAATGCTCTTTGCATTTATAAGGGGGTCATTGCTGCAGGAGTTCGATTCCCATTTCACCCTTTTATTCCCCAACTTTTAGCTGACGTAGGAGTTAACCCATGTCAGCTACCTCCAAATGCTTGGAGGTTGATTATGTGTTTTATTGTTTTGTGTCTAAAAAACAAATTCCCTCTTTCTGTCGCCCTTTTTAGAAAGATATTTCAATTTAAGAATAGCTCTTCTAAAGCCTTGGGTTGGGTGTACATTAGTCACCGTTCTTCAACACCCCTCATTTTCCATCCCAAATCCATCCCTGACAATAACCCCAAGTGGAAGGATGAGTTTATGTACTTGATGTGGGATGGAGGGGATTGGGGAACCCTTTTTCAGAGCTCGTTCAGTAGAGTGTCAGATGGTAGCCCAGATGACATAGTCTTGACTGAAGAGGAGGCTCACGCTTATGATGAGCTTATCAAGGATGATTATGTCACCATGGCCTGAGAGCTCCTGGACGAGTTTCGGCTTAAGTCTCTGAAACTTTCAAAAGTTTCTGATCAGGGTAATTCCCTTTCTTCTATTTTCTTTTATTTGTATTAAGATTGCCTTATACCAATTTTGGTTTCCTTGATTTTTGTTTGCAGCTGCGGAGTTCATTAACAAGCAAAATGAGCCGGAAGACGGGGAGACAACCAGAATCAAGAAGGCTTGTTTGAAGGACCCCAAGCTGGCTGCTAAAGGCCCTTCTATTCTGAGGCCTCATGTAGCCGAGGTTGAAGAAGTCGAGGGCTCTTCCTCAGTTAAGAGCTCAGTTTGGCGCCCTAACTGGGGGATTAGGAAGAAGGACACCATAGTAGGGGTGGCCAAGCACGCTGTTGAGTGGTCACATCATTCCTTAACTCCTTGTGACTACAAGGATTTTGTGGCCAACTCCACCATTGAGGGGGCAGAAAGTGCGGGCTCTCAAGCCTTTGCTGCTGTAAGTCATTATTCTCTTTTTCTTCTTTGTAGTCCTTAGTATATTTTAAGTTATCATTCTAACTTGTGATCTGTTTGTAGGCTAATGCCAGCTTTCAAGGAGCTTTATTCCAAGCCAAAGCCTGGTGTGTATCTTCGGAGGCCAACAAGGCTAAATTTGATAAGGCTCAGTTGGAGATGGGTTCCCTTAGAGCCTCCTTGGATAGAAGGGAGAAGGAGCTGTCTGATGCCCAGGCGGAGCTGGTGGAGCTTAGGAAGGGGAAGGAGAACTGTATTGATGAGTACCTTGACTCTGACGAGTACAAGGACTTAATCAGTCAGCACGATGACCTCCTCTTCCCTGTCCAATATACAAAAGGATGGGACGAGGCATTGGCTGAGGTTTCGAGGAGACTTCCTGGATCCCTCACTATATCTGACTTTCCCAGCCCCCACGCTCCCACTCGTTTGGAGATGGCTTTGGTTGGGGAGGATGATATGGATGAGGATGACAGGATTCTTGATCCCGAACATTCCTCTCATCCTGGCGAAGAGTCTGAGGAATCCGGCTCCAGTGAGGAGGAAGAGTCTGCGAAAGGAGAAGATTCTGGAGAGGAGTCTGGCTCTGAGGAAGAGCAAGGAGGGGATGATGCTTAGTTGTAGATTTTTATGGCCAACTGTGGCTTTTATTTATTTATTGATGTACTTTCGGCCTACGGGCTTAACTTAACTCTTATTTAAGTTTTTATTTATATCTTGTGGCCATTCATGGCTTGTGTTGTTTTTCTTGCTTCTTGAATGTTTGTGAACACTCATAGTAGATAAACTTTAAAACATGAAAATGCTGAATTTATTCATAGCTTAAAAATGGGGTCAACCCTTACATAGTATCCAAGTTTAAGAACTTGGGTTGGTTTTATGAAACCTTATTTCTAGTAGTGAGTCCACTTAGGAAACACTTTAAACATAATAAACTTTCAAATTGGAGGCATGCCAAGTCCTTGGCACCTCATGCCCCTCAAGGGTTTCTAGCTTGTACGAGCCTCGACCAAATACGTTCTTGACGCGATATGGTCCTTCCCAGTTTGGGGCTAACTTTCCTTTTTGTCCAACTCCGGATGCCTCAATCTTTCGAAGAACCAGGTCTCCTTGCCGAAAGAACCTTTCTTTAACCCTTAGGTTGTAGTAGAAAGATGCCTTCTTTTGATGTTCAACTATCTTGGCGTTTGCCTCGTCTCTAACCTCGTCAATTAGATCTAAAGCTAGCCTCAAGCCTTCTTCATTTGTTTCTGGTTCATAAGCTTCAACTCTTGGGGACGTGTGTGTAATCTCCACTGGAACCACTGCCTCTGCTCCATATGCCAGCAAGAAAGGGGTAGCTCCAGTGGTGACTTTACAAGTAGTACGATATGCCCATAGTATGGGGAGTAATTCGTCTACCCAAGTGCTTCTGGAGCGTTCAACTCTTTTCTTTAGTCCATCCAGGATAATTCGATTTGCAACCTCAGCTTGCCCATTTGCTTGAGGATGGGAAACAGAAGTGAAGCGCAACTTGATATCATTCTCATCACAGTACTTCTTGCACTCATCGTTGTTAAACTGAGTTCCATTGTCCGTGACCAGGACTCGTGGAATTCCATACCTGCATATCACACTTTCCCAGAAGAATTGCATCACTTGCTTAGTGGTTATCTTGGCTAATGGTTTAGCCTCAATCCACTTGGTGAAGTAGTCAATTGCCACTATCAAGAACTTTCTTTGAGCACTCGCCATCGGAAATGGCCCAAGTATATCCATTCCCCACATAGCAAAAGGGATAGGAGAGTTAATGGATGTCATCATCTCAGGTGGTTGTCTAACCACTGGTGCATGTTTCTGGCACCGTTCACATTTTCTCACATAGCTTTTAGCATCAGCAAGCATGCTTGGCCAATAGAAGCCTAGACGGGTGACTTTATGAGCAAGGGCTCTGCCCCCCAAGTGTTGCCCACATATTCCTTCATGTACTTCCTTTAGGGCCAATTCTGCCTCTTGAGGTCTCAAACATTTCAGATATGGAATGATGAAAGACTTCTTGTATAGGAGTCCCTCAATCAGGGTATACCTTAGTGCTCTGACGTATAGCTTTCGTGCTTCTGAAGTATCGTTGGGTAGCCACCCAGTTTCTAGATGAGCTTTGATGGGATCCATCCAATAGATGCCAACATCAATGGGTGCCACCAACTTTCCGTTGATGCTTGGGGTCTTCAAGACTTGGAAGTATACACTCCCTGCATAGTTTTCAATTTCAGAAGAAGCAAACTTAGACAGGGCATCAGCCTTTATGTTTTCTTCCCTTGGAATGTGCTCCACATAGCATTCGTCAAATTGAGTCATGATGGCCTTGACAAGTTTCAAGTACTTGGCCATGACTTCATCTCTGGCCTCAAACTCCCCATTTACTTGGGAAACCACTAGCCTCGAGTCTCCACATACTTTCAGAGTTTTGACCCTCAAGGCTCCAGCCAGCCCTAAGCCAACTATCAGAGCTTCATACTCAGCCTCATTGTTTGTCGTCGGGAAGTCAAGTTTTAATGCATACTCAACGAGGAATCCATCAGGACTTTGTAGCACTAAACCAGCTCCACTTGATTTTCTTATCTTCCAGTGTTACTTCCTGGCTCCTGCCCCCCGACTTCTTGGTTGTCAATGGTACATTCAACCATGAAGTCAGCAAGTGTTTGAGCTTTTATGGCCATTCGAGGCTTATACTTGATGTCGAATTCGCCCAATTCAATGGCCCATTTGATCAATCTTCCATTAACTTGAGGGCTATGCAAGATGTTTCTTAGAGGTTGATCAGTCAAAACCTCTATCTTGTGAGCCTGGAAGTACGGGCGTAGCTTTCTTGAGGCCATTATCAAGGCTAAGGCAAACTTCTCAATCGTTGAGTAGATTATTTCTGCCCCATGAAGAATCTTACTCACATAGTAGACGGGCTTCTGCACTTTCAATTCATCCTTTACCAAAACGGCTCCAAGGGCAGTGTCGGAGACTGCCAAGTACAGATAGAGAATCTCTCCTGACTTTGGTTTTGCCAACAGTGGTGCTTCAGTCATGTATTTCTTCAGGGCCTCAAAGGCTTCTTGGCTTTCAGGTGTCCACTCGAAATTTTTCACATTTTTGAGTGCCTTGAAGAAAGGTAAGCACTTTTCTCCTAACTTGGAGATGAATCTTCCCAATGCTGCAACTCTTCCTGTCAATTTCTGCACATCCTTAACAGACTTGGGTGGTTCCATGTCTAGGATTGCTTTGATCTTGTCGGGGTTAGCTTCAATTCCTCTCTTGGAGACCATCGGGCCTAAGAACTTTCCCGAGCCTACACCAAACGCACACTTAGCTGGATTCAACATCATCTTGTGGTGCCTTAGCACTTCGAATGCCTCTCGGAGGTGCTTAATGTGATCGGCCTTATTGAGGCTCTTGACTAGCATGTCATCTACGTAGACCTCCATGGTTTTTCCAATTAGGTGCTCAAAGATTTTGTTTACCAACATTTGATAGGTCGCTCCTGCATTCTTAAGCCCAAAAGCCATGACTAAGAAACAGAAGACACCAAAGTCAGTGATGAAGGATACCTTGGCGATGTCATCTTTGTGCATCTTGATTTGATTATATCCACTGAAGCCATCCATGAAACTTAGCATCTCATGCCCAGCAGTGGCATCTATTAGAGCATTAATCCTTGGTAAGGGAAAACAATCCTTAGGACATGCATCATCAAGTCGGTGAAGTCGACGCACATCCTCCACTTCCCGTTAGCCTTTTTGACCATCACGGGGTTAGCTAACCATTCTGGGAATTGAATTTCCTCAATGAACCCAGCTTCCAAAAGCTTATTCACTTCTTGCTTAATGACTTCAAGCCTCTCTGGAGCAAAATTTCTTTTCTTTTGTTTTATTGTCTTCCTTTCTGGATCCACATTCAATTTGTGAGATATCAATTGGGGATCAATCCCTGGCATGTCGGCCGCTGTCCAAGCAAAAACGTCATTGTTTTCTTGAAGAAAAGACGTGAGTTTGCTCTTCAATGGTTCGGACAGTAGTGCCCCAATATAAGTCACCTTCTCTGGTTCTCCTGGGACTAGGGGAATTGGGACCAAGTCCTCAGCCGGTTTCCCCCTTCTGTCCTCGTTGTCGCTGATGTTCATATCTTCAATTGGGAGAACTTGCCCCCCGATTCCATCAGGTCTTAATGCGGCTACATAACAACTTCTAGTCATCTTTTGGTCTCCTCGTTCTTCACCAATCCCATTCCTCGTTGGGAACTTGATTTTTAGATGATAAGATGAGGCAACAGCCTTGAACGCATGAAGACCAGTCCTTCTCAGGATTGCATTGTAGGTTGAAGTCGCTTTTATAACTATGAAGTTCAACATCTGAGTAGACGTATTCATACCTTGTCCCATAGTCATTGGGAGTTGGATAGTGCCTTCCACTTTTGATTCCACCTCGTTGAATCCATATATAGGCATATTTGAGGGTGTTAACTGAGAGTCGGTGTAACCCATCTTGATAAAGGCATCGTGGAACAAGATATCCACTGAAGCTCCATTATCAACCAAGACTCTTTTTGTTTCGGAGTTGCCTATCACAGGTATTATGACAAGAGGATCATCATGGGGGAACTTCACCCCTTCCAAGTCTGAATCGTCAAAACCTATTGACACTTCTGTTCTGGCACGCTTCGGTGCTTCTCCAACCACAGTCATTACTTCTCGGGCATAAGCCTTTCTTGAGTTTCGGGAGGACCCAGCAGCAGTTGGCCCTCCGAATATCATGTTGATCACTGGCCCTCGGGGCTTGGGATTCCGATCTTGATCATTGTCCCTTCTATCATAATCCTTCCTTTCATAGTTCCCCCTTTGGATCCCTTGGCTTCCATCCTTAGTGAACTTGCTGAGTTTTCCTCTTCGTATCAGAAACTCAATCTCATCTTTCAATTGTCTACAATCATCGGTGTCATGACCGACTTCTTTGTGGAACCGACAAAACTGATTTTGGTTCCGTTTGGACAAATCAGCCCTCATTGGCTTAGGCCATTTAATATCTTCTTCCTTGGCTATCTCCATCAAAATTTGACTCCTAGGAGTATTCAATCTTGCATATTTTGTGAATTTTGGCCCAAAATTGCTTCTCTTGGGGGGAGAATCGGAGCTCTTTGATGTTTGGGGAAACTTTTCCTTGACGTCGTACTCCTGAGTTTCTTTTCTTTTCTTTGAGTTTCCACTACCGCCAGTAGTGGGTTGATATTTTCTCATACTTTCTTCAGCCTTGATATACTTTCCGGCCCTATCTTGGAGCTTCAGCATGCTTTCGGGGGGATGTTTAGCTAACGACCGTTTGAAGTGGTCATCAGTGGTTCTTTGTTGCAGGGCTATCATAGCCACTCTGTCCTCTAAGTCCGGGACTTTTAAAGCCTCTCGAGTGAATCGATTGATGTAGTCCCTTAAGGCCTCATTCTGTCCTTGCCGGATTACCATGAGTGATGCATAACTTTTCTCATGCACCCTTCCACTAATGAACTGATTGATGAAAGCCTTGCTTAGTTCCTTGAATGACCCAATAGAATTGGGTGGTAGACGGCTATACCAACGTTGGGCCATGCCTGCCAAGGTTTGTGGAAACGCCCTACACTTGACCGCGTCGTTGGTTGGCTGCAACAGCAGTGCATTGGAGAAGGTTCTTACATGATTTGCGGGATCTCCCGTTCCATCATAGGCTTTGATCGAAGGCATCTTAAACTTTCTGGATATAGCCGTTTTCATGATGTCTTGAGTAAACGGTGGTGTAGGATCATCGGGATCTCCTAAGGGCAACAGAATACTAGGATCACCCCTTGGGGCTTCAGCCCTCTTGGTCCTTCTTGGTGGATCCAAGTTGATTATCGGGATTCCTTCAGTCGTTCGGGCCCGAGATTGAGCGGCCTCTTCTTCAGCAAGGAGTTTCTTGAGCCTTGCAGTATGTGCCTCGTGGGCTGCAAGTTTCTCCCTAGTAGTTTGGGGTGGCTCCCGATTTGTCTGGGATGAACGTCTCCTTCTTGGGGCGACATCCTCCCTAGTTGTATAACCTTCATCCTCGGTGTATGGGCCAGAGTAATCTTGAATGAGGGGTCTGGCGAGTTTGTTGATTTTGGGGTCCCAGACCTTGAATATAAGGGGGCACATATGCCTCATGGTAGATTGGATTAGTTCCACTTCCGTCCGCCATGGGTCGAGGGGGCATGCCATAGCTTGGCATCCCCAAAGTCTGATTCGCGTATTGAGGGAGATCAATAGTATGGAGTTGAAGGCTCCTTGGTGCATTCATGAGCAGCGGGGAGGTCGTGATTGGTTGCTGGTGGATGGTCTCTTGTGGATTAGATCCATGAATGACCATCTGCAGGGGATTTGTCCCTTCGACCGAAATCGGGATTTCCGGTCCTTGAGTGTTGGTGGGGATATTCGCCCTTTGTGTGCCAGTAGTCGGCGGTGGCTGATCAGCCTCAGAAGTGATAGGGCGATCATCGGGAGTTTGAGTATCCCGAGCTATTCTTCGTGTGTTTGCCATGGTTGATGTTGTCTTCCCACAGACGGCGCCAAATGTTGTGGAATAAAAAACGTGTTTGTGTAATTAATGCTAAGGTTTAATGAGCTTCGAGCTTTAATGGCTGCACTCGTGTTTCCGGACTAAATCGGTCCTCACAAGATGCCTACGTATCTCAATTCGTTATTGAGAATCAAGCCAAAGACGTAGTTCTGATTGTAGGATCAGGGACCTTATATAGGCGTCTGGAGCCTAGTATTTATGGTATGTTTAGGAGTCTTAGCGAATAAGTCTCCTTTTTGATATTGGATAAGCATTGTATTGCTTGCAGGATAAGTCTTTTCCATGTAGATAAAGGCTATGACTCATTAATTGCCTTTAATTGGGATTCTGGATCCTTCTTTGACCAATTTGCCATAATTTGGGCTCTTTTAATGAGCTGTATATTTTCCATATTCATTAATTACGAAATTAATGAATAATTAGGGATTTGGGCATTAAATATCACGCCTTTTCATTGGACCGTCAATTATATTTCTATAATTACTTTTCTGACCATATCAGATTCATTAGGAAGTTATAATACTAAAAAAAGTTTATGAATAAAGCGAATGAAATAATATTCTCTTTTAATATTAATTTTTAACTTAAAGTATAAATTCGAGAATCAATGTGTTATTATTTTGTCTTAAATATATTTAGAAGAACTATTTAAAAAAATGTAAGATAGTTTATCGTGGTTCAAAATAAAATTAAAGAATGAATTTATAAATATTAAGGCGTGAAATGTTAATATCAAAAATGTTATTAATTATTTTACAATTTATAAAATTAATGATAACTTATCAAAATATAAGAAAATTGAATTATTTTCTATAAGTTAAGATATAGTTTACTTAATTAATTCAAATTCAGATTATCCGCTTTCTAATCCGGTTACATCGGAATCGAAACCGAAATAATTTTTTCACAATTCACAAAATCGAATATCCGATCTGATTTTATAAACCGGACTAAATATTCTAGTTTACTCACCTTTAATCATGGGAAACAAACAAAATATTAGAATTTAAATTGTATTAATATATATATATATATATATATATATATATATATATATATATATATATATATATATATATATATAACGTCAATATTAATATTATCATAATTATAAAAGTTTTTCATTGTAGACAATTCTTAAAAAAAATCAAAATTATCGTATAAATATTTTAGAAAAATTATCAAAAATACTGTTTTTCTAAGGTTTTTTGTAATTTTAAAATATTTTGTAAATATTTACAAAAATACGGTGTGGAACTATATGCAATCTAAAAATATTTACAAAAATACGGTGCAACCATATGCAACTTTTTTTTAAACTAATCTACTCTATTGCGCAGGGAAAGCGTTACCTCTTAATTACTTATGCAATCTATTATGCAACCAAGATAACTTCAATTATTAAATTTTAATAAGTTATATTTGCAGTAGATACGATTGCATCTAGTTAATATTTTTTAAAAAATTAATATTTTTGCAAATATGTTGATATTTTTGCAATAAAATTTCAGAGCCGGATATTTATGAAAAAAATCCAATATTTTACATATGGACAAAGAAACCATATTTTAAGTGAAATATAAGTTAGTGGCAAATGAACACAATAGCGAAAAAAGTACACTAAATTATTCCCAAATTAAATCAAGTGCAAAATAAACTATTATCCTTTACGATAAATATTGGGAATATAATACATACAGGCATACAGCAAATAATTGAATAATTCATTTTTGTCATTACCGCATTACATTATAAAAATAGGCACCACGTCCTATCCAGCTGTATATACTCTACATTTACAGTTTACACACACAAATTATTTCAAATTTCAAAATATCTTCCCATTATTTCAAACAATCAAATCCAACCGTCCAATATTCCGTTACATTATCCCCAAATTTAATCCCAACCGTCCATTCAAATTTTTACACCCTCATCCCGCCTTTCAAACCCTAATTTTAAACCCCTCCTCTCTGTCACAACATCTACACACACATCTCACATATATATTCACTCTCTCCCCCCTCTCATCTCTCTCATTTCACCTCTCTCTCCCAAAAAGCCCCAATCTCTCTCCCTCTCATCTCTCTCTCTCTCTCTACCCCTCCCTCCTTAACCTCTCTCTCTCTCTAACTCTTTGTGAAAATGAGAGAGATTTTGCACATTCAAGGAGGCCAATGCGGGAACCAAATAGGCGCGAAGTTCTGGGAAGTTATCTGCGCCGAGCACGGCATAGACTCCACCGGACGTTTCCAGGGCGAATCGGACATTCAATTGGATCGAATCAATGTGTATTACAATGAAGCGAGTTCACAACGATACGTGCCTAGGGCTGTGTTGATGGATCTGGAGCCAGGGACGATGGATTCGCTTAGATCTGGGCCGTACGGACAGATTTTCAGGCCTGATAACTTTGTGTTTGGGCAGAGTGGAGCGGGTAATAATTGGGCGAAAGGTCATTATACTGAAGGAGCTGAGTTGATTGATTCTGTGCTTGATGTTGTTAGAAAGGAGGCTGAGAATTGTGATTGTCTTCAAGGTATTGTTTCAGATCTAGATCTCATTTCTTATGTGTGTGTTTTTAGTGTGTGTATCGTTTGAGGCATTTTATCAAACACTTTGTGTGTGTTTTGTATCTATTGCTGTAATTGTAGATCTGAATCTGTGTGTGATTTATGTGTATATGTATGTGTTGTGTATTGTTAAGGTTAGTTGTTGGAAGACATGACTGTATATGTTTATGGATTTGTATGTATTGTGTTTGATTTTGTGTAGATATTCATAATTTATCTGTATGTTTGTGTGTGAATTTCTGATGTTACAGATCTGGATATTATTATGTTGTTATTGTATGAGGTTTTGTTGAGGCGTTTCGACAAACAGTTTGATGTGTGAGTTTATATTGGAGTGACGATTTGTATACAAACCGGTGTGAATTTTTGTGCTGTTGATCCAGATGTTGGAGATTAGTACAATAGCATGTATAGTGATACTTAATTGATAGTTATAAGCAATTGCAAAAGCATGTGAGTCTAGATTGGAATCTGTGCGTGTGACTTGTATAGTTTGATCACAGCTTGTATGGTTTGATCTCAGGGTGTGTGAAAATCGTATATCGTGTTTGATTTAGTGTATGACAAGCAGTTCAATTTGTGTTTGTGTGTATTTGAGTACTGGTATGTATAAATAGTCTTGTTCATGTAACTTATATCTACCTGCTGGATATCAGCACTAGAGTATGTGTACTGTTATGTACATGATTGTCACTCTCCGTTTTTGTGTCCAGGATTTGTAGTGATTATTCTTTAGGTTACCTATTGGAGCACATTACTGTATATATGTATGGTCTTACCTGTTGTGTTTGATTACATGTAGCACTTCATGATTAACTTGTGGGCATATGTTTCTTTGTGGCTTGTATTATTGGATCTCAAGGTCAATTATCTGAGCACAACAATTTTGATTTAATGAATTATTATTGTGCTTTATCTAATGCATATCTTCAAATGATTATATTTAATTTAAAGCATGAATTGCAGATTAGTGCGTTGCTTGTATTTCAATTTAGTGTTGTTTATGCAGGGTTTCAGGTATGCCATTCTCTAGGAGGAGGTACTGGGTCTGGTATGGGTACACTTCTGATCTCAAAGATCAGGGAAGAGTACCCCGACCGGATGATGCTTACTTTCTCTGTCTTCCCATCGCCCAAGGTGTCTGATACTGTTGTGGAGCCCTATAATGCAACCTTGTCAGTTCATCAACTTGTTGAAAATGCTGATGAGTGCATGGTTCTTGATAATGAGGCTCTCTATGACATTTGCTTCCGCACCTTAAAGCTGACCACACCTAGCTGTAAGTTTTTACGTTCATATTTGCATTTTAGTCATTGGATTTTTTACATATACTGGTTGCAGTTCATTGATTTGGATAATGTGGTTTTTGGTAACAGTTGGTGATCTAAACCACTTGATTTCGGCTACTATGTCTGGTGTTACATGTTGCTTGCGTTTCCCTGGTCAGTTGAACTCTGACCTCAGGAAGTTGGCTGTAAATCTCATTCCCTTCCCCAGGCTGCACTTCTTTATGGTGGGATTTGCACCTCTTACCTCCCGTGGTTCCCAGCAGTACCGTGCATTGAGTGTACCTGAGCTTACCCAGCAGATGTGGGATTCAAAGAACATGATGTGTGCAGCTGATCCACGCCACGGCAGATACTTGACAGCATCCGCTGTGTTCAGAGGAAAGATGAGCACTAAAGAGGTGGATGAGCAGATGATCAATGTCCAGAACAAGAACTCTTCCTACTTTGTTGAATGGATCCCAAACAATGTGAAATCAACTGTTTGCGACATCCCACCAACTGGACTGAAGATGTCATCTACCTTCATCGGGAATTCAACTTCAATTCAGGAGATGTTTAGGCGTGTGAGTGAGCAGTTCACAGCTATGTTCAGGAGAAAAGCTTTCTTGCATTGGTATACCGGTGAGGGTATGGACGAGATGGAGTTTACTGAGGCTGAGAGCAACATGAATGATCTTGTTTCAGAATACCAGCAGTACCAGGATGCCACTGCTGACGAGGAAGGTGAGTATTTGGACGAGGATGAAGAGGAAGTTGATATGTAATGTGTTGTGCTACCTTTTGCCAGCCAATTTCCGTCTTCCGGTGCCGTTGTCTAGTCTACTGTCTTGTTTATTTTTTCTAAATACAGTGTGCAAGAATATGTGAAACAATTTGTTCTGGCTTTGTGGTTAATATCCAGTACTTCTATTTGCAGATTTATAAGTTGGTATTGCCTCATTGCTATTGCTTCTAGTGTTGGTGTTTATACTTTCTTATTGATTATTTGCTGCTGTGAATTGTGTTGATATGTTGTCATATGATCATTGGTCTTGCTCTTGCATCATAGATTCTGTTTGGTGATTGGAGTTGAGTTACTATATTGCAAAACATCATCTTATTTTGAATATTTAACAAATCAAGTTACTTTTATCATTCTCCGTCTCCGGGCTTCCACTACCAAGGAAATACTATCAAATAAGAGAAATAAGGATGGGTTTGATCAGTCATCACTCATCAGCGTGCTGCTTGATTAATTTACAGACAGGACTTCTCTTAAAAGTCGTATGCAGACATATAAGTTTAATTTCCAACCAGAAGTTGTATTGAAAGATGAATTTTTTTATATGTAAATAAATTGAATGGAATAAATAGATAAATCTCTGATCTAAGAATGAAAACAGGTCAAGAATATCGAACTAAGTAAGCTGATGCTTTGAATCCTAATCCGAAGCTGTATTTTATTGATCATAACATTAGATAACACGACAATTATGTTGGGATGATTGATCATCAAATTACAGCTACCAAAAGGATGGAACTTAAACACGCAGAACAGAATTCCAATTTACATACACAACAAGAAGCTAACTAAAGAAACGTGCACACCTACTTCTTGCCCTCTTCTACAACTATCTTAAACTTATTGTACTCAAATTCTTCAGGATGCACGGCATACTGTTCTGGCAGGACTGGTACGACTGGACGCTTACTAGCCCCGGATATTGTCCATACAAACAACACAAAGAATGTTCCTAGTGCACCACAGGCAGTGCCAACAATCAGCGCAGCAAGAACTTTCAGAAAACAATCACTTCTCTTATGAACTGTTGGAACTTTAGTCTTCTCCACAACAGCTTTCTCAGGATCCAATGGCTCAGAGTGCATCCACTGCGGTGCCTGCCTCGCCTTAAAACTCCACGAACACACACTGCATTTCTGCAACGAATTCCCATTAGACGAACTCAATCCCACAAACACCTCATCCTCCTTCCAAATCTTCGATACATCAATTGAATACGAAAGCAAAGGATCAACAGGCCTTACATGGCCTAACTTACTCAACCGAACCTCTAATTTCTTCGAACTAGCTTCATAATCAATCCAAGCTTGCAATTTCTCACCATTATTCAACACCAAGTTCACAAAAGAAACATTACTCACCTTAACGGACACAAAACCATCAACATCAATACCCACATGATTATCATCCAAATCACCATACTTTCGATCCTTAAACGTATCGAATTCAACACTCAAGAACCTCATTTTTGTCCCACCCAAAAGCCCAAATGAGCCACCATCAAACTCATTCAAATCAAAACCAACAGGAACCATAAAAAAAACCAAACCATCACCACTATCTTGTGACATTGAAAATGAAAAATATGTCGAGAAAGAAACCAAACTTGAGGGCTTCCCCTCAAGAAGCCTAAAGGGTTTCTTATACACAACTCTTCCAGCACTATTAAACCAAGAACCAGTAATTTCTACACACAAACTATCATTACCAACCTTAGAATCACCATAAAGATTAAGCTGAGACTCAAAGTTTGAATCTTTACTAAAGTTCTTGAAATAAAAAGATGATCTTGAATCAGCAGCTAGTGTATCAAAGCAAATAACAAAGATGGGTAGAAAAATAATATACCTGAAAGTGTAAAATCTGACCATCTTGATATGTGATTTAAGTTGATTTGAAGACCCTTTTGTTCTGTTTTTTCATGTACTAGTTCAAGTAGAGTTTATGAGTTGAAGTTAGTTGGAGAAGTACAATAAAATTCTCTAGGGTTTGAGTTTGCTGAGAGAGAGAGAGAGAGAGAGAGAGAGAGAGAGAGAGAGATTAATGCTTGGGAAACTGGGCACTTTATTGTGGTGGAGGTGGGAGAGATAATGGTGGGTTTGGGTTGGAGGTTGTGAAAATTAAATACTCCAGCTTTACTCTTTACTGCCAACACTTGTTGTTTTCCTCAGTGGTTGCTGACTGAGGGAATATATAAATCTTGCAGATTCTTTTAGGTCATGCCCCCACTTCATTCTCATCAAGGTTATACAGGAATTCATATCAATTCTAATTGTTGTGTCGTTAAAATTCGAGCACTCGTCCAAAATCTCGAATACTCGTTTTCAATATTTAAGTACTCATTCAAATATTAGGTTAAATCTGATATTCGATTTCTGGATATTCATCCGAGTTGACTGATTTGTTTTGTACATCCAATCTCCAATATTAAGTTTTTATAATATGCATGTTTTAACTGAGACTCGAAACTTAAACTCTTATTCGATAAAAAAATCCCATGTACACAACAAAACAGATCACATAAAACCAAAGACAACATCGACAACAGAAGCAGTGAAGATGTAATACCTTATTATACTACAATATTAAAAGGACTAAACTCTTACAAACTTTGATTTTGAAACACCAAGAACTGGAAAGAAGTTTGACTTGCAGAGACGTGTATTTTTGATAAAATCTAGTAGTAGTAATGTCAAGTCCAAATGTCCAATAATTTAAGATGTAGGGGCAGATATGAAAAGAGAGAGACATGTGAAACAACACTCAACAAAGAAAAACAAAACCACAGCTGTACTTGTACACTAAGTATCAAAAGCATCACAAATTATATGCTACTACATTGTTTTGTATTTCGTTTATATTCCAACCTTCATACTGACATTGTATTTGTAACATGTTTTATCCGTTCGATTCAATTATTAACATTTGAATGAGAAACGGATATTAAGAAAGGTAAATAAAATGGATAAGTTAATGGATTCTTTTGAAATTAGTTAAAAAAATACGATATTTTAGAAAATGTTAACAAACAAATGATACATCCAAAAATGAAAGTATTAACGATTTGTTGGAACGGAAAGAGTACATTACTACATTATATGATGCAGAAGTAATATAAAGAAATGTTACATAGAAGGGTTGTGGGCAAAAGAAGATTCCATATAACACCGACACCTTTGGTCAATAAAATTACAACCAGAAGAAATGTTGTATGTAAGAAAATGTCGTTGCACGTTTTTGTCTACTTTAGCACCGTCTTGTTATCCTAACCAACTAAGTGTAGTAAATTTAACGACTAATCAAATCGATACATAATTTATACAACGTGCGAGTTTAAATAATTCCAACATCGGAACGAGAACATCTTTGATTAGCGTATTTAGAGCAACTTCAAGAGACTTTTAATGTGTTTTTAATAAATATTATAATTTTTTTATTTTTCATTTATTTTAAATTAAATTCAATCATACACGAAAACACGATACAAATGGTACATAACACGGAAGTACACGAACACGAAAGTGCACGAACCTTAAATGGGTCGTGTTTGGATTTAACATTTAGATACACGAAACACGAAAGTACACGACACGAATGAATTGTCAGGTCTAATTATTGTCGATCAATTCTTCAACTTACGGAGGATTTTTAGTATTCTATACTCTTTATTAATAAGCAAAATAATGTATAAATGACGCGCAAAAGTACTAAAGTACCAAATTTGATTATCACAAAATCCGAGTTCGATTCCCTACAACTATATAATTAAATAAAATTTATTTATTTGACTTAATTTATTTGATTGTATTCTGGGTTTGATTCTCTATATCCCCATAATTCAAAAATTTATTGATTTGATTTTTTTTTTTGGTTTCATCACTTCCTTGATTAATATTTTAATCACGGTTCGTGTTTCGCAAAGGTTATCAACTAGTTTTTGTTAAAAGGCGAGCAAAAAAGGAAGTTAGAGTTCGTTATTTAGAAAATTGCAACTCGTCCCCCTTATTCTTTACGGATAGAGGGCTTGACAACATTTTAAAGCTTCTATTATATAAAGTATAATTTCATAAATTATTTTAAAATTATTTTTCTTTTATTAAAATTTTATTCATAAAAATAAAATAAAAATAATTTATTTTATCTATCTTTTATGTCAACTTTGACAACTTTTGCATAAATTAATTTTTATTTTATCTCTCTTCTATGTCAATTTTGACAACTTTTGTTCAAAAAAACACTTCAATAGTTAACGATCTTTAAATGTTGCTTATGTGGTCCCACAGTTGTGCGGTAAATAACTCTTAAACTAATATAAGTATTCAATATATATACTTTTTCTATTTATATATGTGTTTTAACCATTTTAGGAAGTTGTCAAAAGTTGTCAACATTGATTGACAACCTTTGAGTAACGTACCAATCTTTCTATTAATAATACTCCAACATGTGTCAATTAATTGGGGTGACATTTTATTCATGCTAAATTGGCAAGACATTTTAATTTTTAATGCATTTGAAATGTCCAAATTGCCCTTATATTTATTATTCTTAAAAAAATTGATATTGAGTGGATTCGAACTTGGGTGTCCACAATAACTTGCACCTCCTCTTACCACCACACCGCTCAATTATATGAGTTGTAAATTACACACATCATATGTGTGTGCCGTGTGAGTAAAGAAATATTTGGTATTATTATTATATATCTATTTTATTATATCCCAATAAAAGCAATGATTCATGAGACATTTAATCTAATCTAAATTGGTGAGACATTTTATTTAATTTAAAATATCTAAATTTCCCTTGTGTTTACTCTTTTTTCTAAAAAAAAAATTGTTAATGAATGGAATCGAACTTGGGTTTATGCAATAATTTGCTCATCTTCCTATCATAGCACTACTCAGTCATACATGTTCTATATCAAACACATTATATGTATATGTGTGTGTCGCGTGAGTAGAAGAGTATTTGGTATCTATTATTATATCGATTAACATAATTTTATAATTGGTGAGATAATTTAACTATGAGATATTTTGTGCATGATTTGAACTGACTAACTTGACTCTGTGTTTATTATTTATTAGAAAAAGTTGTTTGTAGAAATTGAACTTGAGTTTATCTATTAACTGAAACATCTTTTTATCACTATATAAAATCACAGATTTTTAGAACTTCACGCGAAATATGTGAGTGTCATTTGATAGAAGACATTTTATTTAACTTCAAAATATATAAAATAACTATGATGCAAATTACATTTCATAAACAAGAAAATGTATCATTCGCTCCATGAGCTAAATTAGTAAAATTGTGCAGGTTAATGTCTTGTATGTAAGATAGTCATATTTTGACATAGATCTTACACATAACAAATATCATAAATATCGAATTTACTCATTTCTTAACTCAAAAACACATCAACCAAGGATACTTTTCAACGCTAACTATCTCACTACGGAGATCAAGTCCAGCTTTTATACCCACAATGAGACGTCTGTCAAACGATCTATAAATTATAATAAACACCGAACTACTTAGAAGTTAAAACAATTATGCTAGATAGTGATTAGTGACCCGTGCCTTGCACGGGTTTTCATGCTAGTTTCAATAGCGAGGAAATCAAGAGTGTCATGTCAATGTTGACAAACTCTTTACAACACCTATTAGAGATGATCTTATTTACAAGCATTATTTTTCAAGTTTTTTTCTGGTAGAGGGACAAATCTATACTCTTTTTAAATAAGAAAAATAATGTTTAAATGACTCGTGGTACAAAAGTAACAAAATATCAAATTTATTTATCATTAAATTCGGTTTTGATTCCTCGCAACTATAAGATTATATAAGATTTATTTATTTCAAATTATTTAGCTTTATTTAGGGTTTGATTCCTTGCAACTACATAATTATACAAGATTTATTCTACAAGATTTATTTACTTGATTCCTAGCTTCATCTAGGATTCGATTCCTTGCAAATACGTAATTATACGAGATTTATTTATTTATTTTAAATTTATTAGCTTAATCGAATGTTCGATTACTTGCAGGTACGTAATCATGCAAGATTTATTTATTTACTTTCATTATTTTAGCTTTATTCACAGTTCGTTTGCCTATAACTACATAATTAAACAATATTTATTATATATTTTTTTATTCAATTGTCGACAAGTACCTTTTTAAATAATTTTATTAATAATTTATCAATATTAATATTTTAAAGTTGATTCATATTCGATCCGTGCTTGGCACAAATTATCAGGTAATCATTTTCAAAACAAAGAATATTAAGTCGGCTTTAATATAAAAAGGAGTTGATAATGATATTTTAAATTAGTTTTTCTAATGCCATGTCGTTTATTCTGACAAATGTATAGTACCATTTTTGGGCCTTTAGTCCAAAGGTTGTTATTGCAAAAGGTTTTGTTGAAAAGCACTTAAATCGTGCACGCACAAACAAGTATAAATTATTTATCTTAGGCTGTATAACTTATAAATAATTTATCTTAGGCCGTTTAATTTAAGAGTAATGTTAAGGATCATCGAAGAGTACCAAAAATTATTATAAAGAAATGTGATATTCGTAATGTGGCCATTTAAAATATTGTTGTTGGTTGATATCGATATCAATGCACGTGAGTCCAATATATTTAATTGAATTATAATCAATAAAAATATGACATGTATCCGTTTATACCCATTTTTGCACCTAATTTGTTATCTCTGGAATTGTTCATAAAACAATTAAATTAAAAATAATTTTGAAGATACCAAGTTGGAACAAAAATAAATACAAAATAACAAAATACATGAAAAAATTCTATAAAGACAAAACACAAGTTCTTATGCTCACAAAAATTAAGTAAAAACTCATAGACACCATTTATCATTAACCGGGCTTGTACTCCTTTTCATTTTTCTTTTAAATTCACCATGATTAGTCATACAAAAAAAACTATTTTTGGCAATATCTATTTGGGTTTTTATTTAGACATTGAACTCCCACCTTTATCACTATTGAGAAAGACACTGGGAAGACTAATCCAAAACTTTTTAATTTCTTTAAAATAAATCAGCAAAAAAATGTTTTCCCGGGGAAGTCATTTTTAAAAAACGCATCACTTTTCTTAAATAAATTTTATTCTCTTGAAAAATATTTTTTTTTTCTTCTGAAAATCAAAACAAACATAGAAAAATTTGGAAAACATTTTAAAACGTCAAACAAACACACAAATATATTTCCTTGTAATTTTTTTTTCAAAACCCAAATAAACGTCGAAAATTTTAAAAAATATTTTCTTAATTTTTTTTTTTCAGCGAACAAACGAAACCTATGAAGATTAATGTTACTATTTTTGTTTAGAATAGAGCGGATGATAAGTGATAAGAATGCCGGACGAGAACAGACTCACAGAGATTGAATGGTACCCACCACATGAAGGTGTCGACGGAATGTTACTATCTTATCTAGTTGAAAATGAGTTGTCGTTTGTCAAAATTCATGCCCCACATTTCTACTTTACTTACGACTTACGAGCATTATTTTTCAAGTTTTTTTTTTTCTGGTTAAGGGATAAATTCATAATTTTTATTAATAAAAAAAATAATGTTTAAATGATGTATCGAACAAATGTATACCAACATCTATATTTTTGGGCCTTTAGTCTGCAGGTTGTTATTGCAAAGGTTTAGTTGAAAAGCACTTAAAACGTGCAAGCCCAAATAAGTATAAATTATTTATCTTAGGCCGTATAAGTTATTTATTTTAGGCGTTTAATTTAAGAGTAATGTTAAGGATTATCGAATTGAGTATCAAAAATTGTTATAAAATAATATAATATTCATGATGTGATTATTTAAAACAATTAAATTAAAAATAATTTTGAAGATACCAAATTGGATAAAAAAATTACAAAATAACAAAATACAAGAACAAATTCTATAAAGACAAAACACAATTTCTTATGCTCACAAAAATTAAGTAAAAACTCATAAACACCAATTATCATTAACCGGGCTTGTACTCCTTTTCATTTTTCTTTCAAATTCACCATGATTAATCATACAAAAAAAACTATTTTTGGCAATATCAATTTGGATTTTTATTTAGATATTGAACTCCCACCTTTATCACTACTAAAAAAAGGAATTAAATATTTTTTTATTATTCAATTCTTGACAGATATCTTTTTAAATAATTTTATTAATAATTTATTAGTATTAATATTTTAAAATCATTTCATGATGTGCCCTTGTTTGACACAGGTTATGCTAGTAATTTTCAAAACAAAGAATATTAAGTGAACTTTAATATAAAAAGGAGTTGATAATTATATTTTAAATTAGTTTTTCTAATGGAATGCCATGTCGTTTATTCTGACAAATGTATACCAACATCTATATTTTTGGGCCTTTAGTCTACAGGTTGTTATTGCAAAGGTTTAGTTGAAAAGCACTTAAATCGTGCAAGGCCAAATAAGTATAAATTATTTATCTTAGGCCGTATAACTTATACTAGCCTATAATCCGTGCAAGGCACGGGTCCTTAAAAAATTAAAAAAACTAAAAAATTTAATGTGAACGAAAAATATTAAAATAAAAGTAAAAATTAATATGATAAATTATAAAACGAGAAACTTAAATATTAATTGAAACGTAAAAAAAATATTAAAAAATACAGATGTGGCTGATGAAGATAAATGAGGTCTTATTAATATTATTTTATAATAAAATAATATTAATAATAAGGACAGATGGAAAATCTAACATTTTTAATTAAAAAAATAATTGCCTCTGATATTTTTAGAAGTGTTTTAATTATATTACTTGTATTTATTAAAAAAATACGTTGACATGTTAAAATAAGTAAGTTTTTTTTAATAAGGACAAATATGAAAGCTAACATGTTTTAATTAAAACAAAAGTAACTACCTATAATATTTTTAGATGTGTTTTAATTATATTAATTGTATTTGTTAAAAAAATACGTTCACTTGTTAAAATAGGTAAGTTTTTTTAAATAATTAAAAGTATTAAAATAAGTTTTAAAATATATAAGTAAGGGTTGCACTTGATATTTTTGGAAAAAAGATATTTTAGTGATAACAAATATAAAATGTAATATATTTTAATTTAAAGGTAATTGCCCGTGATATTTTTGGAAAAAAAAGTAGATTTTGTTAGAAAAAAAATGTTTTAAATATAAAAGGTAATCAGCTAGTTAATATTTTTATATTATTTTATTATTTATTAAATAGAGTATTAAAATAGATTTTAAAATAAATAAGTACGAATTACACCTCATATTTTTGGAAAATAGAGATTTTAGTGATAACAAATATAAAAGATATTATGTTTTAATTTAAAGGTAATTGTCGTGATATTTTTGGAAAAGGAGTAGATTTTGTTAGATTTTTTTTAATTATAAAAGACAATCAGTTAATTACTATTTTTATATTATTTTATTATTTATTAAATAGAGTATTAAAAAGATTTGATTTGTAGTAGCTTTCGTTATCCTAAAAAGAAAGAAGTATATTTGTAGCAGTGTATCCTGAATTTAAACAAATTAGATCCCACATTTCCATTTTTTTTTATTAGATTTCAATATTATTTGATTTTATGTAGTAAAATATAGTGAAATATTAATGTAGAATAAAACCTTCCCGAATTTTGATTATATTATTAATTTATTAATTTGAAAAAGTACCGAAAACCAAAAACTAACCGAAAACCGAAAATCAAAACTTTCAATGTTTCGGTTTTGATAATATAGTATAGATGTTATTTATTTCGGGTCGTTTAATTTAAGAGTAATTTTAAGGATCATCGAATTAAGTATCAAAAATTATTATAAAATAATGTAATATTCATGATGTGACTATTTAAAATATTGTTATTGATTGATATTCATATCAATGCACAGGAGTTCAATATATTTAATTGAATTATAACCGATAAAAATATGACATGTTAATTTGTACCTATTTTTGCACATAATTTCGTATCTTTGAAATTGTTTATAAAAAAATTAAATTAAAAATAATTTTGAAGATACCAAATTGAATAAAAAATAAATACAAAATAACAAAATACAAAAAAATATTCCATAGAGACAAAACACAATTTCTTATGCTCACAAAAATTAAGTAAAAACTCATAGACACCAATTTATTATCTATTATTATATATATAATCGAGCAACTATGGGGTTGCTTGAGACAAATAAATCAGTGTGAAATTACTATATTACCCCTACTTATTATATAATAATAATAATTCTATAATTAATGCATATATTAAATACATCTAATTAATTAATCATCATTAATACATCTATATTTATTACTACATTGTTATTAAATATAGGAATTTACAATTATATTTCTACTATTACTTAAATTATTCGATAATTAATATCTATAATTATATTTAACTTCAGAAATATTAAAAAATTATCAATCATGTCAGACTTTTAGTTTTCGAATGTATCAAACTTTAAATATTACATTTATAACAAAAATGGGTTTAAATTTGCACATAAACAGATGAAAACAAATATTTACTTAAATTATAATACTTTAACAGATTAACCGATGAGAACACATACATACTTTTGTCAACATTCGAATAACTCATTATCACACTTTTAACACGCAAAATAATAAAAAAATTCAGAAAATCTAATAAAATTTGCAAATTTAGAGTATGTTCATGCTTTTGGTTACTGAAATTAACAATTTTTTTAATTAACTAGATGAAGTTGAGGATCAAAGTGCAACTTTGATCAGTTGATGCTGATAAAAGTATTATGTTATTGTATGAAAAGAAAGAAAAAACACTTCAGATATCAGCTTATCAGCTTATCAGCTGAAGTGCATGTCGGATGACCTAAATAAATTAGGTATTAAAAAATTAAGTGAAAATGGAACAAAGTACAAATATTATATTCGGCATACCGTCTGAACTACATACGTACTTTAAGTAGGACAACTGTAGGCATAAAAAATGCTTAAATAACAACTTTCACTCTTTTCAAGAAAAAAGTTAAGCGATTGGTAGGTGTTCCAATTGAAAGAATCATATTTTAATTTAGTTAGGTATTACTATTATATTGTTGCATTAACACTCGCGGGAAATAATATACTACACTCAATAATATTTTGAACATGGTGATTAAACTAATAAACAACTGTCAACAAGTAAGAAAATATCACCGATGATATTCCTCAAATTGTTAACACCATTGTATACAAGGATTATTCGAAGTATAAATTACATCATACAATCAAGATGGACATGCCACATACACTATAATGCACATAAACTCAACATCTACAACGTCACTTCCTGCCCCTAATGATGAGGCGGGTTCGAGAAAAAAATAAAAAATCGCTTGAAACGAAAAGTAACACGCAACCAATATAGTTAATGGACAACAATTACCAAATTGATCTCAAAAAGAAAATTTTAAGACATTTTCTAAATTAACAACTTTGGTTCATCGTTTGTAACCATGATTATCAGATTAAGCGTTTGGTCTTGTGTTCATGCCCAACATCTATCTACACCTGTCGTGTATATGGATGACAATTTGTACCGATCCGATTGATATCCGACCCGAATGGGTTAAACCGAACCCGAAATTTTCGGGTTTGGATTCGGGTTTGGGTTTGTTTTTTAAACCCGAATTAATTGCGGGTCGGGTTCGGGTTTTGACAATACCGATCCAAACCCGACCCGGAAACCCGAACTCCGTTTCGAACCCGATCCGAATCCGAACCCGAAACCCGAATTAATTTATATATATAATATATTTTTCTATATATAATTTTAACATATAATAAAATTATATATATGATTTTATTTATAATTCTTAACATAAAGTTTTATATATAATGTTTTACATATAATTTTATATATTATTTAATATATAATTTAAAATATAATTTATATATAATATAATATATTTTTTTACTAGTTTTCATTTCGGGTTTCGGGTTACCCGAAATCCGTTCGGTATCCAACGGGTTCGGGTTTAATATTTCAGATTTTTTCGGGTTCGGGTTCGGGTCCGGTTAAAAATTTCGGGTTCGGGTTTGGATTTTGTAAAACCCGTTTCGACCGACCCGATTGCCATCCCTATTCGTGTATATACTTTGGTCCTTCGTTACACCTTATTTACGTCAAAATCAAAAAACATATGCTGAACAACGTAGCTGACTCTCACACATTTGATGAAATTAATGAAAAAGACAGCTACTAGCTTGTATATCATAGACACAACATATAAAATTAAGGCAACTGATGCAAATCAACTCAATTTCTTCTTAATCAATTAATTATCTTTTCCAAAATAATGAACGTCCATAATTAATCACGACTATTGCAAAATTAAAAAAAATCAAAATTCTTACATTTTACATTTTTTTTATGAACAAGGGTAGGTACCATTACAAATCGAAAGCAAAAAAAGAAAAATCTGAAATGACAAATAATTCATTTTTTAAACATGTAAAAAGTCGAACAAAATATAAATTTTGATCATACCCGTGCCTGACACGTGTTATAAAACTTGTTATCATTGACCGGGCTTGTATTCCTTTTCAGTTTTCTTTTAAATTCACCATGATTAGTCTTAAAAAAAAAACTAATTTTGGCAATATCAATTTGGATTTTTATTTAAATATTGAACTCTCACCTTTATCACTACCGAAAAAGACACCAGGAAGACTAATCCAAAACTTTTTAATTTCTTTAAAATATACCAGCAAAAAAATGAATAAAATATTATAAATACATAGTACCAAAAACATTGTAAATTACATAAATAACCTTTGCCGCCAAATACAAACATTTAACTAAACCCACTTTACCCGCTTCATTTACCGCCAAAACCAAAAATCTGAATTTCTTACCCTCCAAAATTTTGAAAACATTCCCGCGCTTTTTTCTCAGCAGATCTAAATTCTACCAATAATGTAGTATACTCACATCACACATTCATCTCACAAATTTCATAAACTTCTCTCTTTTTTTGAACTCTCTAAATTAACAGAAAACTCAAGGATGGGGAAGCAAACGAAGTCGAAAAAATCCGAAAAGAGAGGCAAAGGAGTTGTTACGCCGGTGCAAATCGCGTTTCTTGTCGATCGATATCTTGCTGATAATAATTTTACCAGTACTCGGTCATCTTTTCGTAACGAAGCTTCTGATCTCATCTCCCGATCTCCTGTCACCGAGGTACATCCTTTACGGTTAAACCTCGGTAAATTAATACTCGATAAATTGGTGCTTTGTATTTTAAATCTCGATAAATTAATAACGTCGATAGTTTACTAATTTCTTTTAAATCTCGATAAATAAATAACTTTGATAATTTACTAATTTGCATTCTTGATAAATTAATAAAATTTTCCGGGTCACGATCTAATTAATTTATTCAGGTTTGATTGTATACATATGTTTAGATGTAATTAGTGTGTGTGTGTGTTGGATTTTTGTCTTATAATTGTGTGTTTTTTTGTAGGCGCCGAGTAGTTTATTAAGTTTAGCGGATATTTTAAATGAGTATATAAATTTAAAGGGGCAAAAAGTGATGTTAGATCAAGAAAAGATGTGTTTCGAACAAGAGAAATTTAAGGTTCAGACATTGTTGAATGGTATGCAAGATGTGATGAATGGGTACAATTCTGGCTTAGCTGCTGCTGCTGTTCCGACACAAGCATTGGTTGGGAATTCGGGGGGTTTGGTTCCGTATGTTGATCCGGCTGTTGGATCTTCTGCAGGTACTTTTCGATTCTTGAAGTTAGTTGTGTTAATGCAGTTGTGGTTTGGAAATGTAGGTTGTTAATTAGATTGCGGAGTCTCTTGCTATTTTTCATGAGTATTTATGGCTTTAATCAATTCAAATGCTAATGTTTGTCAAGTTTAATAGTCTCATGAGATTATTTGATTGTAGCATAAATGTTTAAAGAAGCTGAAAATTTGAGTTTGTTAGGGACTTAGGGTTAAGTTAGAGACGGAAAGGTTTGTTATTAATGAAAAAAAATGATGTATTGAGCCAAGTCAGTCCTTAGACCTTGATATTTTGACATGAATTAGCTGTGCACAGTAAGCAGTTCTTTCTTTGTCGATATGGAAGTAAATTATGTTGATCAATTTTTCGGGTTCATTTTAAGTCAGGACTAGTGTAGTAAGGGTGAAGCAGTCAATGTATAGGTGTAGTACAAGGTCAGCACTAGGAATCATCGGAATTTTGTTTACAACAAGTTTGAGATCTGATCTTCTTTTAAATTAGATTAGGCTTCAGTTGTGTTTCCATATGTTGTGTGCGTTCTTTCAGATAAATGTGTGTAAGTGTGTTGCAAGCCATGTTGGAATGCAACCAGGGTTGCATCAAAATAAAGTGAGAAATAAGTAGGCTCCATACGTGATACTTCATCTGGTAAATGGTAATGAATAATGGTTTCTTATTCTTTTTCTTTTATCAGTTCCTAATGTTTACCACAACTCTGTTGTAATGTCGGCATCTGTGCCAAGAGGCACTCCTGCAAATCCCAGAAATTTCTTTACACCAATGACAAATGCGTCGTCTTCAAAAAGGAGAAAGTGGTCTAAAGATGTTTCAGATGCCTCTAATACTGCAAAGCGATCATGTAGTCAATCAGCCACTGAACATCTACAAGCAAATTGTATGTTTTTATTAATTGTGCAGGGTGTAAGTATATAGCTACCTTATGTATGTCCTTTTAAGTTTTAACTTACTGAAAATTTCACCTTGCAGATCCAAATACAATGACACAACAAAGCAATGTGTCAAATAGTGGTGTGCAAAATTCTGTGGTTAATGCATCATCACATGTTGATATACCTGGCAGATTATCAGTTCAAGGATCCAGTGTTGCCAAGCGTTTATTTAATCATCAGAAGCAGTCGCTTCCAATGAATTCATCTGGTCCCATCACACCTCCTAGAGTAACTTCTTCTCCACCTGAAAAATCTGGTTCTTCGCCAGATGTTGATCCTTTTACCTGTGATGTTACCCCTCAACAAATGATGTCTAACTGCACTGTCATTGCTTCTGAGACAATCACAGTCAGTCCTGCCAAGCAAATGGGATACTACTCGATAGAGAGAAATTGTCGTATTTCTGCTTCCTCACCAATGAAGACAAACATGAAAAGATGTTTCAGCAAAAGGGATAATGTAAAAGGGAGGCTTGATTTTGATGGTCCTAGCGCAGCAATGGACTTGTATAAACCAGTTCCTTGTGAGGTTATGGCGTCTAAAACTGAAGAGAGAGTAGACTCTTTTGACTTTGATTTGCCTAACTTGGATGTTTTTGGTGACGATTTTTGCTTCTCTGAACTTATGAATGAATTTGAAATTAATTGTGATGGAATGACATGCCAGCCAGATGGGACTCCGTCCCCAGATGATTCACTTTCAGGGTAAGTTTACTGTTCCCCAAATTTTTTTAAAGGCATCTACGCACATCCCTTAAGATGAATATCATTTCCCTCTTATGAATGCGCAGGTCACCAAATACCTCTGATAATGCCATAAATGGCTGTAATCAAGTATTATCAGAGCTCTCATCTTCTGTCACTGAAATTATTTCCGAGCAGAACATGAGTACACCAGGTAATGAGAGTCTTCAATTGCTTTTCAAAATAATGATTTCATGTCCTTTTGCTATGAATTGAAGTATTTTTGTTATAAACAGGACCCGATTCTGTGACGACCAAGAAGTCCATTACAAAATCTATACAGATCTTAAGTCCTGGTATTTCCGCATTTTCCACCTTTGTTTTCTTCGTTTGCATCTATCAGTAGATTTAAAAAATTGATTTAGACTTGTTTATACTTGCAGTGAAGAATCAGAGAAGCCCTTCCCAGGAGCAGGACAATGTTTCCGCTACAAACTAATTGCAACAATGAGGATGACTTATTTGCATAACATAGTAACAAAGCACTGAGCACAGGAACTTGCTAGCACAAAGATTAACAGCTAATGTCCTCTAAGTTTTTGGTTTTCATCAGTATATTCTAATTTATAAGGTCAGGTAATAGTTGCAGATGTCTTTGGTACTGAAGGGCCTTTTAGGTTGTAAAGCTTCACATATACTGTTTTAGAACTTTTTCTGCTTAACTGTAACCTCTCTTAAAACTTGGTAGTTCAATCAAATAGCTTGTTGGTAGGAACTCATACAGTTCTCAGTTTGCAATTCTTAGCATATACTTATTTTGACGATATCCGCAGATGCCACCATATAATGGTATTCTGTGAAATTTGCAACCAATATAATGCCCTGGGTAGGGTTTGCAACTGTTTATTTGTAGCCCTGAGTATTGTGCACACTTGTATAAGAACCTTAACTTTCCACTTTAAGTGTCCTTGTTTCAGGGATATTGATAAATGCCACCGCATAACAATCGTCTGTGTAAATCATTAATTACCAATGCATGAAATTAATCATACATAATACATTCTTACTGAACAATGTCCATGCAAAAGAAATTGTCAGTTAATCAATACCAAATTCATGCTTCACCTACTAACATTGTTAACAAAAATGTACAAAGCCATGATTTGATTGCAAACTCCAGTCCTTAGTCGGCTATATAAGCAATTGCGAAGAATAATGTTGATACACAGAGCAGAACATTTATTTTTAAAATGGAGATGAAGAAGGTATTTTGGGCATCTTTAGCTTTGTTTCTGATCTCAGCCATGGTGTCAATGGCCTCAATGGAAACCATCGTCGAGTCTGCTCATTCAAATACCATCAGTAATGACATTGTGACTCGTGGCTCTGACGGACTTACATATTACAACAAATCTCCTCTGTCAAGAATCTTTCTGCCTAAAGGAAATGTGGCTGACGGGGACTGTCTCCCTAGCGGAGGGTTTTGTATGTTTAGCCCTATGGATTGTTGCGGTAATTGTGGTTGTTTGTATCCTGTTGGAGTGTGTTATGGTACTGGCTGTTAAGTAATAGGGTCATATGGATAAGCTGTATGTATAAACAGCGATTATGTGTTAGAATAAATATTGTGAATCGCCTCTTATGATTTACACACTTTATCCTATTTGTCTTCTTTGTAAGTTCTTGAATTATTCCAGTCCAGTTTACTTGCAAAAATATTATTATGCAAACTTACTACAAGATGGCACCAACTGAAAGCCAAAAATGCCATAATCATCTAACTGAAAGCAACAAGATACTGAAATAAAGTGAGAGGTGACGACCTAACTTGCAGGCTTAGGAGAAAACTATATTGAGCAACATGCCTAGATTTGTGATGTATATCAATAATTTTAACTCGGAATGTAGGAATGAAAAGGAGTGACTATTTTGTATTTGTGTTGCCTGGCTCTCTTTGTCGTAGTTGTTTAAAATGTTTTTTCCTCTCTGTCAGTTGAAAACTATGGAAGCAGGCTAGAGTTGAGCAGTTTTCTGCAGTTCCATTCTTTAGTTTTATATTTGACAGCATCTGCAGACTGCAATAGTTTGCAGCAAATTATGCCAGTCCATGGGCATAGACGAGCCTTTTTATTTCGGTGGATTACAATTTGCATTTCAACAAAAAAGTTGAGAACTGTAAACAATATCTTCTTCAGATAGTAAATTCTCTTTATAAGATCACATTATAATCAAGCTAAATACTTCTCCAATTTTCAACTTCATCTGGGCTGCCAATGTAAAGTGGAACTCGCTGATGAATCTGAAACAAAAGCATCAATAGAAACAAAGGTATCAGCTGAATCAATTCAAGCTACAAATAAACAAAGGTATCAAGAACTCTAGAATGACCATCTGATCCTTAACTCATTGGTGCACACTCATACGAGAGCCTTAACTCCATTATCATTTCATCTACTAGCATTGAAACTCCATTATCATTTCATATACGAGAAATGCACATTGAATAGGCTTCTTTGGTGGGTAACCCAGCAGATCATCCCATGAAATCCCATGTTATTACGTACTGTTTTGAATGTACTGATGTTCCCCTAAAAATTAATAAAATAGCTTTTGTCATAGATTATATTTTTGAATATTGGGCTACTATGGCCGGGAATCACCACCATATTCCGTATTATCATGATTATGTTCTGAGTTCTCTAGCAATTAGACTTTAAAATAAAATTTAACCTTTTTCATCATTAAATTTTTTGAAAATATAGGAAAGTGTTCTCTCAAAAATTTGAAGATATGAAGGTGTCTTTCCAGAGTTACTTCGTGTCCTGTAAAATAAAATTTCTAGATCCGTCCCAACAAGTAAGGGCGTACAGATAATGCATTCAATAGTGCCTTCTGATGTACTCCCCCAACTATAATTCTGCCGCAGTCAAGAATGTGCTCTTGAGTGAAGGTTAACCTAAGCTAATGAATATAATTGAGTGGTAGTTGGAAATAGGTGAATGCAGTACGAGACTATGAGATATTGTGGTCAATCGAAACCATGATGCTTTTTTCTAGTAGAGTGACTGAATTATTAGCACGTGAAATTTATCCAACCCTAAAATTGTCCACGAAAATGTAAAGAGACATGATTTACTTGCATACTCCAGGCCTTAGTCGGCTATAAAAGGATTTGCTTAGAATAATGTTGATACACAGAGCAAAACACTCAATTTTTATAATGGAGATGAAGAAGGTATTCTGGGCATCTTTAACTGTGCTTCTGATCTCCGCCATGGTATCAATGGCTGCAGTTGAAACAATCATCGAGGCTGCTCGATCAAACGCCATCAGTAATGAAATTGTGACTCGTGGCTCTGACGGACTTTCTGTTGGGTATAATTACTAACTACACAGCAACAATATGACAGTTATATATATTTTGTATTAACAAGAACATGCAAAAATACCAAATAACGAAACAAACACAAAGGTCGAAACAAAAGTATAATCAGAGACTGAAAATAACAAGACAAGAAAAAACACTTGAGCTTTAACAAATACTGAAAGATAAAGAAACAGCTGAACAGATCAATCCACTCACAGATATGGCAATGATCAACATTACCAGGTCGCCTCGCGTACGCGAGACGCCGAGACATTCGCCCTTCGACCCGAGGCGGGCGGCGGCGTCGCGTGTGTGTGTGCGCGCGAAGCACATACTAACACCATGCACACCCACATGCCTTAGTAGTTGTACACTACTCTTGCACATGTTTCTATATAAACCAACCAACCTCTTATTACCAATGCTATGTGGGATACAAGTTATTTTAATATAACCAACCCACATAACCCATTTCAAGCAACCTATTTCAACTCAATTTATTTATGGATTACACTAAGAAAATGTCTTAGATCCAAACATGAAAGTTTAAGTCCTCAGAACAAGGAACAACCTCCAATCGTTAGTTTCCGGAAATTCCATCAAGAACATATTTAAAATATGCCTCAAACTTTCCATTTTCTAACACTTTCATATTACAACAAATCTCTTCTGTCAAGAATCTTTCTGCCTAAAGGGAATGTGGCTGACGGGGCCTGTCTCCCTAACGGAGGGTTTGGTATGTTTAGCCCTATTCTGAACATAAATGAGCTTTTTTATTTCGGTGGATTACAATTTGCATTTCAACAAAAAAGTTGAGAACTGTAAACAATATCTTCTTCAGATAGTAAATTCTCTTTATAAGATCACATTATGATGAAGCTAAATACTTCTCCAATATATCAACTTCATCTGGGCTGCCAATATAAAGTGGAACTAACCCGCTGATGAATTTGAAACAAAAGCATCAATAGAAACAAAGGTATCAGCTCAATCAATTCAGGCTACGAATAAACGGAGTTAACAATATTCAGATCCAAATCTTAACAATTTATCAACTTCTCCAATATATTAAGTGTTAAGTTAATTTTAATATGCTGGTTTAAAATTTTAGATGAGTAGATCGGGTTTCCGGCCAAGAGTTGTTGCTGACGGTTTCTTTGACCGGATTCTGGGCTCAATTCCGGCATCGTACGTATGTGTTTGTATTATATAAATCAGCTGTATGTATCAACACCGATGATGTGTCAGAATAAATATTGTGAATCGCCTCTTGTGATTTACACACTTCATCCTATTTATATTCATTGCAACTTCTTGAATTATTCAAGTCCAGTGAGAATTATTATATTGCAAAAATATTATTACGTAAACATAATACAATGTAGCACCAAGTTAAGAACCATATTCAGATAGTATATTTTCCTTATAAGATCACATTATGATCAAGCTAAATACTTCTCCAATTTATCAACTTCATCTGGGCTGCCGATGTAAAGTGGAACTCGCTGATGAATCTGAAACAAAAACATCGATAGAAAGAAAGGTATCAGCTGAATCAATTCAAGCTACAATTAAACATAGATAACAATATTCAGATCTTAACTCACCTCTGTAGGCATAATATCAAGAACTCTGGAATGACCATCTGATCCTTTTCCGCCAGCTTGTTCAGCCAAATAACTCATTGGTGCACACTCATACAAGAGCCTTAACTTTCCATTTTTACTTTTTGTGTCTCGGGGATATCCGTAGATGCCACCATATAACAATGTCCTATGGAAATCACCAACTAAACTACCAATGTATCGTGCAGAGTAAGGCTTCCCGGTTGGACCAGGGTCCTTGAGATCATCGATGTACTTCTTCAATTTGTCATCCCACATCTGGTAATTTCCTTCATTAAATGAGTAAATTTTTCCGGATTTTGGAATCTGTATTCTTTCTTGAGTTAGTACGAATTCACCGTACATGGGGTCTAAGCTGAATGCAAAGACTCCTGTTCCTATGGAAAGAACAAAGATGACAGAGCTCGAGTACATGCAGTATCCAGCAGCAAGAAGGTTGCTACCTGGCTGGCATACACTCACAACACACTTCTGTTCTTCACTGTCAAGCTGCATTGCGAGATGAACCTTAGCATCAGGATAGTCATGGTAGTACTTTTAAAGTGCACGCTGTTAATCAATAATACTAAGCTCGATATCGATAAAACATATAAATGATGGTTACTCTATTCATTTTACTGGTTTATTCTAGCCTATGAAATATCTACTTATTCAGCAGTACATAACTACTGTACTTGTGATTACTAGCTTGCATTTTAAAGTGACAAAATGCACTCCAACTATTGTTTCACTTCTACAAAGCAATATGAGTTTATATATGTTTAGCATTGAAATAATGTTGCAAAAAGAACAGAATGACAATAATCGTTACCAAGGAATCTTCGTCACTATAATCTGCAAGGCATTCATCATTAGGGTGGTAAATCCCAAATATTGATCCGGTGGAAACAGCAGCATCAATGTTGGACGATCCATCAAGAGGATCAAACACCACAATGTAGTTACCAGAATAACTCTCTTCTACTGCCACAGGTACATCCTCTTCCTCTGATGCTATGATCCCCGTCCTTCCACTTGACCTTAAACAGTTAGAAAATACCTGTGATACACAAGCATAGCCATTTTGTGAGCTCAACTTTGTTAAGAAACTTGACATAACACAAAATTTGATGTGTAATTAATAAAAACAGGGCCCTTATAAAGAACGCTAGACAGAACTAGGCAACGCAGCTTGTTAGCACCTCAGAGAGATTCTGAAGTACTGACAAAGAATCATGTATACCTTCCTCAGCCGCACTTCAATTTTCGTATTTGTATAATCCAAAATGATCAATCATTCTTATTACATTCTTTGATAGTTCATTCTCATTTGAGGGGATTAAAAGATCAAACAAGAAACTGACCTGTTTATAGGGTATCCACTTCGCAAAAATGCTAAAGATAATTTTCTACAATTTTCTATCTTTAATTTGAAAAAAATACTTTCACAGTAAATTTTCACTTGATCAAGTATAATGGAGTGATCCAAACCTCATTGGAGATAACATCAAGTTTCTTCTGATCTTCCCCTTGAATATTAACCGCACCTTGAACTCCGGTTAGATTCGAAATACTAGCCCTCTGAACCAAAGAAGCTATTTGCTTGCAAGCCATAGAAATACTTGAAAGCACAATAGTAAGCTCTGCATCAATAACACCAGCTTGCTCTTGCTTCAACAACCATCCAGTCAATGTCTGAATCTCATATGCATTCTTCTTCTTCACCGCGGTTTTCGTAGTCTCCACAGCCATGCACTTGATACTGGTAGTGGTGGCAGGGGCCTGTTTCTTCTTGGCAGGGCTGCTGCATGATGTAAAAGCTTTTGTATCTAAACTGCTTTGTTGAAAAGGTGACAGAGATGATAGAGAGTGAGAGCTAGAGAAGTATTGGAGCTTTGATGAAGTTGCTGTGCTTGTAATCATGGTGGCTGATGTTCTATCTTTTTCTTTATTGTTCTCTGCCACTCACTCAAGTTCTCGATTTTCTTGAAAAATGTCTATTTATTAGATATTTTGTCTATTTAGTTCTTCTTGGTTTGTGGTTGAAATGTAAGGTTAATGATTGGACCCACCTATCTTTGTTTCAGCATCCTACCTGTACATAACTGATAAGTGATAACACACCCCTCTCTGCAGTCTGCACATATGTACACGCACACTTGTCTTGGCATATTTAGATTTAGGTAGGACGACGGAATCAGGTCGGAACTGATCGGAGTTAAAATATTTATATTAGTTCAATCCGGGTTAATTTGCAATATTGATTTCGAGACTGTGTTTGCACATAGGTAGTGTTGTTCTTGAAATGGCTAATGACTTTGGCAAACCGAGCTTCTTGCTTTCTTCACCAACTATATATTTTTAGGGCCAATGCATGACTAAAATTGTAAAAAAACAATGGGCTTAATCTATATTGGGCTTTTATTCGTGTATAATTGGGCTCAAAATTGTCCACATAATACTCAAACTCAACTCATTGTACATTGTTTGGCTACGTGAATTTAGAAATTTACTAATCGAACGAGCTTGACCATTGACCAGCTCTTTAAGAATAAACTGATGGTTGAACAAGTCTTCAACTTCTGGAAGTTAAATGTAGCAATTAGCGAGCTTTCCACCAAATTACAGATTAACCAACTAATCTATCATCCTACGTCAACTCGTAAAGTCACCCCTTACTTGCTTATTACGGCCATCTTCAAAAAAAAAAAAAAAAAAATCGAACATATAATTTATCGTATATGATTTCAATTTTCATCACTACATAACAATCTCGTCAATAACTAAATTATGATTACAATAATATTTCAATTTTCATTTATATATATATATATAGAATTTGGTCCACAGTCACCGATGAATGTCAATCATCTATAAAGTCTAGCAAAAAACTACGTCAACCATCGATACATAAAACAATTCAATAATTAACTCGGAAGTTACGCAAGAGAATACGGCAAACATACGAGTAAAAGCTGGGGTGAGAACTGAGAAGGTGAGAACTGAGAAAGCAGACTCTGGAAGCTTCAATATTCAGGACATCCAAACACGTCTCTGTCCCCATGTCAACCTAAAAAACACGGTTCGATTCTTGACTAACACAACAATTTGCGGAAACTTCATCAATTCTAATTGTTAATTGCACTATAAATACACACATCACCTTATTTACCATTACATAGTTTGACATTTACAAACTTACGATCACAATACAAATTTCTTATTTGAACAATCCATCGTTTCTTTTATTCCTCTGTTTCGTCGTCAAATTCGAGTATCAAATTTTAAAATGACTTCCTCAATCAAATTGCCATTGATCATGTTCGTAGCTGCTTCTTTCATCTTTCAAGCAACTCTAGGTATGCACTTCATTTATTTCGATTCGGTTTCGGTTATATTCCGATTTTTGTAACTTACTCCGTATGACTAGATTTTACTTTACATCTTTATACGTAAATCTTGATCTGGTTTCGCAATTGCATGCACGTGTACAAGCACATATATCTTTAAAATGTTTCATGTTTAGTTACTTAATTAGCAGGTATCGGTTTGGAATGAACAGATTATATGCATAAATTCGAAATATCCTACTATTAGTGAGTTGCTTAATAAATTTGTTTTTATGTTATAGGTGAAGTTATATGCGAGGAATTGCCAACAAACGTGTGTTCCTTCTCAATTTCATCATCTGGAAAAAGATGTATACTTGAAAACCAGGAGAACAAACAGGGAAAGGTAGAGTATGAATGCAGGACATCAGAAGTAGTTGTGGAAAGAATGGCAGAACACATTGAGACAGATGCCTGTGTCAATGCATGCGGTGTCGATCGGAGCTCAGTCGGAATATCTTCGGATTCTTTACTCGAGCCACAACTCACTGCCAAGCTTTGCTCTGCAGCTTGTTATCAGAACTGCCCTAACATCGTCGACCTTTACTTCAACTTGGCTGCAGGAGAAGGTACTAATTCTTTTCGATTTCTCATTAACATGTGTTTTATTCGCATTTTAAAGTGCTAGAAATATGTTATTCGTTAAATTTGTAAAAGAATGATTAGGACATGCAAATTAAGAAATAGAATGATTTTCCTTAATTTGTAAGTTAAATTTTACGATATTAGACTAATTGTCAGTTTGTTGAAATGGTCATAGTCATTCAAAGTTCGGCTTCCGTTAGTATTAGACCAATTCTTAAGTTTTTGAAATGCCTATAGTCAAGTCTCGGCTTTTGTGAAACATGCCATATAAGCGTTGAGATTGAATGTTCGAGTCTCACTAAATATATAAATTATTTGAATTTGATGCTATAGCTATCGAAACAACACACATTAAATATGTTTTACTAAACTTGATGTTTGAATTTGTGCAGGAGTATTTTTGCCCGATCTTTGCGAGAAACAGAGGACCCATCCTCGTCGTGCCATGCTCGAGCTTTTGAGCTCAGGGGCATCTGCCGGAGGACCCAGTTCCGATAATTTTGAAGAGGAGGTTGCTGGTGCCCCTGCCCCTTCTTCCATTTAGCTAGCTTGACTAGTTGTAAAACCAAGCTGCTCCTTTGATATAAATTTATGTTTGTTAATATCAGTGTATAGGAAACTATAATAAAGACTAGAGATAGGTTTCATTGATTCATTTCCCATCGGGAAGTTTTGCAT
Organism: Heracleum sosnowskyi; assembly: GCA_030848705.1. NCBI lineage: Eukaryota > Viridiplantae > Streptophyta > Magnoliopsida > Apiales > Apiaceae > Heracleum > Heracleum sosnowskyi. Next base: position 1,148,731 of record CM061240.1, on the reverse strand, counting down.
TATGTTATTTGTACTATATCATATATTTGAATGAGATATATACCATTATACACTATTTTGTGTAACATCTCTTTTTCTTTAACATTTGCTATTTTTGACCACATAACATTAATTTATAGGAAATGATAATAAAAATTACGAGTATTTAAATTTCTGCAATCGATTTTGCGAAAAACGAAAACGTTTTGATATTGTTTCTTTCTCCCCGTAGAAAAAATATATATTAGAATTGGAGAAAAATGCCTTGGTTTAAGTTAGAGAGGTAAGAGCATCACCAACAGCCTCTTAAACATACTCTTCAAAAATAATATATAATATTAACTCCTAGCTATTTAAGATCCTCTGTTGCTAATCATCTCCAACAACCTCTTCATTCTCCCATCTTCAATTATTTTTTATTAATGATTATACCATAGTATTAGTAAAAAGAAGAGTGATGTTATTAAAAAATTGAAAAGAAGTATAATATATTAGCAAAGAATGAGATAGGGAGAGGAGAGAGAATCTTAAAATTGAGGAGAATGAAATGACTCCTAAATATTTGATGAAAAGTTAGGAGGCTCTTGGAGCTTGATTTTGAAGAATTCATCCTCAATATTTAGCTTAGGAGCCTCAATAAAGAAGTGTTGAAGATGCTCTAAGAGCTTTTTTACCTAAGCCCAATGGAGGGTTGTTAAGGAATTGAGTACAGCATCTTGTTCTATGAGCAACTCCAAGAACTTTCTTATAAATATTATAAAAAATTAACTTTGTAATGATTTAGGATATTATAAGTAATGATAACTTCAACAATATTCCTTATATATACTTCTTATTATTATTATATTATTAAATTCAAACTTCACATATATTTTTTATATTAGAGAAAGAGAAAAAAAAATGAATAAATTTGGAAGAAAGTGAATATTTTATTTAAGAAAATGATATAAAAAATTATTCAACAATCCTTAAACATAAAGAAGGAAAAAGAGTTCTTAAATTTTTAAGGAACGACTAAAACGACTGTTGGAGCAAGTTTTTGCTCCAAATTATTTCAATTTATGAGCCTATTTAACTATTGCTCAAACTGCGAGTAAAAAAAAGATTTTGTATAACTTAGACTTATTTTTGGATCTTCCTGGGCCAAATAGCTGGGCTTTTGTAAAGCTCTTGTGGATTAAACCCTTGTGCAGCCCACTTTAAATTGTAACCTGCCGCCTGCTACTTCCCGCCATTTACCCGCTTAAATCATGGATCTTTTTTTTTTTTACTTATTACATATTTTGATTAATATCTATAATTTTTTTATCAAACTAAAATTAAGTGATTTTTTTCCAAATAATTCATCTAATATTATTATATCGCTCCGATTCTACGCATATTGGAAACTTGATTAAAGGCTTATATTTTTATAAATATTTACTTCAAAATCTATCATTATTTGGGAAAATTATCAAACATATATCAAGATAAAAGAATCAATAAGTAGGAAATGGTAGGCCAATGTGTTTCATGGTGGTTAGTTGTTAGGTCATAGGTGTATACCTAATTTTTGGATGCAGTTATTCTTGATACCTAATACAGTTTCTGACAAGATTGAAAAACGCATGAACGCCTTTTGGTGGGGGAAGGGGGAAACGAATGGGGGGATTAAATGGTTATCGTGGGATAGAATGTGCACAATCAAAGAAGAAGGGGGGTTGGGTTTTCGGAAATTGAACGAATTTAATATAGCGATGTTGGCAAAGCAATCATGGAGATTGATGGTGGAGAGCAACCCTTTGGTTAGTAAACTCATGAAGGCACGTTATTATCCAAATTCAGATTTTTTAAATGCTTCACTTGGTTCAAATCCAAGTTATCTTTGGCGGAGTCTTATGGAAACCCAGGAAACGATGAAGCGGGGGGTACGTAAGAGGATTGGTAATGGTTTGACGACTACAGTATGGAAGGTGCCTTGGCTTCCTGCTTTGGATGATGGGTATATCACAACGGAACCATATGAACAGTTACAGGATATCAAGGTGCAGAATCTGATGGATGAAACTCAACGAACATGGGATGTGGAGGTGGTCTCAGATTTGTTCAATGAACGGGATAGGAGACTCATTTTACAAATACCACTTCCTATACAGAGTAAAGAAGATTCGTGGTATTGGGCATTAGAAGACAAAGGAATTTTCTCTGTTAAAAGCTGCTACAGGAAAATTCGAGGTGAATATGCAGGGTTGGATCGAATCTTTTGGAAGAAGATCTGGGGTTTGCAACTACCGGGAAAGATGATTAATTTCTTATGGAGGGCATGTATTAATGTTTTACCAACAGCAATGGCTTTGCGGAGTAAAATGGTGAATGTTTCTTCTTGCTGTTCCTGGTGTCATGCAGATGTAGAAGATGCAGTACATGTTCTGTTTACTTGTGGTATTGCAAGAGAAGTATGGTGCTCAGTGGGATTGCAAAATGTGGTCAGGGTCCTACAAAATGATACTGTCATGTCAATTCTTAAACGAGTGCTTGAAGTGGGTACACGGGAACAATGGATTATGGTGGGTTTGATGTGTTGGAGCTTATGGACGAGGAGGAATAAATGGGTGTGGGAGAGAGTCCATATGTCGGCATTTGGTATTAAGGCCATGGCACTTAATTTGGTGGCTGATTGGAAACGTGCTCGAGCCTCAGAGGGTGCAAACCGGAGTGTGACTACTGAACACTGCAAAACATGGGTGAAACCACCGGAAGGGTGGATAAAGATAAATATTGATGCATCGTTTTGTGCAGGAGGCAGTAACGTTGGGATCGGTTGTGTGGCTCGTGATAGCAGAGGCCGTTTTCTTCGAGCAAGATGCAATGTATTGCATGGAACTGCACAGGTGCGAGAGGCGGAGGCGTGCAGTTTGAAAGAAGCTCTAGAATGGATTCGAGGATGGAGAACAGAAAAGTGCATCTTTGAATCAGATGCCAAGCTACTAGTGGATGCATTTCAGAGGGATCGAGGGAGATCAAACTTTGATACTATTGTTGAAACTTGTAGTAGTAGTCTTAAACACTTTAAAGAAGTGTCGATTGTTTTTGCTAGTCGATCTGCGAATAGTGTGGCTCATGTATTAGCACAAGCTGCATATTCTATGTCAGGTCCTACGGAGTGGTTTAGTGCTGCTCCAGATTTTATTTCATGTAACCTTGAGTTGGATTTAAATTAGTATAAGCAAGTACGTTTTATTCAAAAAAAAAAAAAGTTAACAAGAATGGGATTTCGATTAACAGGCATGTAAAATTGAGGTTTTAATATATTTTGTATTAAAATTTCATTCTTGTTAATTGGTTAGAATCTTATAATCCAAAAGGATGCATAATTTTTTTTTCTTTTCGAATAATATGGATTTAAGAATTTAATTTAATGTTTTTCTTTCTTAACGTCCATTTAATATTTATTATCGGAAACAGTTACAACTATTATCCGTTAAAAATTATTTTCTTTCACGATATAACGATTTTTAACAATAATCCAAAACGAAGACTTAATAATAAAATTTCAATAATTTAGAATTTCTGTGTGAAATTTTTAGGAAAAAAAGGGCCTAAAATATGGGAAAAGAAAAAGGTGGGAAAGGGTATAAAATCATCAAAAGAAAAAACACACCGAAACAGCCGGGCCCACCTTAACTAAAACAAAGACATAGAGGCTGTTTTGTCATTGGTTTCAAACACTTTCAGTTTAACAACCTCTCCAACTTAAATTCTGTCACACATGGACAACGACCTCGAAATGCGTGATTCCGATGAAAACACAGTGAGTCAAAACAAGTCAAGTGAGCGAGTTAAAGGACCATGGTCACCTGAAGAAGATGCTATACTGAGTCAAATCGTTATGAATTTTGGCGCCAGAAATTGGAGCTTGATCGCTAAGGGAATCCCGGGAAGATCGGGGAAATCGTGTCGGTTGAGGTGGTGTAATCAGCTTGATCCTTCTCTTAAACACAACCCTTTTACTGGTATATCCTCTCGAACCTGATAAATGAATGTTCGATAAACGAATAATTTTGTTAAATGAATAATTTTTTACGGTTCCGGTAGTGATAGAGACAGTGTTTTTTTTATCTAGTTAAATTAATAATCTCGATAAATGAAAATAACATTTCGGTTATTCATTCATCGAGGTTTAGCTGTACTTAGCTCTATTTGTTTACATTTTTAGATATGTTTGTTATACATTTGTATTTGTGTGTTTTTAAATGTAGTTGTGTGTTCTTATTTATGTCGAATGTTTTTTTTGGGTTTAAATTGAGGCATTTAGAATGAGATGTCTGTAGAATTCGTAATTTATTTTATTATGATATGATAGTGGTATTGATTATGTCTGTTAGAATTTTAAGTTTTTGTGCATTCTAGCTTTCTGTTTTATCGATTTGGGGTTTATGAGGTTTTTCTAGTATTAGATAAATGAATTTTTACCATCTTGGACATATAATTTTATTGTGAGTGATGTACTATAATTTAGAAGCGTATTTGATGAAGAATAAGGGGTTTATTGATGAAGAGTTGGAAACCGGATAATTTTGTGTATTGTGAGGGGTTTTTAAATTTTTGTACATTGAATTGTGAGTGATGCATTTTTTGTGTGTACCATGATTCTTTATTCTTTGATGTGTCAAATAATTTAGGGATCTTTGTGGAATGTGCATTGAGTTTGGCTTGTCAATGAGATGTGATGCTGAGTTTAGACATCAATTGGCCGAGTAGGATTTAATTAAAACATTTAAAAATCTAAATAAGTTGACCTTTTTCCCTCCTAATTGGATACTTTGATTTTCCGGTGGTTGTTGGTTGCTAACTGTGTGTTATAAAACATTTTATGACTATGTTTTGTGTTTTCTAGAATTTAACGTACATGCCACATGGTGCTGATATTGTTTCTTCACACGTCTGTCATATGTTATTTTCTGTCAAATATGTAGACTGTGAACACTTTCTTGAATCTTGCTTTACTCATTCATATATCAGTTCTACTTGTATATGTTTCTTACATTCTAAAAAGGGAAGATTGAAAGAGTTTGTCAGCCAACACCATTTGTTTGGATTACACACTGAAAATCATGAGATTAGATATTTATAATCTCGATTAGGTATTACATCTTGATTTCGTTGGATGTCAATTGTCATTCTGAATTTGGTGGGTGAAGACAAAGGACGAGGACATGAAGGTTAGTGGTGGTAGAAGAAGAAGAGAACTGAGGAAAAAAGGAAGAGAAACTTTTGTTGTCTATACATTCTCCTTCAATTTCTAAATCCCCCTTCCCCTTTCGGCATTATTTTGGCACAAGAATACGCACTATATGCATTTTAAAATTACATTTCAGCGTATTTGGTTGGCAACATTGTCAGGTGCAGGAAGAGCTTAAGCAAAAAATTAATATAAAGCATGATGGAGTGTTTTCTGCTCTTGATCTGTGTCCAATGAATAACTAAAAACATAATTTGTACTTGTACTGAAAGCCTACAAAAAATATTCTAAAGAACAGACATCTTCTACATGCTTCTTACATATACAGAATTCGCAGTTCAAAAGCATTTATTCGACCAATATGAAAAGTCCTAACTTGTCTGCTTGAAATATAAATGTAAAATCCTAATGCTCAGGTCTATATATTTGTATAACTATAATGAATATTAATTCTATAGTTTGTTGAAAACTTTTAGTTGATTTTTGTTTCTTGTGAACTTTGAACTTTCTGATGTTATACAATCTTTATTTGTTGCACTATTGCAGTAAGTTAAACTTAATCAATACCTGTCTGTGTGTGTATTGATTTTAAGACTTTTAGACCGAATTTAAAATGTTTTCCATTAAAACCAGAAGAAAGGGAGTAGATGGAGTATCTTCTGAATTTCCATACATGCCAGCATATCATGCTTTGCTTGAGTAGTGCAAATAAGTCTAAAAAGGCTTAATCTTGTGCAGCTGAAGAAGATCGTATCATACTACAAGCCCATTCTATTCATGGAAACAAATGGGCATCTATAGCAAGACTTTTGCGAGGAAGAACAGACAACGCTATCAAGAACCACTGGAATTCTACTCTGAAGCGCCGGGGTGTTGAACTTAGCAAGTCGAAGTTGCAGCCTGGTAATTGGCCTGAAGATGCTAGTGTAGACAAATCGAAAGCGTCGTCAGACGAAACTTTGTCAGGTGAGAATGTGAATTCATTCAAGTCCTTGGAGGAAAAAGAGGTCAGCTCTTTGGAAGTGGATGGTCAGAATGACGTCAAGGCTGAAGCGGAGTGTCAGATAAGTAGCGAAGCAAAGGACCCACCTACACTTTTCCGTCCTGTTGCTCGTATTAGTGCATTTAGCATGAATAACCCTTTGGATGGCCCGGAACCTGTGTACCCACTCACAAGCAAGACTTGCTCTCAAGAACCTGTGTTCCTGCCCTCAAAACTGGATGCTGGAATCAGTAAATTTCTGGAAGGAGCTTATGGTGAGCGATCAGTGCCTCATCAATGTGGATATGGTTGCTGTGGTTCAACTGAGAAAAAGTCCAAAAGCTCTTTGTTGGGGCCGGAGTTTTCTGATTATGCAGATCCTCCATCCTTTCCTAGTCTTGAATTGGCTGCATTGGCCGCAGATATAAGCAAGATTGCTTGGCTAAAGAGTGGATTGGATGTAGCAATGTAAAGGCACCATCAGATTATTTAAATGGCCGGTTGATGATGTCCAGGGAATCTCATGTGCAAATGGAGACATTTTGACGAGAGTAAAAATAATGTCCATTTACATACATTAGAGGTAATAAGAAATCAATAGAAGTGATCACTGATGATCTTCCAACTCTACAAGAAGGCAAACTTTTTCCAAAGATCACATGTTGCTTGGCTGAATTTATGTGAGTCTAGGCTGTCTCGCATTGTATCATTCTTGAAATGTTTAAAATTGTTTCTGTTCTTGTAGTTTTAACTCAACAAATTTTTTAGCTCCCCCCTCCAGTGTTTGCAATGAAATTATAGAAGTGAGATACTGAGATGCCTAAGACCATGTATTGATAATTCATCAAAAATGAACAATAGACTATGAATTCCTTGGCCTGTCTTATGGCCAACTGTCGGGACCTAAGGTATATGACATGCGTGAATTTTTGAAGTTCACTTAAACGTTACGAGGGAGAGCTGTCTGCATGCCACCTAAGTAGTCAAGCAGGATATTACGTTAATCTACATCTATATAATAGTATACGTACGTAGATGGAAATATACTGCCGCCTTGTCATGATTTAGGAGATTTTTAATATTTAGGTTCATTCTTTCTCAGGAGGATATGGTTGAGCCTCTTTAACTACTTGAATTAGCCTAGGCTAATTAGTTATATGGTTTTCCCACACTCCGGCTTAAAGATACTAAGTATGTACTTTACGCTTGCCTTATTAGAGAGACCGGAGTATGGATAGTAGTTAGTTAACACAATTAGAAGAAGCAGACCACTTTAAGTAGATGTTTTTGTAGTATATGAATTGGTATTCGTTTACAAGATATATAGTTGGTGTCAAAAGAATCTCCAAGAGCTGCCACAGTCCATGATATAGACTCTTCACTTCAAATCAGGAGACAGGTGAGCTCCAAAAATAGTGCTGTTTTTTTTTGTGGTATGTGTTATTGTTGATGCTGGTGGCCATATTTATGTACATGGGCTCACTCTATGGAACATAAAATATGTAGTGTGGAGGATGATTCACAAACCTTGAGCGGCAAAAAGCAAAAGGGCAAGGACAAAGTGTATGGACTTTTGAGTCTCTTGAACCACCCTCCACTATATAAAACAATAGATTATATCTAGCTCCTCTATAGCTCTTCTTTGAAAAAAAACAACTCTCTTATTGCAACTTTTGGGTTGCATTTGGTTTGTTAGTTGTTATTGGCTTCTTGCACAATTATTGTGTTGATGCACACAAATTTAGTTTCAGATGTTTCTTCTTACTTACCCAGAAGATGTCATCTTAATGGGATTATTATGAAGGGTATATCTGATAATTTCGCTGATACATTCTCCGACGGAGAAAAAATTATGACATAATTCACGCACATCTAATCCCGGACTGTGCTTCTGATAGAGATTAGGGATAATTTATTAAAAGCCACATTCCGAAATCCTCCTTTATAGTATGCTATCTTGTGTTTTTGGTTCGATTTTACAGTTTGTAGAAATCTCCCTCCCTGGAGTGTATATGTAAGTTATGGTATTTTATTCCAAACAGACTTATAAAACAAAGGTCCGGTCCCTGACAATATCTTACTCTGTAACCATCTATTCGCTAAAAAATTCGTGAATAAATTTAACACCGATTATTACGTCTCGGCAAATATTTTTAACGAATAAATGATTTGCCAAACATCGTTTTCCGGTAACCAGCTACCATAAAACAATGATACCAAATCAAAGACAAAGAGTGTATTATTGCTGACGTGCTTTTTCACATGCATCCATTTACCCACACCAACTGTTACCAATAAGTACTCTCACAGTCTCACCACCTTTTTATCAGTGTGTAAACAGCTTCAATCATTCCCTCTTTTTTCTTGTTTTACTTCTCTCTTTTTCCTGTATAATTCAGTAGATAGTGATCTACACACTCGACCAAAACAGAGGCCAGAACAGCTTTCTTGCTCTCACTCTCCATCTTTATCTTTTCACTGTCTCAAATTCTTGCCCCTCTTGTACTATTATATGCTAAGCAATATGTTTATAAGTTACAACTACATAGTGTATATGCTTGTGTTTCTATAAGTACATTTGATTGGCACTTATATATTGTTTGTTTTAGCTCATTTGTTTTTTGTTTTCAAGTTTTTGAAGTTTTAAGCTTTTCAAGATTTCATCTTGAGGGTTTAAGTTGTTCATTTTTGCATTTGAATAGTAAATATCTTCATCTGGGATTCGAAATGTCAAGTCTTGAGATGACACATTTAGATTTAGAATGTGGTGGTCACCGGGGTTCCTCCTCTATGAGGAATGAGGAAGAGGAGGGAAGTGTTTGTTTTTATGATTTTGATCATAAAATTGAGCAAGTTTTGAATTCCACGAGAGTTTCATCTGTGATCGAATCACAGTGTTGGGTTGAGAACAAAAATGAGGTTGTTGAATTGAATGTGCATTCGGAGAAAGTGGAGAGGGATTGTCGAATTTGTCATCTGAGTCTTGATATGGATGATAGTGATCAAGAGTCCGGAATTCCTATTGAATTGGGTTGTTCATGTAAGGATGATTTGGCTGCTGCTCATAAGCATTGTGCTGAGGCTTGGTTCAAGATCAAGGGGAATAAGTGAGTAAAACATAAACTATGAACTGTCTTTTACTTTTTAGCTACATTGTTTCAATAATGGCCGTTTCACTATATCTTCAATTGCAAATAATCAGTTTTAACCTTCTCAGGACATGTGAAATTTGTAATTCAGTTGCATGCAATGTCGTTGGTCCGAACGACATAGAATCAGCACAGCAGGAAAATGACACAAATGCAGCCTCAGCGCCAATTTCATCCACCCGAACATGTTTGAATGGTCATCGCTTCCTGAATTTCCTTCTTGCTTGTATGGTTTTCGCATTTGTAATATCGTGGCTTTTCCACTTCAACATACCATCATAAATTCCTACCGGATGGTTGTTCAGATTCATCATCCACAGGGAGAGTTCGTAGTAAAATTTGTAGAGGATGTTGCAAATTTAGGTGGCAGTACTATAATTTTATCCCTGCAGTATCTACCTGGGTAGTTTTTTAGTCATATTTGTATTCTTTTCCCTTATTGTCTTGAGTTGTATCCTTAGTCAAGGATTGCCATTGATGCTAGAAGCGCCTATAAGAGCTTGGTTTTAGGTTTTACAGTAGCTCGACATTGTTACAATGTTAGGTGGCAATGAAGATGATTGTCGATTACTTGAGAGCATTTCTTAACTGCGTAAAAGATAAATCAAGAACACAAATCTTGTCTTGAGGGATCGTCGTTTCTTAGTAAATTGTTACTGCTTGGTTCAATTTTACTCCAGAATGATGTTTAAAATTGGGTTGTATTGGATAATGATCATTAACATGAAAATTTGTGCTTAATAGATCATGAGGTTCAAGACTCCATGAAAGAGATTATCTCCTATGACTCCATCTAGATCATGAGGTTCAAGACTCCAGAAAAAGAGATCATCTCCTATGACTCCATCTAGATCATGAGGTTCAAGACTCCATAAAAGAGATCATCTCCTATGATTCTATCTAGATCATGAGGTTCAAGACTCCATCGAAAATAGACTTTATCTTAGGCTTCCGGCAACGTGCATGATCTCTGGAGTTTTGTGCACTGGCTCAGTTCTCATCAAGATTTAAGGAAAACTAAACATTAGATAATGAAAGCTTTAATCCAGCTATTAGCTGTCAATCTCTGGCATGATAAGCCATTTATTTTATACAATCATTTTGACGTTATCTTCGAATGCCAACTCTAGTAGTTCTTACAGAATTCATGAATGGCAGGAGGCCGAGGGCCAAATTTAATGATAGACTTGTAACAAGCGTATAAATGCAATGTATAACTAGAATGGAAGAATGTAAGATGAATCTGGTAGCTAGACATTCTACAAACAGGTATCACAACTAACATTTCAAAATTTACAATTATAAGGTTTTAGAAGGAACCTTTCAAATATCCAGGAGATCGAAATGGCAGGAGGGTAGAAAACAAAATCACATAATATAAATAGGGAAATGGACATGCTGTACACTTTAGTTTTTGTTTCTTTCGGCTTCCAAATTTGTGCCATCCTTGAGTGATTCTTGGCCATCAGTGTCCATTCCGAGGCTGAAGAGGGCAGCTGCCTGCAAGTAAAATGCAGTTGGCCACTCCGGAGACACCACCTGAGCTTGCATTGCATCTCCGAGAGCTTCTTGTGGCATGTCATTCATTAGGTAAGATAAGCAGCGTCTCGCAAAAACCGTAGGTGAAACCATTGTCCCTCCATCAATGAACTATTCCACACAAAAAAAAAACTTCAGTTTATTGCTTTCAGAATTACTACATGAAAGTTTTTCTTATTCTTATAAATTTATAATGATCAAGTACACAGGCACTATAAAAGGCAACAACCACAAGTTGATCTTTTATAGTACAATCAATTTGTCATATATCTGCAAGCTTTAACAATCAACAACTATGTTTACAGCAACATTCAAAGTTTAGTCTTGTGACATTCTTTATTGTGTAATATCCACCCAAAAGGTAGCAACAATTACAGTAGTAGGAAAGAGGGAGAACCTGTGTATAGCAGTCTATGGCCATATTAAAATCCTTGGCTCGAAATGCTGAATCTCCTTGCTTTTTGTAGTTCAACGAATCCTGCATTTGATCTGTCCACATTTGGAAAGAAAGCTGCAAACCAGATAACAAGTAAACATTATCTCGCTTACGATGAAACCCACAGTTCCCATGAAACCTAATTTACAGTACTCGTTCAAAGAAGTCTACTATTTAATGGACTTTTTTTTTCTTCAGCTAATACTTAAGTTTTCATCTTTTACAAAGTCAAGTGACATAAAGAGCTTAATATGCTAGACATTGTTTGGAGCAATTAATTAAGTGAGGTAAGGCAGGCAATGTACCTCATTAGCTATTCCTTCATCATCCTTGTATCCAATCTTCTCCAATATTTCATGTATGGCTGTCAGATCCATGCGCAAGCAAGATTCACCCAGTGGCGACAACATTAAAGGTTCTGCGACATTTGCATTTCCTTGTGGAATACCCATCAGTTGATGTGATGGAACCTGAACGAGCAACTAAATCAGAACTTCACAAATTTATTATTTTGCAGCCACCTACTTCAAAATTAAATAATGAACATCAAGAATGGACCATCCAAAGTCTTATATGGATAGCTTCTTTTTGGCATCTTTAGGATGCAGGGTGACAGATGAACTTAGTTTTTTTACTACATTACTTAGAGAAATATATAGACCAGTGTAGGCAGAGAAAACCAGTTGTTTGTTCAGAACAAATACCTAAGATTAATAAAATAAGACTTTTCCTTGTTCAATAACACATTACCAATAGATTTTAACACTCTATTCTTGGAAATTTGTGCGGAGCTCAAAGGTTGAAACACTTTTAAAAGAAGACAGAAAAATAAGCTTTTAGAATGGTAGATGTAACCATCTATGATACCTCCGTTTCCTTCTGAAGAGACATAAGAGACGTGACCAAGGACTTTGCATTTGGCCTCTCACGGGCTTCAAACTGCAAACACCGTGAAGCTAGTCGTACCAACTCAGTTCCATCATCATTTGTAAAATGACCCTCTAGACAAGAATCCATAAGCATAAGGAAATTCTTGCCACGAATCAGGTCTAGTGCCTGTAAAAAAGGTTGATTTATGATTCTCAAATTATTTGACCCACATATGGTAAGAAAAAAAATTCAAATCTTTTGAGTGCTCATAAATTTTCACTGTCATTAAACAAAATTATACAATAGTAAAGACAAAATTTGGAAAACATCAGAACACGAGAGTAATGGCCAGCTGAACAACGGATAGAGACTCTGCACAGAAGAACCGATATGGCTCACAGTATATAAAATCATGATTTTACAATTAAAGAAATAAATTGCTAACTACCTATAACTGCATCACAGCAGATAAAAAGCAGTACAGTTGTTAACTGTATGATCCAGGCATTTTGGTTGAAATGGAAAAGTGCAGTTTGGATTCATGCCATTGAACTATTCAGGAAAGTTTAAAAGAAGTAAGAACTGCTATTAGGCCTAGTGGCAGAACTAAGGGGAGGCTGACCCAGGCTCCAACCCAGCTGGCTTTCAAAAAAAAATAAAAAATTTCAAGTTCCTACTCTCTTTCAAAAATCTGTAGGGTTTCTTTTTTCCACGCCCCCCGTCTGATTTTAGTAAATTATTAATAATATAATCCTGGTTCCACCACTGATTAGGCCAACACTACTTTATGGGACAGATGCTGGGCTCCTAAACAAAGTCATGTGGACAAAATGAGTTCAGCATAGATACACTGCTTCGTTGGGTTGTGCGGTCAAACGTGACGAGATAGAGCGAAAAACAAAGATATTAGGGCTAAAGTGGAGTATCTCGCTTAAAAGAGAAAAAAAAAGTGTGCTGTTTGTTCATGAGCAATGATAATTATGAGTAACATCTTTTAATCCAGGCATGTGCAAAAGACTGAAAGGGAGACAGAAAAAGACTTGGCCTGATGTTATTCACAGAAGCTCGGAAACTTTAAAAGACATGTGACTAAATGCGGACCTGGGGTTAAAATTCAATGGAGAAGAGTTAATGTGATTTATGTTAGTTTAAATTATTATTATCACTTTTATTTTTTAGGAAGACCTTTTATGTAATTTTTCTGGAGATTAAGTTCTGACAATAGGTTCTTCTTGAACCTTCCACATTAATCAGTATAAACAAATTCTGAAATTTGTTGATAGGTTGCAACATGCTCAATTACCAAAAGAATCAAGATATTCCAAGGTTTTCAGGACACTTGCTTGTTATATATTCAAAACAAGGGTATTGAAGGAATTTAAAGAAGACATACCCGTACGCATATTTTACTCGATAAAGACTCAGAAATGAATGCTTACATGGCTTGGTGGAATATGTTTTCCACTCAGAAGATCTAACATCATAGTTCCAAAGCTGTAAACTACACTTTCCTGTGTCACCCTTCCTGGAAAACACAAGCATCATCAATACTATTGATAGGTTTGGGCGTATAGCTTAGTAAAACAAATGAGAAAAAAAAAACTATTCATCTCTTCGACCAGCAGAAAATCACAGAACACATTCCATGCACCCTAACGTTGCTTTGAACTTCTGGTTTGATTTACAAATTTTAACAGGATATATGCTGCTATTTACCTGTTCTCAAATATTCTGGTGGGGTGAAAGCTAAGTTTGTACTATAACTTTTGCCATCTCTGCTATTCTTCATCAAGCCAAAGCAAGAAAGCCTTGGATTGCTATCCTATGAACAGGTGAGGCAGAATAAGATTACCAGTTCAACAAATAAATGGATTCGTAGTAAACAAACATAGATACTTTTACCTGATCGAACAAAACTCTGTAAGCATTTAGATCATGATACAACGAGCGTCCCTTACTGCTGCAGTACTCTAAAGCTTGAGCTAAATACAGAGCAACTCTCAATCTCATAGCCCAATTCATTGGTTGGCTCTCCCCTAGAGCAGTTCAATGCAACCACTATCAGGAAATATTGGCAAAACACAGGTACAATAGTGGATTGATTGAATTACGTTTGCCAACACAATATGAAACAAAATATAACTTGTTATCTGCTATTATATGAGATTCTTTTCAATGATATATGATTAAAGACAATTGCATACTTAAATTTGTTTTATTAATAAATATGAAAATTTTCTACTCGAGAAGTTAAGGGTACAATAGATTTCCTTTCTCTTTTCTTAGCTAAAAGACAACAGATATTTTTCTAGAACTCAAACTTAATTTCCTGTTTCCTAAAACCTCATAGATTACTCAATTTGTCCCTACTAAATATATTCAAAAGATACCTAAGCAATGGAGCAGAAGAAGAACTAACAATCTACTCACAGTGGAATAGATGTTTAGCCAATGTATCATTAGGCATAAATTCGGCAACAAGCAATCTCTCATCTCCGTCGCTACAATATCCTATCAGATTCGCCAACCTCTCGCTTCTTAGATTCCCAACCAATCTTGCTTCCTCCTAGTAAAATAATCAATAACTTCAAATTTAAAACAAGCACACCACAAAACCAAATTATCAAACAATATATAATCCAATATAATTAGAAAATAAAACTAACAATGAATTGTCGAGAATCAGGCCAAGCTGACTTGTTGAAACGCTTAATTGCAATCGAACGACCATTAGGAAGAGTGCCTTTGTAAACAACATTCGGAGCTTTCTCACCGTGCTCAGACACTATATTATCTGAAGTGAAACCAGATGTTGCAGCCTGTAGCTCCTCTAAGCTAAACTCCCTAAAGCTAGGCACTGCATTTTTGTCATTTTGGCCTCCATTCTCTATTAACATTATATCACACACATCACATATTATTATAAGATACACATACACATACACATGTACGTTAAGTTACCAGTGCTCCTAAAACCTTATTATAAGATCTTATTATGACTTACTACTAACGTCTCGAGATTTTAGGAGAACTGATAACTTAACGCGATATAAAAAGAGTAGGGGTGGTGGAGACTTACCGGGATCGGAAGAGGGTTGAAGGACAGAGGGTTTAAGAGGAGAATGCCACCAGCAGAGGGAGAATCTAGAGCACCGGCCACCCATGTTTGCCGGAGAAACTGAAGCTACTGTGTGTGTTTAGTGCGTGTGTGTGAAGTGAAATGTGCAAGTGAAATTATTAGTAAAACACACTTGAGTTTATTAAATGTGCAAGAGAATTATAGGGAACAATGTCGGTAAAGGGATACTTAAGACAAGATATTGTGGATCCTGACCAATATCTGTAATTCCCTTTCTTTTTAAAGAAAATTAAATTTCTCTCAATAACATCCAACTTTTGATCATTTTTTTCTCAACTCTGTGAAGTCATGTTAAAGATTTTAAATATTTTTGACTCGGTTCAGTTCGATTTTCAACTTCCTTATTATTCCTATGTTGTGATTATTTCGATTTTACATTTATATTCTGATTCGAGCCAACAATTTTACGTAAGATATTTGTATTTTAGTTTGAGGTATTATAAAATAAATAACGGCGTACAAGCAACGGTCGTATTCAACGGGATGGGCTATCCTTCCAAGTCAAGATTGGCTTAGAAAACATCCCCATTCTCTGTATGTAAATTTGCAATTGCAGCAGATGCATGTGCATTTCATACACATTTTACCGGTTCCTGTTCTTTTACACCCCTGACCTCCTTTTATTGCATTCACATTTTTTGCTTCGAATATTAGATCTTTTTATTGCAAGTTATAAAAGACGTCATTTCTAGGAACGTCTTCTTTATAACTTCTCAATTACAAGTGATCACCACCATGGCACCATGTTTAAGACGCAGTTCTCGTTTATTTAGTCATCCGACCACTAAAAATCAAGATAAATACAAGTGAAAATTGAAAAAAAAATAAGACAATAATTAATACAAATATATTTTGTTTAATTTTAGTGTTGGTGCTGCAAGGATCTTGATTGGTTAGGTATGGACATGGCCAGAGAGCTCTACTGCTCCTGGTGCAAAGGTTGAAAACTTTTAGATTTTCTTGTGATATGATCCAGGATGATGGGCCCCCAATAACAGATATTTGGGCTAAAATATATATGGAGTTAGGGACCATGCATAATGATTTTGTACAGAGAGACAGACATTGATCATCACTCCACCACACCATCACCAAGATGACAACAATAAAGCTCACTGGCTTCATTATTCACCACCCATCAAGGGTTCAATAGGCCCTCTTCCCTTTCTCATATTTTAGTACCCCCGTTTGTTAGCCTAGTGACAAGACTCGTTCGTGACAAATTTTCGAGAGTTCGAATCCTTACTCCCCTACTCGTATACTAACAAATACTTCGTATCTTATTGACCAGACTTTGTGTTAGGCTATTAGCTAAGATTGCGCCGGCATGAATTTTTTGGGTCGTACAATGGGGCCAATTTGCTGTCATGTTGAACAAAATAGCACATGAAAGAAGGTCCAGAAGGGTAACAAATGAGGCTGTGTTACAACCCATATGCGCAAGTTTTAGATTCATGTGAAGAGAAAAGAACATAATCAAACCACAGATCTTTAATATTTATACCCTTGTCCTTTTCAATTGTATCCTAATAATGAAGAACACAGTTCCACTTTACAGTCTTGAGCTACATGTATACACCCCCTGAATCCATGTTACTTACATTCCAACTCATAAAGTTTAAAGAAGACAGTATGATAATACACAAACAAAATAGCCTTCGTTTTCGGGACAGATCACAAAAGAAATTGCTGCAAGAGAATCTAAACACATACAATTTCGACATCCTTAATCATCTTAAAATGTAACATACACGGTGTAAGCTGCGTAATCCGGATTCCAATTCCTTGCACATATCCAAAATTATCGACAAGATGGAGCTATGTCGAAGAGGAGCCATAGCCATGTCAATGTGCTGATTAGAGGGATGGCGTTTTACCAATTTTGCTTCGAAACATCAAACATGAATGGCCTGGCATCTAGGCCCTCTGCTTGCTTCAATCTCAGTACTTTGTCCTAATTAGTGTTATGTGCTAATTAAGTCTCCCAACGTATGCTGCTAGTTTATTTACTTCATCAAACACTGAGCTATGATGAACCAGTGAAATTCGACAGTAGATCTGAACAGCTCATACCACGTGCTCATCATTTGCCCACTTGACCAAACATGTCATTGTTCACATGTCACAGCTATTTTAGATCTCTTTCTAGTTTGGACATGTTCTTTTTCTTATTTGAATTTTTTGGCACCAAATATTTCAAAGTTGAACTACTATCTTTCATATTGATTAGGTGCAGAACATGGAGTCTAGGGCTAGCCAGTTGGATAAATGATTAAATCAAAAAAATTCCATATTAGATGTGGATGCATGTACATAATGATGAATAATGTTAATCTGTGGGGACTGAAATTAAAAGCTAAGCCACAACATCCGAAAGCAAAACCTTTACTGCTTGGTTTTAGAATTACAAATCCTAAATCCCTATGACGATTCGTTGATTCCAGGAATACCTTCCATGCAGGCAGCTTGCACTTTCTATACACCATTTGTCGCTGCATCAGTGTGTGTCACGTTACTGAGTTCTTGCCCTTTTCCATTCGTTTGATTTCTCGACCTCTGTGAAAAGATAGCAGCAAAATTATTAAGACCCTAAAGAGGGTGGAAGGACAAAAGACAAACCAAGATGCATGTAAAAAGGATGAAAATGTGTTTTATCAATACCCAATCTGCAGGATCTACAGAATTTCCATTTAAGAGCTTGTGATTCTCTTCTTTTGTTCTGCTATCTTTACTCACTGGAAGCAGCATTGCAGCTGAACTGCGGTCGGGCAGCTCTACATAGAGAAAAACAATGTCAATTATATTTATTAAAGTTGAGGAAGACAAAAAATGAGACCACATTCTACTGAAGCAAAGTTAAATTGTAGAAGATTCTAACCTGGTAGTTTATGATCAATGAAGTACACCACCAAATTGACAGTATACCTGGAACAATAGCATGCATTAAACCGTTCAGTAAAACTGCTAAATGCTGATCAGATGCATACAAATTTAAAAAAGAATAAAAATGTACCAGGCGACAACAACGTCGACTGTGTAATGTTTGCGGGAAGCAATTATTAAGAGGCTCTGGACTACGACTGTTAACCAAGCACACTGCTTTATAAATCTGCAATGAGAAATTAAAACTCAAAAACTCATTGGAAATTATAGAAGGGGGATTTATCCCATAATATTTATAAAGAAGAAGTGGTAGGGGAAGAAGGGCAGGATCATTCGAGCAATCAACTTATACTATATAAAGTCTAGCATAAGCAGTCATACCTCCGTGTGCCATATTTCTGATATGTACGTACAAACACTAGAGAGAAAATCATATGAGATGAGAATATCAAGTCACCGCAGCCATATAGCACTCCCCGAGGAACTGCACATATTTAAAAATATATTAGAAACACACATCCATAAACCGGTTAGGAACTTGAGAGTTAAACACTCAGCCAGCAAAAGCAACTGTACATAATATTTAATTGCTTACTAATTACGAAAACTTCTAGTATATTCTCTGGTAGAGGAAGTGTCGCAAACTTAGAACCCTGCAATTTTTCCAAGGTAACTACAAGTTAGAGTACATGATAACCAACAGTTTATGATGGAATTACTAAATCAACTTGGTATGTTATGCTACAGCCACCAAAGATAAACAATACATCTCCATCTTCATGAGCTAATATTCATTTACCATAAGGAGTATACGCATTTATTACCTCACGGCAGTGGTAGTTTGGACCAGGCAGTTGAGTAGAATAAAATGTTATGATCCGAAGAATTTGACAACCCTGCAAACATCAAATATCAACACTAGGAAACCATGTTTATGAATCAGCAACTCAAGCATGTTTTACATGATTCCAATTAAAGTTATTGTTAGAATCTCGCTCCCTTTATTAAGATTAAAATTTGAGTAAGTGAGAGAAATGGAACCTTAACGAGTCAACTACTATAATATAAAAATTGTAGTCTTTGTGAACTGGTATTAAATATATAATCCTCCTGATACTGTATTTATTTCTTGATGCACAAACTACCTCCAATTAATTGGAAACATTTGGATGTTTGTCAATATGTATTCACTTTATGAAATCAATACTACAAGATAAATATATTATATAACGACTGAACAAATGGAAGCCTGTCACGGAAGATAAGATATCACATAGGCATCTAAATATGACATCTGCATGAGTTACTCTCGAACATTGATTACCTAGGTCATAATAGCATTTTAAGTCGTCTTTTTTATAACAATCAGGAATATTCCCCTTACAATACACACCAGAGTAATGACATACCATCATACAGAAAAGGTCACTTAATATGCATATACTATTATTACAAAAAAGAGAAAAACTTACAAATAAAAACGCCAGAACTCTGCACCACAAAAGAACTGTGTAGATTTTCTTGTTCTTGAAAATAAAAGGGTGGAAAGTCCACTGCAACAAAAGATACAGAAGGTCAATTAAATATTCACACTCTTACTATTTAGCATCAAGGACAAACTTAAAATTGCCATCTGCTACTTGAAATGAACTCATGACCCTATGGACTTGATCACCTTTTAATTTATTCTATGAAATAACAAACCAAGGGAGAGGTGTGATTAGTAATACTTCCAAGATGAACTAGAACGTGATCAAGACTAGTACATGGGATCATTGTAAGAATTAAGTATGAAAAGAATACAATTTCAATTCTAATGATAATATAGCCCTAGTTCTTTGTAGCCATCAAATTTTAATAATCAAACATATATCCAATATTACATGATTATTGGAGCCACACATAACAATATCTGTCTCCTTTACACTTAAACGGACCTTGAAGAAATACACTTCACACTTTTTTTTCTTCTTCTCTGATGAAGAAAGCATCTTTACAGCAGTTAAAAGAAAACAATGATTCTTTAGTAAACTGAAAACAAGAAAAAGAATCTCACCAACACAAAAGACGCGAAGATGAAGGTAAATACAGTTTCACTGATGTACGCTCTTTCTATCCCCAGCTCCTGAAATACAAAAATTAAAAAAATGGAATATATTAATAACATTCAGAATCAGCATTAGTAGTGCATACCAAACCAAACAGAGTAAGGACTCAAGAATACATACCGGAAGAAGATAATATCCGACATCCTGTAGAATGGGACCTGGTCGATGGAAATAATGTACTCCGTGAGCAGCCAGCCCATGTATATACTGAATAAGCATAAAAACACAACCTTTTCACAATCTTGAGCAACATTCACGAAAAATAAAAAGATAAAAGAAGTCGCACTAAAAAAATTTCAAGCACATAATCTTCTCCTAAATATATCACTCAAGCCATCAATACCAGATCAAGTCCGATCACGACACTTACATTCCCTTGTCTAATTACACACACAAAACCTCAAATCATGCAATTTAAATGTTTAATCCTCCTATCCAGCTCACCTAACAAATGTAGGTCAAATCAAGATACATCATCATTCATCAAACACATTGCACACAAAACCAAAAACCTAGTAATTTCACCAAATCATATCGACCTCACCTACCGAATGCAACTCAAATCATAACACATCATCATTCATCAAACATCAATCACAAACAAAACTAAAAATTCAAACAATTAAACGGCTCGTAAAATCAGCTAAAATCGAAAACCTGGCAAATAAGTCCACCGAGAAGATACTTCCAGTTTTCGAAAAGTAATTTAACTTCTGTACTTGTTTCTGCACATATTCTCTTCCATAACTGCACATCAAAAACACACACAAAAACATATCAGATCAATAACAATAAACATAACTTAAACTTGACAAATTAACACAAAATCAACAACAAAACTCACCTTTGAAGCCTCGCGACCAATGTAAAACGACATCGTTTTGATCACAACACAAATTTCAGTGTCATTAATTCATCAAAACAATTCAAATTCAAGCTCGAATTAGTTGAATCTTCAGCTCAAAGTAATTAAATAATAAATTAATCGATTAAATCAACAAATTCAAATTAAAAAAATAAAAACAATTTGATTGTGTTAATGAAGTTGCAGAAGAAGCAAGTGAGAGCTGAGGATGAATTTGAGAGTGAAAATTATGGTGAATTTTTTTGAGAAAATGTGTGTATGTATAGGTGTAAGTTGTAAGTATAGGTGTGTAATTGTGGGAGAGTGCTGGAACACGAGGTGAACACGGAGGAGACAGTTAAGAAACAGAGAAGAAGTTGTACAAGTAGTAGAAGCTAAGATTATTGTTTACTTTTTTTAGTTTTTTATTTTGAATTTAAATTTGAAAAGAAAAGTATTTAAGGGATGAAAAGGATTGGAAGTTGGAAATTGAAAAGTATTAGGAAATTTATTATTTCTTATTTTTAAGAATATTTAGCAAGGATATTATTTTGAGTAATGATCCCAAAATAAAAGTTTTAAAAGATTTCGTAACGTGACAGTATTGAACTATTGATGGTTCAAAATCTAGTTCAAAATCTCCAAATTTAAACTCTGTCGAACTTCTGCACTATCCAACTCAATCTTAAATAGGTCGATCTCATGTAATTTTTCAATTTTCTTGAGATTATACTCAAATCTCATATTAAATTTTAGGTTCATTTTTCTCTTTTATAAATAAACACTTAATCTAATTAATTGGACAAATCAATATATATGAATTATATTTTTCTTTCTCATGTTTCTTCTCAAAATTATTGTATTATAGAAAAGATTTGAGAATATTTTTGTTGGTAATGAGGTGACAAATGAGAATTTGAGATGGATGTCGGACATCCAGTTTAGGCGTGGTAAAATTTGACACGACCCGAAACCCGACACGGAAAAGTACGAATTCAGGTTGAGTATTTTGAGTTTCGGGTCGGGTAAAAATTTACCCGAAATTTTCGGGTCAGTTTCGGGTTGATCCAAAATACCCGAACCCGACCCGAAAATTTAATATATATAATAAATTATTTAAAATATATTAATTTATATTACATAATTATAGACATATGTGATATATATTCATAATATTTAAATAATTTAATTCATATATCACATAATAAATTTTTTATTATATATTTTTAATATTTGATAACTAAAATTTAATTTTTTTTATATATAAATAATTATTTTTAATTATTTTTGGGTTAAACGGGTCATTTTCGGGTTGATCGGGTACTAACCGGTCGGGTTCGGGTTGAGAAAATTTAACCCATTTCGGGCCGGGTCGGGTTCGGGTTGACTCAAAAATAGGACCGGGTATAGCAAATCCGACACGAACCCGACCCATTACCCGAAATTGCCACCCCTAATCCAGTTATGAATTTTTTGTCAAATATCATTTTCGATTTTTATAACTTAATTTTACGTGAATGAATATATTTATTTTTTAATTAATATGCCTCACCTTGCTAGTATTGTATTAAATTAGCGTTTATCTGTGTTACACATTGAATAATCATTTATAATTATTATATTTAACACAATATTATTTAAGAAATTGCCTTAAATGCTCATTATTCATGATTATAGATCTGATGTACTGTTTTTGAAAATATAATCCTATTTGCTAAATTCAGAAATAAAAGTTATGTTTCTATTTTTGCTAATATTTAATAAAATTTGAAAAAAAAAAAAAATATATTCCAAAATGACGAAAAGAACCTTAGCTAAATTTGACTTGCTAGTAGGCCCAAGTCACGGAGTTGCCATGGCATGGCCGTCGTCAGTAATCATCCAGGATCGATGATTGCATCATTTTAGCTTTTGAAAATAAATATTGAAATCATAAAAAATAGTTCTACAGTTTTAACTTTCAGATTTATCCATACCATCAACTTTAGACAAACAAATTCACGTCACGAGCCATGAACTGTTTCGGTTACAATTTTTAAAAACGTCAGTTATTGTTTATCCAAGACCATTACATTTAAACCCCGATAATTTAATACACGACACGACGTATATTTAAAACATGCATGTGTAAATTGTTTTACTGCTCACGTATACACACAGTTATTCAGGTACACGATATTCATGAGATTGATGATATAGAAACAATATGCACACAAGGCGTCGAAGATGTGAGTCATGGAACATGTTGTTCAAGTGGACCATTCTGGTCAAACTATCGAGGCGGCCATTTCGATTTTTCTGTTGATTAATTAATTAACTAGAAACAGATTCAATTAACCTGACCTTGGACCTTATTCACTTCAATGGAATCAAAAGATTTAATGAAGTCGAGGACAAAAATATTACTCCCTCCGTCCCTCTGGGTTCTATACATAGAATTTGGGCACGGAGACTAAGAAAAAATATAAAAAATGAGTAAAATTATATGAAAAGTGAGTAAAGTGGTGGGACCTATCAATATTTAATAATAGATTTGAGATAGTGGAGGAAGTAGTGGGTGTAATAGTGATTTATATTGTTATAGAATAGAGATAGTGGAGAAAGTAGTGGGTGTAATAATGTTTTATATTATTAAAAGTTACTATTTTTGGAATGTATAGAAGTGAATGGGACGTCCCAAAATGAAATGTGTATAGAAATGACTGGACGGAGGGAGTATTATTAAAAAATTAGCGAACAAAGTAATGGTGCATTATTTCTTAGGTTTACACTATGCTTGCATATACATAAATTTAATATTTCTTGCATTTTATTTTAGTTGTTAACTTTAACCTAGTGACCGAGTTACATTGGGGCTAGTGGGTACTAAAGCCCCCACTAGAGTTAGAATAAGCTAGTATAGTTTATATTTCAGCCCCCACTAAAATTAAGAAAAAAGTCACATATAATTATCTTAGTCAATATTTATATATTTTTATTTGATTTTTTATCTTTTAATTTCTTAAATGTGCATATGTTTTATATAATTCAAAAAATTCTCTTACAATTTGTTTAGTGTCATGTCAAAATTATGTTCCTCTTATTTTAATATTGATGCAGACATTTAAATTATGTTTATCTTATTTTAGTTATTATTTTTTAACTATTAAAATATAAATTTGAATCCAATAGATGGCACCAAAACTTTTATGAGTAATTTCTAGTATGGTAAAAAAGTTGTCTAATAATTTTAAAATTTTGTTTTCTAATATATGTAAACTCTTGTGTATTTTGAAACTATTGTTGTTATTTAGTTTTAGAACGAGATAAAATTCTCCTTAACTAATTATCATCCATAAATTTTAAATTTTTTTACCATAATTTAGCCTCTACTACTCCATTTTTCTGGCTCCGTCACTGCCTTAACCTACTTAATATTTTTTGGAAAAAAATCAGATAATCTTCTTATAATTGTAGACAGTGGAAATGGCATTTCAAATAATTTTTCTGAACTTTTTTCAAATGCATAATACAAGTAAATTTCAGCTAAAATTTTGTTAATTTAATATAATGGAAGATAAAATAACAATTGAAGAGGTCAACAACTGGTTTAAAAGAGAAAAAATAGGTCAACAAGTAAGTACATTTTTAGAAAATAGTTTAAAAGCCGACTCTAATATGATAGCGCAAAGACTTTGAAAATGTCAAAATTCAAAGGGAGAGGGTGGTCAAAGGGACGTTAGTGTCGATGGGTAGGGTCGGAGCATTCGAGGAAAGTTGCCGACCCGTGTTTGGAAGCTGATGGGGTTTGGCCTTGGAATTCGTGCACTCGTGACGCACTTGTGGCGCTTTCAACGGCTTTTCTGTTAAAATCAAGTGACAAAAGTGATCAGAATAGTCCACGTATTCTCCTCCATTTTTAATTAAATTTTTTGTTATATTAAAGTGATAAACTAGTTTACTAAGCCGCGCTTCGCAGCGGCTTTATAATAATATCTCTAAATTTTCTCAAAATATATTCTACAAAATACGTTTTTAAATAAAATAATATTTTTAATATAAAATTAATTTTTGTTTTGAATTATATATATATATATATAAAGTTCTAGATCGTTCCTTTTAAAAAAAAAATTAATGACATCTTCTCAATGTTTCTTATTCTTGTATGACTTTTGTTATAGATGCACCGACTTATTGAATTTTGTTAAAAATGCACACACTAAATAAATTCTTCAGTCGAATAAATCTTAACATGATATTTTCGAAATACATACACTATAAATTTCTTAATATACAATTTTTATCTTTTGAATTTTCGTGTATGAATTACATAAAATATTTTACTAAAAGATATAATCTTTTCTCATAAAAATTAGAGCAATAACTATCTAAACGTTAAAAAACAATGATAAAATTTGTTTTTGAAGACATGATGAATTCTCCACTTTCGAGTTAACTTGTATACAAGTGTATCAACTTTTAACTATAAAGTCAAAACTAATAACGTACACACATAAACATTTAAATCAATTCACAACTAAATGTACATGAAAATCACCTTGCTCGGCCTATTATTTTAACTGATGAATCCCCATCCTTATTAATCCATGTCTTAACTCAATCAACACTAATAGCAAATAACTTATCTTGTCAAAATTTTTAATATGATCCTGCAAACAAACGTAATAAGCTAAATAACTTAAAGGAAAAGGTATCATACTCATGTACTCATATACACATTTTTAACATGAACAAACAAAAAAGTAAATAACAACAATGTTGACAACAAAAATTGCAGTAGACAATTAACAGAGTTGTGTATATTTATACTACTAATTAGTTGTTTGTATGAAAGTATTAAAGGTAATTAATTAATTATCAAGTAATTACTTAATTTTTTATGCAAGACCTATCTAATTTCTTAACTTCTTATTTATCAATATGTTCTTGTATTTTCTATTATATTACATTAAAAAAGAAAATTCAGGAGAGTAGAATGTTAAGATGGTAATTTCATTTGAAAAGAAATATTATGAGAATATCTAGATAATAATAAAGGGAAGTTCAAAATAATGTAAAGTAATACACTTTTTTTTTAATTTAGATATTTGAAGGCAAGAATATTATAATTGAATACTTAGTTTCCTCCATTTGTAATATTTAGTTTCCTCAATTAGTAAAAATCTATTGTATATTTACTTTCTCCAGTAGTAGAGATTTTAAATGCAAGAATATTATATTTACTTTCCTTCATTAGTAGATATTTTAAATGCAAGAATATTGAAATTGTATATTTAGTTTTCTCTATTAGTAAATATTTAAAAGGCAATTAAGTTTTTTTTCTAATATTTGGTATTAATTACTTAATTTCTTATGCAAAACCGATTTAATTTCTTAACTTCTTGTTTACCAAAACGTTCCTATATTTTCTATTATATCACATAAAAAAGAAGAAAATTTAGGAGAAAAGAATGTTAAGATGTTAATTTCATTTGAAAATAAATTTTATGAGAATATTTAGATAATAATAGAGAAAAGTTTAAAATAATGTAAGGTAATACATTTTTTTTATAATTTAGATATTTTGAAGGCAAAAATATTATAATTGAATATTTAGTTTCCTCTTTTAGTGATATTTATTTTCCTTCATCAGTAAAGATCTATTGTATATTTACTTTCTCTATTAGTAGATATTTTAAATGCAAAAAATATTATATTTACTTTCCTTTATTAGTAGATATTTTAAATGCAAGAATATTGAAATTGTATATTTAGTTTTCTCCATTGGTAAATATTTAAAAGGCAATTGAGATTTTTTCTAGTTTTTGGTATTAATTACTTAATTTCTTATGCAAGACCGATCTAATTTATTAAATTCTTATTTACTAAAACGTTCATGTATTTTCTATTATATTACATAAAAAAGAAAGTTTAGGAGAGCAAAATGTTAAGATAGTAATTTCATTAAAAACAATATTATGAGAATACTTAGATAATAATAGATATTAATTACTTAATTTCTTATGCAATACCGGTCTAATTTATTAAAATTCTTATTTACCAAAACGTTCATGTATTTTCTATTATATTACATAAAAAAGAAAGTTTAGGAGAGCAGAGATTTTAAATGCAAAAATATTATATGTTTCCTCTATTAGTAAGTATAGCTTAAAACCCGTGCGATGCACGGATTGTTAATTGTTATTTTATTATTATTATTTTAAATTTTATTAATTGTAATTGTGTAAAAAATAAGTAGGCATGTTAAAATAGGTAAAAACTTTTAATTAATTAAAAACATTAAAACAGATTTTAAAATAAATACGTATGAGTTTGCCCTTTATATTTTTTGAAAATGAGGGGTTTTATTAAGAAAAAATAAAAAATATAACTTCTATTTAGTTTAAAAAGGTAAATGCCCGTGATATTTTTGGAAAATAAGGTTTTAAAATTTAATAATTAAAAGTATTTAAATATGTTTTAAAATAAATAAGTAAAGAGTTTTCTGTGATATTTTTGAAAAAAGAATGAATTTTAGTGACAAAAATTAAATTGTAAAAGATAATTTCCTGTGATATATTTAGAAAAGGTGATATTTTGTTAGAAAAAATATATAATGTGTTTTAACTGAAAATGTAATTGATTATAAATAGGTATTTGATTATTTATATTTTAATATTTTTAGTAATTGCATTTGTTAAGAAAAATAAGTAGACATGTTAAAATAGGTAAACTTTTAAAAATAATTATAATATTAAAATATGTTTAAAAATAAATAACTAAATGTTTGTTCGTGATATTTTTGGAAAAGGAGAAGTTTTAGTAAAGAAAAATAGAAAAACTAACATGTTTTAGTTAAAAAAGGTGATTGTCCGTGATATATTTAGTTAAAAAAGGTAATTGGTTATAAATAGATAATATTATTTTTTTAATAATATATTTCTATAAATAAGTAAGGTTAATTAAGTAAAAACATGAAGTACAGTTAATTAAGGGCAATTAAGTAAAATCACAATGTACCATACCGACCAACCAAAGTAAGGTTAATTAAGTAAAATCACAATGTACCATACCGACCAACCAAACTTTTAATGTTTCGTCTATTATATAATAGTATTGATTTAAAAAGTAATTGAGATTTTTTCGAATTTTTAACATTATTAATTCAAAAAATTGAGATTCTTATGCAAGACCGATCTAATTTATTAAAATTCTTATTTACCAAAACGTTCATGTATTTTCTATTATATTACATAAAAAAAGAAAGTTTAGGAGAGCAGGGATTTTAAATGCAAAAATATTATATGTTTCCTCTATTAGTAAGTATTTAAAAAGTAATTGAGATTTTTTCGAATTTTTAACATTATTAATTCAAAATATTGAGAAAATTAGAAAAATAGAACGAAGCGATCTAAGAGCGCCACCTCACCGCCTCCGTCTTCTCCTTTATATAATAGTATTGATTACTATTTATGCATATGAAAATCACTAAAATGTTGGTGATTTCTGTAAGAATAAATTGTGATTTCGGCGTAAATCTAGTAATTTATTCTTCGGACTAATCACAAATTTTGTACCGCAAAATCATTAAGAGATAGAGAAAAATACAGTGAAGTCAGATTTAAAAAAAAACCCATCGATTGAGGGTAAAATTCAAATTAAAAACGAAGGGGATTAAGTGTGACTATGTATAAGAGGGTGTATTTTAGTTGTGTATAGTGCCTCTCTAGTAGGGGTGTTCATGGGTTCGTCAACCCGGTCAAACCGAACCAACCCGACCCTCTTTTCGGCCGAACCAACCCGATGAAAAAAACCCGATATTTGATTGGGTTGAAATTTTTTAAAACCAACTTAAATGGGTTGGGTATGGGTTTTATATTTTTTCGGCCAACCCAACCCAACCCAACCCGATTTAAGTTATAATTTTATTCGATAATTTAAAAAAATATATATATAACTATACATTAAACAATGTATTATACTTTCATTTATAGATATATAATTATATTTTGTGTTTATATATATGATATAAGACATAATTTACTTTACTAAAATTATAATGTTAATTAAAATAAAATATTAATACTAAAAACTTAAGTTATACGTACTTTAATTTTATTTAGATTTTTAAAATGAGCGATATCGTATAATATTTAAATTTTTTAAAATATTATTTAACCCGTTCAAACCGACCCAAACCAACTCAAACCGATATACAATGGGTAGCGTTGGGTTACATAATTATTTTTTACGGGTTGTGTTGAAAATTTTCAAACCGGTTTAATTGGGTCGGGTTACAAAAATGCCTCCAACCCGGCCAACCTGACCCGTGAACACCCCTACTCTCTAGGGGGCATTGTTAGTTTCTAGTTTTTATTTTAAGTTTGGTTTCTTTTTGATCACTAGCCTATATATATATATATATATATATATAAGTCATTGCTCCATGAAGAACATTATTATATAAAAAACAATAAAGAACACCATAGAATTTTATATAAATTGCATGTTGATTCTAATTTTTTCACCAAAAAAGGTTTATTACGAATAAAAATAGAATCTAACAAAAAAATAGAATCAAACAAAACATGATTACATGTAATTTCATTGGGATAAATATATATACAAGATTCTGTACTGATTCTATACTCGATTATATGTAATGTTTAATTTTTAAATTTAGATGAGATTCTATGTTAAATTCGATATGTTAGGCTTAATTGTTGTTCAATTTTATGATTCTAATTTTAACAAATCATTTTTTATGAAAAATAAAGTGTTATGATAGTGTTTTTTATTGTTCTTTATATAAGTTGTTCTTCCTAGAGTGCATCTATATATATATATACTAGTTTAAAACCCGTGCGATGCACGGATTGTTAATTGTTATATTATTATTATTTTTATAATATTTTATTAATTGTAATTGTGCAAAAAATAAGTAGACATGTTAAAATAGCTAAACACTTTTAATTAATTAAAAACATTAAAACAGATTTTAAAATAAATAAGTATGGGTTTGCCCGTTATATTTTGGAAATGAGGGGTTTTAGTAAGAAAAAATAAAAAATGTAACATATATTTGGTTCAAAAAGGTAAATGTCTATGATATTTTTGAAAAATGAGATTTTAAAATTTAATAAGTAAAAGTATTTAAATACGTTTTAGTAATTGCATTTGTTAAGATAAATAAGTAGACATGTTAAAATAGGTAAACTTTTAAAAAATAATTATAATATTAAAATAGGTTTAAAAATAAATAACTAAATGTTTGTCCGTGATATTTTTGGAAAGTGAGGGGTTTTAGTAAAAAAAAATAGAAAAACTAACATGTTTTAGTTAAAAAAGGTAATTGCCCGTGATATATTTGAAAAATTAGGGGAATTTGTTAGAAAAAATAGAAAAAATAATGTATTTTAGGTGAAAAGGGTAATTGGTTATAAATAGATAATATTATTATTTAATAATATATTTCTATAAATAAGTAAGGTTAATTAAGTAAAAACACGAAGTATAGTTAATTAAGGGCAATTAAGTAAAATCACAACGTACCATAACGACCAACCAAACTTTTAATGTTTCGTCTATTATATAATAGTATTGATATATATATATATATATATATATATATATATATATATATATATATTCATTTATGTAAATATATGATAATATATGATCATATATGCTAACATATACCATATTTTATTATACTATTATTTAAGTTCACTGCAAATATTTATTAATTAAATATTGTAAAATATATTATTTGAGTAAAATTTATAAATTAAGCATGCATAGCATTTTATTATTTATACATATAATAAATCAAACTATACATAATCTCTAACATATTTTAAGTATTATATTTACATGGTACACATATGTTCATATCAACGTAAAAATAACAAAAAAGGGGAACTTTCACCTATATAAGTGTAATACAAACTTGTACCAACAGTCACTTGTTATATAACTCATAAATTGCTACTAAAATACACAAACATGTAAAAAAAAATTCAAATAAATTACTAATTTATTCATATTTAAATTATGTCTGTGCATTGTAGAGGCTAAAGAACTAGTATTAACTAGTAAAACAAACAGGGATGCTCTAAGGGCAACTCCAACCGGTCAGTAAATCACTATAATAGTGATAGATATAGTGTCAAAGCAACTCCAATGGAACACTAAAATAGTGACCCAATGTCACCAAATGAGTTTTGGGTCACCAAATTTGGTGACAAAAGTACATTTGGTGATCCTTTGACACCAAATTTGGTGACTTTCAAAATTTCAACAATACATCTCTGTTTGTTAACAAAACAAATTTTTTCCATCCATGTCCTACTAAAGTTAATTGTTTTTGTAAATTTTAACTTAAGATTTTATCAATTAAAACTTCTTTTCTTCTTAACTCTTGTTTATTCTAAAATATTTTTTTGTATCTTTTTATTCTAATCTTTTAATTTATTTTTTATTTTTTTTTACTTTAAACTTTCACATTTTTTTTTTAAAATCATGAATTATAAACAACACTCTAGATTTAATTATAAAAATAAAATCATAATGATAAATAAGAAGTTATTTATAATATAAAAAATGAACAAAGTTAGAATATTCTATTTTATAGGTGAAAGATTCTTTTTAGTGACAAGTATAGTGTCACTTGGTTGGAGTTCATTTTATGAATGGTGTATTTTTGACACCAAAATAGTGTTATAGTGACACCATTTTAATGTCCTTGATCGGAGATGGTCTAAGAAATATTAATTAGATTGCGTTTTTGTTTCTCATCCCGATTACTTGTTGGAGGAGACCTTATTGTATGATTCTTCCAACTAATAAAAGTTTTCTTTTGGTTTTAAAAAAAAGTCCCGGTTGATATTAAATTTTTTGCAATATTTTTTTTTACCCCAATTAAATCTAGATTTTGGTTCCGCAGCTGAGCAGATGTCAATTGACAACATAACCCAACGATGTGCATCGTAAAATAGCAAGTTCAGGAATAAAGTTCGAAGAAAATAGGCATGACATGACTTGCGGAATAGTAATCCTATATAGTTTGATTTTAATTCTACTTTATAGGGCTTTGACGATTTCTTTTCATTTTGCATGATAAGTCACTTCTTCCATATCATGATGACAAGGGAGAGGTTTTGTGCGAGAAGAGAGGTGACTTCAAAGGTGATTTTTTCTGTATTTCTTTCTATTGCAATTAAATTTTAATACATTAATAGAAATGACCGTGAAAATTTATTATAAAACTATATTAAAATCTCACTCGTACTAAATTATTAATCCATGAACGGTATCTCCGTATCGAAATCATCTACTATTTCAATTTTGATGACACATGTTTTCACCTACGATATATCGACGAGACGAGGATGAGTATATTCGTTTCTCTGAAGCATACATACATAACAAACAAAGTTACTTTGTTATCTTCCATAGTTCCATTTATATAACTTCAAATATATCCTTCTTCCTTGTCTGCAGAAAGTAGCAAACAGGTGCTTTGTAACAGAACAGAGAATAACGAATGACAACGACAATTCAATTTTAATTATTTTTAAAACTGACATTCTTCCTATATTTATAAATTTAATGGTTGATAAAATTTTAAATACTTGGGGAACTCAACTAAGACTTGAGATAGACACATCACACAAGAGGAGAGGGGGCAGGAGGGCTAAAAATAAACCAACAGAGTAAACATGTGAAGTTCTGTAAATTTGGCAGCCAGTCATGTTTGTGATGTTGGGTACAATTTCCTCACCAAATCAGTGCTTGGTTAGTTGTATCAGCACCTTCTTGTTAAGTTACATCCATGTACCATATATATTAGGCGCGGTTCTTATATATTCGGGTTTCTGACATGCGAGTGTTGTAGCATACGTTATCGTATTTATTATTAGCAACTAAAAGTATTGCCTAGAGTGTTTTATCTTTTTTCTGCGAGGACAGTATGATCCATCCACATTTGCAGCACTTAGGCTCTGTTTGGAATTGCTATTAAAAATTGTCGTGTCGTTGAAAAAAGTGTTGTTAAAATAAGTATTGTTGTGAAAATCAGATATCTGCTTGGTAATATTTTTGATATGTGCATGTTTTGGTGTATAATATAAAAAATTAATGTTTTTTGTGAGTTTTGAAGTTAAAACTAGTAGCCGCTTCCCGTAAAAGCTGAAAAGCAGTTTTTTTTCAAAAGCATGAGAACCTACTTTATCTAAAAGCAGCTTTTCAGTCAAAAGCACTTTTCAGAAAAAACAGATTTTAAATTTTACCAAACACATTTTTAGCTATTTTTAAGAAAAAAAGCTGTTATTGATGCGTGCAACAGCAATACCAAACGAAGTCTTAAATAGTTAAATGTATCAGTTTCGCAGCTTTCGCTTTCCCCCGGTGATTATCTTCAATAATCTGCAACGGATCTGATCCCGTTTAGTTATATATAATTATTTCATCCACCTAACCCAATGTCAACCAACATATGACTTTGGACTTTATTCTATTTTGAAATTTTCAAATCCTTAGAGATATATCCATCCGATTTATAAAAATGAATTATATTTAAGTTCAGAGTATTTTTAAATCTTGAAACACCTTTTGAATTCGATGAGGAGTCAATTTGGACTCGATAAATTAAAGTTGAATAATTCGTTTTGAGGTGGGGCTTAAATATAATATAGATAGATTTAGCAAGAGAAAATATGTCAACATTAAATCAATTTGAACCATCAAAATCAAATGGAGGACTATTACAGCTTTTAGAATCAATTCAATTTTGGTGTGATTCTGTATACAAAATATATGAAATTAAATCCCAAGACTTTTGATCTTTTATCATTACTAGATCTTTTTTTTTGATGAAAATCATTACTAGATCTTAGTGACATGTTGTGTCCCCTCATGTAAATTCATATATCAGAAATCACACCCCACCTATAAATTCATAAATTTATTGGTTCAAACTCTTCCAAGATATTTTAATGGAAAATACTAATGTCCCTAAAATTGTTGTCGTAACGGTCTCAAATAATATGTTGTTATTGTTTATTGACTTTTATCTCATAAATGAGATTAATTTATGGTGTATTTATATGAATTAACTTTTTAGTCTGTGCAATGCACGATCATACTCTAAATATGAATAAATTATTGATTTGTTTGGAATTTTTTTGTACATGTTGGCGTATTTTAGTAGTAGTTTATGAGTTGTATAACGAGTAATATGTCAATACAAGTTTGTATTACACTTATATACGTGAAAGTTTTTTTTTTGTTTCTTTGTGTTGATATGAACGTATTTGTACCATACAAATATAATACTTAAAATATGTTAGAGATTATGTATAGTTTGATTTATTATAGGTATAAATAATTAAAATGCATATGCAATGCTTAATTTATAAATTTTACTCAAATAATATATTTTACAATATTTAATTCATAAATATTTGCAGTGAATCTAAATAATAGTATAATTAGATATGGTATATGTTAGCTTATATGATCATATATTATCATACATTTACATAAATGTATGTATATATGTATGTACGTATATATGTATGTATAAGTATGCATATTAATTATGAAGTATTTAATAATATGTAATAAATATATTGATATTAAAAGACTAAAATGACCATGAAAAGATATGATAGAAAGAAGGGCAAAACTGTCCACGAATTAAATTTCTTAATGAACCCCTATGTTGTTGTATTAGATATAGAATAGATTTTATAAATAAAAACATGTCAAATATTATTCAGAAATATATTTAAAATTTAATGTGGAATATGTTAATAAAAAGCGATAAGAAATGATAAAAGTTTCATGTAAATTGCTAGAAATGTATGTGTTGTTGGAGGAATTCCGTAACAACACAAATCAGAGATTTATGGAATAACGAATTATGAAAATAAGGGAATTTGGGATTTTTGGATGTTTGGGGGCTGAACTTCTACGACGACTCCTCAGAAATTGAATAGAGAATGTGTTCTTTCTCTTGTTCTTTTCCGAGTGTCAATTGTCGTATCATACAAGGTGCCTACGTACCCCTTTATATAGGGATCAAGCCTCACGTAGTTATTGGAAAACAAGTCATTGGATAAGCCCATTCAGTCCAATCCCATAAATGGTCAAGGTTTATCCATCCACAGCACGTTCCCATAAATAGTCCGGATTTATCAATCCACATCACATTCTCATAAATAGTCCAGTCTTCACACGTTTTCCTACAATCTCGTGGCATCTCCGCATTTATTTCCATGATTTGAAGAATATCGTTTGGAGATATTTTCCGTTATTCGTTGATTGAGATTGATTCTTTTCTCGTTTCAGAGAGAGGATATTACTTATTGGTTAAGCAATTAATTATTAATCTGAAATAATAATTATTAAACGGAGAAATTTGGACTATGCCAAAATGTGGCATAACAACAAGTCCATAGTTCTTCAGTGTAGCTTGTTGCAGTGGAGAACTAAGAATTCTTCGAGCTTCCAAATTTCTTCGGTCGTTTGGCGTTTTGTATATAGTCCAAATTGGCGTACACGCTTTTCAAGTGTTATTGCCCACATAATGATGTGTTTTCGTTCATCCGTGAGACCCTGAGCTGAGGCTTTAATAAGATACCCAATTTCAAATGTCAAGCTTTCAGCCCATATCGCATCCGGTCCCACACGTTTTCTTACAATCTCGCGGCATCTCCACATTTCTTCCCGTGATTGTAGGAATGTCTCGTGCCAACCATATCACGTCCGGTCCCACACGTTTTCCTGCAATCTCGCGGCATCTCCGCATTTCTTCCCGTGATTGTAGGAATGTCTCGTGCCAACCATATCACGTCCGGTCCCACACATTTTCCTGCAATCTCGCGGCATCTCCGCATTTCTTCCCGTGATTGTAGGAATATATCGTGTCAACCATATCACGTCTGGTCCCACACGTTTTCCTGCAATCTCGCGGCATCTTCGCATTTACTCCCGTGATTGTAGGAATGTCCCGTGCCAACCATATCACGTCCAGTCCCATATGTTTTCCTGCAATCTCGCGGCATCTCTGCATTTCTTTCCGTGATTGTAGGAATGTTCCGTGCCAACCAAAAAATATTCATCTTCCAATGGGCCATTCTCAGAAAAAGACATTTCACACTTATTTTTGTCCATGCATGAGCTAGTGAAGTAATCAAATCATGTGCTACGAATATTGCATCACAATTCTTTAACATCTCCGTGATTCAGATTCTGCCCAAATCTATTTTTTACCTTTCTGACCTTGTAAACGATGTTTTCTTGGAAAACACAAAACCTGAAAGTTGTAGATTACGAAAATAACTTTCTGATGATATATGGCTCGTCAGAAACGGACTTATAATGAATCTGGAATCAAATAAAACACCTGCTGATTAACTTCTCAATACTGAAAAACGGGATCTGATTATATTTTGTGATTTCGAAAATAGATCTGAACATAATCTCAGAAAACACCAAGAACGAAAATTGTAGAAAATCACAAAAGTTTTCCGGATCATAAAATATCATCAAAATCTGACATGTATTAAATTTACTACAAATTTTATAAGATGACTTATATATATTGACAAAAGTATAAGAAAACTTATTTAATTTTGAATAAAACCACGAATCACCGCCTCCATCGTTCTGCTCCTCCATTAAAGCTGCTCCAGATCCATAATAACCCCCCGCTGCGTATGATGTAGATGATTTGATTGTCCTCCACAATCAAAAAATAATGCCCTCTTTCTAGCGCCAATTGTTGTTGGAGAAATTTCGTAACAACACAAATCAGAGGTTTATGGAATAACGAATTATGAAAATAAGGGGATTTGAGATTTTTGGATGTTTGGGGGCTGAACTTGTATGATGACTTCTCAGAAATTGAATAGAGAATGGGTTATTTCTCTTACTCTTTTCCGAGTGTCAATTGTCGTATCATACAAGGTGCCTACATACCCATTTATATAGGGATCAAACCTCACGTAGTTCTTGGAAAACAAGTCATTGGATAAGCCCATTCAATCCAATCCCATAAATGATCAAGGTTTATCCATCCATAACACGTTCCCATAAATAGTCCGGATTTATCAATCCACATCACATTCCCATAAATAGCCCGATCTTCACACGTTTTCCTACAATCTCGCGGCATCTCCACATTTCTTTCCATGATTTGAAGAATATCGTTTGGAGATATTTTCCGTTATTCGTTGATTGAGATTGATTCTTTTTTCGTTTCAGAGAGAGGATATTACTTATTGGTTAAGCAATTAATTATTAATCTGAAATAATAATTATTAAACGGAGAAATTTGGACTATGCCAAAATGTGGTATAAGAGTGTGTAAAGATATTGATCTAAATGTGGCATCTAGAATGTACACTGTGCTCTAACACGACACCTTGTTTTTCGGCTCCTTTGCTTTTTTTTTTTGATAATTCAGTATCCGGATCAACTTTCGCGCACCTCGACTAATTCGAAGGACTGTTAGCACACTTGTATCCACTGAATATGGCAGCCTATTTACTTCTGTGCATCATAGAGGAATCGAACCTATGATCTTGGGGTGGTAAGTCCCCAAGTCACCGTCTCAACCAACTAAGACACCCATGCTGGTCACTTCTTCGCATTTCTGGTATGTTTACGTATCGTTTGGCGATCCCGGGCGTAGTTCGCCACCTCAGGTGGCGATTTTTTTTTTTTTTTTCATTTTTCACTTCTTCCTGCCGTTGTCACTTAGTAAAGATTGGTTAAATTGTTTAGTAAAATTGGTTTTTAACTTTCTGGGGCCTAAAAACAATACCTTATTTTGTACTTAAGTATAATGGTAGAATTTGTAAACAAAGCAAGAAAAACAAAAACAATTCATGTAAAAATATATTTTTCTCTTTGTTAAACTTATATAAAATTTGAATATTTCTACATATTTTAGGATTTTGAAAATCATAATTTGTTTGTACTTAAATATTATGGTAGAATTTGTACACAAAGCAAAATAAGAATAAATAATTCAATTAAAAAATATTTTTTTGTAAACAAGGCAAAATAAGAATAAATAATTCAATTAAATTATACATTTTTATTCGAGAATTGCCTCTTCGTCAAATTTATTAAAAGAACTATATTTTTCAACAATTTTCAGGGATTTTTACCCTACATGTATAATTTATTTTTTCAATTTTTTTCGTTTATACTTAAATATTATAATATTACCCTACATGTAGGCCTGTCAATGTATCGGATTCGGACCGAATCAGCCTAAATTCATATCCAAATCCATTTAATTTTATCGGATTCGGATCGGATCAGATCGGATCACAATCCGGATATTTTAAAGGTCAATCCATATCCAATCCACTTAGTTTAATGAATAAACGGATCAAATTTCGGATATCCATTGCTCCATTTATATTTACATATAAAAAATTAATATTATATATATATATATACATCATTTATTAATTTTTTTTAACAATTGAGAAGTTACAATTTAATATTTGAATGTGTAAAATTTAAGTAGCAATCCAAAAATATCAATAATTTCATTGTTCAAATACAGAAATACAGTGCTAAATCAAGTAAATATAAATGTATATGAAATTTTGAAAACCGGCGGAGTGCAGAGAAATATATTAGATATTAGTGCGCCTCAAATTCACAATATTTAAATACTTAAATAAAAATTCAACCGTACGAATGTAAGTATCTAATAAAAGTGAATAAAAATGCAAAATTTCAAATTATTTAATGATTTGGATCAATCATTTTTTAATAAAAAATAATCGAGCAATCTTTGCGATTAACATTACATAAGAAAATGATATCATTATTAAACCAATACTTCACAACTTAAATTTGTATAAAAAAATATTATTGTATTGAAAAACAATAATTTGATCAGTTGAGAGCAGAATAAAATTCTGAACCCATAATAAAAATATTAGACTTCTTCCAAACTTTCCAATGACTGCTTACGGGCCTCAAACGGACTTGTAGAACTCCCAATATTAGCCAAAATAGCAAAAGTTTTGAAATCTGTCCAAAAATCTGAATTTTCAATGAATTAACTCCCAAAAAATCCAATTTCAGCTCCAATCAATTATTTTCTTGAATTCTACAATAAAACATTAAAACACATTAAATAAGATCCAATTTCATGCAAAAATAACTTAAAATATAAGGATAAACTAATAATAAATATCTGCTTATCATTATCCACATCACATTTTATATAGATCAACTGACAGACTATAGATAGGGCTGTGCATTCGGTTAAAACCGAACCGAACCGATTTTTTTTTCGGTTAACCGAAACCGAAATTATGGAAAAAGTCCTACCGAAAACCGAACCGAACTATTTTCGGTTTTGAAACCGAACCGAAATTATTATTTCGGTTTTTACCGAAAACCGAAATTAAAAACCAAAAATTGAATTTTTTTTTCTAGAAATTAGAATTACAGAAAAAAACATACTGAAATTTTGAGTTCACCACAAATCATTTTGCAGCTAGTTTACAGTTACAAATTTAAAACAATTAGAATTCAAATTTAAGCTACTTGATAAGTTTACCTTGAATAACAAGAATGAAAAACTAGCTCCTGGACAACAGGCAAGTAGTAGGCAACAACTATGAAAAATAAAATGAGACCGTTTAAACCACAGAGGACAAAACAAACAGACCTAACAAAATGACGGTAACAGACATACACACAAATAAAACAAAGGTCATTATTATTATTAATATAAATGTTTTATAAATTAATAAAAATTCGGTTATTTATTCGGTTTTTCGGTTAACCGCGGTTAAAAACCGAAATACCGAAAACCGAAATTATCAAAATTTCCTTATCGAAAACCGAACCGAATTTTGAATATTGGTTAACCGAACCGAAATTATTTCGGTTATTCGGTTCGGTTATCGATTAACCGAATCGAATGCACACCCCTAACTATAGATACACAGATGCAATTCAAATTTCAATGATTATGAAGGGAAAAGTATTATTGTTTTTACATTATAAATCCAGTGCAGGAGTACTTTTTATTTTATTTTTTGGTGCCCGGTGGTGGTATTTTATAATTTTTGTTAGAATGTTAGCTTTTCAAGCCCAATAGCCAATGTGAAATTTGCCCCACTTAACATGCTGATTGGGTCAATCCACCTTAATTTGTACTACAATTTTCAAATTTTAAAGAATTGGGCCTGACTAGGCCCAAATACTTTTTTTTGCTCAATAGGTCCAAATACTTACTCACAAGCTTTTGGAGCCATTTATCAGCTTTAGCACTGTTTTAAGTAAGCAGCTCTCCCCCCTATCAGCTCTTATCAACTACTCCAAAAGGCTACTGTGTTGTTCATATTTGCTTGCTGAAAGGCCTGAAACCATGTCATGTTATGAGGACTCGTCGGAGGGGCGAAACACGAAAGCATCCGATGAATAAGCAGAGCTTAGAGCGTGAACCACAAAATGCCACAGAAATATGCTGAGTATTATTATTAAAACTATAACAAAACTAAATCAAGTGTCATATACAGGCTATACAGCTCTCGGCCATTAAGAATCACATTCAATTCGACAACAAAAGCTAAATACATACACATGCAAGGGCTCTTTTACTGATGAACCTATCAACAACACAGATGCCAGATTAGCTAAGAAGCAGGGACACTCCGGTAACCTGCCGTATCCCCGTGTCGGACTCTTGGACACGCGTGTCCAGTGACGGATACAGGATTTGAAGAATGTTGGGTCACAAATTTAAAATCGATTCATATAACAAAAAAAAAGTACTTCAAATTTATTACAATTATTCTCGACGAGTTTTCATATTTTGATACCTATCAATAATATCACTCATCTTAACATTCAAAAACAAATCTCTCTCTTGATAAGTAATCAAGCAATCATTCAACATTTGATCTCCCATACTATTGCGTAACTTAGCTTTCACTTGGGTCATTCCAGAAAATACTCTCTCAACACTTGTTGTTGCAACCGGAAGAATCAACACCAACTTCAATAGCAAATAGACACTTTCATGAGTCATATGCTTTCCTGTCTCAACTAGTTTCACAGAAAGCTCACCAAGATTTTTTAAATTCCAAAACCTCTCATCTCCTCTAACAGAAATGATAAAATTTTCAAGAGAATGCTCAAAGAATAACAATTCGGTACTTGAAAATTCATTCGGATAGAATGTAGCAAGTTGTGTCAATTTACTTTTATCAAAGGCAGCAAATCGATTTGTAGGATTAAAGCAAGACATACACATTAATAATTCCTTACTTACCTCGGGAAATCGATTTTCAAGTTCTTGCAATTGAAGATCAATGACACTTAGAAAAACTTCAACTCGAAAATGATGAAAATTTGTTATTCGCGGGCTCTTACCTCTATACATCCTTCTTCCTGGTACAATGTAATTTGCCTCCATATTTGGAACCTCAACACCATATTTAACCATAAAAGAAGTGACTTTGTCCATATGCAAATTCCATCCTTCGTCTCGCATTTTCTGTAAACTAGTCTTGGTTATGTCAACCATAGACATAGCATTTACAATATCTTGATCATGCTTCTGCAATGCCACATTCAGCTCATTTGTTATCCCAAATATAGCAACCATCAAGTGTGCGACAAACACAAAATCAAATGACATCAACAAGTGTGTGATAGATTGTGCCTTATTGGAGTCAATTGTATCAGAAACTTCTGCAATAGCATCAAGTGACTCAAGTATTGTGGGATATAGATCAAGCACATTCAATATTGTTTTAAAGTGAGAACCCCAACGAGTGTCACATGGTCTACCGAGACCACGTTCTTGATTTAGACCACTTCCTGTTTCAATTTCGCCTAATGATAACGCTTCAACAACTCGAACAGCCTGTTTCTCTCGCAGAAATTCTTTTCTTTTTGATGACCCCCCCACAAAATTTAGTAAAGGTGCAAGTACATCAACAAAGAGCCAACCACAATCTGAATTCTTCTTAGCAATAGCAACTTGTGTCAACTGAAGCTGATGTGCAAAACAATGCACAAAGTATGCTTGAGGACATTCATTCAATACTAAAGTTTTGAGACCATTAATTGAACCTTGCATATTGCTCGCCCCGTCATAACCTTGACCCCGAACTTGAGAGAAAGTCAACGAGTACTCCATGAGCAATGACTCGCCCCGTCATAACCTTCACCTTTTTTATTTACATATCTCAAGCAAAGGGCCATTTGTTCCTTATCAGAAATATCAGCTGATTCATCAGCAAGAATAGCAAAAAACCCACCATTAAGCTCCTCGAGTATTGCTTTGGTTGTCTCTTTTGCACAAGCATTAATAATATCTTTTTGAACTATCGAAGAAGTAAGTTGACAATTACCCGGGGCCATTTTCAAAACAACTTTAGAATATTCAGGATCATGTTCCGAAAGAAGAGCCAATAATGAAATGAAATTACCTCTATTCATTGAGTTTTCGGATTCATCATGTCCACGAAATGGGAGCCCCTGTAGTAAAAGCCATCTAATAGCGGTAATTGATGCCTCCAATCGCTTACGATATGCACTCATGATCTCATCTGTTTGTTTGGATAAAGCAGTAACAATACTGCCCTTTTGTTTCGTAAACAACTCTATAGCGATCACTGCATTGTTATGAGAACTTGTGTGCTTGCCAACATGATCTCTGATTGTCTCTATTCTGTTCCAAGCCTTGAAACCTTCACTAACAAAAGCGTCACCTCCTGCTGTATTTTCAGCTTTAAATAAATAACAAATGAAACAAAAAGCGGCATCCTTAAAGACACTATATTCTAGCCAAGGTCGCCAACTAGAATCAAACCATTTCACATTAAACCGACGCTCCTTTGTTCCAAATAATATTTTAGGAAATACATGATCTACCGGTTGACAAGGCCCCCTTTGTATGTACATTCTCCTTACTAAATCCCTCTCGTTAGGATGAAAATCAATCAACTTTTTTCTTTTTCCCGGATCATGTGAAAGATTAACAATATCGACGACGACCGGTGGAGGTATAGTGACCGATGGAGAAGAACCTTGTGCGCTTGGTTGAGGTGCCCGAGTGATATTAATTTCCGGAATAGGATTTTCTTCACTTGTTTGAACTTGAGAAGCATTTTCCGTAGTTGGTTTTTTGGTAAAGAAACTTGAAATATCTCGTGTATTTGACCTTTTCATTGTGTTAATATACACAAATCAACTCATATAAAAAAAAAATCACTGTGGCATTTTGACAAACACCTTGTAACCTCTCTTTTTTCTTTAGCAAATTGCAACTTTTGATAAACAAACGGTTTGGCACAGCAGGTCAGCAGCAACTAGCAAGTCATTGTTATGTTAATATATAAATAAAAAAAAATTAAAAAAAAAATTAAAAAAAAATAATGGTGGGTCCTGTGACCTACTATGTTCTATACTCCCTTCGTCACTGCGCGTGTCCCCGTATTGGAACGGGGATTCTTTAACAATCATACTTTTGTATTTTGTTTTCAGCAATTGCAATCACAATATGTGTTAACCAACTATTTTCACAAAATAAAGTATCAGCAGCATGTTGCCAGATCAGATTATCATGCCTTAATTTTTATGCAGACTTATTGTTCTAGTTTCACCTGAACTATGATAAGACTTGACAAATTTATGACAAAGATCAATGTGGTGTAAAAGCTATAGTAATAACTGAAAAACTAATGGCAATGCCTTGCGCATGTATGAACTCTACCAACTGGAAAAGCGACAAGCAGGTGGCTTGGTAACATATTTTGCGATAATCGTATACTTCTGGAGTGCAATTGAGAACTTATTTTTTGCCAAATGTCGCTGGAAGACTTCAGTGTATCAATATTGGGTTCAGTGAAGTTACTACATACAACATCCCTTCAAACATTTCAGGTTGTTTCTCAATAATTCTGACTACTTAGAAATGCTATGGATATACGAAAAAAGACTGCGATAACTAGATTGATGAATTAAACTCAAAAGAATACGTTTCAGTGCTGGAATGGGAAGGCTAAAATTGGCTTTTTTTCCCTTTTGTTGGGCACCCTGTGCC
Organism: Heracleum sosnowskyi; assembly: GCA_030848705.1. Taxonomy (NCBI): domain Eukaryota; kingdom Viridiplantae; phylum Streptophyta; class Magnoliopsida; order Apiales; family Apiaceae; genus Heracleum; species Heracleum sosnowskyi. The sequence goes on along the minus strand of CM061240.1, from coordinate 1,104,501 downwards.
AAGGCATGATACATAAATATTTTAGGTAAGCGAGAGGTTTGCTAAGCATCAAGAGAGAATTTAACCTGCATGCACCAAAAAAATTAAATTAAAAACCCAGTATAGAAAAAATGATATTGAAATAATGCAACATAAAGGGAATTAAGGGTATGGGAATGGGGATAAGTGAGAAATGGGAATGAGAATTAAGGGTACGGAAATGGGGGTAAATGGAATGGAAATGGTAAGAAGTCCCAAGGGGTATGTAACGAATGATTTACCCACTTATCGGGAATGAGGTCCCCCTTCCCGTCAACCAAATTGCTAATCCAAACACTAACACATGGAGTTGAGGTTCCAATTCCCATTAAACAGACTTATTAATTATGAACCAAATGCCCAATGTAAATGATGAAACATACAGTTATTTTCTGGAAAGAAATCGAAATAGACTCCTTGAGGTTCCTCATTTAAGATTTTGAGTTTCTCGCGATAGCTCAGCATAGAGGATATTGCATCAGTGCATCACAGTGGGGTAAGTAAAAGGCCTCTCGGTATATCTTTGAAAGCAGTTGTTGAGATGACAATTGACAAGCAAAACTTAAATTTCTATCAGTGACTAGCGTTGATTTCCAAATTTGAAGTCTGCAGTATCTATCAAGTATCAACACCACGAAAGCTAGCATGGCGAAGGTGTAGTTTAAATTTCTTTATTGGAATAACAAAATTGCATTGTAATAAGAAATTATGCTGCATCTCCCATCTTGGTTTTTGCTTTATAGTGATTTCTTGGAATATACGGTCTGTTGACAGAAGCAGACCTCTCAGGATCACCAACTTATGACACTATATTAACAGCTAAACCAAAGTCAAGAACAAAGAAAAGCTTGTACTGATCCATCTGATTCAATATCTACTTCAAATTAAAAGTACATAAGCAAATGTCTCAGTTTCCTCATTATGTTCGAATGTCACAGATTAAAAGATAAGCTTAACATAATGTTTACCTTAGATTGATTACAGGGAACATTCTTACTGCGGTTTGATGGGAAAGAGCCGTCAATATAAAATACATGATGAGTCCAGCAATAACAAAGTCAGCCGCAGGTTTTCCTCCTGTTGGGTAGCAATAGTTTTGATTGTTGTCAAAAGAAGATCCTGGCCACTTCATGTGACAGAAGCATTAACAGTATAAGCAAATTTCAAATTAAGAAAAAGACAGAGCTAGTGGATTAGTACAGACATATTACATATATATCAAGGCTTATTTATTCATGTCCAAAATTATCACTCATCGAGTACATGGTTAATTAAATCTTTTCCGTGTCTGCCTTGTGCATGAGCTATAATGATTAATTATATTTAGAAAACATTATTGTATTATTATTTTTAAATATTTTTAGATTTAGCTATATTTTAAAAATATTATTTTATTATTGCTTTCAAATTTTAATGGCTATTTTCTAAGCGTCATATTCTAACCATTATTTTCAACAATCATATTTTAAATGTTATATAATAATAAAATTGAAAACTAAACAAAACACACAAATGAAAATTCATTCACACTTCTAAAATATTCTTTTAAAATGGACAATATATATTCAATCACAACACAATTTTTTGATATAATTAAATGAAATAATGAAGAAATCAATAACCCCATATCAAGATAAAATCAAATGATTAAGGATAAATTATACCTTTGCAATAAAAATTGATGCAGCAGAGACAACAATAGAGGTGAAATTTTGGGCGGGAGATGACCTGAATAAATATAAAATATGGATTTGAGATTGCCAAATATAACGTTTTAATCTTGGATAGGTAAAATTTTGCCTAACAGGAGAGTGTGGTTGGAGTGATGCATATGATACAAGATAGCCATTTTGATGCCAGCTGGACATTTATAGCTAATAGGTGGTGCAGGTTAGCTCTAAGCGAGTCAAACAATAATTGATAAAGAAAGCGCACAATATTCCAGTCAAAGATGTTCCGATTTCAAGAAAAAAGCCATACAATCCTTACTAATTGTTGAATAATATATAGGGTTATTAATTAACAACCTAATATTAATCTAAAAGATGCAAACTAAATATCGGGAGAACTACGAAAACAACATATAAGGTTAGAATGTATAAGATACGCCGTATTTTGAGGGCTAATAACTATTTTCATGCAAAGTTTGAGGGTCAAAATTGAAAGTACAATAGTAGAATTGGAATAAAAAAAATGAAAAATAATGAAAAATGATTAGAATGTACAAGTGTCAAATTTTAGGGGGGAAACTTTGAGAGTTGAGATGGTAATAACTCTAATATATAATAGTATAAGATCCTGTTGGTGTGACACCTGACTTTTTAGAGCGATTGTTCATGGTAGCAGAGCCCGGTTTAGGAAAAGGTCTCAAGTTCGAACTTTCCCACTCACGTTATTTAATTTAAATATTTGGCTATCGATTAAGGGGGAGTGTTGAATAATACTTAATAGTATAAGTTCCTCCCTAACACCTTAAAATCACCTTAATAGTTCGATTAATCGAGTACCTATCAGCATCCCAAGTGATGTTTACTCGGATCATTGGCGCTTCTGGATTATCAAGTTAAATAGATTCCCTTTTTCTTGAGCATCAGAGTCCAATATGGCCGAGTACTCTTCACCATCACAATTGAGGATAATTTGCAGAGAGAGTGTACTAGCCAACGGCACAGCCACACGAGATTTGGACAATGGAATGATTCTATCATCATCATCATCATCCACATATATATACCCCGTTGTCAGCTTCCGCCAAAAAGAGTAAGCTTTCGCGTATGGGTAGACTAGACCCACTGCATGAGCTGTTGTTGGCAATTATAACTCCATAAACATCTTCACAAGCAGAGGTGTCTAACAACTAAATTACCTCGACTTCCACTACTGGGGCATCAAGCATCCATTATGCCCGTCTGAGAGGAGGAAAGGAAAACAAGTGATTAACGTCGCTTTTGCTCCTGCAAGATGTATTAGGGTTAAGAAAATATTTTAGAAGCGAAGGTGTATATAGGTTGCATATATTTATACCTTTAGTAGTGAAGGTGACTTTAGTAGAAAAATTGTGTTAAGTGGTGGGTCCAATCAATTTTTAATGTATAAAGTGAGGATAATGGAGGAGAGTAGTGCAAATAGTTGATTTTAATATTGTTAAAAGTTTACTACTTTTAGAAAGTTTAGAAATGTAAAGAATTGGATGAGACATCCCAAAAATGAAAGTGTAAAGAAATGGTTGGGACAGAGGGAGTAATTTTTTCAAGTTGGATATTACTTTAGAAGATTCTACTGTACTTACGTGTCACTCTTTAATTGATAAAGTTCTTAATAAAAAAATGAGATCAACGTGTATACGTATATGCCCACAAATTAAAACTTGTTATATGTATGCCGCATAATTTTTTTGGGAGATATTTTTGAATTCTCTGCTTTACTCGTATAAAAAGCATAAATGCGCGGAGTTCGAATTAGTTATTGGGTTAAATATTAAATTGATCATTGGAGTGAAGATCGGTTATCACTTTCATCATCGATTTCAACGAGATATCGTTTCAATCACTAGAGTCATCATAAACATCAAACATATAACTCTAAATATGTGTTCGGAAAGTAAAAATAACTTTTCTCAAGTTTTACACATATTTTTTCAATGCTACTGCAACCAAATGAAAAGTTATGAATTCTAGTATTTTAGATAATATATTTAAATTTTAAAAAATTCATTTACTATTTATTTTTAATTAAATCAGATTAAATAACTATTAAATTAAAAAATAAATAGTAAATATTTTTTTTTTAAATTTAAATATAATATCTTAAATACTAGAGTTCACAACTTTTCATTTGGTTGCGGTAGCATTCAAGAAATATGTGTAGAATTCGATATAAATTATTTTTACTTTTCTGATACATGTGTAGAGGTATCCATTTGATATTTATGATGACTTTAGTGATTGAAGTGATAACCCGTTGAGATCATTAATAAAAGTGATATCTGGTTTTCACTTCAGTGACCAATTTGATATTTAATCCGAAAATTTATTTTAATCAAATTCTAAATGTTTTAATAATAGTTTTAGAGCTCAAAGTATAAAAGTTGTGTATTATATATTACATTTGCAATAAAAAAATTCATATCATAACTTGTAACTATATATTGTAGAGAAGTGTTACCAAGTAGATTATCTTCGTTTTTATTTACTTTTCTTTTCGAATGAAAAAACCAAAGTATCAGGGCCAAGGGTTTCAGAGTTAAATATCCACACGAACAAGCTCCCATGCATGCGTACACATTCTCAACCAATTAGGATTACAAACGAGAAGCGATGATGATGTTTGGCTTATTCTGCCTCGTAAAGATATTTCGATTCTTCCTAATCAAGAAGGCGCTTCTTAGTCGTTACCGGCCGTTGCCCGAAGCAAAACAAGATAAGAAGCAGATTAGTGTGCCTGAAGCACAAGAAGAAATCAAGGTGTTATGGTCCGAACTTGATTTAAATCTATTAGGAGAAATCATTGCCAGACTCACTAGTCCTACTGATCAGGCTCGTTTCCGCGCAGTTTGCAAGAACTGGCTACCAGTTCATCGCATTGGTAATAAGACATTATTACCGTGGTTCTTGACATATGATCGTTCAATTCCAAGTCTGACTGGCAAGTTAGAGTTGTCACTCTATGAACCATCATCCACTTTTAGTCCAACTTCAGTTTACACAATATCTTTTGCTCAGTTAGGCATCCCATATCCTCCTTCTTGGATTGACATTGGGGGGACTTGTATTAATAATTGGTTAATTTTCTGCACAAGGGTACCTATGAAATGGCCTTCCCGTTATCGCAGAAATTTTATATTGTTTTCTCCTTTTACCAAAAAGTTCATCAAACTCCCTCAATCAGATTATCCAATTCCTTTTACATTTGTAAGAACCTTTTCCACAGATCCGACTTCTCCTGATTGTGTCTTCTTACTTTCGGATACTAAATGTCGTGAATCTCGGAAAATTGCAATTTTGACCTATCACAACGGAGATAAAGAATGGACTACTAGACAATTTGTTGGAGTCGATGAATTTGTCCCTCGTCAGTGCTTTCCAATATACTTCCAAGGAATGTTTTACCTTGTTTCTCCCTTGGGACAAATAATTTCATACAACATTCTTAACGGGGAATTGACGTTGGAGAATTTAGTTATAGACATTGATTTTTCTCAAAATTATAGATCTCGGATGAAATATGAAGTTTTTGAGCTGAATGGAGATCTCATGCTCATATACTTTGGATCGCGCTTAAATGATAACCTACCGCGAAACCCTTGCCTAAAAAAATTTGATTGGTCAAGTAAGGTGTGGATGCCGGTTAGTAGCCTAGGGGATCACTCACTATTTGTTGCCAATAGATTTCGTGCAGTCGCAAAAATTAAAGCAATAAATAATGAAGTTTTGCGGAACAAGATATATTATATTTCAGCGTCAGGATGCATGGTCTACTCTTTGGAGCTGGATAGTGAGCGCAAGTATTTTGATTCAAATTTTACATACCCGAATTCAAGTAATTATTATATTGCTAACGGTGGTCATAGATCAAAATGGTTAGATCATTTACTTGGATACAGTCTCCGTCGCTATGTTGTTGGATGTTCCTGGTTGAAACCTCCGGTTGTACTCTACGGAAACAAACTGCGGTGAAAACATCAAGTCTCTTATCTATTTCTTTTATTTGATGAAAAATGCAAAGTAATTAGCAAAAATTATGAACTGATCAACACAAACCACTGTTCCAATTCATTACTCCCTCTGTCCCCCTGGGTTCTTTACATTGGGGGACGGGGGCTCGGCACGCATTTTAAGACTCCTATAAAGTATAGTTATATATATTATTTTAATTTTTTTTTTCTTTTGAATAAAAATTTAATGTTTGAATTTTGATTCAAAAAAAGAAAATTTTAAAAATAAGTTGTGGAACTATACTTTATACGAGCCTTAAAATGCGTGTCAATCAGTGCAAGAAAACCGTAAAGAAATGAGGGGGACAGAGGGAGTATATTCTAAGGAAAAGTACACCGGGCCGCTAAGGCGGAATAGGCAAGCGGTGTGCTTTCTTTTGCCGAGCTGCTTGTCGCTCTGTCATCTCCTTCGCGAACCCTGGATCCACAAGAAGGGTTGCAAGGTCTGCATATCTATTGTAAGCTTGCTTGATCAGTCCAGAATATGGCACGGGTGATGCAACCACCTTTCCAAATCCTAGCAAGCTTCTAAAGTGTTAGGCCCTATCTCATTTCAATACACTTAACACGAAACAAATTCATTCCATGAGCATAAATACTTATTTTGGACGCATAAGTGCTTGTCTGACAATCATCAATCAACTTCTTATCCACACTTTGGTAAAGAATTTCACCTACACCTGATTTGTAGACCTCTGCAAGGCTGCACCTACTACCCCTTTTGTCCTTCAACCCACTGAGGAACCTCGAATCCAGAGAGGAAATAGTGGGAGCAGCAATAGACAGCTCAGCAGCTTGCTGCCCTGTCCATTTACCCGTACCTATCTATCATGCCTGTTTTATCAAGCACTTTGTCGACTCTCTCTCCTTTCTCTAAGCACAAAGACGGAGTTTGATGGTACAGTCAACTGTTGCACCAGCCTTAACAAGATTATTACAACATAGGGTTTCTGGATCAAATTCAAAAATGCCTCAGGATCATGAAATCCATATAAAGGCAGGTTCCCTCCTTTTTGGCACGTTCGACAGTCTCTCCAACTTCTGAAGTGGTGTTTTGTTGTACACAGGAAATAGGAAATCCTTTCTCTGTGATGTTTGAGGGTAAGATTTTGGCCCATGACCGCAAGACCAGCTAGACCAGTTCTTGTTGGGGAAGGAGTCATTTTCCTAAATAAAAACTTCATCAGTCAAAACTGAAGTGCCTGGAATCTTCCCTGAGAGAGAGTACAAAGTAACCTTAAGCACCTCTAAAGACTGCAGCTTCCATAAGCTCATAGAAAATACAGGGCCATAAGGTTATCGATGGCTAACCGCTAAAGAAATAGGTTTGAGATTACTTATCTGACTAAGACTGGCAGGAACCTTGTAACCGATTCCAACTCGAATTAAAAACAACGAGAGAAACCAAAACTCCAAAATAAGGAATTGCTCCAGCAATCTGATATCTTGACATATCCAGATCTATTAGAGACCTGCACATTGCACCAATTCCTGGAGGAAGTAGAGCAGATAATCCATTTCCACCAACATTAACAAGGAACCCCTTCAAAGTTCAACCTATCACACTTACCAAAATAATCCCCCACAATCTGGCAACGAACTCAAAATCTCTGCTACAATCTCACAAACCCCAAATTAAAAACCCCACGAATTCCTCAACACTTTAAACTCATTAGGAAAAAGCCCGTCAACCGATTTTTCCTTGAGATAAAAAACTTCAGGTATTTCTATCCCCCAAATTTCCCCAGGAATTTCACCACTTAAACCCGTTAAAAGGAAATGACAAAACCCCAAGCTCACTCAGCTAAGCAACAGCAGGTTATATATTCTACCAGAACAAACCCTTCGAATATCGAAACCGCATAGAATAGAAAACTGAGCATATTTAGCACAAGAAGACGTACCAGAATTACTTCCACCGCAAGTAACATTCAAGCCAAAACCCTAGAATTTGCATCACAACCAACACCAAACCAAGAACAGTGATTAACACTTGTAAATTCCCGCTAGAGAGAATTCCAGTAGGGTCAGAAGCAGAGCTTTTTATATCCAACAAAGCCGATTTATCCAAATCGGGTCATTTTCTTGGGGATTGGGGGCAAAAGAGATTGAATTACAGTGTTGAAAGGCCATGGGAGATGAAGGTCATATTGAATATCTATTTACACTGCAGGATGAATATGAAACTTGGGAAGCTGGGGATATTGACAAGGTTTTCACGGACCAGGTACTGATGTTCACTGTTTGGTAAAATCTTAATTCCAGAAACTCTTTCTGACATAGTTATATCACCTTGTGCACATCTTTGCCGCTGGGCAGGAATTCTTCTAGACAAGGATCTTAAACCAAAAATCTCGGACTTTGGTTTGGCCAAGATGGATGACTTTGGTTTCAAGGGCTCAGAGACAAGTATGGTCAGGGCATAAACAGAAACTCAAGTACTTATTCAGGACTCTTTGGTGATGTTTTTTTACTATCTAGATGGTGGTTGCTGTGATCAGAGCATTTAGTAACTGATTTGGATTTTGTTTGACAATGTAATTAAACTAGTTTTGTGGTTGTTAGACAGTTGGGTAGTTCTCGACCAGGTACGATGTGAATTCGTCTTGAATTGAATTTGGTAATGATATATAGTAGTTAGCTTTGTGGTACAAGTTTGTTGAGTTTTTTGGTATATGTAGAATAGCTCTTTGGTAAGCAGGGACAATGCAATTAACATCACACACAACTAAAAAATGATGTAAACACACAATAATAACATCTTATATTTACTAAAAATCGATGTGGAAACCTGATTTTTTTTAACGCAACAAAGACATCAATATAATACATAAATTTGATGTTAAATGCAAGATTGTACATCAACTTCAATTTGAAAACCGATGTCTGATGCATGTTTTAACAATTGAGACTAGGACTAAACAATCAAAACCGATGTCTTTTTATGAGGTATTACATCGGTTCATAATGAGCATGATGTCTCTTTATAAGGTATTACATCGGTTCCAAACGGTGGATGATGTCTGATATGACTTTTAACATCATGTAGAAACGAAACCGATCTTAAATCATGTCTTGCACATCAGTTTTAGTTTATAAATCGAGGTTATGTTTCTTTTTAACTTGTGTGTTCTATATTTAAGTGGGTCTAACCTTGATAGTATTACTATATTTCAAGTGATAATAATACAAATTTATGAAAATTTTGAGGCAATGACATCAGAATTAGTCTGGAAAACGATGTCTAAATGTGAAGAAGACATCAGTTAAAAACCGATGTCTAAAGTGCCGACTTTTAACATCGCATGCAAAGACATCGGTCGAAATTTAGAAAGACATCGGTTTTTACCCGATGTCTATTGGCATATTTCTAGTAGTGAAGCACAAAAAAGCATTCAGTAAGTAGTCTATATAAAAGAACATATAAAATGAAAATACGAAGTGAGATGCATGTTTCCCAACTTCTCGAGATAACAAAGAGTGATGTAAACTAGACTTCTATTAAAACTTCCAAATAAAGATGTACACCTTTTCTATCCTAATCTGTAATTGAAATCTGACTTATATGTCACCAGATCAATGTGAGTACCAACTTACACCCATCAGCGCTAATATGGATTTATTATTGGCTCAAATATCAGATCTACATGGTATGCCAATTGGTGGTGGTCACTGGTCAAGGTTTCGTGGTATAGGGTTAAGCTTTAACTTGCATTGCCCAAGTTTGAAGCATGTCCAGTTTAACAATAGAAATGCAGGTCTTTAAAAGTACATGACTACTTCAGCTTACGCAAATTGTTTAATGCCAGGTTCTAATGCAGGATTTAGTGGCTAGTAAATCCAATACCATAATCAGGTAGTCACACCAACTTCCCCCTGACTCCTGAGGTACAAAATACAAGGCTGAAAGGCTTTGTTAACGGAGGAATTTGGTATTAACAAAGTTTGGGGTTCTTCGCCGGAATCAAGATCTACAACGGTTGTCCTTAGGTGGTAAATTCGTCAGAGTATGGTGGTTGTGTTTAATGGGTGGCTGAGATTGCTTAGGGTTTATGTTGGTTGCCTCAGAGTTCTCAACATTCGACCCCTTACAATTTGCCTACGTATCCCTTTTTATAGGGAATCAAGCCAACGTAGTTCTTGGGGAGGAAGTTTCCTCCATGGGCTTGGTCTTTGATCTTCGGAGCCCATCCGAAGTCTTCTGCTGCCTTTCCATGCTTAGACGTTAGACTTTTCCACCGTCTTCCATGTATAGGATTCTTTCCATACTTAAACATATGTCTTCCTTATCTTTCCTTACTTGAACGTAGGACTTCCATCTGTTTCCTTACTTAGAGATTTAGCTCACTTTAGGAATGTCTAACGATAAGGCCTAGTCACGAAGGCCCAAGGCTCGTCTATGACGTCAGGACTTCATGGATAAGGAAACTTCCCCCGTCGAGGACTAGTCCTATCCATTACCAGCTATTTCCCTAATTCATAGACGCAGGTATAGCCATGACTTACCTTAAATGCTAGACGCATCCTTGTCCCCCGAATGAGAAGCACCCACCAGATAGCAGGACAAGTGATCCCAAGTGTTTGGGTGCAAAGTGCAGGATTACTCCAAAGTTCCCCAATGAGGACGCGCCCATTGAGTACAGGAACAGAGCTCCCAAAGCACACACCAAGATTAACCTCACATCCCCAATGAGGGCGCGCCCATTGAATACAGGAAGAGGCCTTCAGTCACGGACATCCCCCTCCTAGGGCACATCCTAGGAGGGAATTCTTCAATATTTTGCCAATATTAAGCAAAGGGACCATCCTTCATCACCAACTTGCATCTTCAAACCAAGAGGACGCGCCCTCACGGGGTGGACGCCCTACAGGGCGCGCCCTCATCCCCATGAAGACAGGCCCTAAGTCTTCCTTGTGTCAAATGAAGTTATTATTCTGTCAAGTCTTCCATCCACGTAGAGTTATCATTACTGTGAGGGCGCGTCCTCAAGGGATGGACAACCTAAGAGGGCGCGTCCTTATCCCTATGAGGGCAAGCCCAGATACTAAACTTAACCCTAATTACAAAAATAACATAATTGAATTCATACCCGACCCGATCCTAAACTAAAAACCCATAACCGAATTTTGGCTATAACAACTACCCCCCAATTCAGTGTGAAGTTAAAAACAATACATTGAATTTCTTTGAACCTTAGTTAAAAATTCCTACTTTTGTTGCTTAAGGCGCGTCTTCACGTAGGACGCGTCCTGTCCTTATATGATCGCACGTGTGTTGACAGCTGTCTTCCACCAGGCGTGTCTTCACCTATAAATACCTAAAAGTCATTTTCACTTTTCACTTTACTCTTTTTCCAGAAAAAACCCTAGTCGCCGCAGTTCATTTCTCTTTAGCAAAAATCCGGCTAAATCGTTACTTTTAGACGTTTTTCTTCTCAGATCCTTACTCAGCAACTTCCAAGGTATGATTTTAAGCTTTTATTTATTGTTTTTATCATATATTTCGCTTGAATGAGCAATATGACCGTTGAACTCTTTATGTGTTCTTGAATTTGAGTTGTATGTATATATGTATCTATCTGTATTTGATCTGTATTGTGCATAGGCTTGATTTTGAATTTTGTTTCTGTACTTCGAAAAAATGAGGACGCGCCGTCTCCTGAATACTCGTTTTTTATGATATTTTGCCTTAATAATTTTTACGCTTCTCCTCAATTTAAGGTGTAAACAATAATTAGGACGCGTCCTTAGAACGATACTACCAGGAGTTTGCCGTTAGATTTTCTTTAGGTGATGATCAGGTTATACTTCAATCCAGAAACCCGTTTCTTTCAGGACGCGTCTTTACCATTTTTCTTTCTCTTTTCAGCTGGAGGGTAAGGGCGCGTCCTCCCCTTTTCATCCTTTCAAGGACTTCAACAAACGTTTGGGAATCTATTCCCCACCTTCACTCTCCTTTCCAGCGCAAAGTTCGTCTTCGATCAAATCATTTCATACTCAAGCCATAGAAATTCTTCAAGGGACTTCCCCATTTAAAATTACTACTGAAATAATGTCTTCACCAACTCTCTCAAACTCATCCCTTCCTCAAATTGAAGATCTCAATCCTGAAGTGACAAGCCAACGCAGTAGGGCGCGTCCTCAAGAGTTCAGACCAGTCACAGATATGGAAGAAAATACTATAGAGGATACAGAAACTATTTCACGGAAAAGAAACAAGAGAGATGTAGAATCCTCAAACTCTGAAGGCGCATCCAATTCCGATATAAATGAATCAGACGCGGAGGACGCGTCTCCAATCAATCCTTATTACGAAGTTGATGAAGATGACCGCCTTCCCCCTCCTGAGCCCTCACCTAATCCATACATTCATCCAGAAATTTCTGAAGAAGAAATCGATTTCGATTGGGGCCAATACCAAGATACCATTACAGAAACAGAGAAAAGACGGATGAGAAAACAACATAAAAAACTTTTTTGTGTTGGTATGTCATCAACAGTATCCGCAGCTGAGATAACCTGGTGCATGACGTACTATGGCATGGAGGGTCAATGGGCGCGTCCTCCTTCTATGATGAGACCCCATATATTCAAGTGGCCAGAACCATTCAAAGTACCACGAATGGTTACCTCTCCTAAACTGATGTCTTTAGGAGTGGGCGCGCCTTTACATCCTTACCTTAAAAGTGTACTGGAGTGGTATGATATTGCTCCCATCCAACTTTCTCCTAATTCATACAAACTAGCTCTTGCCCTGTTCATACTCTATCATGATGAAGGAATATCAAGCTGTCCAACAATGGAGGAGTTTAGCTACTTCTTTGCAATCAGAAAAAGTTCCAAAGGATACTATTTCTTGACACCCCAACATAAACACAATAAAATGGGCTTTTCAGATGGAAAAATTAGCAACGAGAAGAATTGGAAAGAACCATTCTTCTACCTTTGGAATGTTGATAGAGTCAGAGTTGTTTTCAACTGCAATTATAGTAAGTACGCGTCCTCTTGTTTGTTTTTATTCTTTTAAGGCGCGCCTTGTATAATAGACATTTATTAATTCTTACCTTGTCAATTTTTAGATAACAGAAATATAAAAGAGCTGTTCGGAGAAGCCAAAAAACGGGCTGATAAAATCGTATCCCTTCCACCTTCAAGATTCAACCTAAAAACATTAATCACAGAAGATAACCTAAAAAGAGTTGGAATCCTTAGAATGGAAGTGGGATCCATTATTCCCTTCCAAAGATTTAGAAAAGGCATTCCCATCAAAGGTTCCAAAGACTGTGATTCTGACGATGAGGAAGAAGTTGAAAATGAAGAGAGTTTTTATGTTGATGAGGGCGCGTCCTCTCAACCTGGTATATAGTCTTATTAGTGTACATATCTTTCATGTGAATAAAGTAGAATTATATTTGAATTATGTGGACGCGTTCTAACATTTTCTTGATATTGACTAGGTATGGACGGTCTACCAACAGGCTGGGGTCTTGAAATGGGCGTCGCCCCATCTGTAAAAGCTGCAAAAAATTCGAGGGCGCGTCCTCAAAGAAAAGATGGAAAGAAAAAACAAACTGAGGCAAAGAAAACTCAAGTCACAATTGACTTGGAGGAGAATAAGGACAAGAAAAGGAAAGAGGTTCCTGAAGATGTTGATACCGCAGAGGACGCGTCCTTTAAGAAAAATAAATCTTCCTCATTCGCTTTGGTTTCAGCTGCTTTGAGCCCATTGGCAATTCCCTATGTCAATGATGAGGATATAATAAAATGGAGAAACAGGGACCCTTCTAACGAAAATGAAACTGTAATCAGAGCATCCTCTGAAATTTTAATTTCTGCTCTTCATAGGCAATCAATCTTACAGAAAGAAGAGGCGCGCCTTGAGATCGTTGAAAAAGAGAAAAACAGGCTTTCCAAAAAGGTTGAAGACCGTGACAAGATTATTGACAAGTTGAAAAACGAGCTTCGTTCAAAAGAAAGTTTCTATGAGAGTGAGTTGAAGATCCAGGAACAAGTTTCAAATGATTTAAACATTACTATCAACACACTGCGTGAGGAGAAGGAGGGTTGGGTCCAAGAAAAGAAGATAATTGAGAAAGCATCGTTCAAGGATGGTTTTAGAAATTATGCATCTGGATTCCTTGCTCAAGACCCTGATTATGATTTCACCAAATTCGGGGAAGAGACTGTGGCATGGATTGCCAAATTCAAAATTGAGGAAGCTGAATCAATCAAGGCAAAAAGGATATTTCTTGGTCTTGAGGCGGCGTCACCTGCGGCAGATGAAGAAGAAGAGGACGCGTCCTCTGATGGTATTCCTGAGCATACTTTTGATGATCCCCTTCTCAATGAATCAGTTCCTGTTCTCACTGAAGCTTCGAAGAATCTACAAGATGTCGAAAAGGTGAATGACCAAAATCAGGACGCGTCCTGATATTTCTTTAAATTGAAAACATACTGAGGTGCAGGCCCTCCTTTACTGCCTTGCAATTTGTAAGTTAACTGATGTCCTCTTTTGATAACTTTAACAAGGGTTTATTCCCTTGAGTATTTGTTTTAACTTTTCATTTGGTGCTTATGGTCTACTATGTTAAAATCATTCTTGTTATATACGGCGCGTCTTCCTTCTATTCACATGAGGGCGCGTTCTCTAGAATGACCAACTATAATTTTGATGATGAAATCTAGGACAATTGAGATAACCTTCGAATATGTCATGTTTGTCAAAATTCATACTATTGTAACCTTTATTTTAACTGCATCGCATATCGACCTTGTAACCTTTAAGGAAAATACTTGGGATGTTGACATAACGAATATGTAATCTTCTAGTAAATTAAAGTTATCCCTATGGACACACTTTGCAAACATAACAAGGACGCGTTCTTCTAGCATGTTTGTCTATTTTGTTACCATAGGACGCGCCTTGTCATGGTACATCTCAGGGCGCGTTCTATCAATGTTGTTATTAAGCAATCAGAGTATTCTTTAAACAAGCATAACAAATTTAAAGTTCTGAAAATTCTTGATAAGATCTTCATAAATAATGCGCTCCGGTGTGAAAGCCACACTGGTCCCAAGGCTAATGCTCTTTGGGGAAATAAAACTTGAAAATCTCGACTATTCAAGGTAGGGTGTACATGCACTACCCCCCTAGACTAGGAGGAAACTTATTTCTTCTAGTTTATTTAGATAGATAACATAGGGGGTACAAAACCACTCCCTATTGGTAGTATTTCTTCAAATGTTCCACGTTCCAAGCTCTTGGTATAGGGTTGCCACCCAAATCTTCCAAGTGAAAAGTTCCTTCCCAAAGCACAGACTTGATCCTGTAAGGTCCTTCCCAGTTAGCTCCGAAGACCCCATGACTAGCAATTTTGGTATGAGGCATCACTCTGCGTAACACGAGATCACCAATCCTTAGGCGACGTACTCTCACTCTTCGATCATAAAACCTAGCTACTCTTTTCTGATATGCAGCTAATCGTAAGGATGATATTGCACGTGTCTCTTCTAAAAAATCAAGATGAAGCCGTTGGTTGACCTCATTAGACTCCTTGTCATAATGATCCCTTCTGAACGACCCAGATCCAACTTCCACGGGAACCATTGCTTCAAATCCATAAGATAGCATAAATGGAGACTCCCCAGTAGTAGACCTTGGGGTGGTATTGTAGGACCATAACACCATAGGAAGCTCCTCAGGCCAGTTACCTTTACTTTCTTCTAACTTGGTCTTCAAGGTGTGCTTGATTATCTTATTGATAGCTTCAGTCTGCCCATTGCTCTGGGGATGATAGACCGCTGCAAAATCTTTCTTAATCTTCAAGTCTTCACACAACTTTTTTAGCTCTTTACTATCAAACTGCTTCCCATTATCCGATATGAGCTTGTAAGGAATCCCAAACCTACACACAATGGAATTGAAGACAAAATCCTTGATTTTCTTTGCTGTTATCTTTGCCAAAGGCATAGCCTCTGCCCACTTGGTAAAATAATCCACAGCTACAACAGCATACTTGACACCCCCCTTAGCCATAGGGAGTTCCCCAATAAGATCAATCCCCCACATAGCAAAAGGCCAAGGACTCATCATTGAAGTCAATGTTGTAGCAGGAATAGATGAGTAGTTGGCGAAGCGTTGGCACTGATCACATGCTCTTGTAAACTTCATAGCATCGTCCTTCAAGGTTGGCCAGTAATACCCCTGTCTTAATACCTTCATAGCAAGAGAACTACCCCCCGAGTGATTACCACATATTCCTTCATGAACCTCTCTCAAGACATAGTTGCACTCGTCTCCATCAACACACCTTAGTAGGGGTTGATTAAAACCCCTTCGGTATAAAACTGCATCATATTCCACATACCTTGCTGCTTGGTATTTCAAACGTCTGGCCTCCCCCTTATCATCGGGTAGAATTCCTTTTTGTACATACTCTAGGATAGGAGTCATCCAAGTCTTCATTGGTACTTCATCTACAACCATCAGCTCCAACTCGGGGATACTAGGAACTTCTTGAATTTCCAATGGGATGTCTCCCATCAACACCGTGTCTCTCTGGGAACCCAACCTGGCCAGAGTATCGGCCTTAGAATTTTCATCACGAGGAATTCCTTCAAGTCTGACTATGTTGAACTGTTGAATCAAACGACGGACACTCAACATATATGCCTCTGTCTTCGGTCCTCTAGTCTGGAACCCTCCTTCAACCTGTTGAACAACCAACTTCGAATCACTAAATACTACCAAGTTCTTCACATTCATTTCCAAAGCTAACTTCAAACCATTAATCAATGCCTCATACTCAGCTTCATTATTGGTTACTGCAAATTTGAAATTGATGGCACTCATAAGAAGGTGACCCTCAGGAGAGGTCAAGACAACTCCAGCACCTGCCCCATCATTGTTGACTGCTCCATCAACATACATGGTCCACCAAGGAAAAGGATATTCTTCTCTCAAAGGGCTTGCCTCTCGAGCAAGAGGGTTAGGGTTCACCAAAATGATTTCTCGTCCCATGCTCTCATCTTCAAATTCCAGAATAAAATCGGCTAAGGCTTGTCCCTTGATTGCCGTTCGAGAAACATATTCCAAATCATACTGTCCCAACTCAATCGCCCATTTCAACATCCTTCCAGAAGCTTCAGGTTTGTGTAGAATGTGTCTCATAGGGTAAGAAGTCCGTACTTCAATTTTATGAGCTTGGAAGTAAGGACGTAACTTTCGTGCAGCCAGCACCAAGGCATATACCAACTTCTCCATGCTAGAATATCGGGTTTCCGCATCCAACAACCTCTTACTTACATAATAAACTGGTGACTGCAAACCATCCTCCTCTCGTACCAAAACAGCACTAATGGAGAAAACAGAGATGGCCAGGTAAAGAATCAGTACTTCACCATCCACGGGCTTGGCCAAGAGTGGGGGCTTGCCTAACTGTTCCTTGATCTTCTGAAAAGCATCCTCACAAGCAGGAGTCCACATGAAATCCTTGTCAACCCCCCTAATGGCTTTGAAAAATTCTTTGCAACGATCAGAAGACTTTGAGACAAAACGATTTAGAGCTGCAATCCGTCCACAAAGGCTTTGAACCTGCTTTACACTGGTAGGAGACTTCATTTCAAGGAGTGCTTTGATCTTTTCCGGATTAACTTCAATTCCTCTATGGTTCACAATAAAGCCTAAAAATTTCCCCGACTCAACACCAAAGACACACTTTTGAGGATTTAACTTCATCCGGTACTTGCGCAGAATTCCAAACATTTCTTCCAAGTGCCTCACGTGGTCTACTGCGTCCTTGGACTTGACAAGCATATCATCTACATACACCTCCATAGTTTTTCCAATCTGCTCTTTGAACATCATATTCACCAATCTTTGATATGTTGCCCCTGCATTGATAAGACCAAAGGGCATTCCAATATAGCAATACAAACCTCTGTCAGTAATAAAGGATGTATGTTCTTGATCGGGTCCATACATGGGAATTTGATTATACCCTGAGTAAGCATCCATGAAACTCAAGAGAGCGTGACCAGCCGTAGCATCCACCAACTGATCAATCCGAGGGAGCGGGAAACTATCCTTTGGGCAAGCTTTGTTCAAGTCCGTGAAGTCCACACAAGTTCTCCATTTCCCATTAGGCTTTTTTACCAACACCGGGTTTGCCAACCACTCGGGATAGAAGGATTCTTTGATCAGACCCACATCCAAGAGTCTGTCGACCTCCTCTTTTAAAGCTACGGCCCTTTCCCCACTGATTGCACGCCGCTTCTGACGCATTCCTTTCTTATTAGGATATATGTTTAGATGATGGCACATGACATTAGGATCAATTCCTATCATATCAGCATGACTCCAAGCGAACACGTCCAGGTTGGCCAAAAGAAAATTAGTCAAACCTGTTCTCAACTCATTGCTTAGCTGTGATCCAATTTTGAGAACCTTACTGGGATCTGCTGCGTCTACCGGGATTGAGATTGTTTCTTCTGCAGGACCTGTCTTCTCCTGTAGGATAGGAATTCTTGGATCGAGATCAAGATCAAAGATACGAGGATCTTCAACAGGCATTTCACTCCTTGAGGGCGCGTCCTCCACTAATTCGTCCTCTATTGAGGGCGCGTTTTCTATTGAGGGCGCGTCCTCCACATACCCTTCTTTACTTGGAAAGATGTTATTAAATGTCTCTCCCCCTGAGGATGCATCTTCAACAAGCTCTTCCTTCCTTGAGGGCGCGCCCTGAAGGGTATAGGTGCTCTCAACAATTTTTTCTTGAAGTTCATCAATTAGGGGGGGCGTCTCCAATAGTAACATCTTAGGGCGCGCCCTTAGATGAGGAACATCATCTTCTGGCTCTTGAACCGTGTAATGAACATGAATCTCTCCCTTAGAATTTTTGAGCAATCCCTGGGCATCTTCTTGGGGAAGGGCGCGTCCTCCTAATCCATTACGACGAAAACCCTTGACAGTTCTATGATAGCACTCCCTCGAATCATATTGTGACCCTCGAACTGAACCAACCCCATTTGGAGTAGGGAATTTCATTATTAAATGATAAATGGAAGTAACTACCTTCATCTCTTTCAGCAAAGGCCTTCCTACCAAAGCATTGTGGGCAGATTCTTGGTCCAATACCATAAATTCTATCATCTGAGTCACAGACAGAGGACCTTCACCAAGTGTAACTGGGAGCTTAATTGCACCCATAACTCTAACAGCTTCTCCAGTGAAACCATAAATCCAAGCATCCTCTCGGACAATATCCTTATCAGGCAAACCCAACTTCTTATAAGTGTTGTAGTAGAGAATATTCACCGAACTTCCATTGTCAACAAATACTCGGTGTACATTCATAGGACCAATCTGTATGGCAACGACCAGGGCGTCACTGTGAGGATGATGTACCCATCTTGCTTCTTCCTCAGTAAATGTAATATCTACTGATTCCCCCCTGAACAACTTGGGAGGTTTAAGTTCCAAGCTGTTCACATTAGTTAAGGGCTTATGGCGTGCTTCCCTGGCATACCTTTCCAGTGCATTGTTACTATCACCACCAAAATGGCGTCCTCCAAAGATAGTATGAATGCTTCCAGCCCGGGCAAACTGAACGTCCCTAGATCTGTCATCATCCCTTTCAGGAGCATGCTCTCTTTCCATCCTCCTGTCAGTTTCATCTTTATGCTTCTTCACTTCTCTGACAATCCAGTCAGTTAGGTATCCAGCCTTGATCAATTCTTCAATTTCTTCCTTTAGCTGCCGACACTCATGGGTGTTATGTCCAGTAGATTCATGATATGAGCAATACCTCTTTTTGTCCTTACTTTGCCATGAGGATAATGGTGCTGGCTTCTTGAATAAACCCTTATCCTTATTGACTTCAAAGATATGCTCAACAGAAGCGGCTAGTGTATAACTCCCTGTTTGATATCTATTCAACCTGTCGTAGTCTGGTGGAGTCCAACCTCTCCTTGCATTGGTGACATTTACCCTGTTCGGACTATACCCTCTCCTCCGGTAGTCAGGGCTTGGGGACCTATCCTTCCTCTTAGAACCTTTTCCTTTTTCTTTCCCTTGGGAGTCGGACTTTTTATTGTCAGCAAGAGATTGTTCAACGATCTTGAAGTATTCAGCTTGGGCAAAGAGGTCCGCCAAGGTTGCTGGGTCCTTCCCCTGCAAGTGCTTCCAGAAATCAGTTCCGACTTGGAGTCCCGCAATCAAGAAACTTTTTAGTGACTCATCGGTTGCCCCTCTGACCATGGTAGACTCAGCATTGAACCTTTTGAAGTATGACTGTAAGCTTTCTCCTTCCTTCTGTCTGATATTGGCCAAAGTAGTCACTGGGGGGGCATATTTCACAGTAGCTTGGAATTTTGTCAGGAACAGAGTTTTCATGACCTCCCATGAAGTAATCACCCCTGGTCCAAGCTTTTGAAACCACTGTTGTGCACTCTCTCTAAAGGTTGCTGCTAGAAGGCGACATCTAGCCAAGTCAGGCACTTGATATACATCCATCTCTATATTGAATCTTCCCAAGAACTCAACAGGGTCGGCATTTCCATGGAAGCGCAAGTCATTGGTTGTATTCCTGTACCCTGTTGGAAGTTGTGCCTCCCTTACTGCCGTAGAGAATGGAGAGGGAGTTTGGGCTGTTGAAGTCACTCTTCCTCCCTCCAAGTGTGTGAGGAGTTTCTTTAGGTCGTCCACATTAAAGCTTCCTACACCCGGGATTGTTTGGACATTTGTCTGAGCATTATCAGTAGGCGGAGGTTGAGGTGGTGGTTGAGGAGGCTGGGTCTCTCCTTGGGCCGCAGGAGTCTCTTGTGTTCTTGGATTGGGACTTGGAGGGCGCGTCCTTCCCTCATGACTATTAGGGCGCGTCCTCTCCCCCTGACCATGAGAGCGAGTCCTTGGCTCTTCCTGCCTTCCTCTTGTTCTACTTTGGGATGAAACAGATGATATGTGCGGATCCCTTCCTCCAGAGGGTCCTCCATGATAAGGAGCATCATACCTATTCCTTCGATCGCTATCCCTTCTCCTTCCTGACCCTTCTGATTGGGGAGCTTGCTCATGATCACGGGGCCTCAACCTGTGTACAGGGGGCTCTCGCTGTGGATTATGAGGTTGCACTTCTAAGTTTCGTCTTGAATTACTGCGAGGTTGAGTATGATCTTGTCCATGGGGCCTCGACCTGTCAACAGGGGGCTCACGCTGTGGATCAAGAGGTTGTTCCCCTCTTACCTCTCTGTCACTCTGCCATTCGACCAACAACAATCGTAGATCATCATTGTTAAGTCTTATACCAAGGCGATCCTTCAATCTGCTCAATCGTTGTTCTTGGTCTCGGTGGAGTTCATCAGCCCTTCGAATTTCACTTTCAGGTCGCCCTGACCTATGAGGGTGTGGAGATGGACGCCGTTCCCTCCTAGGTTGATCTTGGCTGCCCGTCTCATCATCGGGGAGTTCAACAATAGGGACTCCATCCTCTTGATACTCTAACCTTCTTGGAGTGACATTCTGAAACCTCCTTTGACTCGCGGTGCCTCTACCTGTACGATGGTGATTATGGGGTTGTCGCCTGACACGACCCCTTCCTTCGCCTCTTTCGACCGTATCCAGTCTTGCTTCAAAGCCATTTAAAACATCGCCCATGCGATAGAGTTGTTCCATCAAGTCAGAATTACTTATGAGCACAGGTGGTCGTCCCCCTACAATAGGTGTTCCATTAGATGGATTTGGAACACTATGGGGGACATACTCCTCATGGCGGGCATGGTTGTTCTCTTCACTGTCTTCAGATAAGACCTCATCCCTAGGACGTTCGTTGGGATTTTGTGACATCTTCTCCTCCAAAGATTTAGATCTTAATTAGCACCCCTCCTTCTAGCGCCAATTTGTTAACGGAGGAATTTGGTATTAACAAAGTTTGGGGTTCTTCGCCGGAATCAAGATCTACAACGGTTGTCCTTAGGTGGTAAATTCGTCAGAGTATGGTGGTTGTGTTTAATGGGTGGCTGAGATTGCTTAGGGTTTATGTTGGTTGCCTCAGAGTTCTCAACATTCGACCCCTTACAATTTGCCTACGTATCCCTTTTTATAGGGAATCAAGCCAACGTAGTTCTTGGGGAGGAAGTTTCCTCCATGGGCTTGGTCTTTGATCTTCGGAGCCCATCCGAAGTCTTCTGCTGCCTTTCCATGCTTAGACGTTAGACTTTTCCACCGTCTTCCATGTATAGGATTCTTTCCATACTTAAACATATGTCTTCCTTATCTTTCCTTACTTGAACGTAGGACTTCCATCTGTTTCCTTACTTAGAGATTTAGCTCACTTTAGGAATGTCTAACGATAAGGCCTAGTCACGAAGGCCCAAGGCTCGTCTATGACGTCAGGACTTCATGGATAAGGAAACTTCCCCCGTCGAGGACTAGTCCTATCCATTACCAGCTATTTCCCTAATTCATAGACGCAGGTATAGCCATGACTTACCTTAAATGCTAGACGCATCCTTGTCCCCCGAATGAGAAGCACCCACCAGATAGCAGGACAAGTGATCCCAAGTGTTTGGGTGCAAAGTGCAGGATTACTCCAAAGTTCCCCAATGAGGACGCGCCCATTGAGTACAGGAACAGAGCTCCCAAAGCACACACCAAGATTAACCTCACATCCCCAATGAGGGCGCGCCCATTGAATACAGGAAGAGGCCTTCAGTCACGGACATCCCCCTCCTAGGGCACATCCTAGGAGGGAATTCTTCAATATTTTGCCAATATTAAGCAAAGGGACCATCCTTCATCACCAACTTGCATCTTCAAACCAAGAGGACGCGCCCTCACGGGGTGGACGCCCTACAGGGCGCGCCCTCATCCCCATGAAGACAGGCCCTAAGTCTTCCTTGTGTCAAATGAAGTTATTATTCTGTCAAGTCTTCCATCCACGTAGAGTTATCATTACTGTGAGGGCGCGTCCTCAAGGGATGGACAACCTAAGAGGGCGCGTCCTTATCCCTATGAGGGCAAGCCCAGATACTAAACTTAACCCTAATTACAAAAATAACATAATTGAATTCATACCCGACCCGATCCTAAACTAAAAACCCATAACCGAATTTTGGCTATAACAGGCTTAATATTTTATCTTTAAAGAGGCAAACGATGGAATGTCTAAAAAGTTAAAGAGAAACACTTACTATAGTGTTTATTTCCTAGCTTAAGAGAGTTACTAGAGCTCCTAGGAAGTCTATAGGGTTGGGACGCCTGCCAAAAAGCTGCTACAGATTAATCGATGTGAGCTGCAATCTGGTGAAAAGAAGTAGAAAACAGGGGGTAATAAAAACTTTTGAAAGCATAATGCTAATTACAAATTAAAGTTTCTCCCACTACGACAAATACCGAAAAATGACGTATGCAATGATAGTTTGGTCTAGCTGACATGAGAGTACAAGAATTAGCGCCAACTTACGACAATGTTACAATCACAAAAAGTGGAGCAATTCAGTTACGATACATATAACCAACAACACTTACATACTATCTTATTAGCGCAGTAACAAAGGATTAACTCAAACATACTACCTTGTTAGTGCAGTAACAAAGCATTGACCCACACAACAAGTGTAGAAGAAAATTTGACATCCGAATCAATGGATATAGATTTACCAACTCTGGAACCAATTTCATTGCCTTCAAACTCATTTACAACTTGTTCTTGTAAGCAACCATTCGATTCTGATTTTGAAATCAATAATTCAAATAAAACCCGAGAGAGAGAGAGAGACATGCACACATCAATACACATAGAGATACACATATACAAATATAAATACGTAAACATATATACTTATACATAAATAGACAAATATGTACACACAAAAAATTACAAGCATACATAAACAAATTCTTAAACATTTTAATGTAATTATACATATACATTTTATGCATAACAACAAAACAATAACTAATACAAGCGGGAATAGTAAACGAATACAAAAAGTATACGAATATACATACATTAATACAAGTCACTAATACAAAAAGTATACGAATATACATACGTACATACACAAATATACGATCATACATATGCGAATACTTATGCACACAGATACGTATAAATGCATAGATTATGTATAACAAATTTCACTGGAAATTGAGGACAGAGTTATACGACAAAGAAACCACTTCTATCACTTAATACTAAAGCTATCTATTACTATTATAAAGCCTGTTGCCATTTAAGCCATGAAATTACCATTCTGTCCCTTCGTATTTTCGAATTTTACAGTACATTGCCATTTGACTACATTGACCTATACTTACATTTAATTACAGCCCCACGATTTGTTACATCATCCCCGTGCTGCTGGTAAGCTTATTACAGAAGCTATTACATTTCCCCAAATACATACATTTTAGTTAAATTTCA
Source organism: Heracleum sosnowskyi (assembly GCA_030848705.1). Taxonomy (NCBI): domain Eukaryota; kingdom Viridiplantae; phylum Streptophyta; class Magnoliopsida; order Apiales; family Apiaceae; genus Heracleum; species Heracleum sosnowskyi. Next base: position 1,080,351 of record CM061240.1, on the reverse strand, counting down.
AATTCAAATTTCACGATTCTGATTGTTATCCTCTTTCTCTCCCATTCTTTTTTATAAACAAACTCAATTTGTATATGTAAACTTCTGATTTGTTCTTCTTTTCTATTGTAGGTTCGACTTTGCAGATCGAATATAAACTTTCCGATGCTCCTACTTATTTTAAGGCTGGACTTTAGTGGTATAATGATTATTTCTTGATTTCTTGATGTTTGTTTTCTTTTTTCGGGTTTATATTTATATCTAACTGATCATATATGTCACGAAGATAGGATTGTTTTTGTGTTTCAGATTGACAAAGATATAAGATTAATTCAGTCGGATTGAACTAGGTACAACAATGATATTTTGAGTTCTTTGCAGCCTAAGTGTTTGATTGAGTTATGATATTTCGGGTTGTTCTTTGTACGTTCATTGTATTTTCGATAATTATTTGGAATGATTTTCTCAGTACTGCGTGTTTATATATTGCAACCTAACTGTTTGATTGAAGTTCCAAGAGAACTCTTATTTCTTTTTTTAATGAACTATGTTTTACATTTGAAACCTTATATTTTAACTTTTTGAACTATGATACCACGGATCTTTAGGTTTTATCCCATTTTTTCTGTATGTTTTTCATGGTCTAAACTATATGTTAATGTTAATATGTGTTTGCTTTTTTGTTGATTTATTTTCTCGAAAGTATATTGTTCTTTGATTTTTTTATATTGATATTGGTATGAATTTGATATGTTTTGAGAATTGTTATTATAAGAAAGATGAGGTTGTGTAATCCATTTTTTGCTCAATTTAATTTACCAAGTGTTTGACAGAATGCCCGAAAGAATTACAAAACTTTGAATACAAATGTCTTCTACTTTTACAATTTTAGCAATTTAGTATTGCCTTATTTGTATCCTATCTCTACATGTTTAGTTTATCCATGTTGTCAATGTACAAATTTATAAAGAATGGAATACTTACAATCATTATTTTATGGTTTTCTATTTTTTTCAAATTGACAAGTTTTCATCATGTTTTTTTTGTTGTGTTGTATTTACTTTTGTTTATATGGCTGCAAACTTAGAATCATGTTTTCTAATTATAATTGCAGATAGACACTTGCAATGGTTTCTACTGTGAAGGCTTCTTCCCGAAGAAGTGGTACAAGCCCAAGATGTGGACTGAAGTCTGGACTGTCTGGTGAGCTACATGGATATAATCTTCATTATGTCAAAGCATATTTTTTATAGTGATTTTTCCAAAAGCATGAGATTGGTTCTATGTACGATTTAGGCTATTGCTCAAGGCCCATAATACTCCACCGAATAATAGTGACAACATACTTTATTTATAGATACTATTGGAAATCCGAAATAAGTATGCAGAAAGTAACATTCCAACTGATGCAGATGAGTGATTCAGCATTAAATCTTCAAGCTCTACCCCGAGGTCTTGATGCACTTCTACAGAAGGTAATATATAGAATTTCTTTAATCTTTCGTCATCTTATCTTATTGAACCATTGTAAAGTTGTAATATTCATGTGTAATGCAAGTGGAACCATCAATCAAGAAGGAGTTGGTGGAAGAACTACAAAAGGTGATCAATTCGCAGGCGTCGATTGCTGTTAACGGGAAAGTAAAGGTCCCTGTGTGACATCCTTTAGTTCCAGCAAGGTATATTCATTAGTAGTTGAGGCCATTTAATCTATTCTATGTCTTAGTGGAGTGTAGATAGTTGTTCCAAATTTAGGGGTGAAGTATACTAGGACAGAAGCTCTACCTACGGTATACATAAAATTAAGGAGTTGTATATCGTCATTATAGTGACATTGTTCTTAAAATTCAGTTTTATGTATGCAACCCGCCTTGAATGAAGTTGTCTATATGTCAATTTTATATAGACGGTTATAATGCAAAAGCATAAGCTAGATCGCAAAAGCAAGAACTTGAATCAGCTAGGCGCTATCCAGAACTTGCAATGGCATAGATTGGAGTTGATGTTCACTCGTGTCACAAAAAACTATCTTATCAGGTATGCAAGAACGCACAAAAAACACTGAGATAGTGAGATTGCTCCATAGACCATGAGAATGAGTTTCCTAAGATATCTAAGATTTATTGACTGCAACCAAGTTACGTAGAGTTGTTATATGTTCTAACATAGGAATATTTAACATCTAACTATAATATTCATTCAGACACAATAAGTATGATTTCTGACTCTACAGGTAGCTGTGTACGCTTTATTTAAAGCAGCAATTGAGGTGGAGCTGTTTCTTTCCCACAAACGTCACACAAATGCTCCTGCTTCTAAGATGTAAGTATACAGTGTCCTTTATGCTTTCAGCTTTTAGCCCTGGGATGTGCTTTGACAGTACAAGTTTCTGCAATTTCCAGTTTCTTTACGTAAGGTACCTACAACTACAACACTACTTTATATATTAAAAATGATGGAACTTATACATTGTTCAATCATTTTCTTCAGCTTATACATTGTTAGTGTGGTTATTTGACATTGTCTTTACCATTTTGTCTCCCTTTAATTCCAACAATTTTCGTAGTTGGGGCATTATATTTTGTATTCCTTTCCATTAAATGTTATTGGCTTATAAATAAACGAGCCCTTTATATTTTGAATTAGAATGTTTGTATTGTATAATTAAAGTTTTTTTGCAGAGATTTGATTTTTGGTCGTTAAACTGTTGTGGCACATCAAATAGATGTATGGATGAGAATTTGATCAATAATATGGAGTTGGTGTGGAAACTCCAGCTCCACCAGCACCAGTTTTAGGTGAGCCATGGACTTAATGAATGTGCTAAAGTGATTGAAAAGCATGCTGCACAGTTATGTGTGGTTGCCGAGGATTGTAACCGGCCAGATTATGTTAAACTGGTGAAAGCACTTTGGGCTTATAACAATGTCAACCTAATAACAGTTTCAGCTGCAAAGACTCTTAGAAAGTGGGTGGTTTATGCAAGATTGAGTCTGAAGGCAATGATCTGAAGGTAGTTGGATGTTCATGTGTTACGATGGATTGTCTTAATTTATATTGTTTAGACTACTGCTAGACCAAGCTGTTTTTGTATACATAGCTGATGAGATTTTCTTTTATTGCATTTGAAGTAGTAATTGTCTTGCTGACTAAATATTTAATCAACAAAAAAAATTAAAAGTTATGATGGCCTTACTGTTTCTGGAAACCGTTTGCGCAGAGTACGGGATGTGGATATGAAGCACGACTATGCTTTCGTTGTATGTAATAGTTTCCTTTGCCTCTTATTTCTCTGCATGAAATTGTTGCGTGGATAATTATTAAAGGTGCTTAGTAATATATGAGTCAATTATGGTGTCCTCTTGGTTTTTTCTTTTGAACAATTGCCAGGATTTTAGTGATCCCCGAGATGCTGAAGATGCAAGGTATAGCCTTAATGGTCGTGATATTCATGCAACAATAGGACAAAAGGGGATACCAAATGAAAAAACACAAAATGAAAAAGTAAAAAAAAAATATATATTTTTAAGGCTTTGCGGAGCGGGCAAAAATACTTGTGTAATTAATACCTCGAACCGTCTTTTGAAGAATAAGTTGGATCTTAGCAAGTTGCTTATCCACAACACTTTGTTGATTAAAGACTACAAATCATACATATTCACAACAAGGTCTTGCATTCAAGGAAAATCAGAGGAGACATCATCTAGTATACGTATACCAACATTTGTTATGTCTATAGAAAATATTCACGATGTAAAATTTCCTCACTTGTAAAATGGTGCATACCATTCAGTATAGTGTTGCATATAAACATTGTCAAATTGTTGAACATACCAGTCGCAGGAAATGTACCAGAAGCAGATCTCGAAACCACCACCAGAAGGAGGTATGGAAGTAAATCAACCAAATCCTCAACCTGAGAAGCCACTACCAGCAGAAGCTATACATGACAAGCCTCTACCAGCTGATTGATAGCCAGAAAAACCACCAGAGCCACTGGCAAAACAAATACCAGTCCCAGGTAGTCCCGCTCCTAGCTGTCTTGACTGTCCAAAAGAACCCACTGAACATCTCACAGCCAGATAATTCATTTCAACTAACATTAACAATAAACTCTTCAACTCCAAATATTCCCTGCAATCACAGTAAACACCAAATTAAGAACCGTCACATCCCTCGAAATCAATTACTTCAAGTTTGTCCATTCCCCAAATTTCCACATGAATTTCACCACTTAACCTATTGAAAGGAAATGACAAAACCACAAGCTCACTCAGCTAAGCAACAACAGAAATCTTACCACTTAACACAACACCACTATTAAAACAAATCCTTGAATATCCGAAACCACATAGCGAAAACTGAGCATATTTAGCACAAGAAAAGTAGCAGAATTAAAGAAAGTGACATTCAAATTGATGGAAATGTGTTCACTAATTCATCAATTAGACATAACAACCAAAAAATAACTCACACAAGCGTAAATAGCAGCGATTCATCTTCTCATTTACTCGAAAATTGTTCGTACAAGTGTAACAAACCTTGATATACATTCTCCATTTCTTCTACATCATTTCATTATATATTCATACATAGGCTAAAACAAACTACTAATATTCACAATTTATTCATCCTCATCCTCATCCTCTTTCAACGGTGCAGATCTTTCAAGTAACAGAATTTGGCGCCAAAATAACAACCTTCACTTGTGTGTGTTTTTTCTATGCTGAAAAACAAAAAAGGAAAATTACAAAATGGTGGTTGAACTTTACCTGCTTTAGCGCTTTGGTGGCCAGACTTTCAAATTTGTAATTTAGTGGTCAGATATTGTTTTTAGTCTTCAAAAAGGTGGCTAATAGCAATTTTTTTAAGAATTTTTTTTTCAAAAATGTGGCCATTAGCCACCTTTTTGAAAAATAAAAGTAATGTCTAGCCACTATATTATAAATTTGAAACTTCGGCCACCAAAATGCAAAATGAGGTTAAGTATGATCACAAATTTGCAATTTACTCGACTTATAATATGTGTCAACAACCAGGACGTGGTGTGTGTACGTGTGTTATTCAAAAGCACCAAAAGCGACGTTAATCACTTGTTTTCCTTTCCTCCTCTCAGACCGGCAGAATGGTTTCTTTCTCTTCAACTTTTAAATCGATTCTTTTGTTATATATTTATTTTTCTCTAATTTAAAGATCGATTGATTGATAATTGTTGCTAACATGTCTACGTGTTTTCTTTTTGTGTCAAGGGATTGCCCCTAATGGAGGTGTATCAAATAATATATCTGGGCAATGATGAAGTACAGCCCATTGATCAAATTGGCACGATAAAATTGATATCCGGTCACCATGTTCAGTACATATACAACGTGAAAGAAGTGATGTCCTGGAAGCCATCAATTAAATTCGGGGGTCAAATAATGGTCACAGTCGAAGCACCAACCCTTTTTTCTTCAACTCTTTATATAGAGTTTGATCTCTTCCGTGGTGCAGGGACATTCTGAAGCTGGAAGTGGCCACTGAGCAGTTAGAAAAATCGATTGACAGAGGTAAAAGAATGTCCACTTTCTTGTTTCTTTTTCTGTGAATTGGACAATGAAAATGTCGTATACTGAGGAAATTTATATGCACAGACCTAAGATTAGCTGATCGTCTACGTCCTGATGTTGTTGAGCGCCTTGTCCAAATCCTCAAGAATATCAACTATAGATGCACGCAGGTTTGTTGAGTTGATGCATTGCGTACTTTCTGAATGTTTTTTAGATTTTTATTTATTTGAAGGTCACTTTCTTGAATACTTATTGCATATTTATTACAGCGTCGGGCTGTTTACATCCTTTCCACTGTAAGCTATGATAAATGCAGAGAAGTAATAAACAAACAGGCAGTTCCAGTCCTTGTGGAACTCATGACTATTTCCTTCAATCGATTAGCCGACGCGGTAATCTTATGTATATTAGTTGGTCAGTTTCCCCATATTGGTTAAATTGAATTCGAATGTAACTAGCTGGAGATACTGCGTAAATACGTAGGTTGTGATTACATTGACCCATTTAGCTTATGCATCCTCCAATTGTGCAAAGGTTATCCTTGATAACTTTGCTTTGGAAACTGCGAAGGAAGTTGTTAAGAATTCTACTCAACGTCATATTATACACAACATATCCTTGCTCTTGGCAGCTGTTTGTCGCGCAAAAACAATCTTTCTGCTGATCAGGTTATTTCCTGGTCTCTTTCTATTTCCGTTTTCCCTGTAAAGCTATTTCATATAAATCCCATTTCAATTTGAAACAAATCTCGATTTTTGGCAGGAGAAAGTTGTTAGGTTGAGGGACTACACAAATTCGAGATTCACAACACACCAATGCAGAGCACACACACAATCAATCGATTAGTTGACAAGTAACACACACAAAACATATATGACATGGAAACACCCACGTCTCAACTTGTATTATTAATCAAAACAGTTATCAATAATACAATCAAAACAATAACACGTCAATGGTGTCCCAACTGATACTTGACCCAAACAGTGCTCAAGCATCTCCCAAACAATACCTAAGACGATTACATCTCTTAAACACTCATCTATCAAACAAATACAATATGACTATGTTTATATAGTCATCCAAAACTTAGCCACCAAGACTTGTCATACTTGTTTTACAAGACTTACCATATTTGTTATACAAGACTTTTTATTCTTCGCACCTAATTTCCTAAATTAATCATGACCAAGACATACCATATATAATAATTGTCTATCCATAGAATTATTACCATATATAATAATTGTCTACCCATACAATTATTACCAAAACAGTCTTAATCACCCAAATTCATATTACCATATTGGGTTGAACAACCGGTCAAACCCAACAATCCTCCCCTTCAACCCAATACCCATATCAGATTGCACGGTATCCATCAACGACATCGACGTCCCTCCGCCATGCCTCCCCTCGAACAAGAATCCTCTTGCTCTTCCAAACCTTCAGTAACCATCAAAGACATCAACGTCCATCTGCTATGCCTCCCCTCAAACAAGAATCTCCTGCCATTGCTCTTCCAATCTTTAGAATCACTAAAACCCGTATAGTGACCTCCAAACCACCGTTCTTCAACATAACGATGTATCCATCTACAAAAATCACTTGCATCATCCATCACGAGTGCCCTTCCATCAGTTGAGTCACCCGATCCTTGCTTCCTCAATCTTTCGGCCAGTAGAAGAACACTAATATCATCCAACTCGTTCACCTGGTTGATCAAGCCATTGAAACTATTGCGATGATCTCTTCCATCTTCTTCCATCTCGAGCCCAAACAAATTGAACCACGGTGCAAGTCAACCGCCATACTGCACGTAACTTTGTCTCCTCCCACTTCGTGGCCTCAATATCAGTAGGCTTTTTCTCTTCGAGAGTTGCATATAACCCTCGCTGAATTAACAGATCTTTCACCGTGCTCTGCCATAAGGCAAAATTGTTTCTTCCATCAAACAATTCAATCTCGAGCTTTCCCCCAAACTTATCCATCTCGAATCACGAACCTTGGCTCTTGATACCACTTGTTAGGTTGAGGGACTACACAAATTCGAGATTCACAAGACACCAATGCAGAGCACACACACAACCAATCGATTAGTTGACAAGTAACACACACAAAACATATATGACATGGAAACACCCACGTCCCAACTTGTATTATTAATCAAAACAGTTATCAATAATACAATCAAAACAATAACACGTCAATGGTGTCCCAACTGATACTTGACCCAAACAGTGCTCAAGCATCTCCCAAACAATACCTAAGACGATTACATCTCTTAAACACTCATCTATCAAACAAATACAATATGACTATGTTTATATAGTCATCCAAAACTTAGCCACCAAGACTTGCCATACTTGTTTTACAAGACTTACCATACTTGTTATACAAGACTTTTTATTCTTGGCACCTAATTTCCTAAATTAATCATGACCAAGACATACCATATATAATAATTGTCTATCCATAAAATTATTACCATATATAATAATTGTCTACCCATACAATTATTACCAAAACAGTCTTAATCACCCAAATTCATATTACCATATTGGGTTGAACAACCGGTCAAACCCAACAAAAGTAGCTATTACTCTTTTGCAAAACCTCCTTCAAAAAGAGTTGCGTCCTTCCACTTTACATATAAAACGAGCATGCTACGCACTTTCATATCTTTCATATGAAAGACATGTGGAAGTTGCAAAAGAAGTGTGTAAAAGTCTTGTTGAGCTCCTCTCGTAAGTTAGTTTGGTCTGTTTTCATTTGTGGATACATCTTTCGAACTTAAGTTTTTTATTTAATAATCGTTATGTTTGCTGTTGTTTAAGTCATGATGAGACGGCGGTTGTGAGTTCTGCACTTGGAGCTGTTGGAAATATTGTCAGACGGGGATCTCTTATTCAGATTCAGGTATGTTTTGAGCAACGTCTAATATGTGCCTATTGTGTTTATTTTATCAAGTTGTAAACTATGCATATCATTCAAATATGCATATTTTACCGTATTTGATAAGTTGCAGCTATCTAACCTTGTGACCGGAATTAACAGGATGACGCTGGCTTGATAGAGCCTCTGTACAAACTGCTTGAAAAGGATGAGCTTGATCTTGATATAAAGATGGAGGCAGCTTGGGCTATTTATAATATTGAGTACAAATAATATCGAGTCAAATTGATTTTTATGCTCGGTAAGTTTGTGTGTGACTTGGTGCTTCACTCAGCTAAAAACTTGGTAGTATGTGTGTTCATGACAATGTGTTTATTTATTTAGTTTTGGGCTTAATGACCTTTTAGCCCCTGAGGTTTACTCTCATATACCCATCAACCACTGTCTTTTAAAAGTGTACCTTTTAGCCCCCGATGTATGAAATTCGTACATTTCGACCCTTAAACCCAGTTCAGTTAAAAAAGTCGGGTTTTAACTGAGGGACAAAACTGTCTTCAGGGGCTAAAAGGTACACTTTTAAAAGACAGGGGCTAAAAGGTACACTTGCTCAAGAAAATTGATTCAGCTCTTACATTTTCAATCTCTTAGAAAGAGAGTAGGAATTCTCTTCTGTTATGTCAATGGTTAATTCAACTTCTATTTTTGGTACTTTGCAACAGACATACTCCGGATTCGGGCATAAAATTAAAATGTACCTTCACTCGATGTTGGGCAATAACATGAGAATGTACCATCCAACAAATAGACACTTTCCATTCTTATATATAGTGCAGGATTTTTCACAAGAGAATTTCTGCTCAAGGACCAAGTTGGCTTGATCTAGAGATGATTTGCTGATGTCAATTTCTACCATTCTTAAGCTTTGAAAGAATACCCTCCATACATCTATATTTACACTCCTTATGATTCTGTCCTCCCCTTCAGTTGCAACAAGCAATTTGTGTGCAGCATCAAATTGCTTGTTGCCCACTTTTTCAGCTGAGGCTAAAAGGAGGTGGGCAAGATCCACCATTCTAGTGTCCTCTGATGACAAGCTTGAGAGACCTGTACCGTGTGGATGGATAAAGCCGGTGATGCCGTCAAGCTCTTTGTTAGAGAAGTGGATGAATCTTTCTGCAGCCATCCTCATTATTTCTTCTGTTGTTAATTTGTTGTCAGTCGCTGTACTTTTGCTGCTTTGACCACTAAATATCCCTTCCCTGAATCTTTCCTTCCTTTTTCCATAATTGCCAAGGACCCGATATATCATGTAGAAGACCTTCAAGAGGCTTATGGACGTCTTGAAAATCAAACACGCTGAATATAGAGAGGTCATCTACCATTTCGACTAAGCAGAAGTACTGGTTCTCTTATAAAACTAGAGTTCAGAATGTAGATTTATAATCATGGTTTTTTGTTGTAATTATTCTCTTCACAGTACTTGTTCACCTACAAACAGATAAAAAAGTATATAACTGTTTATACTCATTGCTGTTTGATTTATGGATTATGATATGTCTCATTGCCGCTAGAAACCATTGGAAAGTCTTGTGGATAGTCTTCAGTTTACGATTATCAGGGTAAAGATTCTCAACTAATCCTTAAACGATACTCGATTGTTCACTATTTGTGTATGTAGTCTAAGCACTAGTTCTTGTATCACGAAAAACTATTAGAGATATGATTTTGATCACCTAGGTTGACAGCCTCCACTCTGTTTCTATCGATGGTATTTCAGTATTGAAAAGAACAAGAAGAAGTTAAGAACACTGGTTGATATTTCATTTATCTCAAATGGATTTCAGTATTACATGCATCAATTTGGTCAATCACTTGCTGTTTTTGTTGAAGAAAATGACTCCAATGCTTTGACCATGTGGATATTAGAACAAGACTCAGTGAATGATTTCTTTTTTGGAAGAAGAAGACCAAAGTCTTAGGTTGTAGACTTGTAGGAACAACGACATTGCATATACCTGTAGTACCTTTTCTATTAGCTGAAAAGACCAAACTATCTGTACTCACTCTAACTAACTGAAATAACAGTAGCAAACTGAAAATATAAATGAGCACATCTTGACTTGCTTGACTTTGAAGTGGTAGTTGGATTATTGATATAATCAACAGTTTTAACCGTTTAAAAGGATGGCTTCTTTCTTCTTGTACGTTGACATTGGTGCTGTCATATTCGGGGTCATTCACCGGATACTCCATTTTGAACCTCTAATGACTCCCATGAATCTCTAAACACATTACCGACTTTGAGTTACTTGGTTGCATGTTATTGCCCAACATCGAGTGAAGGTACATTTTAATTTTATGCCCGAATCCGGAGTATGTCTGTTGCAAAGTACCAAAAATAGAAGTTGAATTAACCATTGACATAACAGAAGAGAATTCCTACTCTCTTTCTAAGAGATTGAAAAAGTAAGAGCTGAATCAATTTTCTTGAGCAAGTGTACCTTTTAGCCCCTGTCTTTTAAAAGTGTACCTTTTAGCCCCTGAAGACAGTTTTGCCCCTCAGTTAAAACCCGACTTTTTTAACTGAACTGGGTTTAAGGGTCGAAAGGTACGAATTTCATACATCAAGGGCTAAAAGGTACACTTTTAAAAGACAGTGGCTGATGGGTATATGGGAGTAAACCTCAGGGGCTAAAAGGTCATTAAACCTTTAGTTTTGGTTAAAAGTCACTCTTGACAAGGTACACATTTCTGTTCTTTCCCTTGATAACCTTTGGATTAATGGTCAAGATTGTAAGCTTCTTCTGGCTTCTTTAATTAACGACAAGTTAAGTTTTGTTAAACGTTCCGCAAATAAGGCTGTTCACTTTGTTGCCCGTGGCTCTTATTTATCTTTAGTTCGCAACTTCATGCTCAACTCCTTTACATTGTAATGGCTGATGCTTATGATTTACTATAAAATTGCCGTTTGATTCAACAAAAAAACTGAAATTCAAAAAGAAACTTACAAATAAAATTCTTCTCCTAACAAAACAACTACATATTCACATTTTGATTTTTGTTCCGATTTGTATTCAATAGTTCATGATTATAGAAAAATATTACCAAAAAAATTCTAACTGAGTTTCGCAATTCACTCGGAGCGGCCCAATGCAATCCCTGGGCTCGCATATATGGATAATGTTGTACTGTTATTCTACCATTTTCATTTCTGCCTTCAGTAGCAGGGAATCACCTATTCACCATATAACAACACTGCAAACTACAGTATAAATCAAGCCAGGATTGTAACTATAAATCCAAGCAAGGACAGACAATCTATAAATTGAGGGGAATGGTGGAGTATTTTAATAATTATTCCAAAACCATTTTCACCTCCATTCGAAATCACATTCAAATTTGATAACAGAAGCTAAACATCTGCATTTGGATTTCATAATTCTTTCAATTATACAGACTATTGTTACTTTCTCTTATTAATCTTCAAGATAAGATATTCTTAACATATACATAATGGTTTCTTTTACTAATGAACATCTCAACAACAAGCTGCCATTTCAAAAGAACCGACTCACAAATTCATGACGACAAAAGGTGTAGAAGAATTTCTAAGCTTTTGTAAGAACTGCACAACTATACGACAATACCTTTGCCCATATCTAAACTCTACCAACTGGGGAAGCCGGTGGCTTGGTAACATATTTTGCGGGGATATCCTTCTGGAATGCAGTTGGAAACTTCATTGCATCAATCTTGGGTTCAGTGAAGTTATTTGATTCCAATATCCCTTCAAAAATTTCATGTTTCTGACTACTTAGAAATGCTATAGATATGAAAAATGACTGCAACAGAGAGATTGATGAATTAAACTCGACAGAATAAACTCCAGTCTTGAAAGGGGAAAGCCTAAAACTTGGCCTTTTCTCTTGGTGGCTACCCTGTGTAAAAGCAAATACAGAAATATTTAGGCAGGTGAAAACTTTGGTAAGCATCAAGAGATCATAGAAAGCAATACCTCGAAAAAGAGATCTAGACCAGTGGAGCGAGAACTTGAAAGTCTTGAACTCCTCTTCTGATCTTGGGAGGTAAGAATTTGAAGTTTACAACCAACATCCCATCCTCCACAGTCACAGGAGCCCCCATATCTCCATATTAGTGATGGAGAAGGTACTACTTTACCTGGCAAGCCATGTACACCACCAAGAATGACTGTGGTGTTACTAGAGTCTTCAAGTTCCATTTCATCACATGCATTCTCCAATATTGGCTCTGTAAACCCCTCTTGTGAGCAAAGATTGTCATTAACTCCCTGTTTTCCATAACAATCCTTTTGATATGGATCCTTGATAGTGATAGCCGCGAACTCCTTGGTTGGCTTAAATTCCGGTGCTTCCTTGTTTCCTTGTTCTATTTCAACACTATATAGTACAGATTCTCTTGAAATATATTGGTATTTCATGTTGTCTCCACTATAACCCGGAGGAGAAGAGTTGGAAACTTTCATCTGCCCGATGACGTTACAGCCAAAGCTGGATCGTTTCCCTCTAGACCCTTGACTCATCCAACCTCCATTCTTATTTTTAATTTCATGAACTGAGTAGAGTGCATATATCAAGCTAGAAGCATCATCACCTGGTGCTGGCAATTGTTTCACCGCAGCAGCAAGGATATCACTGCCATTGTCAACAACAAGTTTGAAAAGGGGAAGTCCATTCTTTCTTGTCAGCTGAAGAAGAGCCTGAACGTTTGGTGTCTCGTGCTTCTGATTCTGAACCAACACACTAGCACTCAAATGCTTTAGGCCCACAGATGTCAAGTTTTCTTTTGATGGCTTGACATCCTCTACAGAATTTGCTACTCTGGGCTTTAGCAGTGGGTCTAGTAACCTCCTTAAAGGGCTAGACCTGGCTCTGTTACTAGAACTAACATTTTCTTGGTTAAATTTATCCGGACCAGCAGATAATTTGAGCCCTACGGTCTGAGAATGCCTTGGACTAGAAAAAACTTCCTTGAAGTCGAGACTCCTGCTTATCTTAGGGCGGCTGCTAAAGCTAAATCTCCGAATAGGTGATGGATGCCTTTCCCCATTACCAGACTGTTCAGCTATAAATTGATCCAATCTCCTGGGTGTCACGGCTGTAGATGAAGGGCTGAATCTGGCACTGCTACTAACACCTAGGTTGTCTCGGTCAAGCTTATCCACACCATCAGAAGAGTGACACCCTACTGGCTTAGACTTCGTAGCACAAGAAGAGCTAAAACGTGGAACAGAGAACCCTTCCTTGGAGTTGAGACTTTTGGTCATCCTGCCAAAGCTAAATCGACTGGGTGACGGATGCCTTTCTACCATAACAGGTTTCACGGCAGGATGGTCATCTAATCTCCTTGGGGTTTCCGTTTTGGTCAAAGGCGTTAACATGGTACTTCTACCAGCAGTAACATTGTGTAGTTCAAATTTATGTAAATCACTAAAAGCTTCAGAAGTTAGTGGCCCGGATTTTACTTTAGCTGAAGGAGAACTTAATGGTGGAAAAGAGGTACCATCCTTGAAGCTTAGACTTTTAGTCATCCTGCTAAAGGTAAACTGTCTGCTAGGTGATGCATGCCTTCCCATTGTAGCAGGCTGTTCACATAAATCTTGATCCAGTCTCCTGGGAATGTCAGTTGTAGTTAGAATTCTAGGCCTGGCTTTGTTATTAGCACTAATATTGTCCCGACTCGATATATCTGAACCAGCACAAGATCCTGACCCAACTTGACCAGATTTAACTGCAGCATAAGAAGAATCTAATTGTGGAACAGAGGGACCATCCCTTAAGATGGGACTAATGGCCATCCTAGCATTGTTGCTATAGCTTAGATGTTTACATGGAGTCGCCGGCTTTGCTGAAATGATTTGATTTAGTGTCTGGGATGTCTCACTTAAAGGATCTAATCTTGAGTTGTTCAGTTCCACACCTTTACTATACAAAGGTATGGCTGGCACCCCTTTTGGCCTTTGATGCATGCCAGATGTGTCAAACTGAACCTTTACGTCCAGACGGCTACATGGTTCCAGGTTAGACTTCACATCTGTAGCAGCCCTACGAGGTAGCGGAGAAGAATGAGGCATTTCAGCCTCCAGTTCTAGATAGTGAAGTTTCTCCGCAGGGGAAAAGCCGCCAGAATTTGATTGCACTTCTCCTATATTTTTATCAACTGAAGTACTAGGTTTTGGAAGCTGCATGCTTTTGGGACCACACTTACTGGGAGAGTTTTTGGGTAAAAGTAGAACAATGCTTTCATGCCCACATGATTGGAGAGGAAGATCAATTTCTTCGGTTACCATTGAATTGGTTTCATCATCTTGATCACACTTTGTAACATGTAAAGAAGTTGGTAAAGCATTATTTCTCCGATCTAATGGTGAAAGTTCCTTACCTGACTTTTTCCTGTTGTGCAACTCATTTCTTTTTTCTCTATCAAGATAAATTTCAGAAACTTTATCTTTGGCATAAAGATTTCGCTTCCAATCCACGCTGCTTCGTGGAGCAGCTTCAAAACGTTGAACGCTAGAAACCTTTCCCTGAGACCGAACACCTAATCTTTCTTCGTGAGAGGAGTTAGGACGTGGCACATTTGATGGCACATTTGATGGCACATGCGTCCTTTGAGAATAAACTCTTCTCTGGCGAGCTGCACTTGAAGCTGTTGATGATCCACCAGCCAAACAAGAGTACTCACTCTCAGAAGATGATCCTATTGAGTAACGCCTGGCTGGAATAAAGTCTTCGTTGCTCTTCCAATCAAGAACTCCAAAACTCAGAACTTTCCCCTGAACATCCTCTCCTCTTTCCTTTTTCTGCAGATAGCCAGGCAAATTTGACATGTGCTTCACAAGTCCATCGTCTTTCTTTATATCACTCCTAGACCCTTGTTTATGTTGCTTTCCAGCATGCCTTTTCTGTACCCCGGGAACATCATCCGTATTCCTCCTTGACACATAATTCCTTTCAATACACGTCTGACCAGAAGTAACATCACCCCCCTGCTTATCCTGAAATTTCTGGCCTCGACTTCCACTGGGAGATCTGACCTTCCCCTTAACAGCATTTGAGGCCTGTTCTCTTATTATATTTATTTTAGTCTCCACGCTATAATCCATATATCCCAATTCGTCTTCAACACTCCGACTTCATAGCCTATTTTCATAAAGAAAATAAAAACAACTTTTAACCCCCAACAATAAAACCAAACTAAAGATAAGTAGTGAAAAGGGATAAAATCTACCAACACAATTAAGAATATATCCATACATTAACTCAAGATTGTCACAGATACACGATATATCAATGCATTAAACACAAATCAATACACATTTTCTAGGCTTCTAGCTCAAAAAACACGAACACAATGCCAAACTAAAGATACATAGCAATATACCAATTTATAAAACAGAAATCAATATAGCCATATAGTACAAGAATATAATGTTAAATAAGAATTATACACTGGTACATAATAACCATTTTTCTCTAGAAACAATCAATTTCAAGTATGTAGTGCATAAAAACAATTAATTTCAAGTGTGTATACAAAATAATAAAATTAATTTTGATGAATTGATGAATTTTAATAGCTAAACTAACATATTCCAGATCCAAGCTATACAGTACTTGATAATCACCACATTTTCGTACAACGCTTGATAATATATGCATCTATTATGAAGAGCTAAACAAACATCAAATTAGCTAAGAATGAGCTTGTACAACAAAAAAACAAAATTAGCTAAAAATTAATTTAAAAAAAGTATACCTGTAAAGAAGCGAGAAATTGCATTGTTCTGTTGGACATGTGAACCGGGATGGTGGAGTGAGGTGTGATTGTGGCGAAGATCAGAAACGTACAGGCACCGAGATAGAGAGAGAGAGAGAGAGAGAGAGAGAGAGAGCGTGGAGAGAGAGAGAGAGAGGAGATTGATGAAGAGTGTGTACAAATGAGAGAGAGGGGGAGAGAGAGAGAGAGAGAGAGAGAGAGAGAGAGAGGGGGGGGGGGAGAGAGAGTGTGGGAGAGATTGACGAAGAGTGTGTACAAATGAGAGAGAGAGAGAGAGAGAGAGAGAGAGAGAGAGAGTGTGTACAAATGGGAAGAGTTTACTAAAAGCAAAGAAAAGAATTTAGGAGCAGTAGTAGCAGAGTATGTGTATTATTGAGGAGGAGGAGGATCTTCTCGGAAATCGAGGTTGCAGGGGGAAAGTAAACAGAGAAAGTCAATTTGATGATGAGAGCCCCGCGATATCAACTTCCGTTAGGTGATTTTATATAGTGAGAGAGAGAGAGAGAGAGAGAGAGAGAGAGAGAGATTTATATGGGGTTTAACTGTAGTAGTAAATGACCTCTAGCCCTTCATTTACTTGAACAGAGTGGTGTGAAAATAACAGTGCAAGTCGGTCCAATATTCGGGGGAGTATTCGTAAATCAGAGATCAATCAACTTAAATTTAAGTAGTTAATTAATTGAATACTTGAATGTTCGTAATGAATATTTCGAAGTTAATTAATTATTCAAATTTAAAGACGTAATTGAGTAAAATTGATATCTGAATTTTAGAACCTTGCTTGAATATAAAAAAATTCGGTATGATTTTTTTTTTTTGAAATGGTATGATTTTTTTATTATCGACTTCAATCAAGTTTATTTTTCTACCGATAAACTCCGTTCCAATTTAGTTATCATTTTAATCAGAACTTTGATTCACATTGATATATATGTACATTTTGCAACTTCACCCTACCAAGGAGTAAAAAAACGAAAAGGGTTGGAATGTCATGGGGCTAGTGAGTAGAAGTGGGCCCCAAAATAGACAGGTTTTCTTGGGCTCGAATCCCGAGGCAACTAATGTGGGCTCCAGCAGAAAAATGGACCGGGAAAATGATTCGGCAGTGCCAGAGATTTTGACTTGCTAAATTTTGTAAAAGAGTCACGTGAATTTAATTAAATTTAATTAGTTTGGTCCATACTTATTTAAAGAATCTATCATACTATTCGGACTACAAATTAATTGGTCCATAGCATTAATGCTCTTTGTATTTAATTATGTTTGGGCTTATTTGTATTTTATGGGCATGGCATTTGTCATTTTTGTTTTGGTGCTATTTTGCTTTCACATGCAAGTTATGAAACATTAAATATTACGAAATGTGAAGTTTAAAAAATCAACATAATTTAGTGACATTCTTATTTGTTGTCACATAATTGAGAGTGTCACCGGGAAGTCTGAAATATGTGTTAGGTTAAATTAGAACTTGTATTAAGTTAGAACTTAGACTAATCTATATTATAGATTTTGTGTAATAACGACTTAGATTTATTTATTTTTAGTTTTTCTGCAGCACATAATATAATTTGTGAGTATGATGTACTTATGCAGTACACACTAATTTTTTAATAAAATACATAATTTTTTAAATAAATAAATAATTGATGATAATTAGAATACTATAAAAAATACAACGTTCTACAGCATAATATTATAAATAGATCTAAGTTCTAATATTAAAGTGTGTATTGACATATAAGAAACGTATTATCATCGATTGTATCAATAAATTATAAATTTTGAATTATTTTAGTATTGAATTAGTTGCATTCGGTCAAATATCATTTAATGTATTTTGAATTTAAAATTCGGGATGTGATTTGATTTTCAAGAAAAAATTATAATTTAACCTGAATTGTCATAATTTAAATTGTGAAATCCGACCCAGTTAATGATAATGAAGTGTAAATTTATATATGATACAGGATATAAATTCATGTAAAACATTTATTTATATCCTAAATACAAATTGTTGCATCGTATAGAGTACAACCGATATGAATTGATCATTTTTATTATTTTCAAAAATAATAAAAATATTATTTAGTTGTTTTTTAAAAAATTGATCAAAAATATTATTTTGAAAGTTTAAATGGGCTACTTCTATTTTTATTTAGTTGTTTTTAAAAAAAATTTGTCACAATTAATTGCCTACCCGATACAAACTTATGATCATTTTACCTCAATATTCTAATTTCTTTATTATTTTCAAAATTGATACTTTCATCTTTATTTATAAAATTTATTGCATAAATTATGGATGTGAATGAATAATTAATATAATATTTAAAACATTTCAATAAATTTTTAAAAAAAGGCAATTAAATAGACAGAAAGAACAAATGTATGCATACTGTTTTTGCCACACCATGTCTCCAAGAGCGCGGACAAGCACAAGCAGCTTGATGTGAGATTACTTTTTCTTAATATTTAATTGTGATTTAAAAAAAATTAAAATATAAAATGGAAACATTGCTCCCTCCGCCGAAAGGTATCCTCAATTATTTTCATGTGTTCCCTAGTTTCGCAGCTAAATGTCATTTCTAAATTGGTTCCCCCCAAAAAAAATCATATAATGGATGGACTATTATGGGTCCTGGTCCCTGACAATTGATTGTCAGGGACCAGTTATACAACAATCTGCTTCTCTGCCGTTGGATCAAGATTTGGACGCTCAGGATTAAAAAAAAATTATCACCGTTCCGCGCTATTTTTCCGCGGAGCCTTACTGCTCCGCGCTTTTTTTCCGCGGAGCGTGTAATTACCATCTTGTCCTTAAAATGTCTCCGCGGAAAACAAGCGCGGAGCTTCTGGGAAACTGTAATAAACCCGTTTTCGCCCAAATAAACCCAGTTTTTCAGAAACACAATAACCCCGGCGATTTGTGGCGATTTGTGGCGATTTGTGGCGATTTACCGGCGATTACACGACGATTTGTGTTGCGATTGGAATGACGAAGCCAACAGTGGAGGATTACGAAGCGAGGTATGTGCAGTTACCTCTTTCCTAATCGTTTTTCATTTATTTTTCGAATTATATGCAACCTTCTCAAACATTGCCTCACTAGCCGTCCAAAGGCATGCATCTTTCCAATTGGTTGACCTATAAGTCATTTCCTCAGGGGGATACAAGCTAACATCTTCTTCTTCAACAATTGGTGGCGGATCACTAACCTCATTGAACTCCATTATGTCGTAATAAGGTGGTAAATTACGACATATTTCATCCAACTCATCATAGGTCGGTGACTCCATAAACACCTCACCTTCGGAGCTCGGTTGTGAATCACTAACATGTGAAACCGAATCATTATCCGAAGCATTACCACCCTCCATGTTACCTACACATGACAATGAACGAACTTTGTTAGAAAAAGTGAGAAGAACATAATGTAAAGTAAAAAAATATGAAGCATAGATTTTTATAAATTACAATTGAACGGTTTCACCACCACATTGACCACTTTGACTACTTTGAGCATTTATTAAAATATCTTTAAATTTTTCACAAGTTCTAATATCATGTCCTTCATGTCCACATTTAGAGCATTTCCTCGGTGCTTTACGAATTGTTTCGATGGGACTTTTAAAACGAGGGTCTTTTTTCCTTCCTTTGGTTTGTGACACAATGGGATCGAGAATTGCCTCATGCAAGCCATCACCATCTTCTTGGGTGGTTGACTTGCCAACTTCACTACTTACATGCTCAATTCCATCAACTCCCATATTCTCAAGAATTTCTGTTTCCCGATTGATTACCGAAATGGCATACTCGTAACGCTCCTTTGATGCCATGCTACTATGACAAAAAGCCATGGTGAGTAAAGTCATGTTGTTGAATCTTTCGGTGGGACTCAAATCATGGGATGATGATTCTTCTCCGGTCAAATAATAAGGCAACACACCATCAACTCTATTGGCATCCTTTGTCCAACGTCGTCTCAAAAAGGCATTAGGTATTTCGGAAACACATCTCTTTGTCAAGACGGCTATAATGTGGCGGCAAGGGATGCCCAAATATTCATACATTCTACACTTGCAACCACCACTTAGAGACAATTTGTTGAATGTAACAAGATACGTTGTTCTTTTCTCGGGATCCACCAATTGCCTATAGCATTTGTAGTATGTGTACTCATCTTCTTCCAAAGAACGATCTCTATCTTTCTCCACAAAGTAGGTTGTAGCTTCCACCAATTGCTCTTGAAACTTCCTAAACATTGTTTTTGTGTAAATGGAAGCACCATGTTGCTCCAATGCGGTCTTCATTTTAATCCCACGACAAGTTTGACGAGTCTTAAAATCCTCTTCTTTCTCCCTCATAAATTGCCTCTCCAAAGCTTTTTGAGCATTTTCAACAAATTCTTTCAAACCCGTGCAAGAACTAACATAACTATCAAAAAAAGCATTCATTCCCTCACTCCTTGAAGTGGTTGTTTGTCCTGCGGAAAATGTGCTTCTAGTGAAAGCCTTGATCCATTTATGCTTCAAACCGTACAATCCTTGTAGCCATGTATTATCTTCCAATTCATACTTCACAACCAATGCACTCCACCTTTCCTCAAACAAATCTTCGGTCAATGAGTTGTAAATGCAATTATTGAAATCAACTTTGAAATCCGGGTGCTTGGAATAGTAACTTGCAAGTTTCTCGGGGAATTTGTTACTAATGTGCCAACTACACAACAAATGAGTGGTGTTCGGTAGTTGTGATGAAATAGCCCCGGCCATTGCTTGATCTTGATCCGTAATGATAGTTAAGGGATGTTTGTTTTCAACCGCCTCAAGCCAACTACCTAATACCCATTCAAAACTTGTTTTAACCTCATCTCTCATTAGGGCAAATCCAAAAACAACCGATTGGTAGTGATGATTTACCCCGGTAAAAGGAACAAAAGGCATAGCATATCTATTAGTTCGGTAAGTGGTATCAAAGGCAACCACATCACCAAAATTTTGGTATGCCATCAAACAACGGTGATCGACCCATACTAGACATTTCAACCTTTGTTCTTCATCGAGTAAAGTTTTAATGTAAAATTTTCCACCACTCTCTTCTTTCAACCTATTCAACAAGTCTAAACCCGCTTGAGCATCATTAACATCTAAATTGCTCTTTCTAAACTCACGTACCACATTTCTTACATGTTGGCCATCAAAACCAACATGTTGAGCTCCGCCTTTTAAATTGCTAAAAATGGACATTTGTTGCCTAGGAGGAACACCCGACGTATGTAATGTTCTCATTATATTCCTTTGTGCCGCACTTACATGTCTTTCCCTTCGAATTAAATTCATTTTTGAAGGTGTAACAACCTCGTGATTGTGCTCTAACTCTAGGGCGGTTATCTCCCAAATACTTGTTTTCTTTTTATTCAAAACATACATTCTAACCTTACAACCACATCTAGGAAGAACATCCCGGCGACGTTTACCTTTACCTTGACTCATCAAACATGCTTCATCGTTATCAATATTTTTATCCTTATTCTCACCAAATAGATTACAAACAAATAATCGAGCATATATTTCTTTATTTCCAACACGCTTTTGTGATTCTTGAACCTTAATTGCAAAGCCATTTTTTAAGGCATAAGCTCTAAATAAATTCTCCGCGGCTTCTAAACTATCAAACCTTTGATGCAAATAAGGCACAACATTATCAACATCTTCATCAACATTACGTACATTTTTCTCATGCAAACTATCATCTTCATCATCATCATCAACTATATTAACATGCTCTACATCATCATCAACTATATTAACATGCTCTACATCATCACAATGCAAGGATTTAGTACTAAAATTACAAACATCAAAATCATCATCATAAAAATCATTACTTTCAATTGGTTTGGATACTTTTCTTGGATCAAACTTTGCAAACATTTTATTTGCCATAATACTAAAACAAATACATACACAAAGACTTACACAATCCAAGAAATGAAGCAATACCTCTCCAACTTCTTCAAGCTCTGATTTTCTCCCTCTTTTCTAACCTAAGTGGCTGCTATACTTATGATAAATCTAAATGCTTTTAGGGTTAAAAAGCGCGGAGGGAAAAGTAGAATAAGGAGCTCCGCGGAAAAAAAGCGCGGAGCAGTGAGGCTCCGCGGAAAAAAAGCGCGGAGCAGTGACGATCCGCGGAAAAAAAGCGCGGAGCGGGTACAATTTTTTTTAAATCCTGGGCGTCCAAATCTCGATCCAACGGCCAGGAAGTTAATTGTTACTTAACTGGTCCCTGACAATCGATTGTCAGGGACCAGGACCCGACTATTATTTATGCAAAGCTGCTATGCAAAAGGCCAAACACCAAGGACACTAATTTGAAATAACATAACTTGTAATACGAAAACCCTTCGGTCATACATTTGTTGATGATGTTCATCGCTTTTTTCGGATGTTGAGAGTTCGAACTTGGTCTCTTATGATTGTGTGAATATGTTTAACGGAAAAAAAACAAGATTTGTGCAGTGATTTATGTTCTTAATTCTCTGCATATCAAACACTTCTTCTACCAAGACATAAAACCTCATGAATTTCAGTCGCAGAATGTTCCGTATCAAGCCAACTTATCACACCACTGTCCAAATACCCCTGACTAGCTTCGCATCGAAAAGACTTCCCTCCAGCTTTTAAATTATGCTCCTTTTGCACCTTTGTAGCAACTAAGACTACTCCTCAACATGTGAACACTTCTTATCATGTCTAGCTTAATTACAGAAGCAATTTTATTCTTCTACACCCTAACATAAATCATTAAGTTATCTGTATATCAGCTATTGTTGTTTATATTGTGGTTTTTTAATTTTGGTTAATTTCATTACTTAAATTGGTCAAGAGCTTCACGGCTTCACTGTAATGACCTTGTGCTACAACTAGCTAGGTTTATCCTGAACAACTAAGAAATACTTAACAGCAAATCTATTTTCTCGGGATTAATTGATTACGGAAACTGGATTCTGAATCAACTAAGATTATTTTGTTAACAATTCTTCTGAGAGTGAAATAACAAAATATGTTAATTCTTCTGAATTGCATCAATTAAACTCTCAACCGCAGAATCACAGAACCTTTCTTCTGCTGTCATTCCAAACCTGCTTGTTTTTAACATCAAATGATTATAACAGGTAATACTTTATGTGCCAACTTATAATAAACATTTTGTTAGGTTTTTTAGAATGCTTACATGATGGAGCAGTGCTTTCCTTGTGTACTAGTGACATCAATTGTGCTTCCTCCCTTGTCCAAAGTAAATCCTACATGAAGCGGCTGCACATACAGGTGTCATTGTGTTATGCTAGTCTTATAACGTGCTCGTCAGGATGCAAGTGTGAAACAAAGACAACTTACCATCAGATTAAATTGAATACCTGGCCAATATCTCCGATAAAATGACAAAGAAAGAGGAATGCTTCCTTTAGATCGTCTGCTGGCAAGAGCAAGATTGTTGGTCATGTTTTAAGATTGAGCATCTGCTAATCCTGTTGTAGGCTATGTACCAGAAGTATCTATGTTGCTACTATTAGAAACGGCATAACATGACATGAAACAGTATTCGGGGGATGTAACTGATGCTTTTTGAGGGGGGTTTCCCTACAATGAGCTGCAGCAGCAGCATTGCCATAAATGAGTAGCTAGCTGCTATAATTGTTGATTGACCCTGCTACACACCTTTCAATAACGCCACTGGATCGGTAACAAAACTATACACTTCTCAGTGTCTTGGATAGAGGCAAATAATAGAATGCCATTCTAATCTATATCAACTTGAACTATAATCCATTCTAATTTCTTTGAATAAACAAGCCAGAATTATGAAGATATCTCACAGAGACGATGAATATGTTAAAGAAGTGTTGATCGATTAAAAATATCGCGTTTTGTTTAACATACGCAAACTTATTTTTTGCACAATTTTGACTCGTTTTGAAACTTAGCCTGTAATTTATAACTCTAATAGTAATATGTTCATTTTCATTTTTATTTTCCAGATTAAAATAAAAACACACAACACAACACAAGCACAAGCACAAGTGAAGGTTGTTATTTTGGCGCCAAATTCTGTTACTTGAAAGATCAGCACCGTTGATTAAAACTAATCCAACGGTTCAAATCTAAACTCACATTGATCAGAGTATATAAAATCCTCTCTCTCTCTCTCTTTCACTTGATTTATTCCAAATTCAAACTATCTCTCTTACTAGTCAGCTTGCTAAAATGGTGTTGAATTCTCCGGAGGACGACAATAAGTGGTGGTTGTTTGCAGGAGGAGCTTTTCTGGCCGTGAAATTAGGCGAGACTCTTCGCTTTCGTCGCGAGAATTTGATCCCGATGCCGAAGCTTCCAATTCCAAGGAATGAGTTGAAGATGCCGAAATCAAGTCGTGTAGTGAAGCCGCTGAAAATTGAAGTGAAGCCGAAGAAGAAGCCGGAGAAAACATCGATGGAACTCGCACTGGAAGCAGCAATGGCAGCAGCAGCTGAGAACGAGAAAGAAAACCAGTAAATAGTGAATAATTTTCGAGAAGATACGTTTTCCTAACAGAATATTAGTAGTTTTATTAGTGAATATATAATCGTATGATGTAGAAGAATCGGAGAATGTATATCGATGTTTGTTACACTTGTATCAACAATTTTTGAGTAAATGAGAAGATGAATTGCTGCTATTCTCGCTTTTTTTGTTGTTATGTATATTCTATACATTTACACGTATCTCATGTGTATACGTATGCTCGTTCGTGTATGTATACTCGCTCTCTATCTCTCTCTCTGTCCCTCACTCACTCGCTCTCTCTCCTACTCTCTCTCTCTCTCTCCTGCTCTCTCTCTCTCTCTCTCTTTCTCTCTCTATATCTCTCTCTCTCTCTGTCCCTCACTCACTCGCTCTCTCTCCTACTCTCGCTCTCTCTCTCTCTCTCTCTCTCTCTCTCTCTCTCTCTCTCTCTCTGAGTGTTTGCAATACACGAACAAGTTGAAAATGAGGTTGACGACAATGAAATTGGATCCAAAAGCGTAATTGGTGAATTTGTGGACATATATCCATCAATTCGAATGTCACTTCCGTTAATTCTGGTACTTTTCTTGTGCTAAATATGCTCAGTTTTCAATCTATGGTTTCGATATTCAAGCATTTGTTCTAATAGTAGTGTTGTGCTAACTGGTAAGATTTCACCTGTTATGTGAAATTCGAGCTTTTGCCTAAAATGTTTAATAGGTTGAAGAATTTGAGGGCTCTTAATTTGGTGTTTGATAGATTGTTGGGAATATTTCAGTTCCTAGTCCGATTGCGGGGGATTAATTTTGGATGTGTGATAGGTTGAAGGGGTTTATTGTTATGTTAGTGTGAATAAATTATCTGGCAGTGAAATGTTGAGGGTCAGTTTTTCATTGTTTGGGACTACCTGGGGCTGGTATTTCTTTTGCCCGCGGCTCTGGTGGTTATGCTTGCAATCAATCAGCTGGTGTCTGGTATAGCTTCTGCTGGTAGTGGCTTCTCAGGCGTAGCTAATCTGGTGGAGGATTTGGTTGATTTAATGCCATTCCTCCTTCTAGTGGTTGTTTTGGAGACCTGCTTCTGGTATATTTCCTGCCACTGCTATATTCAATAATGTATGCAACACTATACTGTACAGACACCTTATGGTTATGGCATCCTGACTCGTAACACGACGTAATAACAATGGCTGTAAGTTTTATAGGAATTTTGTTGCTCAATGACCAATTTAGTAAGCGTTGTAACATTAAAACATTGTAGCATACTTCTGAGTGCTAAAAAAAATCAGTAAAGTGTAGACATAATTTTAGCTAATTAATACTAATATCACTAACTGTAGGTTATTGTAACTTATAAATGTAAATTTGTAGCGCCTAAGAGCATCTCCAACGGTGTTGGCTAAAATCGTTAGCTAAAATAATATAAAATACTGATTATGTAAAATTTGCTGAACCTGTAAGATATTGTGTTCCAATGGAGTTGGCTATACTAGTTGACTATATTTTAAAAATAGAATGTTATTATTATTTCAAGTTGTTAAAAATAGAATATATGATTTGAATATGGTAATAATTGATGTGGAGTTTTACTACAGGTCCATAGGGGTTCGACAAAAATAGCCAACATGGAGAGGTTGGCTAAAATTTTAGCTAACAGTTTTATCCCATTGGAGTGGATTTTTTTTTACACATTATCTAAAATTTTTATTTATGGCAATCCATCTATGATTTTAGCTAAGGGTTCTCCACCATTGGAGATGCTCTAATGCCCAATTAACTAGCAGAATGAGTTCAGAGTTGATGTATATCAATAAAATAAGTAGTGGGGATTTTAAACTAAAATTGTACTGATAGTTAGATAATAGTAACTTAGAGTTCAGAATACTGTTTAGTAATTAGAAGTTACTAGCTTATAACCCGTGCCAAACACGGGTCGAGCATAGTCGACATTAAAATATCAGTATTAATAAATTATTAATGAATATTATTTAAAAATGTATTTTTCGAGAATTGAATGATAAAAATATATAATAAATAAATAACTATTTAATTATGTAGTTATAGACAATCGAACCGTGCATAAAACTAAAGAAATTAAATTAAATAAATCTAGTATGATTACGTAGCTGTAAAGAATCTAACGTTCCATGAAACTATTAAATTTAAAGTAAATAAATAAATATTGTATAATTACATAGTTGTAAGGAATCGAACCCTGGATGAAGCTAAAGAATTTAAAATAAATAAATCTTATATAATTATGTAGTTGCGAGTAATCGAACCTGGGGTCAAGTGATAACCAAATTTGGTACTTTGGTACTTTTTAGTACCGCGCGCCATTTTCACATTGTTTTGCTTATTAATAATAAAGAGTATAGATTAACTAGGTACTAGGGATTTACTTTAAGTGCAGCAATGCCTTCTATTTTGTTGGTTTAGTGCTTCAGGAGTAAACATATCATGCGGGGTCCAGAGTCAAAGGGTCATTCTCTTTAGGAGAAAGTAACTACTACTAGTAATTTTGTAGTGTGTTAGCCAAAGCTGAATATTTTCTAAAATTTTGGAAACTTGGTCTATAACTGCATTTGAATGTTGTTCACGTTTTCTTTTACATTGTGGATATTTTTCTGCAGAGCATCGAGTCACCTTCCAGTAAAAAACAAAAAGTGAAAAGAGATTTATTTGAAACCATAGGCACCCCTTATAATGATGCCTCTCTATTTCTGCGGGTGAAAGAAAAAAAGCTTTAAATACCTCTTCAAACAGGACCTTCCGAGTTTGTCAAGTACTGTGGCTGCTGAAGAACAATCGTGGAGAAAAGACTCAACTACACTTAAAAGTTCTGAACCAGAAACTACAAGGAGACTCCAAGATTCATTGGACAGGGTAACATTTTAAAAGCATGCTTTTTCTATATCATTTTCTAGTATTATTTCACCTATAACATAATGAAGGATAAATAGTATCCATAGTAATTTGTACTAGCCTATGTATGAATATATAATAATCAAATGATGTAAAATGATTGGAGAATGTATATCAATGTTTGTTACACTTGCTCCAGTAATTTTCTAGTAAATGAGAAGATAAATTACTATTTATACTTGTGTTGGTCATTTTTTTGTTGTTGTTAATGCTCTGTTACTGTGCTAATAAGGTAGTATGTAAGTCTTGTTGGTTCTATATATAGTAACTGAATTGCTCCACTTTTTGTGATTGTAAGTCGTGAGTTGTGCTAATTCTTGTACTCTCATGTCAGCTAGACCAAAGTATTATCGCATACTTCATTTTTTGGTATTTGTCATAGTGGGAGAGACATTAGTTTGTAGTTAGCGCTATGCTTTCAAAAGTTTTTGTTGTTATGTCACGCACAGGATATATGTGTTGCCCCCTGTTTTCTACTTCTTTTCATCAGATTGTAGCTCTCATAGATTAATTTCTAGCAGCTTTTTGGTAGGCAGGCGTCCCAACACGTATAGACTTCCTAGGAGCTCCATTAACTCTCTTAAGCTAGTAAATAAGCACTATAATAAGTATTTCTCTTAGCTTTTTAGACATTCCATCGTTTGCCTCAGGGGGGAAGTCGGTGCGACTACCTGATTATGGTATTGAATTTACTAGCCATTAAATCTTGAGTAGAGCCTGGTATTAAATAATTTGCTTAAGCCGAAGTAGTTATGTAGCTTTTTTATTATTAAACTGGACATGCTTCAAACTTGAGCAATGCGAGTTGGGAATCACATTGATTTAGTGACATACCGACGCCAATAAGTCAGGTTTCTATTACTGATTAGGATAGAAAAGGTGTACATCTTTCTTTGGAAGATTTAATTGAAGTCTAGTTTACATGTTTACATCGCTCTCTGCTTTCTCAAGAAGTTGGGAAACTTGCATCTCTACATATTTAAAGAGTTTGTTCTGGTAGTTGTGTTGTGTGAAGTGGTAAGAATAAATAAGATATCACCTGTTGTTGCTTAGCTGAGTGAGCTAAGAATTTTGTAATTTCCTTTTAATGGGATTAAGGTGAAATTCCTGTTGGGAATTTGGGGGATAGAAATACCTAAAGTTTTTTATCTTGAGGAAAATTCGGTTGACAGGCTTTTGCCTAATGAGCTTAAAGACTTGAGGAATTCGAGGGTTTTTAATTTGGGGTTTAATGAGATTGTAGCGGAGATTTCGAGTTTGTTGTCGGATTGAAAGTGTGATAGGTTGAACTTTGAAGAGGTTTATTGTTAATGTTTGTGGAAATTGGATTATCTGGTCAACTTCCTCTGGGAATTGGTTCAATGTGCAGGTCTCTAATTCATTTGGATATGTCTAGAAGTCGGATTGCTGGAGCAATTCCTATTTTGGAGTTTTGGTTTCTCTTGGTGCTTTTAATTCGAGATGGAAACGGTAACGAGGTTTCCTCCCAATCTTAGTCATCTAAGTAATCTCAAATCTATTTATTTAGCCATCAATAACTTTACTGGCCCTGTTCCAATACTACATTCTCGATTCTACCATTCAAATTTTGAACATAACAAAATAAAACTCCTCACCAGTATTATTGGTAAGGTGGTCTAGTAATCTAGCGTAACCAATTTCCCTCGCACAAAGTAGATATTACTCTCGAATTGATAGCAGGAGGGAAAGAACATGTTTTCACTGCAGTTTGTTTCTGTAGAGGACGACTGGAGATTTCAACCAGGAACATCCAACAACATCACGACGAATCCTATATCCAAGTAAATGATCTAACCATTGAGATCTGTGACCACCATTAGCAACATAATAATTACTTGAATTCGGGTATTTAGAATTTGAATCAAAATATTTGTGCTCACTATCCTCCAAAGAGTAGACCATGCATCCTGAGGCTGAAATGTAATATATCTTGTTCGGCAGAACTTGATTATTTCTTGCTTTAATTGTTGCAACCGCGCGAAATCTGTTGGCAACAAACAGTGAGTGATCCCCTAGGCTATTAACGGGCATCCACACCTTACTTGACCAATCAAATTTTCTTAGACAAGGGTTTCGTGGTAGGTTATCATTTAAGTATGAGCCAAAGTATATAAGCATGAGATCTCCATTCAGCTCAAAAACTTCATATTTCATCCGAGATCTATAATTCTGAGAAAAATCAATGTCTATAACTAAATTCTCCAACGTCAATTCCCCGTTAAGAATGTTGTATGAAGCTATTTGTCCCAAGGGAGAAACAAGGTAAAACATTTGTTGAAAGAATATTGGAGTGCAATCACAAGGGACAAAATCATCAACTCTGTCAAATTGTCTAGCAGTACATTCTTTATCGCCATTGTGATAGGTCAAAATTGCAATTTTTGAAGATTCAAGACATCTAGTATCCGAAAGTAAGAAGACACAATCAGGAGAAGTCGGATCTGTGGAAAAGGTTCTTGCAAATATAAAAGGAAGTGGATAATCTGATTGAGGGAGTTTGATGAACTTTTTGGTAAAAGGAGAAAACAATATAAAATTTCTGCGATAACGGGAAGGCCGTGTCATACGTACCCTTGTGCAGAAAAATAGCCAATTATTAATACAAGTACCCCCAATGTCAATCCAAGAAAGAGGAGATGGGATGCCTAACTGAGCAAAAGATATTGTGTAAACTGAAGTTGGACTAAAAGTGGATGATGGTTCATAGAGTGACAACTCTAACTTACCAGTCAGACTTGGAATTGAACGATCATATGTCAAGAACCACGGTAATAATGTCTTATTACCAATTCGATGAACTGGTAGCCAGTTCTTGCAAACTGCGCGGAAACGAGCCTGATCAGTAGGACTAGTGAGTCTGGCAATGATTTCTCCTAATAGATTTAAATCAAGTTCGGACCATAACACCTTGATTTCTTCTTGTGCTTCAGGCACACTAATCTGCTTCTTATCTTGTTTTGCTTCGGGCAACGACTGGTAACGAATTAGAAGCGCCTTCTTGATTAGGAAGAATCGAAATATCTTTACGAGGCAGAATAAGCCAAACATCATCATCGCTTCTCTTTTGTAATCCTAATTGGTTGAGAATGTGTACGCATGCATGGGAACTTGTTCGTGTGGATATTTAACTCTGAAACCCTTGGCCCTGATACTTTGGTTTTTTCATTCGAAAAGAAAAGTAAATAAAAACGAAGATAATCTACTTGGTAACACTTCTCTGCAAACTCAAAATCAGCACTGAATGCCTCATTTTTTAAATATATTATATGACAAAATTTATATTAATCTTTTTTCACATTTTTTTACTAATATTTTATGTTTTTACGACAAAAAGTGTAGTTAAAGTGTTATTTATCCAAATATACATGGATGTATTAATCAATATCAATTAATGACAATTATGTTATTGGTTGCTAAAAAAATAAATATTTATAATTAAATATACAACGCATAAAATATTTGATTGAACAGATAACTAAAAAATTACCATCATAACAAAATGACACAAAATATGATATTAGAGTTTGTTTGAAATGTAACATCATTTTTTAAAATAATAAGAATGTTGAACGTCCTAAAAAAAATTTAGATTTATACTTCTTATTAACTCAATTATCATTGACGTGAATATGCGTTTAATTTTTCTTAATTTTGGCTCTAGACTATCATCAATAAAATTATCATTATTAGCTCAATCAGATACCTGGTTAAAAAAATTAAATGATTGAGTTATTAAGAATAAGAAAGGCAAATTTGATGTTGAACAAATGTTACAATTAATTATTTTAATTGGAAATTTTACGTTCACCAAAAAAGAATTAACATTGTATGATGTGATTTTAGATTCTTGTGAGGGAGTTGAAACTCTAGATTTTGAACTAATTTTACCACATTCAAGCTGAAATATATTGTATTATTATGGACCAAGTTGCAAACATTCAAGGATAAGGATATGTGAATCTGAGATTTTTTTTCCCTGTGATAATATTCAATTTTTCAGGATAATGATTTTTATTTTTTTCATAAGACGAAGATTTTAAATTTGTTAGAAATAAATTTTAATATTACATTTAGTATATTATATTTTTAAATTTTTGTATTTATTAAAATTATATATAACTAAGGTTAGGAAGAAGAATGTATCCGAAGCATTTGATTTATTGAACATAATATCTCATGTTCGGGTTTGAATTTATACTCAAGGAATGAATTTGATTTGTGCCAAGAGCACTGAAATGAGATAGGGCCTAACATTTTTGGAGCTTTCTAGGATTTGGAAAGGTGGTTGCATGAAGCTATAATTCTCCATTAAGCTCCACCGCTAAACTCTTGGGACAAATAGCTTCACACAACATTCTCCACGGGGAATTGATGTTCGAGAATTTAGTGATAGACATTCATTTTTCTCAGAATTATAGTTCTCAGATGAAATATGAAGTTTTTGAGCTTAATGGAGAATTATAGCTTCATGCAACCACCTTACTTGATAAATCAATTCCCCGTGGAGAATGTTGTATGAAGCTATTTGTCCTAAGGGAAAAACAAGGTAAAACATTCTTTGAAAGTATATTGGAAAGCAATCACAAGGGACAAATTCATCAACTCTATCAAATTGTCTAGCAGTCCATTCTTTATCGCCATTGTGATAGGTCAAAATTGCAATTTTCGAAGATTCAAGACATCTAGTATCCGAAAGTAAGAAGACACAAGGCACGAGAAGTCGGATCTGTGGAAAAGGTTCTTAAAAATTCAAATGGAAGTGGATAATCTGATTGAGGGAGTTTGATGAACTTTTTGGTAAAAGGAGAAAACAATATAAAATTTCTACGATAACGGGAAGGTCGTGTCATAGGTACCCTTGTGCTGATAAATAACCAATTATTAATACAAGTCTCAGCAATGTCCATCCAAGAAGGAGGAGATGGGATGCCTAATTTACCAAAAGATATTGTGTAAACTGAAGTTGGACTAAAAGTGGAGGATGGTTCGTAGAGTGACAACTCTAACTTACCGGTAAGACTTGGAATCGAACAATCATATCTCAAGAACCACGGCAATAATGTTGTCTTACCGATGCGAGGAATTGCTAGTCAGGTCTTGCAAACTATAAAGAGCACAACTCATTAATAATATTATTATTTTATTTCATGTTTATTTGGTTGTATGTGCATGATAAGACAAAGTGGTTATTCTATTTTGTCAGCTAGCACTACTATTTAAGACATGTAAGACAATCATTTTCAATCAACCTGAAGAGAATGAAATCAGGCTTGCTCCTTCTTTTCTTAATTGCTCTTTCATTCATTTTTGATGTTCTTTCTCTGTGATGTTTAAATCTATGACAATAATGAATATTGTCATCATGGTATCAGAGTGGGGCATCAACAAGATGAAAGCACAACTCTTTACCTTACTTATTTGATCTTTTTTGTTCTTAGCTTCAAAAAATTGGTTTTTTCATTTCTAGATCTACTTTTCTCTCTCTTCAAAATCACTCATGGCAGCTACTCCTGGAAGACTATCTTTTTAGGACATGGCTAATCCACTATTTTTTCACCCTTCTGATGGTACTACATCCATTCAGATTGAAAAATTACAAGGATCTTCAGATTACCGTTCTTGGAAACGATCAATGGAAATCAACCTTGCTTCAAAAAGAAAGCTTGGGTTTGTACAAGGGACCGTAAAGAGACCGATTGATGTTGTTCAAGAAGAGCTTTGGGAGATCTGCAACAATATGGTAATAGCATGGCTAACTCACAATGTCTCTCCCTCGATTATGAAATCTATTATGTTTATGACCTATGCTAGAGACATATGGCTTAACCTTGAAAAACGTTTTGCTCTTACAAATGGATCTCGAAAATATAAGATTAATAAAGATTTAAATGATTTAAAACAACATTCCAAATCTGTGAATG
This sequence comes from Heracleum sosnowskyi, assembly GCA_030848705.1. Taxonomy (NCBI): domain Eukaryota; kingdom Viridiplantae; phylum Streptophyta; class Magnoliopsida; order Apiales; family Apiaceae; genus Heracleum; species Heracleum sosnowskyi. Next base: position 1,046,698 of record CM061240.1, on the reverse strand, counting down.
ATTACTACACATCAATAAGATCTTTATGGGAAGAATTAGCCACACTCAACACTCTCCCAGTAATTACAACACCTGGTGATGATGTTAAAGCTCTCTTAAATGTAATTTGTCAACAACAAGAAGAGACAAAGCTTTTTCAGTTTTTAAACGGTTTGGATGAAATTTACAACCCACAGATGAGTCATTTTCTGTTGCTTAATCCTCTACCTAGTGTTGAAACTGTGTCTGCAGCACTACAACAAGAAGAAGCACAAAGAGAGGTGCTACAGTTGGGAAAGCTTGACAATGACATTAGTGCAATGTATAGTAAAGTTCAACTGGATAGGTTTGAGAGGCCTGCAATTACTTGTTCAGCCTGTGGTATTAAAGGGCATAGAGGTGAAAAGTGTTGGACAGTGGTTGGTTTTCCAAGATGGCATCCTAAGTACAATGCAGGACAAGGCAAGGCTAACTCTCCAAGAAACTACACTACTAGAGGGACATCAGGATCTAAGCCAGGAGGAGTTTCACATAAAGCAATGGCTGCTAATGTTTCTGTTTTGGAAGCCAGTGATTCATTGTTCACACCTCAACAGTTGGCTCAACTTGCAAAACTTGTACCTCAGATCACACAAACAAGGGGTTTAGACACTGATGAAGAGTTAGACAATCACTTCTCAGGAATGATTTCTTGCAAATTCAACCAAGCTGATGGCAATTTTTGGATTATAGACTCTGGTGCTACTACACACATGATACCACACTTAGACAGTTTGACATACTTGGTGATATTGTCTAAACCTCCACAGATCACTCTCACAACTAGAGATAGTGCAATTGTTACTCATATGGGCACAACACAGTTCACTGGTGAATTTCAACTTAAGAAGGTGTTGTGTGTTCCCTTGTTTAAATGTAATTTGTTGTATGTGCAACAATTGCTTACTGATAATGACTATCAAGTGATGTTTCATCCCACACATTGTGTCATCATTGACAACACTACAAATCAGATTAAAGGGATTGGACAAGCCAAAAATGGATTATATTTTCTGGAGATTCAGTCACCTGCAGCTACATCAAAATCTCCAGCTAATACAGTGTGTCTCTCTGCTGATTCAGATCCTTCATCACACAAACCTGACCCTGTAATTCCAAATATAACTGATGCAGTGGATTTGTGGCATCACAGGCTTGGTCATGCTGCTACTCAAAAACTTAAATACATACCAGGTATCAGCTCACTCATTCATCACACTGCTAAAGTATGTTTGACTTGTCCTATGTCTAAGTTCACTAAGTTGCCATACTCTTTAAGTGATTCTCATGCTGAAAGTTCCTTTGATCTTATACATATTGACATACGGTGCCCTTATAAAGTATGTACTAGAGGCAAGTATAGATTTTTTCTTACCATAGTAGATGATCATACAAGACATACTTGGATTTATTTGTTAGCGCATAAATCTGATTCTTTACAGAATCTAGAGGCCTTCTTCAATTATGCTGAAACTCATTTCAAAAAAACCATTAAAATCATTAGATCTAATAATGCTTTGGAGTTTGATGATATTGCTTGCAAGAATTTCTTTAAAACTCATGGAATTATTCATCAAACCTCATGTATAAGGAGACCTCAACAAAATGCCCGTGTTGAAAGAAAGCATAGGCATATATTGGAGATAGCTAGAGCCCTTAGATTTCAATTTGTTGTTCCTCTTATTTACTGGGGTGAATATGTTATGACTGCAGTGCACATAATTAATAGGTTTCCCTCTCCTGTTATTGACAACAAAACACCTTATGAATGCTTATATGAGAAGCTGCCTACTTATGACCATTTTAAAAATTTTGGGTGTCTTGCTTTTGCCTCCAACCCTGAATACACTACAGATAAGTTTTCACCTAGAAGTGTACCTAGTGTTTTCTTAGGTTACCCTGCATCCAAAAAAGGTTTTAGATTATTAAATTTGTTAACCAAACAAGTTTTTATTTCAAGAGATGTCTTATTTCATGAGAATGTCTTCCCCTTTCATAAAAATTCTAGCACAAACTGCATGCAACCTATACCTCACTCTCAGCAGATTGAAAACTCTACTGCTGTTTCTTATGATGATTTCTTTCCTCATATACCTGATCTCTTGTCATCAAACACCCAAACACCAGTAGACACAAATTCTCAACCATCTGGTTCTCAAATTATGTATGTTGTTCCTCTGAGAAGATCCACAAGAGCACATACTGCTCCTGCTTGGCATCAGGATTTTGTCACAGACAAAGACAAACATCAAGCTTACCTTGTTCACAGTGTGGCACATCATCTAGTGCAACCACCATTTTGTTGTTTTGTGTCTACTCTGACCAAGTCTCAAGATCATGTGTATTTTAAAGATGTTGTTAAACAGTCACATTGGGTCAAAGCCATGAATGTGGAGTTAGATGCCTTAGAACTCAACAAGACTTGGACAGTAACTACCCTACCACCTGGTAAAACAGCCATAGGGTGCAAATGGATTTTTAAAACCAAGTATCTAGCTGATGGAACCATTGACAGACACAAGGCTAGATTGGTTGTGTTAGGGAATAATCAGAAGTATGGTGAGGACTTTCATGACACATTTGCTCCAGTGGCCAAGATGACCACTGTGAGAACTCTATTGGTTGTGGCATCTATTCAAGATTGGTACACCATCCAAATGGATGTGACCAATGCTTTTCTTCATGGAGAATTGTCTGAAACTATATTCATGAAGTTGCCTACTGGTTACCTTCATGATGGATGCAGAATACAAGTCATTACTGATAATTCTCATGTTTTGAAACCACCACATAATCTTGTGTGCAAACTAAATAAATCTCTTTATGCCCTAAGACAGTCTCCAAGATTATGGTTTGAAAAGTTATCCACTACTCTTCTCAATCAAGGCTATCAACAATCCAAGTCAGATTACAGTCTTTTTGTTAAAACCACAAATTGTAATATCACATTGGTTTTAATTTATGTTGATGACCTATTTATCTGTGGTAATAGTTCTGATGGTATTGAAAGTCTACAACAAATGCTTTCTCTAAATTTTCATATGAAAAACTTGGGGCCAGTTAGTTACTTTCTGGGGATAGAAATACATAGATCTTGTGATGGCTTCTTTCTCTCTCAGAAAAAATATGTTACTGACATATTGAAAGAACATGGTATGCTTAATGCAAAACCTTTACAATTGTCTATGGACACTCATTTGAAATTATCCCCAGATAAAGGAGATGCTCTCATTGATCCAACAAAGTATCAAAGGCTATTGGGACAATTGATCTACCTGTCAATCACCAGACCTGATATCACATTCACTGTGCAAGTGTTGACTCAGTTTATGCAACATCCTACATCAGTACATATGCAGGCTACCAAGAGGCTTCTGAGGTATCTATCTGGTACATCCTCCCAAGGTATACTTCTGGCTTCCAAATCAGCTGCTAAACTGACTGCCTATTGTGATTCTGACCGGGGCAGTTGTCCAATGACAAGAAGATCTAAAAGTGATTATTGTGTTTTTCTGGGGGGGACTCCTATTTCATGGAAAGCAAAGAAGCAGAGTGTAGTTGCAAGGCCCTCTGCTGAAGCAGAATACATGACAATGGCCTTAACAGCCTGCGAGGTTACATGGATCACTGCTCTTCTCAAAGATCTTGGGTTGAAAATTTTACCTCCTGCTATACTGAACTGTGACAGTCAAGCTGCTATAGCAATTGCTGCTAATCATGTGCATCATGAAAAGACTAAACATGTTGACATTGATTGTCATTATATTAGAGATCAAGTGCATGCTGGTGTCATTACCACATCTCATGTTTCTTCTGCAAATCAAGTTGTTGATATTCTCACTAAGGTCCTGCCAGTTAAACTGCACTCTAGTCATGTTGCCAAGCTTGGAAGTTCACCTTCAGCTCCTTCTACGGCTTGAGGAGGAGTATAAAAAGCACAACTCATTAATAATAATATTATTCTATTTCATGTTTATTTGATTGTATGTGCATGATAAAACAAAGTGGTTATTCTATTTTGTCAGCTAGCACTACTATTTAAGACATGTAAGACAATCATTTGCAATCAACCTGAAGAGAATGAAATCAGGCTTGCTCCTTCTTTTCTTAATTGCTTTTTCATTCATTTTTGTTGTTCTTTCTCTGTGATGTTTAAATCTATGACAATAATGAATATTGTCATCACAAACTGCACGAAAACGAACCTAATCGGTAGGACTAGTGAGTTTGCCAATGATTTCTCCTAATAGATTTGAATCAAGTTCGGACCATAACACCTTGGTATCTTGTTTTGCTTCGGGCAAAGTAATCTGCTTCTTATCTTGTTTTGCTTCGGGCAATGACTGATAACGATATAGAAGTGCCTTCTTAATTAGGAAGAATCAAAATATCTTTACAAAACAGAATAAGCCAAACATCATCATCGCTAGTGAATGCCGCTTCTCTTTTGTAATCCTAATTGGTTTTGAATGTGTGCGCTTGCATGGGAACAGTGTATGTGTGTGGATATTTAACTCTGAAACCCTTGTCCCTGATTTAGTCTTTTCGTCATACAGGTACAAGTTATAGACACTCATCAATAAACTCAAGACCTAGTTAAATCAAGGTATAAATCAAGGTATAAAGTTTGTTGTAGTTATAAAATATTAGCTTTATACCCATGGCGTTATAAATTATTTATACAAATATATTTTTCAAATTTTATTTATTTAATATTTATCAAATTTACTTGTTTTTTTAAAAAATGTTATTAAAGTAAATATAAGTAGGTTTCTAATTTTAAATTTTTAGAAATGATTGTACTCGTTAGGAATCGAACCTTGAAATCATTATTTAATAACACTGTTTATAGAATGATTATTATACCCCTGACGACCAAACCATAAAAACTCCCTTATGCTAATTATATATAGAATATTTTTAAAAATGTTATTAAAGTAAATATAATTAGTCTTCTAATTTTTAAATTTTTAGAAATTATTGTACTCGCCAGGAATCAAACCTTGAAACCATTATTTAATAACACTGTTTATAGAATGACTATTATACCCCTGACGACCAAACCATAAAAACTCCCTTATGCTAATTATATATAGGATATATAATGAAAACTTTTATCATAAATATAATATAAGTAAACAATTTTATATATTAAATCTAAAATTATTAAAAAAAATAAAATTCAATTAAAATAAATAAGTAAATCAAGCTTTTTCTATAGCTGGGTAAGTTTCATCTTAACTAATCAACATATCGTTAATATTGGTTGACATCTGTTTTTTCCCTGCTTAAAAAAAAGTTCATAGAACACTGCAACTGTGTTCATATGCTACTATCCAACACTACGCTTAAATGTTGACTAATATTGGCCAAATTCCTATCATTCAGTCATCCGATCCCTTATTGGATCCAAATAATATACTTAGGCTTTATTATCGGAAAAATGCTACGACATGCATATGCCCCTGAGCACAACACAATAGATCTACAATGGAAAGTCTAAATCAATGGGTATTTTATACTAAAGAGAGGTGTCAATGGATGATTAATGTCTCCAGGCCAACTGATATCTCTATATCTTTAATAACTTCATATAATCAGATCTGATCATGAAATCTACATTAGCCTCTTTATCAAGTATACAATAGCTAGCATCACTAGCATTTGTAGTCCAGAAGATATGAATAGATTCTTACGAGTGGACCACAAATGAGACAATTGACCCAAGCGAGGCGGAGGCGGTGATGCTTCAACAGCATCTTCTACTATATCATCTTCTTTACTAAAATCTGTGTTATCTTTCTCAGGAATCTCAGCGGTTTGATCTGATTTATCAACATTTCCAGCCTCAGAAATCTCTCCAGGCTTCCTGTCGAAAAGTCCTTTGAACTGCTTCCTGTCCTTCTTCATAACTTCCTGTTTACATTGAGTAAGCCACATACACATACTATTTTTAGCACCATCTAGAGAATAAAACCAATTCAATTTGTTTACTACAAACCTGCTCCTTCTGCTTTAATTTGAGTAGAGCTGCCCTTGCATTTCGTTCAGATGACTTGTCAATGCTCATCATCTGTTTGCATCCAGTATCAGAAGGTCAGAACAAACCCATGAATTTCAAATCAATATGTAATATATGGCTGCCACATTAGAGATAATTTTACCTTGTTAAAGTCACTCCTAGCCTCCTCAAAATCTCCAGACTCCATGTAGGCCAGTCCACGACGGTACAGAGCTTTTGCGTGAATAGGAGTTCCATCGAGCACCTTCAATCATCATCAGACATGTTTCATAAAGTGCTTGGTATATGACCTACTGGATTAGTGTTGCTAAAGTAGCTGTAGCTTTCAAAAATAGAATATAGGTATACCTGAGTTTGAAGGTCTTAAAATATTACCTTATTACATGCCTCAATCGAGTTTTTGCACATTCCCATATTCAGATAGCAGGCAGCCACATTTAGATGCAACAGATTCTTTAAGTAGATCAAAATTTGAAAATTTCAATATCAATAAAAAATATTGTAACATTAAGAAAAGGATTTTAACAACGAAGTTAATGCTATCGAACACTGATAAAAGTGTTCGATACCCGTCTACACTTGCATATTACAAAGCGAACTACAAAGATCACAAAATATAATCGAAAAACACCTAAAAAGCTTCTTACTCTTATGTTCAAAAATTCTTTTCCCTCCTCGTCATCTTGAGGATTTACATGATTAAATTCACGAAGCAACTGTGAAAAAAGCAATCATACATTAACCATGACTGCAAGTAATCAGAAAAAAAAAAAAAGAGTGAAATAATGCATACATGCCTTCTCATACTTGGCCTTCGCAAGTTCAAACTTTCCCTCTTTGAAAAGCCTATTACCCTGGAAATGAAAAAAATTATTGTTATAAATTTTCAACTAATAAAATCCCTACTTAACAAGTTGAGCTATACACAGTTTTGTTCAATACTGCTTAAACAAAATTGGCAAAACTGTGATAAATCCTGATAAATGACCATTTGTAATGCAAGTAAATAACATTAGCTAGCATGAACTCCATTTCAAATATAAGTGAACTGACTCATCAAAACAAGAGCTTACAAGTAATTAGCAATTTTATAGGAGGGCACATATATCGCAACACAGGTCAGAAAAGACAGATAAAAACGGACAAAAGTTACAGGCACACACGTTCTTCTTCTTCAACTGGCTAATGAATTTAGTGTGGGCATCAAATTCAAATCCAGGACACACATTAATGAACAACAGTGTTAAAGCAAAAGGTTTTGTCACTCCACCCAAGTCGAAGTGCAGGTTATATAATATAAGTTTGTACGCACTGCCTTGGATCATGACAAAGCCTACCAGACGTCTGTTCTGATGAGAACAAGGCTTGTCATCAAAATTAAACCCAAGTGGAGTGCAGGTTATATAGTAGAAATTCGTTCTCACTGCCTTGGATCACGACAAAGCCCACCAGATGTCTGTTCTGATGGTTGAACAAGGCTTGTCATCAAGATTAAACCCTGCTTTTAAGAGCTAGGCTTATACACCTAGTCACCTAACAACTAACTATAAATAAAGCTCTATAAATAATTAAAAAACATACCGTTCCTTTGGTCTTCTCAACATCATCCATTATACTTCTGAAGTTCATACCTGTCCAGTCCTGCACCAAGATCATTATGCATGAGCTATTATTCATATGGAATGAATGAAGTCAACAATATCAGAGAAACAGTGTACTCAAAAAAAATAATCAAAACTCATTTGCCTACTACACGATACATCAAGTAGGTAGGCCAAAACAGCCGCTTATATCAATTCATTTCACCCCATCAAATCTTTAAATGAAGGAAACATTACCTCCATCCCCAAGATTAAACCTGCATTCTGACTTTTGGTAGAGTCATCTGCGGAATCCTAAATCTCAAAATTTATATTAAATCTTAATCATTTTTTGCACATTTATAAGAACTCCCTTGAACTAGTCATTGTAAGTAACTATTTCAAGACTGATTTATTTGTCAATGATTTTAAAGGTTTCGCAGTGGACTCCAACAAAAATAAAGTATATATTTTATCCCCAAAAGGAGGGTATATTAACTTTTTAAGTAATGTTACTTATTTAAAAAAAACATACAATTCAATGACATAAATTTAAAACCACATGTCTTCTTACCTCTGCTAAACATGAAAAATTGTGTAGATACATACATGAACATTTTTGTGATAATTAGAAGTTCTTTTCATTAGCAGACAACATATCTTTTATTACATATAGCAGTAACAATTAACGATGTGATCAAACAGAGGTTTTCAGCCTAGCAGTTAGCCAGTTACCCCTCTCCTCTTAGTATCTAGCAATTAAGAGTTCAAAGGTGTGCAAGTGTACTATTTAAGCTTCTACAGCGACCTATGAATATATTAAAGATGTGATGCTGGCGTAGACAAACGAGCATTACACATGAACGAATCAAGGAATGTGTGGTTTTAAGGTCCTCGAAAAGGTAACTATCATGACGTTTCGTTGTAGTGTTGAAGAACCAAAAACTCATGAAAATAGAACGAGATTAACACTTTATCAAAGAATAGTTCGCATTATAGTTATCCAATCAAGAAGTGGGGAACTTAAAAGGAAAAAGATGTTCTGTTGATATAGTTTCTTCCATGGTAACATGGAATCAAGAACCAAGGGCAAGTGATATGGCTCCATATGGACACTTATCATTATAATAAAACACCAGCAATATATAACTTATGAATCAACGAACTTGATATAAACATCAGTTACAGAAGATTACTTGCCCAAGGAAAGGCTTCCCCTTTGAGCCTTTTGCTTGAAATCAGGACTCTTTTTGTTTCTTAAATTAGTTTTCTTGATTGATTATTTTTTAATGAAAGGTTCTATTCTTTAAATACATTATCGAAGATGAGTTTGATCCTCCATCAAAATGAATTGAATAAATTAGTAAAAATAAAAAAGAATGGAAACATCATATATATAACATGAAACATTCAACTTGAGCATGCCTACACTATCCATCAATGCCTATTTAGCCTAGCAAATAGATCACCCTTCCACTTAAATATTAACAATTCTAACATTTTAAGAAAGTGCAGGACATGTTTGATTTGTTCTTGGTTTTAAATTCGGGTTAAATAATAGCAATAATTTTACCTTTGGCATCTCAAAGCCAAGAAGCTCAATCTCCCACTGAACATGGGCACCTTCGGGAACATTAGATGGCCTGATTATAAGAAGAAAAAAAAATTTGATTCAAGAAAAGAGAAACACAGAATGAGAGTAAGGATATGAAGATGATGTTATGACTTGATGGTCATAAATTTGAATACAGAAACTTGACTTCTGCAAGTCATGCTAGATACTCCATATAATATAAATGACGGGAAAAACTAAGCTAAAATGGATAACCTTGGGAACTTCTCATATGCATAATCAGGAGGGCATGTAACAAGGGATATCTCTTTAGGCAACATCAGACGAACACACATCTCAAACCCTTCTGGTACCTGCAACGCAATGATCATTTAACAGTTTATAAAATAAAATATCTAAGTTAATTTACTCCCCAAGTTCTATTGTGGGCTTTACAGGAAATGTATTATCAACATATCCAAAGATGTACCAGGAATGTTTAGCAATTAGTATTATTGAAGAGATGAAATACTACGGTTGGCATTACAGTAAAATGTATTATCAACATATCCAAAAATGTACCAGGAATGTCTAGCAAATAGTATTATTGAGAAAGGTGAGACAACTTGAATCAGGTATTCTCATAGTACAGCTTATGACTCCTGATTTCTGGTGAGAGTATTTGTTGGAACAGGGTATTGGAATATAGCACCTTTGATATACAAGCTAAGGAGCTACTGCAGATTTTATTAATAAATTGCCAAGAAATCAGTCAAGCTTTGAATATATCAAATAACAGAACTTACAAGCCCTTCTCCCGAGCAGAATTCTAGGGGGTGACCAGCATTATCAACTTTTGTGTCATAGAATACTGTTCTTTCTTCATCAAGAAGCATGCCCTTGTAATGCACACGTAGAAGACTATCATGAAGAGGGCAATCCATGGGAAATTCACCTAGATATTTCAAAATATCAAGAGACAAAACTTCAGATGCTTAGCTGTTTTAAATGTAACATAGCAGAATTATGCCACAGATGACATTATAAGATTCAAATGTATACAGAAAACGTCCGCAAGTAAAAACATGACCATATTGACAGAATGAAGCATCAAAATTTAGAAATGCAAAGTGTGCATCCTAATTACATGCATGGAGGACCCTACCATCCTCTGCAAATGATTGTGACCATTCAATTTCCATGGTAGAATTACCAAATAATTGTCCATAATTTTTTTTTTCCCCAGAAAATGGTTCATAGCAGAAGTTCTATGATCATTTCCTACAACAGGCTCGTCACTATGAATGCTGCAGTAACTTTACAAGCCCAAGTAAAACCTCCATCTAAAAGAGGAGGGTTTCAGTTTTCACTCTCTTTGGTGCTTTCATGTTGTAACTAAAATATCAAAAACAAAATGTCTTCATCATATTGATAGAGTGTGTGTATATTATGTTGTCAAGTATATTAAAGATAATAAAAGTATGATGAAACCGTGTCAAGACAACTAAAAGAAATTTAACTATCAATTTTCCAGCACCAGTGTTAGACTGGTAGAAGTATATCATTGTCTTGGACAAGTAAAAAATATTGGAGAACATATATTTTTCTGAAGGAGGCTCCACAATGATGACCCGCAGAAGCAGAATATACATATCACACAATCACACTGATGTCAAATTTCAATGAAGAGTTGACAAATAAAGAAAATTTTCCTGTGTCCAGCAACCTTTTTTCCCAATAAGACAGTCCAGCAACTATATAACATATATATACAAGATAACGTATATGACACTGATTGAAATAAGGTCGATAATATCAATGACAGAAAATAAAGGCAGTGAATATCAATCACTTTACGAAGATAAACATTGTTCAAACAAAGCACGCAACTTTATGAAACTCATGCAGCAGAGAGGCATCATAGTTACAGATACGAATGACAATTCTGTCTGTTAAAATCAAGTAAAATGTATATAATATGATATTGATACATGAAACTGATCACTGATATACAGAAACAAAAAAAACTATGTAGGGTTTGATATGACACCTTTTCCATCACGTATCCGGCGTTTTATTAGACGCCCATCTCCAAGCACATCCCGGACCTATATGAGTAACCCAGATTTCAGGATTTCCATGAAGATCTAACATATTTGAGATTACTCAATTTTAAAAAACCAATACAACAGATGAGAGTAAAAAATTGCAATTCATATTAAAATAGCTTTAAGGATCATCACTATGTTTCAAATGGCTCTCACAAGTATTTGAACCCTCTTGGTAGACGACAAATATACAATAATTAACATGACAGAGAATGTTTGGACAGTTTGGAAAATGACCTATACAATATACATTCTACACTAAGAATTGAAATGCTAGGGCAGCGCCAACAGGTGTGCTGTTACTACAAGTTTCTATCACTGACAAAGTATACCAAGTAAAGATGAAGTAACATGATCCTCAAGTAAGGTCATTCGGAGTGCTAAAGAATTACAAAACTCCGGAAGATAATTCACTTGAACCAGGCATCTTGGTAAGTTATATATCATTCTAAAATACAGGGCAACATGTGGCCATTGCAAATGAGTTTGTGATGGAAATTCTTCGGGACAGATTCTCATTGTCAAATTATACATAAACAAAATATATTTATCAATTGATTTCACATGTTTTTTTAAATTCATAGTCCAGACTCATCAAGACTATATGTTGAATCACTACAATCCAGAAGATGTAGAAGTGAAATTGACACCACTAATAATGTAAATCAGAGCACCAAAGAATTCTTCATACCTGAACAAAGTGTACAAGCTCCACTTCAAAATGAACTTCCTCTATACCTTCTTCTACTCTAGGCATGAATGTGCACTGATTTAGGTATTGGCTTGTTACATAAATCATCGCTTTTTCTCCACGTGACATTGTTCCTATTCCCATTTCCAAACCTTTAGGGACCTGATTCAGACATGGAGATTAATTAAAACTATAAGGGTAAAACACATAAGCAGGGACAGATTAAGATTTAGAATAGATCTAATGTAAATTGAATAAATGGTACATCTTCATTTCAACCCAATAAATGTAATTACGGTACTCTATGCAAGAGCTCTGAGTAAAAAAAAAGGACATCATCATCATCCTCAAACAATTAGGACAGCAAAGGAAATGGATTAAAATCAATAATGGCGGGGGGGGGTGGAGAGAAAATTAAAAAAGACAAAATCATATGAAAAGACAACAAATGCAAACATGATTCATGCATACAAACCTCAGATTTTCCAAAAGTGAAGAAAAATGGTTCTCCATGAGTATGTGATCGTATCAATTTTCCATCTCCTGTTTTTGCAGAAATCCTAGAAAACAAGGGTGTAGTCAACATGTCAGTGCGATGAGTAAATTTAAGTCAAGGACACAGAATCATGGGAAATTATTACCAAGCTTTTACTTCATATGGTTCTCTGGGTAATTCCCAACCTTCTCCTTCATTAATAACCTAACCAACAAATGATGAAAAATTATCATTTACGTTTGTCACCAGGCTGTTACTTCATAACGCTCACAAGCACATAGTATTCTGCAAGCGATATTAGGTATTTGATTTATTACCAAAAATTTAGCATCATATCAGTCCACTTGCACCTTTAGTACATTTTATTTTGCTTTGATACAGATGTGTTTAATGTATTCTGTCCATGCTTCTTTAATTTTGTGTTCAATTAAAGCACACTGTTTCATTTTGCCTAAAATTGGCCAATGTCATTATGATAGTAGATTTACACGAATAGAAGATATCGCAGACCTTTTCAGGTGGGGCAAAAAACGCAGCGGCCACCTCAAGTGCGCAATCAGTAAATGCGAGTACAAGATACATTGATACACTGCAATTTCCCATACACGGGATTCACCCTAGACTAATTTATTAAAGGCATCATCTTAAAGATGTTCTATAATTCTGAAATAGTGTAACAGAAGTGGATAAAATCATCTGAATATTCATGTCAATGCAAGTGTACTCACTGATAATATGCGCTTCTCATTGCCCCTAAGTAAATTATTCATATTAAATTAAGCTTTCAGGAAATGTCTCGACGGTAAATTAGTTACCTTCTTTAGAACTCCCAAGTCTTCACCGATGACCTGGAAACAGAAGATTGCATATCAAAGGATATAAAAATTAGGGAATACAGGCAGACACAATTTCAACAGTCATATATCTGACCACAATCAATGAGGACCCTAGAAAGTCAGCAAGAAATCAAAACAATAATTAAAAATAGCAATTGACAAGATAGTAGTATTCACAGAAAGTAATTAGACAATGCTTGTTTAAGACAAGGTATACCTTTATCTCAGATATCAAAGCTCAAATTGTAAACCACCTTTAAAAGTGAAGCAATAAATGTGGGATCTACTCTATAATGGGACCCAACACTGTTATAGCTAGCTTTCAGGAGTAAAGGAAGTACGAAACATATGCACCACATTTAGGTCAAAGCTTCAGCAAAAGGGGGGGGGGGGGGGGGGGGGGGGCGGACAAGTTCATGATCTTTTATTCTAGAAAAGTAATATGATGTTACTTTTCTTTCTCTGAGGCTCCATTCTTCCATCAGCAATGTATTACATAACTAGTAAAACATGTGGGCATATTTATTGAGTAAAAAATTGCTAATTAGCTAGTCAAAAAGGAGTTAAACTTCTTGATGAATGCTATTCTCTACATACATAATAAAAAGCATGCAAAAATATAACAGAAGTTTCCACATCCAAATAAAGGAAGGAGATATACTTGAAATTCCGAACAATTAAAGAAGTAGATCTGACAGACAGGTGAAATTTCTACAAAAACCCAAAGCAGAACATGAAAATTAGGATTATTGCCTTGACTTTCGAGAAATCAATCAGCTCAGTCTCAAAATGGAGTTCAGCTTCCTTTGGAAAAGTATCGGAAACTGAAACAGGACAATCATCCTCGCCATAATGCAATTCCGGTTTCATTTTAAACTGAAAAAGAGACATCACAAGCTAAATTTAAAAAAAAAACAAAACAAAACAATAAGGAAATTAAGAAAGGATTAAAATGGTTCCCCGTCAAACAGGCTTATTCAACCAAATTTTCTTGGCAGTAATCTCTAAACAGTTTTAGTAATTATGTGACAGCAATTTCCTAACTCTTGCATGATCCATTGTATTTTATAATGGAAAACCGAGTTTCATCATTGTTTGAAGGGTCAAACACTTTGGCATATTAGACATGATCAAAAGTTCAAAGAAAACGACAGATTTTCCTACATCTATAATTATGCCTATCATCTACAGTAAATAGTACATAACAATAATACCATGGCGACTTCACCCTTCTTCATTGTCGTAACCCCTTCTAGCAATCCCAGTATCATTTTGCTTTTACCCAAAACATGCCTCGTTGGAATACCCTTGCCTGTGATGCCAGATATCAAACAATGAAACATGGATTTTAGACAATCCAGTAATTTAAAATAATGACACGAGGGAAAAAAAGTGAAAAAATGACCAGAATATAGAACAATATTTTCTATTAAATTGTAGCAAAAGGGGGTGCAGCAACAGATCAATAATACCTAAAAATGTAGAACTAAAATGAACAAACAAATCAAAACTACATATTAAAATAGAACCTATGTTCTGCCTTTATTATATCTTCAATGCTGTTCTAAACCTATATTACTAGAAAATAACAAATGATCTTCTACTAAAAACAAATAAAATTACGAGAATTTACTTCCATTAAACTACAAAAGAATCTAGCTAATAAACTTCTAGCTAATTTGTATCTAATACAATTCTCAAACACACTTCCAAAAGAATCTAGCAAGTAAAGAATAAGTTAGTGGAATACCAACCCCTTGACTAAATGTTTGCACAAGTCCACTATTAAATGAAAAAAAATAGTTTCTAGTCAAGCCATTATACTATTTATCAATTTATCTATCTAAACCTCAATCTTAAAGAAATAAAAGATCGCTTCGTATTTATTTTAAAACAATAACTGAGCTGGTATTTTGAAAGAATACATAAAGCCAAACTCACCCCCGAATTCCGATCTTGTAGACTCGACAATAACTCCATCTAGAGTGCGAATGGTACAATGATATATAACCTGCATAAAACCATACACAATTTGCTAAATGAATAATAAAAATAACATTTCAACCAAAACAACTTCAAATTTAGTACTAGAGCTAGTAACTAGTTTATAACAAAACACGATCACACAATCACAACAACATTGACTAAAAAGCAATGCATTAATCAACTTCCATACATAACACTACAAATTATCGACAAGAACGATAAAAACCAGACACGGTAGGAAACAACTTCATATTTAAATTGAGGAGCTAGTTCATAACAAAACGCAATCTCTCAACTACCACAATATCGACTCGAAAGAAATGCAATGAATATTAAATAACATTCGCAAAAACGATAATATATCCATGAAAAGAATGAGAGTAAAGTAACAACCTGATCGCCATCAGTAGGCATAGAATCACCCGAACCAGGCCTAATCAAAGCTTTCATCAAACTACCAGGCACAATCTTCTGTTTCCTATTTATTCAAATTTTACAATAAAACACATCTTTATTTAAATTAAATATATTCAAAAATCATGTAATGATACAAAATTGAATAGAATTATTACTTAATTGAAGAAATTGACTGACCTTTTATCTTCAGCGCTCTCTGATTTCTTCTTCTTCTGTGGCTTGTACTCGTGCGCCGCGGCATTCTCGATCACCGCCATCGGAGATTCTTAATTCGCCGGTAGCTTGATTCGATGATCTCTCTCTCCTCTCTCTCTCTCCTCTCTCTCCTCTCTCTCTCTCTCTCTCTCTCTCTCTCTCTCTCTCTCTCTCTGTAGGTGAAAGGAAGGTTGAAGATTGATGAGCGTAGAAGGTCGTTGAATTCAAAGCTGTTAACCAAACTACCAGAAACTGACAAGTGATTAGACGAGTGTGTTGATTCCTATGTCATCAACTCATCATTTTTCCAATTTAGACCACTAAAGAAATATAAAATACTTTCGTTTCAAAAAATAAAAAAAATTGCTTAAATATAGTTTTTTTAATTATTTTAAAAAATAAGTAATAAAATTATATTTTATAATAACCGTGTCCAATCCTCCCTTCTAAACGTTAACAAATAAATTGGACGGGCCGAGTATTAAAACAAATTCTAAAAAAAACATTGCTTACATTATCACGACAAATTATTGTTCGAGTATCTTGACTATTTCTATACATTGTTGAAAAAACTGAATATATTTCAACAGTTTTAGCAGTAATTTTCGTGGCATTGAGTTCACTATTCAACAATCATATTACGAGAAAATTGTGATGCATAGATGCCCCTCGACCCTCGTAATAAAAAATGCTGAAATAAATTATATTTAAATTATTTGTTTACATGTATTTAATTATTGGTTCATATTTCTGACTAAAAAAGGGGTTCATACATACAGCATTAGCCAAGTTTGACTATTTTTTTCTTTCGGAAATTTGACTGTATTCAAAAAGTCTTGATACTGCTGACCCAAGAAAAGTCATGATACGCAATTTTTGTTTGGATCGTGAAAAGAAGAGAAAGTTTGGGCTTAATAAGAGGATAATACTGCGGGCCCATGCAATAGAACCTGCCGCAATATAGGCTTCAATGGTTTCATTCAGCAAGCCCAAATCTCTACTAAAAACCCCTAGTAACTCCAAGAGAAAATTAAAATGAGGCTTCTTCCACTCATTCGGTATTATAGGCCCAAATAAGCCTTCTTCATCCCAACGTTCCCCAACTGGTAGGGCAGACCCTGGGCCTTCTATTGATTTCTTCATCTACTTCTCTCAACAAGTCCAATGCCATTGGGTCCAATTCAAAAACCCATTCAAAGTATCCGAAAAACAGCTCTGCACATTTTTGACCAAAACAAATTGAAAAAAGATTACCATTGATCCCACAAATTGGTGTATAATTACAACTTACAAAATTTGAGATAAAATTACCAAACTCATGTGCAAACGAGCGAGCGTACATTTTATTCTCCGTAAATCTCGTGTTTATATCTTAATAAAATGAAAGTTTACAAATAATAAAATGAAAGAATCGAACATGCAACTGATCGTACATAATTTCCGTATTTATTATACGTGAGCGGGGATGTATGTTTATGAACGTTTGGTACAGAATCACATACAAGTCACATGAAGTCGTGGTTGGTTAAGTTGGTTGAGCGACCATTGATTTCAATCCAAATGAAAACCAACGTCCGAGTAATTGAACAGGGAAAATTAAATAAAAAGTCGGCAGGGGGAAGGAAGAATGAAATGGAGAACATGTTACTATGTTATGCAATACTTAAACATATGGAACATGAAAGCAACCTTTTAAATATTGGTTGTCGTACCAAATAGTCAGATTTGAAATCAGAACCACCACACTGCATTATATTTTGCCAACTGTCTAATTTCAATCAAATAATTAACCTTTTTCCTGTAGAAATTTTGTTGATGGGACAAGTATTTTAATTGACTTTGGTCATAGTTCGCATTTACATAGGCTCGTTTTGGGTACTGCATACTAAGTCAGCTTATGATTTATAAATTCATAAAAGTTTATGAGATGTGTTTGTGTAATTAGTTATTTGATAACTTATAAGTTGATAAGTTCAATGTTAAAAATCATCAATATTTTATTTAATTTATCAACTTATTTTTTGATTTCTTTATTTTTTTAATACTTTATATTTTTACCTTTCTCTTCTTAAATATTTTTTTAATTTAAAATGTAAGTGTTGAAATCATTGTATTTAATAATTATTTTTTTAAATTTAATTTAGTAAACTCTTAACTAACTTATAAGTAAATTTATCCAAACACTCGTATAACTTATAAGAATCCATCAACATATCATTTATAAAGCATTTACTCATTTTAAGCTATAAATTAATTTTTTTGTGATATCTCAAACATGCACATATTCTATGAACAACATATGGCACAATTATGTTAGATATAAATACATAAAAGTACACGAAAATTATTAGTCTTAAACAAAGTGTTACCGATTCGTGAACATTTCAATAAATATTGTTCTGACTTGTGATTTATCATGCCAACAAATAATAGCTATGCGTTGGACTGATTTCAATTAAGTCGGGTTTTCGAGTTTCGATTTAAGCTTAGCTGACTTCAAAACATGCTCGGTTCGAATTAATTTATTAAACGAGCTCCAAAATTATTGATTATGATTTAAAGTTACTTAAAGTTATAAGTAAAATGTAAAAAATTTAAATTAATATATGTTTGGATAATTTTGTATTTATGAGTAACTTATGAGTAATTAAAATTGTAACAATTAAAATAAATTTGATAAATAATATATTTGACTGATAATAATATTAACTTGTATCAAGTAAAATTACTAAAATAAAATAAATCGTTCAAAAAAATATCTTCTACCAATTTCTGTCTTTAAACTATTTTTTTAACTTTAAATAATTTTTTAGCTTATTACACAAACAAACATTTTTCGAATTAAAATCAAAAATTGCTTTAAATCCGATTTTTAAGCCGGACCCAACCCAATTCAAATTTCGATTTACCGCGATTTCGAATTCAAAATAAATGATGTCAACTGCATACGTAGTATGGTACATATTATATTGCAGTAAAATATATATTGTTGACCTACATTGCAGGCCTTCTTGATTTCAATCTGCACACTGAGCTATGCTGTTGCCACGGACTTAGATGGTAGGAAATTCAAACCAATTGACCATACAAAAGAGCTTTATTTATCTACCCAAGAAAAATAAACTAAAATTTATAGAGGAAGAACAATACTCTCTCTTCCAAAATAAATGTCTACGTATTTTAAGGTTTAAAAAAAAAAAAATCATCTTCTGAATAAAAATATAGCAATTGAAAAAATAATACGTAGAAATCACTTTTTTTCGCACATCAAAATATGTACAGAAAGTCTAAAGCGGCACTTATTTTTACTTATTTTTAGACGGAGGTAGTACTGCTAAAGTCTCTATCTAAACAAGAAAAACAAACATAAATGATTGTATATAAATGTCCAGTGTCATGGCTTTAAATGTTAAACTAAGAATAATTGAAGGTTTAATTATAGTGACTCCAATTTCTAGATATTTTATGAAACCGAGCCTCGAAAACCCTAATTCCACAAAAGAGAGGCTACAGTACACTCCCCCCACTCTGTTATCTATAAAGGGTGATGACAATAAAGTAAACACAAGACGTGTATGCAACAATGCATGCTTAACTGTACGCGCCTTCACAGCTCAGAAATGTACCCCACTCATTCTTCACATTTAAGCAAACTACTACTAGTAGGCCACTACTACTGTTCTTTTGATTACTATTTCTCCATCCTTTTCTCTTATCCTCTCCCTTTATGATGTGTTCTTCCTACTTTCGTTATCATAATATTAGTTTCGAGCCCGAATTTTTTAGTCGACTTAAATTGAAAACTACTTTCGAACAAATTTGATTCGGGACCAGTGTTTTGAGCCTGAACTTTTTAATCGAGCCAAATCAAACCGAACCAAACACGGTCAATTCATGCCAAGATGACACTAGTCTCAAAATGCAGCTAGTCTCAAAATGCAGCTGAGTTTGGTGAGAACACTGATTATTGACAACTCGATTACACAACTAAATTGCTAGTATGATTAATTAATTGGCAAAATATGGAAAACAATTAACACTGACATTATGAATTTAAATAAAGAAATATATTAGGCTTAATGATATTATTAATACAACCGGGGCAAGGTGGTGAACCGGTGAAGGAACTAAATTTTCTACAAACCAAAGGCTGTCATTACTCATTTACAACACACAACTGAAAATGCTAATACTCCATAGTTAAGGACTATGGGATGAGTAATGACAGTAATTAATTAAATAAAAGTGGGTTGTAACTCACAAAATAAAGACCCACAACTCCAAAAGAACCAAACACAGCCCTATTATCACACTACCACAACTCCCTACTAGTATAGTAAAATTCTTATTCTTCCCCAAGATAAAGAACAAAAGAGAAACCACCATTCCCACTAGCTTTTGCTAATCTTGAATCCAAAACAAGATTAAGCTTAAACCAGACTGTCATTAGCATTCTTTATTATCATCTAAGTCACTAACCAAAAAATACTTCTTCTCTTTCTTTCCTTCTAATTTTTTTTTCATCATTATAATCTTCTTCTTCTTCTGCTTCTTCCTTGGACTTGGGACTACTTTGGCTAAACCCTATTATACTTGTTCTAACATCAACACTATCACAAACCCTACCAAATCAAACTTCTTTCCTTTCACTTCTCTGTAAAACTTTAATTAAAACAAACAAGCACACTAACAAGCCTAATGGGTCATCATCTTCGTCGTTTTTCGGTCAGTACGTCCATTCTTGAGGAAGCCGGACCTCGTTGTTCATGCTAGCCATTGGCTGTGGCCGGATAGCTGCTGCATTTCGTCTTTGTTGAGCTTGAGCTTCTGCCATTAGAATGTTATTCCGGTACTTAATAGCTGCTTCTGCATTTATAAAGAAAACAGATTAATCAACATTGCCCCGAAAAATAAATATAATACATCCGAGGGTCACAAAAAAATTGGTGAATTCTTACCATAACTTGCATTGCTGGTAGTAGATCTATTCTGAAGCTGGGCTGCAGATGCATCCATGGCTTTCAAGTTGAGATTCAAAGCCTGGACCACCCTGTCTGGAAGTAAAACAGTTGAACATGCTGCAGTAGATAAACAAGTACAAATTTATCAATAAACATATCAAAAGAAGTAAAAAAGAACCAATAATCCCCTAATTTTATTTCTATCAAAAGGAACATAACAAAGACAAAGTATTATCAGATCTAGTTGGAGCAAAATATAAGAAGAATAAAACCCTTAACCCCACTATCCAAAATTAATATGTACTTACAAAACAAATTCAAACACTTGAAATTGACCATATAAAGCCAAGAATCAAACAAAGTGACCAACACTAAAAAGATCAAAGAAATTAGACCTGGTCTCTTGAGAGTTTCAGTAGCAGTTCCAACTCGACGAGGCAAGAAAACTCCGGTACCAGAACATTCACGCTTAGCTCCAGGATTTCCGAGAAAAACAGCCCTCATTCCTGAACCAGGCTGAGGCTGCTGGGATTGTTGGAGAGTAGGCCAAGCAGACTGAGATAAGCCCAATGGACGCCCATTGTTTCCATTTCTTCCCCTGTTCTGAAACCCCATTTGTTGTTGCTGATTCCATCGAAGATTATTCCCCTGTTGGTGCTGCTGTTTCATCACTTGCTGCCGCTTCATCTGCTGAAACTAAAACACAAAAAGAACAAAAAAATTAGGCTCTCAATTTCTCCACAACATAAATTAAACAAATTAAATTGTTTCAAGGACTTTAGATTCAAAACACACCTGATTCGCTTGGAGCTGATACGACATGCACTGATTCGAATACAACCCGGGGTTCGAGTTATGCGTATTCTTAGCCTGAACAAACACTGGACTCGGGCCATTTGGCTTTCGAGCAGCCCCAAAATGAGCAGCTCTAGCTTTAGCAGCAGCTTCATCAAACCTCCTCATCTTTTCAACTTCACCAGCAGCCTCATAAAGCAAACTCCAAGCTGTATCATTCTGATTCACCACTTTCGAAGGCGGTGGTGAAGTACAATTAGGACTTCCACGGCTTGAACAAGCACATCCTCCTCCCAGAACATTGCACAGCGTCGATTGCGGCGAAGTTGCCATAGTAGATGACCACTATAATCACCGGGAAAAAATTAACATATTAACACAAACAGTGACGAAACCAGGACTCAAAAAATGACCCAGAGAACGATAAAATAATTGAATACAAATTATTTTTTACATGCAGTGACGGAACCAAAAATTTCGAGAAACAAAATATGAGTAAAATAAAACGGAGTGGCGGAACCAGAATTACAAAAAATCCGAGATTAAGAAAAAAATTAGTAACGTACCTTCTTATTTTCGTAACCAAAGCCAGGCTCAACTTTCCACAAATCATCACTCAGCGAAGATTTCGCAAACCTTCTACTCAACCCAAACATAAACTCATCCTCGTCACTTTCAGTCTCAGTAGACCCCACAACAGACTCACCAGGTGAGCTAAGATCCGAGTTAGGCCGAGTCAACCCAAACCCACTACTCTTAACATTTGCAAACTCCATTAACAAATCGTCGTCCGAAAGAAACTTAGGTGGCAACCAGAACTCTCCGTCGTCTAACTCTTCTGTCATCTGAAAACACAAACAAACACAGTTATAAATACACACAAACATAATCATTTCATAGTATGTAAATAAACAAAATAATAAAAATTATTAATCTAGTCTTTAACCATTTTGTTGCTGGTTCTTGAAGATTGAATGATTGTAACCACAAAAACCCCACAAACCACACAACACAAAAAAAACACACACTTTTTTTTTAACTGTGTTTTTTTTTTTTTGGAGAGAGTTTTGGAAGAATGGAGGAGAGGGGCAAGGTGAGTCTTTATATAAACTTGTTTATTTATTTTTAACTCTTTTTGGAAAGAACCCTAAGAGGTTTTTAATAGGGGATGACGCGAGTGGAGGGAGAGTGGGGTCTGACGCGCGGGGCGAGTTGTAGCCAGGTAAGGAGGAGATGAGGGAGGATGATAGTGGGGTTATGCGTGTAGTGGGTTCGGGAGTCTGACATTTACAGTTGGACTTGCATGTGAGCTTTGTGGGTCCTACGTTAGATTTTCTGGATTTTCGGTGGTTCCTCTCATGGGAAGAGTGGTTTTGGTGCTCATCTTGTTCAAAAAAATTTTACATTGTTTTGTTTTATTGCCTAATTCCTTTTATTTTTCAAAAATTCGTTGACTCCGCAAAATAATCGAATAAATATTTCAAAATATTTTTTTTTTGTCATATCTTTCTAATAGGGCGGTAAATGAACCGAGTTTTATCGAGTTCGAGTTCGAGTCGACCTTTTTCTTACCGAGTCGAGTCAAACTCGATTAGCTTATCGGATAAATTCTTTTGTTCAAACTCGAGTTCGTTATCCACCGAGTCGAGTACCGAGTTATTATCGAACAACTGAGCCGATCCAAATTCGAGTCGATCCCGATCCCGAACGGCTCTGTAAACATTTTATTTTTATTTTTAATTTGGTTTTTTTCCCAAAAAAGTGGACCAAATTGAGCCCAAAGATTGAGCCCACTCTAAAGATTATTTGATTCCAAAACCCATGGCCCTAGCTAATCTAAAATTTTTAAAATTAAAACTAAAAAATTAATAGAATAGTATTAAATTAAAAACTGAAAATTAAAATTAAGCTAAAATAATATAGTTTATCGAGTCGAGTACCGAATTTAACAAGTCGATCACGAGTTCGAGTCGAGTCGAGTCAAACAACAAAAAAACTCGGCTCAACTCATTAAGCTTACCTAACAAAATTGATTATTCAAACTCGAGTTCATTAACAAACTAAACCGAACCAAATCGAGTTTTTATTGAGTCGAGTTTCTTAACAACCCAGCTTAGTTGGTTTAATGCCCTACTTTCTAACAATACTTGTACGTTAGTTGTAGCGTACCACATTACAGAATGAATATTACATGTTGTGTACACATACAAATTGAACATTTGTCCTAATTTATTCCACGTCCTATTTGATAATTAATGCTTTGCAGGAAAGCAAATTGGGGTATGTGTTGTCTTTTGTTTTAACATTTCTACCCTTGCTTTTACTTATCTAAAGACTCTTTTACCCTCACTTCACAAAGACCATTTTGCCCCTAGTGAGCAGTGAGACCCTAGTGAGCAGTGAGAATGGGACGACCGGACGAGTAAGGAAGAAAAAGATTTGCGGTTGAGGCGACAAATGCTTAGATAAAAGCCTGCCCCAAATATCAGTAACTTGCCTGCAAAAGATTTTTTTCTCATGGGCCAGAAAATAAAGTTTAATAGTAGCCTACAGCTATACATACATATTTTTATTTGTATAAACTAGAGTACATCGAAATATGAGTTTATCACTTATCGTTCCCAGTTCAATTTTCACTTTTTTAAAATATTTTTTCTGTTTCATAATATAAGAGTCAGTCAATATTATACGAATTTTAATGTATCAATCTTAACTTTAATCTCAATCACAAAAATTGAAATAAGCGACAAATATAGGGTCGGTTTGGGTACCCGGAATAAGTCAGCTTATGACTTATAAACTCATAAGAGCTTATCAGGGTTATTTGTGTACTCAGCTTATTTGATAACTTATAACTTATAAATTGATAAGTTGAATGTTAGAAATCACCAACATTTTACTTAACTTATCAACTTATTCTTTGATTTCTTTTTTTTTAATACTTTATATTTTTACCTTTGTGTTTTTAAATATTTTTTTAATTTAAAATGCAAGTGTTGAAATCATTGTATTTAATAATTATTTTTTTCAAATTTAATTTAGCAAACTTTTAACTAACTTATAAATGAATTTATCCAAACACCCGTATAACTTATAAAAATCCATCAATGTATCAGTTATAAAGTACTTACTCATTTTAAGTTATAAGTCAACTTTTCTATGATACCCCAAACACACCGATAATAATAAGGCATGTGGAGTTGTACACTGTGGCTTGGCTATATTCACACACAAAGTATCTTTTGCTTGGACAAAATTTAACTACATTTACAATTAAGCTCCACATAAATTGTTTTATTTATTCGAACCGGTAGCAATAGTTCCACGGACATAAGACGAGCTGCTTACAAATTGGAACACGAATTTGCTCTTTAAAAAACAAAAAAATTGATATCCGATTTTCTTCCCCAAAAATATAAACTAAAAAGGATAAAAAAAATTATAATTAATTTAATGATTATATTCACAAATAAACTTTCATTTTGGATAAATGAAAAGTTTTAAGAATCTTGTTGAAAGAATCTTGGCTTACGTGGCAGCACAGGGAGCTGTACTAAACTGTTGATTCGGCAGTTGTACAACTGTCCGTTCCATTTTGATAAGACTCTCAATCACACCCTAATATAACGACCGTCAGTTCACTCCGTTAATTAAATTAACGGTAGTCGTTATCAAATGCGGTGCCGGCAACAGACGGCACTGTTTTAGATTGGCGCCCTTTTAGATTGGAGTATTAAACTGCATTTAATGTGGGTCGGAAACTTACAAGTAAATTTACTGACATTTTTGGCACCATCATTTAATATCGCAGTGTAGTGGTTTGATTTTTCAGAATTATCGAAAAAATTCTGATTTATTATTAAAAAAAAATACCTGACCGAATTTATTTTTGAAATTATATTTTATGTTATTTTCTAATATAAATAGGCCTAAGATATTAAATATTATTAAAATATTAAAATTTATCTGATATTTGTGTAGATTTATCACTTTGATAATCCCCAATCTTCCATAAATCATTGATCGATATCTCAATCAATTTATTCTGATTTTTGTAAATGTACAAATATACACCGTCAACTCATATGTGTAAATACAAGAATTTATTTATTTATTCATTTTTACATATGTCTAAGGATAATTTTCCGCCCAACCTTATTATTAGAATTATATAAATATCAAAATAAATCATTCCTAAGATAAAATTCATAAGATTTTGAATAATATTTGTTTTTTAATAATTTTTGAGCAAAGGAAAATTGAATACAAAGCTTAAATCAAAGGAGGATAAGTTCTCACTACTTTGCAAAACATAGGAAACTATATCAAAATTAAGCGAGCGAGCTGCTCCAGTAATAAGGGACCAATGTATTAATCGAAAGGATCGTGAATTCGACTACTCCCGGTAACTATAAAAAAAGAAGAAGAAACTATATCAAAATTTTAACGCTTCTTTCATGCGTTACAGCCTTACAGTGTACACCCGCTTTGTTGAATTGAAATTGCAACTACTTCTTTGATACTTGATAGAGACAACTGAGAAAAGAAAAAGGCAGTATAATATTTTCATATTTTTTCCCACCAGAAGGACAATTAGAACAAACGTCGTTTTCAAAAATTCGAATTATGTTAGTTCCAAAAAAATTCGAATTAATTGGGTATTAATGTTCCTAACTATTTTCTCATAAACAAAATATACTTTACATAATCATTATTATATTAGTATAAAAACTTATTTTCTCATGAATTTGTTTTATAAAAAAATGTATATACTTCGTTTAATATGTGCATAAGTGTTGAAATTATAATTATGAGGAATTGCAGAAATAGAAAAAGTGCATCTTTTTTTCCCATAATAGAAATAGTGCATCTTTAATTTGGATGTTCTAGTATTCTACCGTTCTTTTGAATTTAAATTTGAAATGGTCATTCAAAAAATTTCGGACTAAACTCCCGCTAGATAACTCCGACTTTTGACTACGATATTACAAAAACCTGGCGACCAATTTGTAATACATTTTTTTATTTTAAGAAAAATATTATTCTATCTGTCCCACTCATTTCTTTACATTTTTTTTTGATACGTCCCTCTCATTTATTTACATATCAAAAATAGTAACATTTTATAATATAAAATCCAATCATATTCACAACTTTCCTCCATTATACCCACTTTATACATTAAATATTGATTGGTCTCACCACTTTACTCATTTTTATTATTTTTTCCTATTAATTTACAATTTTTATTAACCTATGTGTCGTCCCCTCGATGTAAAGAATTGAAGGGATGGAGGGAATATTTTCTTCTCAAAAGATCAAAAATGATAATCAGTGTGAAACTATATCTTTTCAGTCCATCTAATATGTTGGAGTATAACTTATAAAACAATAAAAATAATTTTTTTAATGTGAATCTCAGACCTATCAAAGAACTAATACGACAAGAGATAAGTTTTTATTATTTAATTTTAATCCGATATGACAATATTAATTTAGTGTTAACTGTGAAGAGTGAACATCACAAGAAAGTTCTTCTTATAAACAACCGATCTGTTTGTTCGTAATCTTTAAACTTATCTCAATACTTATGGAGTCCAGCTTAAATCATAGAAAAACACCACCTAGATACAATATAATTGCTGGACAATGATAATCATTATAGCCATCAAATCCATCTTATCAGTGGAATTAGGACTTAATTTCACGTACTTTAATTTAATTACTCTCCTTTTATGTTGTTCGGTAGACAACAACCGATAAACGAAAAAAAAACACATAAAAGTAGATCCTAGTTTTGATAATTAGATCCGCTGTTAGTAGCGTGGCATTAGTGTCATAATTTTATTTATTAAACATGCTTAATTGTTTCTAATTAGATGTGTGTATACTGTATAGTGGAGTTAAATTTATGGTAGGTGTTTTAGAAAAAGATTAAAGTTCGTAATATTTTAAGGAGATAAGATGATCGAACATAATGAAGATAAGTGATTTTTGAGTGACTCTTATGATTTCACGCATATATAAATTTATATTTCACCTTTTCGCGCTCTTAGTTGCCACTGTATATTACTTTAAGTAAACCTAAACCACTTTTTTTTTTCTTTTGCTACTTCAAATAAGCCACTTTCCAATTTACAAATGCAAAATTGCAAAATAATCTTACAGTACTAACGATCAACGAAAATTAGACACAAATATCATAAGAAAAAAAAGTACCTATCGATTTCATTAGAAAAATATTTTCAAAAAATCTCTTAAACTTATAATACTGCTCATACAAGAAATATATATGGTATCAGATCGATATTCTCCGCAGGGGCATTAATTGCCGCCAAAACAAAAATATTACTTATCGCCAAATGAAAAACATGAGCCGGGCCTAAAATTATTAGAAATACCATCTTATCTTGAATAGAATTACGTGGATTTGATCCCTATAAATAAGGATACAAATAAGAATACATATGCACCTTGAGAGGGATCCAAATATCACAACCGATTACAAAATCTCAAGAGCGGTCCCAAATATCTTAAAAACCCTAATTGTATTATTATATTTATATATTTATTCTTATTATCTCTATCTAAATATCTAAATATAAATTTATTCTTGAAACTTTGTACTTGACGAAAATTGGCTTCAACAAATATTTTAATATAATAACTAATGTGATGAAGTCACAGTTATTCAAATTAAATTCATCAATTATTTTTTTTCGAATTCAAAACTGTCACGTTATTTTAGATTATTTTTCTCTAAGTTCCCCTGACACTACATTTTTTTAATTAAATTTAAAAATATCTATTAATATTTATTTAATATATACTTCATATGTCCCATTCATTTATTTACATTTTTCTTTTATGGAAGTTCCTCCGAATTCTTTACATTTCAAATATAATAAAATTTTATAATATAAAAATTAACTACACCCACTATTTTTCTCTACTATACTCACTTTATACATTAACTATTGATCGATCTCACCACTTTACTCACTTTTCTTATTTTTCATCAATAATTTACACTTTTTCATAATCTCCGTGCTCAAAATCAATGTAAAAAATTGAACGGAACGAAGAGAATGTCAATATATGCGAGAATCAAATTCAAGATCTTGAAAACGATTGATGAATAACGCAGCAAAATAAATTACACTCATTTTCATATATCTACGAATTCTTCAGAAACACGTTACAAGGTGTATAATAAATTCATGGCATTAATTAGGTAAAGAGTTGATGCAATAATAATAAACGGCACACCCACAAGTCACATGAGGAAGTGAGTGAGGCAGTGAGGTTGGTTTGATAAGAAAGATGCATGATACTGCTACTCTAAGTGTTGCTTTAATTAGTCCATTTTCCATTCTTGTAGGGCCATAATTCACATGCCTAGCCCCTTCTCATTTTTCATTTTTTCCTATGTTCTTATCTTCCTCGGCATGCCATTTTAATGATATACTTCATACATTTAATATTCCATGCCTTTGTTCGTAAATTCTTCTTTTGTTAAATTTTGTGACCGGATTATATTTCAATTTTCAGACACCTCTTACGTTCTCGCCCAGATTCACAAGTCTCTCACACTAGGGCTGTCAATGGATCGGATCTGGATCGGATCGGTCTTGATCCATATCCTGATCCATTTAATTTTACCGGATTCGGATTCGGATCGGATCACAACCGGATTTTTTATAACCCGATCCATATCCGGATCCGTTAGGATCACGGTTAACGGATCGGAGCTCCGATCCGTTAATATTTTAAAAACATATTTTACTCAAATTCAAATTCAAACATCACTAAATATTTCACAAAGTTGAAATGCAAATTTAACATCAACATTAATTTACAGATTACACAATAAATTAAAACCTAATTAAAATCCGAGAACTAAAACACAGAATTTGAATAAAAGAGATGTCCAGTTTATACAAGTAAAAAAGAGAACTATTTTGACTTAATTGGTAAAAATATATGATATATTTAATATATATAACATATTATATATAATATATAAATTATATATATATATATATAATATAAAATAATCGGATCGGATCGTTAACGGATCGGATCATGTTAAATCCATATCATATACTAATCGGATCGGATCGTTACCGGATCGGATTTTTAACGGATCAGATTTATTTTGTAGTGATCCATATCCGCTCCATTAGCCTTCGGATCGGATCGGATCGGATCGGATTTCCGATCCATTGACAGCCCTATCTCACACTACTACAATTCTGAACTTGGGAGACAGCACTTCTGTAGCACTTTTTATTAAGCGCTATTCAAGTAGATCGCTTATATACTAGTTAAACAAAAAAGTGCTATGCAAGTAAAGATATAATAGAATAGAATAAAATTAAAATAAAATAAAAAATTCTAAAAAAACGTTTGAGGAAGGAACGCTATGTAAAAGTGGCATTCAATAGCATTTTTAAAAAAACACTATGGAAGAATACGTATTTTAAGGAATATTTACTTAATTTTTAATTTCTTTAAATTTATTGGGAACTCTTCAATAGCGCTTTATAAAAGGCTATGGTAGTATGTGTATTTTAAGTAATATTCTTTTATTTATAAAATTTTGTTAAACCTTGTACAACGTTGTTTGAAACGTTTTGTAAGCAAACAAAATTTTAAATAATTATAATACATTAATACAATTGATAATGAAACACTTTTATATCGACTTGGCTCTAATTAACATCTCTCTAGCGCATCTATCTCTCACCCTCACAGTGGTTTCAATCGCGACTTCTCTCCCTTTAATCATTGTTGTGGCTTCCTCTCGCTGCTTCTCTCCCTCTAGTTCATCTTTCACTGCTTCTTCGATTTGAAGGAACTTGGGTTTTATTTGGGATTAAAGGTATTTAAATTAAATTAAATTGGGTGTTTCAATTTTCTCTACCATTGGGTTTTCAATTAATGTAATACGCTTAAAAATGTATTTTCAATTTTGTGGGTTTTGTAGCTTCTCTTTAGTTCCGTGTCTAGTAGATTAGAAGAAATGTAAACCTGCAGAATGCATCTAATTGCATTTGAATGTGTACTGTAAAATCATAAATTCAGATCCTGACATGCATGTGCCTTCCCTTTTAAATATTGTAATAGTGTAATATTAGTCTGGTTTGGTGCAGACTGAAATACATGATAACTTTAACCCTCCGTGTGGTTTGTAGTCTTTCATATTGTAGTGTGTAGTAGTCCTCTTAGTATTATTATTATCATCTGATGTATGACTTTGTTAGGGAGACGTATCTATATTTTATGACATCTCTTACTTATGGAGAGAGAGATAGGACTAATTTAAGTTTTAATGAAAGTATGCTTCTTATATTTGGGATTTTATTTCCATCAAGTAATTTTTAGTTTATGCGTAGTTTGATTTGTGTAGTTGGCTAGTTATGTAGTCCAATTGACTTTTGGGAATACATTTGGAAGTAAAATATTAAAACAATATATATTATATATATAAAAAAACTGCTTAGACACCGCTTTTCAAAACGCTATAAAGATATAACACAAAAATGCTATGTACTTAGATCGCATTTTTCAAGCGCTGTATTATTAAACATTTTGCTCTACAATAGCATTTCCAACCACGCTATGTAAGCACATCATCGTCACTAACATAGCGTTTATTTTAACGCTATTGGAAAAGATGTACTTAGCTATCGCCTGCTTGGATAACACTTCTGGAAGCGTTATATAAATTAGTGCTTGCAGAGCGGCAAGAAAAGCGTTGTCCAATCCAATATCACTTGCATAGCGGCGCCTTAAACAGCGCTCGAAAGCGGTATGTAAGCTCTAAAAAAAGTGCTATGCAAGTACAATTCTGTAGTAGTGTTAGGGGCCTGTAATTCTTAAAATGCCTATACGAACGTTATATACTTACCAGTAGGATGCGTTGTTTATCTTTATACAAAAAAAAATCGATATAAGTCATCAATAAAATTTCTAATCACATAAAATCTCTGACGGAGTGAGAATTCACCCCATTCATACATACATACACTACAAGAAAAATGTTAATAGACATCACTACTTTAACATCAGTTCAAGAAGCGCCCGATGTTAAAAAGAACAATAATATCGGTTGTAAAAAAACTAATGTCTATCTGTTATTCAGACATCACTTTGTTGTTCAAGCGTTTTCTTAAATATACTTAAAAATCTGAATGCGCGCTTTTCCAAATTCCCCCCCTCTCTTATCAATTCATTTCCCCCGCGTTACGAAATAATATTCCCCCTTAGCCAATTTTCCCCCCTTTCTTGGTTTCCCCCTCTTTTCTATTTTTTTTCCCGACAAAATCAAAATCAAAACTAAAAACTAAAATCTAACACACTCTTTTTCTCTCTCAACTCTCACCTCCCCCGACTAAAAAAACTCTCTCGGCTCTCACCTCCCCCAACTCTCATCTCTAAATCAAGAGGTAAACTACCCCAATATCACTGCTTCTCAATACTACACAAAACGAAATCACTGCTTCTCATCAATTTGATTTCGAAACCAAATTGATTTTTTTGAAACCAAATTGATTTTTTGAAACCAAATCGATTTATTGAAGAAGTAAGCTCAAAATGAAATTCGAAGCTCAAAAGCTCGAATTGGTGAGTGGGTAAGCTGTCTTTGTATGTATGGTAAGTATTAGTAACCATGAATTTAGTTTCAAATTGGGGGTTTTTTAAAATTGAAACCCTAATTTTTAAATTGGGGGTTTTTTAAAATTGAAACCCTAATTTTTAAATTGGGGGTTTTATTTTAATTCATGATATTTGTTATAAGGACCATTTTCTGGATAAGAATTAGTATGGAGTATTCAATTATTTTAATGCATGTACTTTAGTTGATTCTTTTATTCCTCGCGATTTTCGTGATTTTTTTGAGTTTGTTGTGTTATTAGGTTTAATTTGTTGTTTTTGTAATCTTGTGATTGTAGGTACTAATAGTCAGACAAATGAAGAAGTTACAAATAAGCTTGTGAGGTTTTCTGGATTTTTCTTCATTTTTTGTGTAATTATTGTTGAAGATCTGATTTTTTCTAGTTGTTTCTTCATTATAATAATTAATTGTTGTTTAATTGTTTGTTGTAGTTATTTGTAAACAGAGGCTGGATTTGGAAGACCGTTGCAGGAAGGCACACATGATTACAGAAGCAAATAGTGCAGCAAATTACTCAGTTGAAGCTATAGAGTCAGGTAAATTTTGATTGCTCAACCACTAAAAAAGATTTGTACATTGGAGTTCACTTAAGTCTTTAAGAAGTATTTGTAAATTACTGTCACTTGAATCATAAACAAATGACCTTGAGCTCCTTAGGGAGGGGGGAAATCTATTAATTTTAATATTGGGTCCATGATACGACTTCAATGGTATTATTAGCTAGCTGTATGGGAAAGCTTCATTTTTCTTCTTCATTTTTGATTGTAACATTTAATTTTAGTTAACCCCACTGATTTATTTGATAACAAATCATTTTCTTCAGTTTCTATTTCATCCACATCTGTCTTGCTCTATAAAAACCCATAAAAACCCCCCAGTGCTTCATTTGTTTCATCATCATTTCAGCTTCATTGTCTATATTGAGTATCATGGCCTCGATATCGAGATGCTCCAACGCAACTGTTTTGCTGTTGTCTGTGGTTTGTTTCATGATTCCTGTAGCATTAGCTCGACCTGCAAAGTATCTGCTTCCGCACTACCTGGGGCGATACTCAGACAACTTGATGGTGGCAGGGCCATTCAGCTAGTTCTAGACCAAAATATGGTATAATTAACTAACACTAAATACTTTGCTAAATTTATTTGCTAAATTTTCTTATGTTCTCTAGTGATTTTACTACCAGAAGGACCGAGACTATACAGTTGAATTTAATGTAGTAGTATTTTAGAATACGCCTGCAAATGCCACATTATCAAGTATTAGAATAATTTATAGATAGTTACCCATGTCCAAGGTACTGCATATATCATGCAAAGGCATTTAAAACATAAACTTTCTCAGAATCAAGCTGACATAAGTAATGCCATTGGTTTTTGTTTAATAACCCCTTATTATAGTGCTCTTTGAAAGGAATTCCTGGCCACCTGTTGGTTCTTATACGCTTGCCATCAGTCTACAAAATTTATTCAAACATTATTTTAGAATGTAAATTTCTTTTTTTAACAATTCCACACTAGATCACATTTTTTTTTTTTGTATAAGCCCTGTGGTATGGTGTGGTGATTGCCTGTTTCCCTGCATCCTAGGTTAAGTAGAACAGGATTGCTTCAGCTCATGGGCTACTCATTTTCTTTACCAGTGACTGACAAACACAGATATCTGCGTGTACGAAAACAATTCAATGCAGGCACTAATTTCTGTTTAATAGAGTATTCTACAGTTAGGAAACTGTACTTTTTGTGAAGTAGGCTTTTGTGGTCTTTATTGGACTATGGGTACCTGCAGCCCATCACTATGTCCTCAGGCCTCAACTATTCTCATTGTTTGCTGTTTCATGTTTTTTATATACTACTGAAGTACTATGACTATTTTTCATGTAACAGAACTATTCGCTATTCTGTTAAAATTTCCTATGCGTGTTTGGAGTGATTGTGAAATGGTTTTAGGGCTGAAGTTTGTGGGGGAAGTTATAAAATTTACTGTCTACACAAGCTTAAACTTGAAAATTGTTTTATCATGTTAGGTGTTTTGTTATCTTTGAAGTCAAAATGAGTGGCAATAATACTGTGATGATCGCTCATATGGTTACCTTGTATGTTACATGGAAGGATGTGAAATTTACAAAGCACAATATGTGAATGAGTCTGTGAACAATATGTAAATCGGTAATCGTTGGTGGGAACTTCATGATTCTCTGGCCCTTTATAGACGTGTTAGTGATTTTGCTTACTTTCTTTGGCTTTTGGCCAATCAAGGCCTTCTTTATTCATAGCAGCTTTCTCCATTTCAGAATTTCCTATATCATATAGATGATTGCTGCTAGGATTTTCATGATTAACCATCAAGAGAACACATAGACACTTACACGATACTTGTCATGTTATTATGTTTCTACTATATGAAGTGTTTTTATTTATTTGCAGGGGCTTGTGGCTATGAAGAATTTCTGAGGCAGCTATGGTAAATACAGTGCAGGGCTAACTAGTAAGTTGTTCAATGATGGAGCTCAAGTTGGGTGTCTTGTTAGTGGCGTTGTTCAGGATGTTGACGAAGGTAACAAGAGCTGCTCAGAGAACTTCAGGTCAAGTTTGAGTGGGTACATCAAAGGGATTTTAAATGCATTTACTAGAGTTGTAATGTACAACTTTTCCATTTACCGATTTAAAGTGTAGTCATTGATGTATATACTAAATATTTTTTGATAATGATAATCGAGTTGTGGTTATTTTGATGCCTTATTTGATTTTTGATAATGACTGTAGTACTATCCATGATGTATATGCCTCAGACATCGGCTTTAAAAACAAGTAACAAATGTAATAGATGTCTTCAACATCATCCAAAACTGATGTCTATTGCTACATTATACATCAGTTTGAAACTGATGTTAATAATCTCTTAGACATCGTCTAAAACCGATGTCTAATGTTACATTATACATCAGTTTCATAATGTCAACTGATGTTTAAATTAGATTAGACATCAATTTTTTCAAAAAAACTGATGTATATGTCGAAATAATCTACGTCTGTCATAGGTTAAATAACATCTAATACCAGCAATATGACGATTAAAAAGTTAACCTCATGCAGTTGAACCAAGAAGAATGTACATAAACATAGGAAATTTATTGAAAACTGATGTGTAAAATGATATTAGACATCGGCTGAAAACTGATGTCTAAAGTTTGGACATTAGACATCACCGACAAAGACATCACACCAGATTGTTCAAAGACATCGGTCAGAAACCGATGTCTAATGCAGTTTTTCTAGTAGTGATACAATTAATTACAATATTTGTACTGTTAGGAATGAAGATGATGGTGTTACTGGATTACAAGGAAGAGTCTACTGATACAAGAGATTGTGATAAGAGTCTGTGAGTTGTCGGAGTCTGCGGTCTTTAAAAGTATATAAAATTTGTTGCAGATTATGGAAATTTCTATTATCTTTAAAGACAGATCACTGGATAAACTCGAATCCTTATCAAGAATCATAAGATGATTTGATCTTATCAGAAGAGCTGGATTATCGAAGTTGTTAACCAAAAATAGATGAGACAGAATCTCATAATTTACAAGACTGATTTACTTGATGTTTTTGTTGATAGGAAAATTGTATAAATACTCTCATTCTACATTGTATAAATACTTAAGTCTGTATTAGGTTTTTACATTGAGAGTTTGCAGCTGTAACATTATTTACAGAACGTAGCTGCTAAGGATATTTGTACATCCTTGGTAGAGTTTGTAACTTTGGTTATTCAATATAACTCATCGTTGCGGCATCTTTGTTTTGTGTTCTTTCAATTGCAACATTTAAGGCTATGGTATGAATTTATCCAAAATCCCTTTGTTTTGTGATAATACTACTGCCAATAAAATTGCAGAAAATCCAGTCCAACATTCCAATACAAAACCCATTGAAGCCAGGTATCACTTTATAAGAGAACATGTAAAGAATGATACAATTGATCTTCAATATGTGTCAACAGAGAAGTAGATTGAAGACATACTTACTAAGCCATTTGATGAAGCTACCTTTGTCAAACTGGTTAGTGAGTTGGGAATGTTAAATTTTTAAATGTATGTTAGATCTATGCAGCAAGGTATTGAATTCTAGTTATAGATTTTGATATGTTCTTAATTTATGTGATAATGTTATATGCATTACTGAATTCAATGTTTACCTTGAAATTATGTAATAAACTGCCTATAGACTCTGAAACAGGTTAGACTCTTATACTTAGTCTCTGATTAAGTACTTCGAATTTTTGCATGTTTGCTTAAATGTGTTAAATTTACAGAGTCTATACAATATCAAGTAAATATTTTGCATTTCTATTACTAATAAATTTTGCAGGACATACAAAGACATCAAAATAAAATAGCATAATTTCATTAATTCTTGAGAATTCATTACAAAGTGAAGGAAATTACATGGCTATTCTATGCTACTTTGTACTAAAAGATAAATACAAGAAGTTCCCTACATATTAGCATGAAGCTCCCGTTATGGTTGAGTTGGGCCTTGAATGTCAGAGAGAACAACCATTCCATCCAAGCACCATCCTGAACAGCTTCATAGTCCATCAGGTATAGTGTTGGATTAGAAGATTTTCATGTACCAAAAGAACATGATTCTCTTGACATCTTCAGGCCATGCAATCAGAAAGCAAGAATGGAAGCAGGACTATCAATAAATTGACATCTTGCAGATGGTGGATCTTCATCCTCATCTCTTTTCCTCTTACATGCCTGCACTTTACGGGGAACACAGGCACCGAACTCCTTCTTCTTTCTCTTTCTCTCTCCATCTCTTCCTCTTCTTCTTGAATGAGGAGATCAAACAATTCATCCTCATCCAGGTCAGCAATCTCAGGATGCTCCTGCTGAAAGTGAAGAAGGAGAAAATTCATTACATTATCAAGAGGGTCATCATGTTGAGGAACCTCTTGGACAGGCTCTAGAATAGCCTCTTCTTCTTCCTCTGCAAGAGCTTGGTCGAGCTCTT
The DNA here is from genome assembly GCA_030848705.1 of Heracleum sosnowskyi. Classification (NCBI taxonomy): domain Eukaryota; kingdom Viridiplantae; phylum Streptophyta; class Magnoliopsida; order Apiales; family Apiaceae; genus Heracleum; species Heracleum sosnowskyi. The sequence continues at coordinate 1,009,344 of CM061240.1, read as the reverse complement.
GGAACAGATGCTCTAACTGTTCCTCATGATCAAGAGCCTCGAACTCTTCAATAGGCATTTGAGGTTGATTATTTGCAGCCATGGAGAAATTTTTGGTAAGATATTTTTCTATGGAAAAGAGAAGGTAAGAATGGAAGAGACTGATGATTTCTCTTAGTTTTATAGAGAAACTCGAAGCAATGCAGGTTTTTTGAAAGTCTCGGGGAGTCTTTTCAATTTCTCATTATTACTTTGCATTGAGAAGTGGCAAGAAAATTAAAAAGGGGTTATATGTTTTAATTCCTAATTTTTCTTGTTTTTATTTTAAGTCTTTTAATACTTTTTACACACGTGTGTAATTAGTTTATAGACTCTGGTAAGTCAAGTATCATCAGACAGGACTGTTCGAATTCAGACCCTGATCACTCTGTGGATGAGTCAGTCTCTGTTGAAGTCCCATCTATTGTTATTAGTTCTTCTACTTCTACTTCACATTCGGAGGATGTTCTTAAACATTCAGAGCGTACACCAGGTGTGTTATATCTTGATTGTCCTATAGACTCTGCTAATGTTTTATCTAATGAAGCTGTACAAGTTACATATACCTCCAATGTAGCTAAGACTGTGGACGCAGATGTGTTGTATTTTCAATAACAATGGCCTTATTCTTTATTGGAAACTTTTAACATGGAAATTTCTACTGTGAATTTCTTAATTATTTCTCAAATTCAAAGAAGTGATAGGTATTCTGCTCTGGATAAAAATCCGCATTTGAGGTTAAGTCTTAGAAATCATCTATAATCACCAGGACACTCTGTCAGATATTTTTCAAGCTCAGATTCTGATTCAGATGGTGATCAACCTTCATCAGCAGTGCCTAAAATTGATTCAGGAAGAGTTGCTTTAGAACATCAATTATCTAAGTCACTGGCATGGATGTCTCTATTTTACAAACTCAAGGACATCTAGTACAATTATCTAAGATTGTTACTTCTCTTCACGATTATACTACAGCTTCTTTGGGTACTTTGGTTTCTAATCAGGAGTCAGTGGAGACTATGTTGAGTTCTTTGGAAGGTCAACATGCTACTATGATTAGAAATCAAGCTCTGATTCTGGACATGCTTGGACACATGACAAATATTTTAAATATACCACCATATATTTCACCTGTTGCTGATGTCAAAAAGAGGGAGAGTGGAGGGAGCAAGTCTAGAATTGAAGCAAGTTCTTGTAAAAATGATGCTAAAGAGACAAGCCTTTTTAAGAGGAATGATAATGATGGTGATGATGATGGTAGTGGTCACACTTAGAAAGGAAAACAAGTAAGTACAATTCAATTGCAAACTCAACAGACAAAGACGAAGTTTTCAGAGTCTAGACAACCAGAGTCTATAGAAACTTCTAAGAGACATAGACACATTTCTACTGAAATGGAACGTTTGAGGCTGAGAAATGAATTCGTTACTGATCTAAATGCTTGTGACGCTATAGATTTGCAAAAGATAGGTTTTAAGAAGGAAGTGACAAGATTACAAAATTTACAATCTACTACTTCTCAAGTACCTAAGAAGATTGAAACTCCAGGTTCTACTATTCCACATGTAGTTGGTCAGCAATTTCAATTTAAGATGCATTAGGGTTTTGTTCAAAAATCCAGGTATTTGCAAGATACTATTCCTCTTGTCAAGGCATGGACTACAGTTGAACCAACTTATTGGATAATGAGTCAGAGTAATCAGGCTCGTTCTTCGATTATCAAAACTGGACTTGGTCATACTCAAGGAGATACTTCTAATGCAGTCAAACATGTAGCTGATCCTCATCCATTGACAGATTATGTTGGTGAGTCAGTTACACAGAAACATCTTAATAGACTGATTTTTGCTCAACTTGTTTTGAAGACTGTGAAAGTAAATGAACATGTATCAAGAAAGGAACGATGGATAAGGAGATTCAAAAAGAATTAATTGTATAGTTCTTATCTTTTGGAATAATAAGGTGGATGGATCAAGAAACTTTGATTTATCACAAAAGGAAAAAGGAGCTTGCCTATGTAAAATTCTTATTGGAGAAAAGAGCTGAAGTTACTCAAGGCTGGAATGCAGTCTTAAGAAACTGGCTTAATGAAATTGATGAACAGCTCAAAAAGATTTATCAAAGAATATATCATACTGGTGTTCCTTCATTCAAGCTCATGTATGTAGCTCCAGATGGTTCTGATAAAGAAATGGAGTACAATATTCTTGAACTTGAACAAGATCAACATGGAAAATATGTTGGTTATCAAGCTATGGAAGGAGAACTATCTTTTATGAGTCTGGATCATTTACAGAAGTTTAAATACATGTCAGATCAGTTCAGAGCACTTCATTATCAAATCATGTGTGCTAACTCTGATATGATTTTTCTTAAAGAAGAAATTGGCAAAACATTGACAAGAACAGAAGATACACTGTTAGATGAATTGATTAACAGAAATCCTTCTTTCAATAAAATTCCCATTCCAGATGATCAGTGAAGTTTATCATGCCTTTTGATATTGTTGTATTCTAGTTCTGTACATATCAATATGGTTTTGACATCATCAAACAAGATTTATGCCTTATTGTATAAAACATAAATAGGGGGAGATTGTTAGGAATGAAGATGATGGTGTTACTGGATTACAAGGAAGAGTCTACTGATACAAGAGTTTGTGATAAGAGTCTGTGAGCTGTCGGAGTCTGCGGTCTTTAAGAGTCTATAAAGCTTGCTGCATATTAGGGAAATTTCTATTATCTTTGAAGATAGATCACTGGATAAACTCGAATCCTTATCAAGAATCAGAAGATGATTTGATCTTATCAGAAGAGCTGGATTATCGAAGCTGTCAACCAAAAACAGATGAGACAGAATCTCATAATTTACAAGACTAATTTACTTGATGTTTTTGTTGATAGGAAAATTGTATAAATACTCTCATTCTACATTATAATATGTGATCGTGTGTGTCAAAACCTTAAGTCTGTATTAGGTTTTTACATTGAGAGTTTGCAGTTGTAACATTGTTTATAGAACGTAGCTACTAAGGATATTGGTACATCCTTGGTAGAGTTTGTAACTTTGGTTATTCAATATAACTCATCGTTGCAGCATCTTTGTTTTGTGTTCTTTCAATTCTGCATATTTACTATTATGTTTATCAAACAAGAAAAACACAAAATAGACATATTAGTACTACTTGTATTCAAACCCTCCTTTCTACAAGTAGTTCTGGTTCAACATGTACGTTCCATCGCTTACTCGAAAATATACCAGTTTAACTGATTATCACACCCGAGGTGAATCGGGGAATCATCCCTCGCATTCTCTTCTTTGCAGGTCCGACCGAACGATCTACCGCAGAAAACTGGTTCCAACATTTGGCGCCGTATGTGGGAACATATGAAGTGATATTCATGCTAAAGGTAAACTTTTATTATGCTAAGGCAGAATAGCCGAAGAAGCAAAAGAAACTAATGATCATGCCAAGATAAATATTAAAGCCTACAGACGCATGGAAACACATATGATCAAGCCAAAGACACTTTATAAAGCTTAAATAGAAAAAAAATTAAGACAAATTTCGCAATGCCGAAGAAGCATCACGAATCTCAAATACAAAAAGTGTAAGGCAGAAATAGAATATGAACATATGCCAAAGAAGCAAAGAAGCATTAATCTACGCTAAGGCAATAATACCGACTGATTATCATAAAATCAAGCCTGAAGGCAAAAGTCAAGCCTGAAGGCAAATGTTAAGGCCGAAGGCAATTACAATAATTTCATAAAAAAAAAAATTAACTTAGTCAGAGAACTGTGACACATGGTCTAAACTAACTACAAGAGGAACATCGGGCTCCTCAGGTCGAGTGATCGGGTCCTCCATACCTTCCTCCATGAGTAATTTATAGTCAAACCCAAACGCGTGAGCCTTGCGAATGACTTCATCGTGCCCCGCTAAGAAGCCCCGATCCTCAAAATGAAGGACCAACTTTTGGGCCTTCTTCTCAGCTTTACGAGAAACTCTCAGTTTGGAAGTCTTACTCCTAAGATGGCTAAAGGACGCATCGAGGTCAATCTTGACCGAGTTCCGATTGTTCTTCACTTGGGCAAGCCTCTGGTTCAAGGCCGAGATCTCCTTATTCAAGGCATCGACCTGGCTTTCAGCCGCTTCAGCCCTGTTTTCAGCCAACTTTAACCCTCGAAGCTGGACATCCAAGTCTTTCACCTTCTGCTCGACAACATCAGTCCAGGGAATGGCTTGAAATGAAAGCAAGGGAAATTAGTCAACAAGAAAAAACAAAACCCTTGAAATAAAGGCAGAAAACCATACCATGGTGATATGATCGAGGAGTTCAGAGCAGGCATCTGTGGCTGCCACCCTATCGTATACCGAACGATCCCGGGGAGTGATGAACGCCCGACACAGATCGGTACCGACTTCCTTAGCTGCAGGAGAAGCTGTTGTAGCGAAATGATCCGTGGTCATAACCGACCACTCCGGCTGGTAGGGTCGGACAACCTCCCTGTCAGGTCCCATTGGACGTTTTTTTTAGGCTCTAGATTCCCCCTCGTCTGAAGAATCTCCACGTCAGGTTCGTTGACCGTGGTGTCGATGATTTCCCGATCGATAGTAGGGGGAAGGAAGCCGTTCAGCACGAGCCTCCGGATTTTCATCAGGATTCTGATTCTGGCCGAGACTCGCCACCCTTAGGGCATTATGCACCCGGTACCCCATAGTGCCCGAAGCCAAGTCTTATCTCGACTTAACTCCAAAGGAATACGGTTCGGATCTTGAGGTGCACATAGCCTATCATAGTCTGCCCTATCTATGTCGTTAAGTTTGGGAGCAATGATGAGGGTTTGGTCAATTTCTCGCCAGACCGACCATTTGTGCAGCTTATTCCCTATGAGGAAAAACCAATTAACGTGGGTCCCGCTATTACTAGAATTGGTTGCTGCCCACTCTGTCCGACCTGTCCTTCGGGATAACTGATAAAAGCTCGCGCTTTTAGCATTCTTCTTGAAGTCAAAGTGATGCAAAAGTAGGGACAACCTAGGTTTAACACCAGCCTTCAGGCATCGATTTTGGAAGGCGTTGATGTGGATGAAGGTGTTTGGATCTAATTGGTCGAGTGCGACCATGGTATACTTAAGGAGCTTTCTGAGAACTGGAAGCAAAAGCATCCTAAGGCCACAATCTAACCATGCTCATCGGGCACTTCCGGGGTATGATAAATTAGGTCAACTTTGTCTGCTTCGTATGTCTGAAATAGGCTGGGTATATCGTACTTCTTAGCCATTTTTGCCACATCACTCCTCTTTAGTAGGGAGTTTAAGTTGGATGAAGGGAATCAGGTCGAGTTGAAGTGGACCATGGCCGAATAAAAGGGCCCGAATGCAACCGGATGATCCATACCCTGCAGATGCAAAGGTGGATAAAGTTAGCCTTGTACTCGATTTTTTTTTTTGAAAAGGTTCGGCCGAGTACATAGGGCCTGGATCGGTCAGGCTAAAATGTTTAAGAAGAAAAGACAAAAGGTGTCCAAAGCGTTAAGGAACGTCCGAAGAAATTTTTTTAAGTTCTTAAGGAGGTCCGAAGAGGGTTCTTAAGGCGCATGAAGGTACGAAGAATGTTCTTAAAGTATCGGGGAACCAATAAAACATTTCTAAAAGGAAATTACCCAGAATCCTTACTTCTATAACTCAAAAAGATATGGTTTTCATCATGAAGACATATTATTGTTTATTGAGTTGGTCTTTAAACCCCTATACTTATCCAGAAATCTAGAAATTCGCAGACTAACCTTCGAGTATGTATTTCTCAACTATATACTTATACACTCATATCTACGCATGCAATTCATGGTATCGAAACACTAATATTATATTCTTGTACCAAGAACATATAAATTAAGTCTCAAACATACAAATCTTGTACAAAAAAAAACACAAGAAATGTTAGATAATGCTTACTGGTATCAGATTGTGCTGTTTGAAATAGAGATGTTGTCAAAGACCGTCCTCCTTCAATGGTGATCCTACGCAAATTCGAGAGAGAAATGTGGGACAAATGTGAGTATGTTCAGTGTATGTAATGATTTGGAGAAATAAAATGGCGGTTATGTATATAGCCGTTTCAAAATCAACGGCTCAGATGTGGGCTATTCGCATTCACGGTCAAGATTGGTTTGGAGAAATGTGTAACTCCTAGTGGATAATCGTGACAACAGCTGTCTTATGCTTACATGGCCACGACTTTTGGAAATTCGGACATGTTTCACCGGTCGTTGTGCCGATCGAGAAATAGTCCTAGAGTATTCTCGAAGATGGGCTGGAGAGTTGGTCTTCGTTCAAGCAACTCTTGAACAAAGTCCAGGGACATGTTGGAGGCCCATCAATAACTTGGGTCGATCGAAGAGCATTACAATCATAGATGCCCAATAACGGAAAATTTAATCCTGGAGCTCATTAGGTCAAAGCTGGGATGACTCATTCATCGAATGAACGACCCACGACTCCGACGAAGTGATCCACATATTCGAACGTGAGGATCGGGGATACTGGTAAAAAAGGAAAACTATGTTTGAGAAAACACCTCATTCATACATACAAGTAATTACAATATCCGTGCGTTCCATCGTTTACTCGAAAATATGTCAGTTTTACTGATTCTCACACCGGAGGTGAATCGGGGAATCCCTCGCATTCTCTTTTTTGCAGGTCCGACAGGACGATCTACCGCAAAAAACTGGTTTCAACCCTATTCTGTGCCACATATCTAGATTCGAAACTGAGAACTGTGATTTTTGTTTTTAAAATTCCTTCTAAAAAGTCACATATCGATAAAATTATTCAATATTTATAATCTTAATCATTCTTCTCTTTTTTCTGACGTGGAATTTCACTCTCTTCAGGATTTAGTGTACTAACAGTGTTGTGCTACAAATTAACCTTTAATTTGTAGCCTTTAATTTTATTCCTTGGTCCGAAATTCTTCGGCCGGTGCATGAGGCAGCTCCCAATTTGCAGTCCATTATAGATACACAAATGATGTTACTTGACGACAAAGATATGTATGGATCTATATCGCATCGCTGCATATGGATTTAAAGGAACGGTGCATGAATCACTAGCCAGATTAGGACCCAATTTAAAAAATAAAAACAAATTAACAAAAAAATCAAGTTTAATTGACAACCACTTCATAATACCTTTTAATTATAAAAGATTAGTTCGAACTCACATGAACATGACACAGACTAAACCATTTTGTTAATCGGTGATTAGACTTGTTAATCGGTGATTAGACTATTGCACATGGAATCAGGGGATCTTTCATTTCATTAATGAATGTGTGTGTTAAGAATTTAATCTTACTCCTTAATAGAATAATTTCCAAAACTTTCGGCTTTTGTAGTTTACTTCCGAACTAAATAAATTACTCCATGATTCCCTCGATAAAAAGTTTGAAATTATCTTTTCAACAATAGTATCCAGGCAAGCAAACAAATGAAGTCATACTTTAAATTTATTTACATAAGCTTTGATTTAATTAAATTGTTGAAAAATATAAAATCATTCTTTGTCTCATACTTGCAATGTTGTATTTATAAAATCCTGCCTTCATTTCACCGTATACTACGTGCTTCAATGTTAAGCAACCGACTTCTCTAAAATTTTAAATTTTAAATTGATTTGTTGATCAACACAAACAACAATAAAATAAATTACAAGAACATGAAAACCAAATTCTAAATTTTGCAACAAAATTGCGCTATTTTCATGATACGATGAAACCGGGATCTTGAAATAACAGAGTTTATAAAGATAATTTTAGATTTATGTATGTTAGTCGGAATTTACATAATTTTACTATTTTCTAACTGAAAATCGAGTGTTCAAAACAGATTCTCTATGTAATATACATGAATTTTTGGATAATAATAATAATAATAATAATAATAATAATAATAAAGGATTTATTATTTATATTATTCGGCATTTACCGAGAAGAATTAGAACTAAAATAAAATATTTGTTACCGAATAGGTGGGTTAAGTCCATATTAAAACCATGTGATATAACACATGATAAATTTTGGTACAGGTCCCACGTCCTGGTTTAAGTTGTAGCCTTAATGTAAGTATTAACTAGCTTTATAGCCCGTGCGAGGCACGGGCATGCTCTAGTTATTTTCGGTTATGTTGGTCTCATCGTTTGGTGGAATGCATGTAGAAGAAAAGACATAAGCATGTAACGGTATATGAGTAGGAAATATGTCGAAGGTTTGATGATACATGTTTTACAAAATCCCAGTCTATAAGGTTGTTATTATGACCTGAGTAGGCGCAAATATTATGACTAATTAACATGTTTTGTTAGCACGCACGATCCTTCTGTACTGCAAGATTTCGTCGGTTATAATTTTGCCAATCGTATTTGAATGAGAAGATGGTTTTAGTGTCACTTTGAAAGAATATCGGGCATCTTTTATCATTTCCATTGCCCGGGGAACGTTGGCACTCCATTTACTTGTTTGTAGTTCATGGGGTAGTCGTGACCTTGTACAAGATTTCGGCGATTATAATTTTTCCAATTGTATTTGAATGAGAAGATGGTTTTAGTGTCACTTTGAAAGAGAATTGGGCGCCTTTTATCATTTTCATTGCAGGGGGAACGTTAGCACTCCATTTACCTGTTTATAGTTCATGGGGTAGTCGTTAAGTGGGTGTTGTAAAATTTGATCGGTGTGCATAATAGAGTAAAAATGTAGAAGTGCAAGTTGTATTAGTATGTGTGGATACACTATTTAAACGAATGCATACCACTTTGCCCGTTTTAAGAAGGGTCTCCTTGCAGACACGTTGAATACAATAATTGTACTGGTGTGGATATAATTTATTTTAGAAAACTATTACTTATACCTTTCAAGATAATGCTAAACTGATTCGTGATAAGTTACTCGTTTCACCTTACAATTGCCACTTGACACAAATAATTTAACATTTAGTACTTTTAATATTTTATCATAGATATTCAAAAAAATTAAACCAATTTAGTTTAGATTTGATTTAGTCGTACGATGACAACTTCAACTTTCTTGTAAAAATCTCCAACACAAACTTTTTTATTTATATACAAATATAAAATTTTTTTGCATTTTTCGGGTTCAATACTTTATATACTATAGTGGATTTTTCGAAAATGACCAACGTATAAAATTTATCTATTGAAGACGAGATTTATAATATATTGGATCATAATAAAACTACAGTTTTAATCTTATTAGTAGCTAAAATTTCAAAAATGCATATATAATTATAAGTTGTTAATATCTTATAATTAAACAATAATAAATGTAAAATAATGATAAAATCCATTTTTACGCTTATTATATATAAGGATATAATTGAAAAGAAGTAAATATGTTGATAGTTTTAAATTTTAAAAAAATATTAAAAAAAAATATAATGAGTGATATTGGATATAGATGTCAATATTTGTCACACTATCACCTAGGTTGTGGTTCAATTCACATTAAAAAGAAATTTTTTTATCATCAATATACAATTGGAGGGATAATTTATTAATCTAATATCATCAATATAATACTGAAAGGGTAATTTAGTAATCTAATATATATATAATCTGATAGTATATAGAATTTGTAATCTAATAGTATATATAATATGAGCCATTATGTACTTAATGCAAATAAACATGATTTATAATATAAGAATATTAATACAATCCTTTTTTATGGATCAATTCCAATTTTATAACATTTTTTTAAAATACAATTTTATAACATTTTGCGCGAGTTTTTCTCAAATATGGTTAGAAATATTTATTTAAGGCACTTGCGAATCGCATATTTTTCACAAAACCCAGATCCGGTTCGAGCCGAATAAATCCAAATAATATCTCGATTTGGACGTAGTCTTGATCAGGATAAAAGTCCAATCCAAAAAGCTAGAATTTTCAATAAAAGCTTAATTTTTTTAATTAAATCCGAAAAAATAAAAAAAAGGTAAAGTTAAAGTTAAAGTTATTAATATCTAAAATAATTTGTAAAAATCCGATTTGGCCCCTCCTGACCCGACCCTATCTACATGTATAAATATTTTAGAGAAAATTTGTCTCGATTTAAAAAAGCCCGGCCCTATCGGTTATCGAAAAATCCGACCTGAATCCGGATTACGTATCTCTATTCAGGGTAATAACTATAGAGGTGCTTATATTATTACTTATATTATCTGATATGTATGAATATAGTTGAGACAAAATGATTACTATTTTGTATTATTTTATATTATTGGATGCTCGGACTAAAAAGTGATATTATGTGACTAAAAATGCATTTGTACTTTGTCTTAAAATTGTGAATACAAAGGAAGAAACATAATTAAATTTAATTAAAGAGATACAAGTCTATTGGATATACTTTATACCAATAACCACTTTTATCAATAATCAGACAAATGAAATTATCATGAAAGAATCTTGAATAAAAACTAAAGTGTAAAATAATATTTGTGAAAGATATTACCACACTAATGGGTTCTATACCACAACAAAAAAGCTCAAGTAGCTCAATGGTTAAATTGGTGACTTGAAATTCTTAGTAATTAGTATTGATGTGTCTTAGGTTCGATTCCCATCAAGATCAAAATTTTCTTACATTTTTATAACATTTGACTTTGGAGGGGCAGTTATGTAATTTCAAGTGTTGAATAAAATGGTTCACAAAGTGCTTGTTGCAGTATAAGATATATAATAGATTTAAAGGATGTCATGTTCGTGTGTTCTCTGTTATTTATTACTCTACCATGATGCCATGAACTAATTTAATGAAGGTGAAACTGATGCTAGATTTTGTAATTACATTTTTTAAGAGTTTATTAATTAAATAATATTAGTTAACAAATAAATTTACCTAATAATAAATTATATTTTGTAAATTAGATCGGGAGTCGGGATTTTAGTGACGTCGCTTGTGGATTTTGTCATAGTGCGAGATTGTTATTTTTGAGGTACGAATATTCTTTTTTTTATTCAGCGTTACTCCTCTTAGAAATATTTAAATTAAATTCGTTTCGATCTCAAATTTGTTCATTTGATTTTTAATCGTTTGAAATCTGGAAATTGTTTTGACTTTGAAAAGTCTTTTTAAATCCATTTCCAAATATTTATATATTTGTTTCTCCGATCTTCTAATATTGTTATATTTTGTATCGGTTGAAAATAATGAGAATATCACCTTTATGTGATTTTAAAAAATTTGTGAAATTTGCTATTTGAACTCTTAGTGATATATGATATACCGAGTTAACCGACTGTAGCGGTATTACGATCATGTTATTGCGGAACCAGTGACATGGCATTTCCATGACAGTGTGATTGGTCAAGACGTATCATTTTGATAGCTCAGGAGGCGAGCTTTTGCGCATTTTGATATTTGTTTTATGATACGTGGGTGCACCCAGAGTTCGATTTGATTTGTGATTTGTTTTGGCGGTGATGATGTATATGTCATATACGTTATCTGGTTTATTGCATACATTACGGTACCCGATGTATGTATCTGTTCTAATCTCGGTATGAAATATCCTACCTATTTCGTTGCTTCAACCATGCTTATTTTTTTTTAAATAACTATTTTAGAAAATATGTATATCTGTTTTTCTGTTTTATAAACTGTATTCCAAATCCGTACTGGACGTTTGGCTCATGCCTTATTCATTTTCTGGATGGTGCCTAGAGCAACTCCAACCGGACACTAAATCACTATAATAGTGATATGTATAGTGTCAAAGCAACTTCAATGGAACACTAAAATAGTGATCCAAGGTCACCAAATGAGTTTTGGGTCACCAAATTTGGTGACAAAAGTACATTTGGTGATCTTTTGACACCAAATTTGGTGAATTTCAAAATTTCAACAATATCCCTATGTTTGTTAACAAAACAATTTTCTTCCATCTATGTCCTACTAAACTTAATTGTTTTTGTAAATTTTAACTTAAGATTTTATCAATTGAAACTTATTTTCTTCTTAACTTTTGTTAATTCTAAAATATTTTTTTGTATCTTTTTATTCTAATCTTTTAAATTTTATTTTTAAATTTTTTTTACTTTAAACTTTCACAATTTTTTTTTAAAATCATGAATTATAAACAACACACTAGATTTAATTATAAAAAAAAAATCATAAATTCATAATGATAAATTATTTAAAATATAAAAAATGAACAAAGTTAGAATATTCTATTTTATAGGTGAAAGATTCCTTTCACTGACAAGTATAGTGTCCTTGGTTGAAGTTTATTTTATGGATGATATCTTTTTGACACCAAAATAGTGTTACAGTGACACTATTTTGGTGTCCTTGGTTGGAGATGGTCTTAGGAGGATCTGGAACTATGTGAATGTGACTCTGTGAATAAGAGCTACCCTCTATTTTATTGATTAAGATTATGGACTTGTAGAATTATTTAAAATATTTAATTATTATTTTAGAAATTTAAGTGTTATGTATACATGTTTCTGGTTTAATAAATAGTTCCTCATTTAATTATAAACGTAGATGTTACGCTCTACTGGACTTTAAATTTTAATCAAGTGTGAAATTTAGATTGGAATTATGCAATGCTTTAATAGGATAATATTTAGTACATGTTGATCGGATCTAAATCTCCGATACATTTTACTTTATTGGCTAGGAATAGAAAAAGTTAAAGCTGTGAGAACAGATCAAAATGCGAACATTCTCCGTTGTTCCTTTTGTAATCGTAAAAGCAAGCATGCATACCTTAATCATAATAATTGTCTAATCTCAATTGCTGAGACATTGAGTAGATTTTAAGATTCAAAAGCAGAGTTCCGATTTTCCTTGTCTGGAGTTGGAATCGACAGTTGACAAGTCTGTCGTCTGGTTTTTGATCATAAATTATATATTTCAATCTATTCACGTGATGTCAAATTCAGGGTGTGTTAAGCAAATTTCAATTTCCTCCGATGTGTTTGTGGATATTCAGTAGAGAAGTTTCGGGTATTGAAATCAATTTTTCACGTAGAAAATGTATACGAATTCAAATAATACGTAATAGAATCAAATGAACTCGATCCTTATAAGTAAGTTCCATTTGAAGAAAAAACATAGATTAAGGTATTGTCCCGATCGTTTACACACTTGAGCCTATGAGTTCGATATTACTCAAACTTTGAAAAAATTTGTATCTTTGAAATTTCATCGTGAAGTTAAGGTTTATTCGCGAACCAACGTGTTACAAACAAAATCTGTAACTCATCATACTCTGCATAAATTTCAGTATGAACACATCACAAGTCTGCGCAAATTCCACATGATCACACATTTCTGAGGATTGTCTGTTAAAACATGTGATCTCTAACCTAATGGTTTGCGTATCACGGGTTCCACTAGCCAAAAGAAAAACACATTAAAGACTGACCAACTCCAAATTAGTCAAATAAAACCGAGAAACTCGAAGAGAAGCTAACCTCCTATGTGAAAACTAGGTTAAGGAAGCAGTACAAAATGTAACATGTGGGGCTTGATTAAGAATGTAAGAATAATTAAAGGTGATAAAAACATAATTATAAAATGATTAAGTAGTGGTGCGATAATGGCTGCATGACAAAGTGCAGGAATGGAGGGGGGGCTAGAAAATCGAGAGAAACATGTTTGCCTTGATCAACGGAATGGAAGACGGGTTTTGGGTGGTGAAGTGTTGTCGTTTTGCATGTAGATTAAAGGTGAAATGGTCGCATGCACTGTCTTGATTAACTCCACTGTCTTCGCAGATTCTTAGGAAATGTTTTGTTTGACCATCTGCCCCCCCTCCTCCTGTTTATATCCAGCTTTCACTTTGACCTCCATGTCACCAATTCCTCCATATTTTTATCTACCGTAGATTCACATTATAGTATAAATCGGTGTAATAAATTTCGGCTAATTCAATCGAATACTCGAATATTTAGATGAGTATTTGGACTAGCTAAAGTTCCGTGTTTATTGAATATCTACATTTTGTACTCGTCAACATGACATACTTTATTGGACACATTTTGTATGATTTTTTGCTTTCTCAATTAAATTTGAGTTTGTTTCAAAAAAAGTGTCTGAAAATTAATCAATTACTTGAATTTTGATGACGTAGTCAAAATATATTTTGGAATTTCATAACCTTTTGATATAAATAGGGTTGTTCACGTAAGGAGCTGAGCCAATCTTTGATATAAACGAGTCGAGCTTTACTTTTTTCTCTGATGAACCGAGCCGAGCCAAGCTTTCTTATCGCACAAAATTCGTGTTCGAGCTCGAGCTCGTTAACTAACGAGCCGAACACGAGTTTTTATCGAACAAAAACGAGCCGGGTCGAGCCGAGCTCATTACGACTCACAATTTTTATAGATAATAAAGCCCTATTTTTCATAGCCCAACAAACTAAAACATTTTTTGTCGAAACCGAATCCAATTTTCCAATCAATTCTCAATAAACCTAAAATACACATACTATAAATTGCAAAATTAATTTAAAATGTTAACAAATAATATAAAAATATATCGAATATATCTTAATTTTTTCGAGCTTTATCGAGCCGATCTCGAGCCGAACAAGCTGGAGTCGAGCTCAAGCCGAGCTCAAGTCGAGCTCATTAATAGCTCGGCTCGAGCTCGTTTTCTTAACGAACAATTTTTTGTGTTCGAGCTCGAGCTCGAGTTCTTAACGAGCCGAGCCGAGTCGAGCCCTTAACGAGCCGAGCTCGAACTTGTTCACTTTGTTCGTGAACAGCTCTAGATATAAATGAGTCAAATTTTATTCTACTCGAACATTGCAAATTTTATTTTTTGTTATTTTTCAAATTTTATTTTGAATTTAAGATAAATAACTTGATCGTAGCCAACTCGAAATCGAGTTAATATGCGCCTCAACTAATTTCATTTACACGCTTACAAAAAGATAGATTATGCTATCTAAATAACTCTAATTTTATCAATGATATTGTACTGCGGTAATTGATTTTCCTGAGTAATCAGACTCATAAACTTTACAAAATAATACTCCCTCAGTCCCATTTTTATTGTCCACCATCAAACCCCACTTTTTAAAATAAACTGATAGTTATCAAAAAATTGTATTGCTTTTCATAAAAATTAACATAATTTACACATAATTTACCATATAAATTAAAAGTGGACAACAATTTTGGTACGAACGAAAAAGGAAATTCTGGACAATAAAACTGGGACGGAGGGAGTATATGTTTTAACAAATTTTGGTGCTAAACGACAATCGAATCGGAAAACAAGAAAAAGACTCCTTCGCTTGAATTATCTTATCTAACATCGATTTTTCAAAACATTTTTTTGCTAAGTAATTTCCGGTACTCTTAAAAGTTTAACAATATATTAAAACTAAAAAGAATAAATTGTACTCCCTCTGTCTCATCCATTTCAATATAGTTTTTATTTTGGGACACCTCTCTCATTTCTATATATTTCAAAAATAATAATTTTTAATAATATAAAACATTATTATACCCAACGTCTTTCTACACTATCTCAAATTTATTATTAAATATTGATAGGTCCTACCACTTTATCCATTTTTCATTTAAATTTACTCATTTTTTATATATTTTCTTGATTTCCGTGTCTATACCCAGTACTAAGGGGCTATTTGGCCACTCTCATTTACATATAAGAGTTTATGAGAGGTGTTTGTGTACTGAATTTATTTGATAACTTATAACTTATAATTTGATAAGTTGAATGTTAGAAATTACTAACATTTTACTTAACTTATTAACTTATTCTTTGATTTCTTTATATTTCTAATATTTTATACACGCACTAACAGGATAGTCGCATCGATCATCATAAAGCTGGATTGTTTTTTGCTAACAAACTATGCATTCATGCAATAGGCCCAAAGTAAGTTAAAACTCATTATCCTAAGAATCTATTCGATTCGAAGTATGAATATGGAATCGATGGGCAATGTCACTTGCAAAAGCAGCCCAATTTTTATTATATTTTTGTCAAGAAAAGTAGCCCAATTATGTTTCGGAGCAATTGGTTCAAATTTGCTACTTATTGGGCTTACCGTCATAGCTACTTGCCCACCAATTTACAAGATCCACAACAGGATTATTATTTATTTATTTTACATTGCTGACTCCAGAACCCAGAGTAAAATCTTATAGTGAAAATTCAATTAAATCTAGGACAAAGTGAGAAGAAATGATAGAGGTACCGGTTTTTTTTTTTTTTTTTTTCAAATGACATATGCCAAAATTTAATTTGTGGTAATTATAAAAAATAACGGGGTCATCATGCAACATGCATACATATATGTCACAAATAAAAATTCGTCATATGTTATTTGAGAAGAGTTTTGGTACCAATTTGTAGTACCTATAACATTTCTAGGCGCCATTGCCTATTTGTTCAACAATCTCTGCTACGACTATGATCTTAATTAAAACAAGTGTAAATATGATACAAAATTTAATCATAAATATGTACCCATTAATTGAAATTTATACTTTATAAATTAAATCAAAATAATTGTAAGGTTTATTAGTTAAATAAATTTTTAGAAACCACGTGTAGGATTTTTTTTTTTGATAGGTAAAAAAAAAACCATGTGTTGGATTAGTATATATTAGTGGTTCAGGAGTTACATTTTAAAGGGGTTAAATATCAAAGTGTTCATGGAAGCGAACATCATGTATTATTTTCATCACTTATTTCAACGGGGTATCGTTTGAATCACTAAAATCATCGTAAACATCAAACATATAACTCTAAACATGTGTTCGAAAAGTAAAAATAACTTTTCTCAAGTTCCACACATATTTCTTCAATACTAGTGCAACCAAATAAAAAATTAGGAATTCTAGTATTTTAGATAATTTATTTAGATTTTAAAAAATTCATTTACTATTTATTTTTAATTAAATAAAAGTAGATAACTATAAAATTAAAAATAAATAGTAAATAATTTTTTTAAAATCTAAATATAATATCATAAATACTAGAGTTCTTAACTTTTCATTTGGTTGCGGTAGCATTCAAGAAATATGTGTAGAACTCGATATAAATTATTTTTATTTTTCGAACACATATTTATTTAGAGGTATCCGTTTGATATTTATGACGACTTTAGTGATTAAAGTGATACCTCGTTGAGATCAGTGATGAAAGTGATATCCGGTTTTCACTTCAGTAACCACTTTAATATTTAACCACATTTTAAAGTTATAAACTTGACCTCCTCACATGCATTTTCAAGTGATTCGAATTTAAAAATTCAGATAGAGAGATAAATAGAGTGAATAATTACAAATGAATAATGCTAAATGTACTGAATTGGGTATCAAAATACTTACAAAATGACACGTGACTTTATGTGATTGATTTAATATTAATAGACCCCATGTATTCATATCATTTTTAACAATTAAAACATTTCAAATTGACATATTCATTAATGTCATGTTATTTTATACCTAAATTTTGTACAAAATTCGATATCTCTAGCATTAGTAATTACAAATTTACAATGTCGGTTTTTGTAAAAATAGAATAATTACAAACAGCGAAGCTTCCTCGACGTTGCTTTTTTGAAAGAACTTCCAACTCATACGCTTTCCGTTTTCTTGTCGTGCCTTTGTGCTTAAGGCTCCACTGTCCCTATTTCATGCTATAAAAAGCATATTTAACGTGTAATAAAAGTAACACAAAAACACACCAAAAACAACAAATTCTCCAAAAACAAGCTAAAAATTTAGTGAGGTAGAAGATCAAAAATGGTGAAAGACAGGAAGATCGGAGTGGCTATGGATTTTTCGACTAGTAGCAAGATGGCACTTGACTGGGCTGTTGATAATTTAGCTGATAAAGGTGACACTTTGTTTGTCATTCATATCATGTCCTCTTCTCATGCAGAGTCTCGCAATAAGCTCTGGGCTGCATCCGGTTCTCGTAAGTCCTATCACCATTCTCGATATTTTAATAAATGATCGGAAATGTGGTATTCAGTGCACAATACTCTCGTTTTTTTTAGTTATACGAATACGGATTATTTTTGTGGGTTAAATTAGTTTGCATTTGAACGGAGATCTTATATGTACTGATTGATTTTGATAGCTTTGATTCCATTGGCGGAGTTTCGGGAAATCGAGGTTCTAAAGAAGTATGGTGTGAAGGTTGATATTGAAGTTCTTGATGCTCTTGACACTGCTGCTAGACAGAAAGAGGTGTTGTATCAACATTTTGTCTTTTCTTTTTTACTTATTTTCTGAAATTATGTATGTTTACTTATGTTGTGTGAATAATTATTTCTTCATATTTTGGTAGATTAAAATTGTTTCGAAATTGTACTGGGGCGATGCGCGAGAGAAACTGTGTGAGGCTGTTGAAGATCTGAAGCTGGATTCTTTGGTTATGGGTAGCAGGGGATTGAGTGGCATCAAAAGGTTAATCTAACTATCTTCATTCTACTACTTTCGAGATTGGAATAATTTTTTCTTTAATTTGTGTCGTTTTGAAGTAATTTCGAGAGCTAATAAGAAGCTGATGATGATGCAGGATTATACTGGGGAGTGTTACAAACTATGTGATGGCACAGGCTTCTTGCCCTGTTACAATTGTCAAGCAAATTGAGGCCATCAAGCACTGATGAATAACTGATACATTTTTACTGTTATATCAACTTTAATAATTGGCGTGTACAGCTTATGATCATTCTGTCGCTGCATGTGTTCTGTGTTTCTTGTATGATGAGTTATTTGTTCGCTTTTCTGGGCCTGCTGGTTTAATCTTGATGTGTTTCTGCTAGTCTTGTTTCACCTCTCATTAACAAAAGCTTTAAATCCCGAGTTCCAAAGAGAGGTTCAAGACATTACACAAAAACTAACATATGAGCATCAAAGTGTTCCCGTAACAGGACATCTTGTACAGATGTTCTACAAGATTCACATTTTCTAGTTTTTGGTTGTGGAATGCGACAAAAATACAAGATTTAATTCCTAAAACGAATACAGTGATATGGTAAACGAATTGCATACTACATCATCAAACTCCTGTAAGAACATTAATCTCCGATAAATGTAAACAACCTACAAATGATATCAATTAGTTGTTAAAGAGGAGAAAATATATTAGAGAATATAGAGGGGGTTCCGGGAAATACTTGAACAAGCACTAGTTTTTCTATTCGTCAAAACTATTAGGCTAAGCCACTGTGTATAGGCAATCATCAACCCATTCACATAATCTTGGGAACGTCTCTTTTGTAAGCAATTGTATTCCCACCAACTCCAGTGTGACACCAAGCCATAATGCTACGAAATTACCAGCAATGTCAACTAGTCCAATCTCATCTCCCCCGAAGAACTTTTTGCCTTTGAGTTCATTCTCAAGTGTTTTCAAATTCTCAAGTGTTTTCAAATTCTCAGTAGCTTCTTCAATGGCCTTTTCTCGTTCGTCCTTCCCTTGGGTCTTCTTGATCCTCCATATAGCAGGGTAACACTGAATATCACAGCAGCAAGTAAAATACAGAATATGCCATATTTTCTGATTTTAAGCAAACAAGGCGTTGATATGCAGAAAATGGTAAGCTATATATACCTTATCATCGATGAATCTTGCCCAGAAACGAGCCGTGGCTCTGGCATGAGGATCTTCGGGCAATATAGAAGGTCCAGACTTCCAGGTCTCATCAATGTACTCTAGAATGACCAGAGACTCACAAATTGGCTTCCCATTGTGTAATAGCACGGGGACTTTCTTATGAACGGGGTTGTATTCGAGAAGCTCAGGGCTCTTCTCGGGCAACAAATTCATAATCTATGCCTTTCATTTTTAGTGCAATTTCCACTCTTTTACTAAAAACACTTCCCCATACACCTAACAACTTCACTTCTTGATCATCCATTGTTACAAAGATTGGATCTTTAAACTGAAGAAAACTCTGTCTTGCCTGCAGAGGTCTAAATATTGATGTACCTCAGCTATTTGATATGCTTGCTTGCTAGAAGTTGCCAGACAACATGTTTAGATTTTCAACTACCCTTGATAAAAAAATCTATTTGATTCTTTCACATGGAGGACAGGGACATGGACCCAGGTTCCCAATTATTCAACTGATCTCTACCAAATCCACAAATAAAATGGATTTACAACAAATGACCCAAGGGGTGACCTCATTCAAAATACTGTCCTTAATTGACAGCTACCAATTTACCGTATTAGTTCGAGTTTCTATACGTAGGTGATTAAGAATGGAATGAGTTAAAGAATGAAAGTTGTGAGTATTTCACTATTTTACACTTTAAATCTCATTCCATTCCATTCCATTCCAATCATCCCAACCAAACACAACATAAGAGTCCATTTATGTTTTCACTGTAATATCTCCAGTTGTTTAGTAGTGTATCTTTCAGTAAGGCCCTAAGGGATATAGTTATCTATTTACTGGTGTAGGCAGTTCAAAATTCTGGTATAATATGGATAATTAGGCAAGCAAGCTGATAGATACCAATATCATTCATAAACACACTTAACAAGGTAGAACATAGAAGGAAGAAAGGAAAACTAACAACTGCATATAATGCTTCACAGTTGTTGATATTATACAAGCAGCAGACTGATAAACATACAACACATTCTTGATGATACAGCAGTCTGGATAGGACCGATTTTTATTTTCTTACAGCATTTACAGGATCAGGACCGACCCAGATTGGTTCGGTGCTGTCCGATTAATGGAATCCTTGGACTCAACAAGCTCTTGATGATTTAAGCTAAAGTCTGGCTTACGGACACTCTAATTGATAGGCAAGATGAACTGGCTATCACTTCACCACACTGTAAACATAGACTACTAAATGACATGTAAAAACAAGACATGTATAGGAGTTTACCCAAGCTTTGTAGTACTGCTTAGAAAAATATCAAAGCAGTATCGATAATGCATTCAATCATTTATATGGTCGACTTAGAGAGCGAGGTGGTTCATAACTCTTCCTTAGTAGGCAAGGTTAACTTAACAATGCTGCAATATAGGTCAGGAACATCTCTTTTGAAAGAAATTCTACCAAGCCAAAGCGCAAATTCATAAGTGATTACTGCATCTTTGGTGCAATCTTTAGTTTTCAAATTTTTGCTAAAAGGCCTTGCCCATACACCGAAATACTTCACATGTTGTTCTTAGCCAGCCATCGAGAGATAGCACGAAAACGGTCTAACAAGTCTTCCCTAGCAGGCAAAGTTTCCTTAATAATGCTGCAATTGAGGTAATCATCAACCCAGTCACATAATCTAGGGAACTTCTCTTTTGTAAGCAATTTTATCCCCACCAACTCCAGTATGACATCAAGCCAGAGTGCTACGAAATTAGCAGCAATGTCAACTAGTCCAATCTCATCTCCACCGAAGAACTTTTTGCCTTTGAGCTCATTTTCAAGTGTTTTCAAATGCTCCATAGCTTCATCAATGGCTCTCTCTCGTTCGTCGTCCCCTTGGCTCCTCTTGATCCTCTGGATAGCAGGGAAACACTGAATATCACAAATCAAAGAATAGGTCAATTTGCTTGCAGTAAGTAGGTAAATATATATAGAAACTGGCATATTTTCTTGATTTTTTAAATAAAAAAACAGGACATGAATTATAAACAAGGGTAAGCTAAATATACCGTGTCATCGATGAATCTTGCCCAGAAACGAGCCAGGGCTCTGGCATGAGGATCTTGGGGTAATATAGAAGGTCCAGACTTCCAGGTCTCATCGATGTACTCGAGAATAACCTGAGACTCACAAATTGGCTTCCCATTGTGTAATAGCACAGGGACTTTCTTATGAACAGGGTTGTATTGGAGAAGCTCAGGGCTCTTGTTGGACAAATCTTGGGCAACAAATTCGTAATTGATGCCCTTCATTTTCAGTGCAATTTCCACTCTTTTGCTAGGACAGCTTCCCCATACACCTAACAACTTCACTTCTTGATCATCCATTATTACAAAGACTGAATCTTAAAACTGAGAAAAACTCTGTTCTGTCTTTTAAGGTCAACAAAAAGAGTTCCCAGCTATTTTATGTGCTTGCTAGCCAAACTGCATGATTAAATAATCAACAAAGCATAATAAAAAACTCTTTGATTCTTTCACATGGAGGACAAGGACATACATGGACCCAAGTTTTCAATAATTCAACTAATCTCTACCAAATACTGTGGATATAGTTACTCCCTCCGTACCTCTCAATTCTTTACATTAAAAACACGTCACGAAAGTTAAAAAAAATATAAATTAAAAGAAAGTGTAAAGAAATGAAAGGGAAGAGTATTTATTTACTGGTGTAGTCAGTTAAGAAATTTAGTATAATGTGGATAATTAGGCAGTGAAGCTGCTAGATATAGTATCAAATTAATATCATTATAATTCATAAATATTGTCAAAAAAACAAAAATATCTTTCAGAAACACATTGAACAAGGTACACAACATATACGAAACAAAAGAACTAAAGATTGCATATGATGCTACAAACCCCATTTCTGAGGTTAGAGTTCGGATAGGATTTATTGGACCAGCAGACCAGGACCGACCCAGATTGGTTCGCTGCAGTCCAATTAATGAAAGCTTTGGACTCAACAAACTCTTGATGATATAATAAAAAATATGGATTACAGACACTCTAACTGATAGGCAAGATGAAGAAGACATTACTTCAACACATTGTAAACATAGACTCCAACATGACTCGCTCCTCACTCCATAAAATCATGTAAAACAAGACACTAGTAGAAGTTTACCTATTAGCTCTGCAGCAGGACTGAGTACAACAATATCAAACCAGTATCAATAATGTATTCACTGTTGGAAATAATCAATACTACAGCAACATGGAGGTACAACAACATGGAGGCAGTTATATAATAGATATAGCAATGACAGGCCAAGACCAAAGTTAACAAAACAAAGCATGAAGATCGAAAGCATGCATATCAGAAACTGATAAATAACCAGGGAGACAGAAACAGTACCTGTAGCCATAGCTTAACAGTGTATATAAGAACAGAAATAACGAAGCAACAGCTGAGTCGTCAGGAATTCGAGAAATCCTGACTGTTCTTGAAGAGTTATTCGCCCCCACTTACTGTGTCAGGTTGTCGACGAGATACTACTTCCAGGATAAAACAGCTCCGAGCAAGGTGTTCACAGCAACAGCAGCGCTCAACTACGACTAGGCCTGAGCATTCGGTCGGTTCGGTCCAGAACCGGACCGAACCGAAAGAACCGAGAACCGAATAATATATTTTTCTGGAACCGAACCGAACCGAAATTATGTGCGGGACCGAACCGGAACCGAACCGAAATAATTCGGTTAATTCGGTTCGGTTTTGAGAACCGAAATTCATAAAAAAAAAACCTTATGTTTTTTTGTTGTAAACTTGTAATTTAAATCCTCACTGATCTCTGATTCTTGATTAGAAATAGCAGCACCATCAATAGATTTTTAAATTAGAATCTCTGATTTTCGAATCGAATATAGCACGATAGAATCAGGTTCTTTAATCTTTGATTCTTAATTCTTTAATTGGAATATTTGATTCTTGATTACAGATTTACAATTTTAGCAGAGGCTAGGGTTTAGTGTTACTCGTGACTCGTTTACTCGTGACTTGTGTAAACTGATTGAACTACTGATAATACATGCATTAGACTATACATATAAAATTAATATATATAAAATATATAATAAAATATTCGGTCTATTCGGTTCTAACCGAATTTTTTTAAAAAGAACCGAACCGAACCGAAATTTATTTCGGTCTATTCGGTCCGAATTGAAAAAACCGAAATTTCAGAAAATGGGAACCGAACCGAACCGAAATTACACGGTTCGGTTCGGTTTTTCGGTTCTGGTTCGGTTCTGCTCAGCCCTAACTACGACCAGCACCTCAGTCGCCGGAGAACCAGAAAACTACAGAGAATACTATATGGAGAGGGAGGGCAGAGAGAGTTTTTTGAGAGAAGTGTGTTTTGCAAACTTCTGTGTTTTTTTTTCAACTGAGCTACAAGGGCCACTATTTAGTGGTTCCTTTCTGTAACTGAAGCACACACATTAATTTACGTAACAGCTGATCATATTAAAAAAAATCAAAACTGACCATTAAAGAATAAAACGTTTTGATTGAATTTAATAACCTGTAGCTGTTACATATTTTTCATGTTTATCCACATATCAGTTTTAATATTTATTTTAAACAAATCCATCAAATCATGTCCAGGTTTATATCAGTTTTTGTTGCCCATCAGAGTTTAGTTTCTGCCCATCAGAGTTTTACTTGTTGTCCATCAGAGTTTACTGACAAACCAACTCAATCAGAGGTCGCCTCGCGTACGCGAGACGCCGAGACATTCGCCCTTCGACCCGATCCGGTGCGGTGCGTGGCGTGGCGGGCGGCGGCGCGCGTGAAGCACACACTAACACCATGTACCATCACACACCTTAGTAGTTGTATACTACTACTCATGTGTGTAATGCTATATAAAGCCACCAAGTCCCCTTATTCTTTTCTATGTGGGATAAATGAAACATCATTATAACAAGTTTTTTTTCAAGCTACTACCTTCATCTCAATTTCTCTTATGGATTTAAACAAAAAAATTATTAAACCCATACATGAAAGTTTAAGTTCCCATAGCAAGGAACAACTTCCAATCATTATAAATTTGAATTAACATCAAGAATATACTTAATTATATCCTTAAACTATCAATTTTCTAACATTCACTCATTAAACTGGTCGGCTTAGAGAGAGCGTATGTGGTCTAATAAGTCTTCCCTAGTAGGCAAGGTTTCCTTAACAATGCTGCAATTCAGGTAAATATCAACCCATTCACATAATCTTGGGAACTTCTCTTTTGTAAGCAATTCTACCCCTGCCAACTCTAGCAAGACACCAAGCCAAAGTGCTATGAAAGTAGCAGTTATGTCAACAAGACCAATCTCATCTCCACCAAAGAACTTCTTGCCTTTGAGCTCATTTTCGAGTGTTTCCAAATGCTCCGTGGCTTCTTCAACAGCTTTCTCTTGTTCCTCTCCTTGGATCCTCCAAATCCTCTTAATAGTAGGGGAACACTGAAAATCACAAATCAGCGAATGGGTGAATTTGTTTCCACTAAACAAGGAAAATATAGGAAATTCCAGACCATCTTTAATATTTTTAAAAGAAGGGAAATGAATGATAAAGGGGGCCAATAGTTTCGAGTGAAAGTCTTAAGTACGTGCAGAAAAGTTCGGTCCTAAAGTAGTTACCAGAAGGTAAACGTCATGAACTTCAATATTTTTTGATGGTCAACTTAAGGTCCTTGTTAACACGTGGCAGCCAAGTGCTGGTGTTTTCAAGTGACAGTGACTCACTCTAAGACTCCCTATGTTCCTACCACGTCAAAAAAATAAAAAAGCAGCAGTTAGTGGGTTTATTTGGGTCGCCATTGCGACACTTTCGACCTCAGGAGGTTTCTTTATTACATCCATGGCTGAGCCCTTCTGCAAACAACCAGACCTGTCCGCTACTGAACTTTCACTAAAGCCCCAGGTTCATGATTTTTAAGCCATAATTCTCTAAGTAAAATGCTTTTCTCTTCTACAAGAAGCAAGAGGAAGTGACAACATGAGGATTTGCATGATATCTATAAGCCTGTAGTGAGTAGTCCCATCTATGTTAGTAATCATAAAAAATCAAGTCTGTATATATGTGTATAAGACTACAGCGGTAGGAGAAGATCCTGGCTGTTTAGTCAAAAATCCCAGACCGGGGTGATATAGGTGAAGTTGGGATTATGATTCTTGGGAAGGTTTGTGTTAAGAGACTGCGTCTCGGAGAGTTAAACACGGAAATAAATGAAGTGCAGAGGAGGTGGGACGAGGTGTTCAACGAAATGCCAGGAGATATCGCTTCAGCTATATGCACCGATTCACTAGCCCATTCTTCTTTTTTGCGTTCTACTTTAAAAGCAATCAAATTTCGAAATGGTTCTTGTTTTGGTTTCTTTGAATATGGGGAATGGACTATACGGTTCTTGGTTCATGGGAAAGGGGAGTTTTTTAGGCATTTGCAGTGACGGATCTAGGGGAAGTCCAGAGGGGTCCCTGGACCCCCCTTCCGCCTGGACCACAGACAAAGCTCCGTTACTTCTGTATACTGTAGCCACTGGTTACTATACTTGCTGTGTATGTATAAAGGAAACGTACGGTATGAAGTTGAATCAAAGACAATGTTGGCTTATAAGCAAGCAGAGGAAGCTATTGTCTCCAATGAAACAGAACATGAAGCAAACAGGGAAGATAATAGCAGTAGCAAGCATGACATGAGTAAGGAAATTAAGTCAAAAGAAAGCTCGAGAAGACGAAAACCATTGAAATATTATAATTTGATATTGGTAAGCTCATAATATAGGCGCTGCTCATCATAGATCGCTCAGAGCCGTACGACGCTGTACCAATATCTATTGCTGATGCTACATGGGTAATATTATGTTAGACCTGTATGCTCGATTGTGTACTAGAACTTGCTAATCGCTCCTGTCACCATGTTGTTAGTGTTAAGTAACCGGTCCGTCTAAAATCTAAAGACATCATAGGAAGAACCCAACAGGATCTTATATTATTCAACTGCTAGTATCAGCTTCTTATACCATTTTGATTAAGAAAAGACCCTTTATAGCAGTTACTCTGTTGACACACATAAATGTTATTTTTTTAATACAAACAGTCAAACTAAGCAATTCCATGGATGATTTAGTAATGTGAATTTGCATGAAAAAAACCAGGTTACCTTGCCAACTAAAATAACTCATACAGTGACTAATCAATTGATCTAAAATCTGATAAATAGAGTTGAAGAAGAGGCCCCATAAGTTGCATTTGAGGTGATAGACCGAACATATATATGTTTATCCCGTTTAATACATTGGTGCTTGGTCTTTGAGTCACATGTGTGCTTTTTTGCCAAATTTGAAATTGCACTAAATCACACATTTTTGACTCAGTAAACCTTGCACCTCAGCACTGGCTTTCGAGTAAGATGAAGTGTTAATTTATAATATACAATCCTATTAAACTCTCATATTAACACCTAGAAGAGCTGCTAACTTAACGAAATTTGTAAAATTGTTTTTACTTTAACGAATTTATATGTACTAGCTTATAACCCGTGTCAAGCACGGACCGAGCATGAGTCGACATTAAAATATTAGTATTAATAAATTATTAATGAATATTTTTTAAAAATGTATTTTTCGAGAATTGAATGATAAAAATATATAATAAATAAATAACTATTTAATTATGTAGTTATAGACAATCGAACCGTGCATAAAGCTAAAGAAATCAATATATATATATATAAAGGAGGATACGCGGGAGGTGAGTTGGCGCCCTTAAGATTGTCTCAATCTATTTTTCTAATTTTTCTAGAGGTTTACAATTTTAAATACTGATAAATAAATAAAATATTCTTTAGCATATTAGAAGTAGAATATGTGTTCGAATTTATAGAAGAGAAGAGTTCGAATTTATAGAGAAGACATATAATTAAAAGTTCTATTTGAAGTAGAATAGGTGTTTGAATTTGTAGAGGGAAAGAGTTCAAAAAAGAAATACTTGCAAAGTTCTATTTGAAGTAGAATAGGTGTTTCGATTTATAGAGGAAAAGACTTCGGATATAAAAGAAGTACTTGCAGTTAAAAGTTCTATTAGAAGTAGAATAAGTATTTGTAATACATAACTAAAAATTCTATTTGAAATAGAATATGTAAAGTTATATAGGTATTTTTTCAACGAAAGAGTGTCTGATTAGAAAGGAGTATGGTAACATAAAAATTAATATATAAGACAAGTATATATTCAATATATTAAATTTGAGATTTTCATATTAAAAAGGAAAGTGTGTTTCACGGGAGGACGGCTTATTAGCGAGGACCGAGTAATTTTCGTAATTTATTTGATAGAGTTTTTTAAAAAAATTATTACGCCGCCGCGAAGCGCGGCTTTTTCATGGCGTCTTTATAATCGTTTTAATCTATTTTTCTAATTTTCTAGAATTTTTGAATTTTAAATACTAATAAATAGAAAAAGTCATTTAACATATTATAAATAGAGTAGGTGTTTGAATTTGTAAAGAAAGAGAGTTCGAATTTGTCATTTAATCTAAATGTAGAGTAGGAATCAAAGTATACACATTCGAATTTATATTGATTTCAAATTTATAGAGTCATCTTCTAAGTAGAAAAGACATTCGGTTGGAAATATTAGCCTGATTCCTTCATATATATTGATCGAACGAAATTAACCCTTTCCACAGTTTCATAGTTACACTACAAGGAAACAGGACAAAACTGACCACTGCATATGATCGGTTATGTGAGTTTTCACAAATTAATATGTGGGTCCACTTACAACACGTGGCACAACGTGGCACCACGTCAGTAAACTAAAACCGACCGTAGGCGGTCGGTTATATCAAAATGTAAAATGTTGACTGACACACATAACCGACCGTGGTCAAATGTGCACAATCGGACGGTTTTATAGCAGTACGCTGGTTAATTGTCAAAACCGACCACCTTATAACCGACCACTCTGTAAGGAGATGGTCGGTTTTACACTTTGAAGGTGGTCGGTTATGTGTTTGTACGGTCGGTTTTCTGGTAATGGAATGGTAAAAAACGGTCGGTTATGCAGCATAACGGTCGGTTTTCTGTGTTTATTTTTAAAAAAAATTGCAGATTCTGCTGTTTTCCCTGTACCATTCCAATACCAATATCAACCAACACATTGTATCCCCTGTACCATTCCAATTCCAATACCAATATCAACTATAACATTAAATCCTATACCACTAACTACAACAAAATGAAGCGCAAACATAATTGATAAAAGATAAACATTAAAACCAAATTCAAATCCGATAAACGGATAAACCATAAAATGTTAAGTCCGATATTTTCGGACATCCAACCAACAAAGTAACATCATTACAACCAACCAACAAGTTCAGATTTAAAATGCATAAAACAAAAGACATAAAGAACTACGACGACAAAGAAACCGGAGAGTCGTCGGAACCATTCCCATCTTGGCCATCCCCACCATTGCCTTCATCATCGCCAACCTCCACGTCCGAGGCCACGTCCGAGGCCTCGTCCACATCCGTATAATCTCTTTCTTCCAAAGCAACCCGATTCGCCGCTTCCTATATGCACATATAATTCAATTAAAATCCAATACTATATTCTAAATGGACACAAATACAAAATGGGATCTAACTATTACCGCTTCGACACGCGCTTCAGTTTTTTGAAGGACATCATCAATCAAGGTTCCGATAATATGTACAATCTCGCCGCCAATGAGACTATTCCATTGAAGTCTTTGAGTTGGATCGGCGGATGGATCAGAGGCTTCGAGGGCGGTGCGTGCAAAGTTGGCTATCTCTTCATCGGATAGTTGGCGAGCGAATCGATTAGGATTGGCGCGAATCTCCGTGAGCACATTTCTAACAATCGAGATATAAACATTGTCGGGGAGGACATCACGTTGTCTTGGAGCGGATGAAGATGAGCCGGCTTCACCTCGGGTGGAATCCCTATAGCGAGTGGCAAGTGTGGGAATAAGATCACTAGCTCGAAGAGTGGGGAACCCGAGAACATAATTCTTTTTAGGTTTTTCACCTTCGGGAACCCCCATTGCTTCCATCCACCAATCCCAAGGCTCATCTCGATCACCCGTTTGAGTTATCTCCACCGGCATACGATCAAGAATAGCGGCATATCGTTCCTACACATTTTTCAAGTTTTATTAGAACAAATAACTTTTTTTACACTTATAATAAAGGTGAAAAAAACAAAAAAATGAGATTACCGCAATGCGCATGGCGCCCGGAGTAGTGTATTGAGGGTTGTTTGGATCGGAGCCAACTTTCTTATGGCATTTATCCCACACCTCAAGTCTAGTTGGAGGCTTACGGCTTTTCCTTGTCATTTCCTTACAAATATAAAATAAGCTTATATTAGTAAATTAGTTATGTTATAAAATGAAATTAATAAACTTGTGTGTGTGTGTGTATACATATTTAAATATTATTACCCTTCTCACGGTGTTGAATGACCGAGCACCGGCACTATGCAACCTTTCAACATGGTCGCGGTTTGAAGCTCCAACCTTTGCCCTATGCAAGTGCCCTTCATCCGTCTCCCAATAATTTAAAAGATCTTTCCAAAATGCAAGAGACCAATAAGGGGGCCTTAACGACAACTTCGAAACCCCGGTCTCCTCCACTTTTGTCTCCACTCTCTTCTTAAGCTCATTCATAGTCCTTTTTACTGTTTTCTTTATGTGATCTTCAACAATCCTTCTTGATTGTGAACGGCTTTGTCCCCTTTCATGCTTATAAAAATCCTACAAAATAGGAACAAGTGATAGTGTCAAATTCATATTCAAATCAAATTCATAACTAAATAAAAAAACAAATATAATAAAAATTAACATTGTATTACTTACAAAAAACTGATTAGTCCTTTGCTCCAACCATTTTGGATAAGCCGCGTCAATGTCACTAAAAGTATAATGACCCATAGGCCATTTCTCACGAATCATCCCAAGCAAAGTCTTTTTTGCCGTATTATCTTCGATACTATATAGAACAATTTAAATTATGAACACAACAAACATGATACTATATAAAACTATTAAACAACTAATTATACTAGGACAAATAAATAAAAGTAGACTTACTGTCCATCGGAGATATTGATACGTTGTGGTTTAAGTGGTTTTTTAGCTCCGGAAATTCCGCTTGAATGTGATCGCGGTTTCCTTAGTCGATACACATGTTCTTCTACATTTGTTGGGTCCACATTTGTTGGGTCCGAATCGCCATCCGAATCCGTTGGCTCATCACGCAAGGCCAACGTGCTCTTTCCCTTGCTCTTGCCCTTTCCCTTTCCATTTCCATTCCCATTTCCATTTTTTGTTTGTTTACCTTTACCCTTGCCCTTATCTTTTTCAACTTCCTTACCTTTCCCTTTCCTTGCCATCATCAATATCACCATTCCAATCAACATGGTAAACACTAGCCAACCAAAGAGCCCCTAAAATTTTAAAAAAAATACGAATATAAGTACATATCGTTAATATCATAAAACCACAAGTTCATATCTCTATGTCACAAGTGCATGTTTTGCAATCAAATGAATCATAAATATTTCACATTATATAAAGTCACAAGTTCATGTTTTGCAATCAAATGAATCATAAATATTTCACATTATATAAATCAAATCCAAAACATTATATAAAAACAAATAATCAAAGCAAGTAAATCTAATTCTTAAATCCAATTCTTAAATCCAATTCTTAAATCCAAAACAATGCTCTAATAAATATCTCAATATCAACATAGACTAATAAAACAAATACATACATATAAGAACATATCAAATGGTAGTATCATTACCGACCGATACGTGCATGCAAAAAAAGTAATTTTCATGTGTTTTCAAACAAATTATACAAACCGAGCAAGCAAACAACTAATCGAAGCCATAAACAAATAATCGAAACCATAAATCGAATCAAACCAACAAACCCTCATAATCAAACCAATAACCCAACAAAAAATACACATACATAGAAACAAATACAATCAAAATATAAAAACGAAACAAAGAGAAACAAATAATCGAAATTGACAAAGAGAAACAAATAATCAAAATATACATACACGAATTCATACACACACACACACACACACATACACACACACACACACACACACACACATATATATATATATATATATATATATATATATAGAGGATTAATAAAACTCACATCAAGTTGAGAAAGTGGAGATGATGAATCCCTAAATTGAGAGGCACGGATTCGAGTTGAACGAACTGAACGGACCGATTTCGCCATTTGTGAGAGAGTTTAAGAATTGAGAGAGTTTGAGAGTTTTTAGTGTTTGGTAAAAAAGGAATGTGAAAGTGCAGATTCTTTAATTATACCCAGACTAAAACCGACCGATCGGGTGGTCGGTTTTATTATTGGGCTTTGTGACACATGCAGAACGACATCGTTTTGTTAATGGCGGGGGGTTTAATTTTTAGTGAAAATTTTTCCCCCAAAAATTTGACGGTCGGTTTTATTATAGTCGGTCGGTTTTAAGAAACCCTAGAAACCCTAATGGTCAATTTTAGTGAACCCTAGAAACCGCTAAAACGAAATAAACCTTAGAAGAAGATAATTCTAATTAATTATATAGCGTAATTTTTCATACATAGATCAATTTTCATTGATTCTAAACATCGGTACGGTTGGATCATGTAGATCGTGTAATTTAAATTTTATTTTAATTATTTCTCAGTTTTAGGTGATATGTTCATATATTTATTATAAAAATGTGTTTGTAATCATCAAAATAGGCTAATTTTTTGTGTATAAATATATTTTTCAGTGATGATAACATCCGTACGGTTGGATCATTAAAATTATATTTTTATTTTCTATGTCATGTTAATCGAAGGTTAAATTCAACTGAAAGTGCATATCTAATAAGCGAGATGTGCATTTGAAGAGGTATTGTTCAACATGATATTATGTTTATTATATTTTTAAATTTTATTTAAATGATATGAAAATAATTTTCACAATATCCGTTTATGTTGATATTTTATTATAATAATAAATTTTAATTTCAATTTAATTCACAATTAAATGTACTGATTTTACATTTTTAAATATAATTAAAACCTTAATTCAAGCAATGAGATCTGATAAAATATTGGTTTTAAACATAGTAGTACAATTATAATAATGAAAAGCGAGTGTAATTTTATAATATTTTTTTAAGAAATTAATTTATTTAAGAAATATTGGTTATCAAAATGTTATAACCGACCACTTCAAAATAATATTTTAAGAAATATTGGTTATCAAAATGTTATAACCGACCACTTCAAAACCGACCATCTTATATATATATCGGTCGGTTTTCTGGGAAATTAATGGTAAAAATTGGTCAGTTATGTGTCTAATCGGTCGGTTTTCTGGGAAATCAATGGTAAAAAATGGTCGGTTATTTGTTTAATCGGTCGGTTTTCTGGGAAGCTAATGATTAAAAAACAATACCAATACAACTAGTAACAATTGATCATTCATTATAAGTTCAAATTACAAACAATATTATTGTTTAAGGAATACGGTGCTTTTGGCATTTTGCCATTTTCATCGATCCACAAATGACGCAACACATCAAAGTGTTTGCAATCCGACCTTGCTTTCCTATGATCCTTTGATTTTGCCGCATTTACAATAGTAAAAAATATGTTTTCAAACACATTTTTTTCGGTATGCATGATATCAATTGAATATCGTAAAGTATGCGATGACCAATAAGGGAGTTCATAAAAAATTGGAACATGAGTCCAATGATGCTCTTCCCCATAACCGGCACTCCTTAACTTGGAATTAGTCTTTCCGGGTGGTGGAAAAATTATATCGTCAAGAAACTCCTTTACATCCTCCCCGGACAAACGACCACAAAACAATCTTCTTTCATCATTATCAAACAAATTACTTTTTTCGCGCAATGGATCATTTGGTTCAAGAAATATTCGGTTCGTGCCATAAAAACTACATTTTCCCGAATGTTTTAATTGAAACCCTTGCACACTTCCACCACACACTTGACATCCCATTTTTCCTTTACCCGACCAACCACTTATCATACTCATAGCGGGAAAGTCACTAATAGTCCACATAAGAGCCGCTCGCATTGTAAAATTTTGCTTTAAAGATTGGTCATACGTTTCCACTCCGGTATTCCACAATATCTTCAATTCATCAATGAGAGGCCTTAGACAAACATTAATATCTTTGCCGATGCTATTCGGACCCGGAACAATATCGGTCATAAACATATAAGGCCTTTTCATACACATTGATGGCGGAAGATTATAGACAACAACAACCACGGGCCATACACTATATGTTTTCTTTCCGGTAGGGCCAAATGGGTTGAAACCATCGGTTGCAAGGCCAAGTCTTATATTACGAACCTCATTAGCAAATGATGGATAACGAAGGTCAAAATTTTTCCATTCATCTCCGTCCGCGGGATGGCTAAGCTCTCCCTCTTTCACATCTCGATTCTTGTAAAATCTCATATGATTGGATGTATGCGCCGACATGTATAAGCGTTGTAGTCGAGGAATCAAAGGAAAATGTCTTAAGATTTTTTTTGGTATTTTTTTACCATTTTTCCTCGAAACATCCCGATAACGATCTTTACCACATATATCACATACAATTTTATCTTTGTCATCTCCATAAAATAACATGCAATCATTCTCGCACATATCAATTTTTTCATATTCAACCCTCAAACCCTTCATAATCTTTTTCATTTCATAATTGGTTTTGGGCAATGTGTGTTTCTTTGGTAACACATCCGCAAGAAGTTCAAGCAAACTATCAAAAGCTTTATTACTACAATTTGAATAGTTTTTGAATTCTAATAATTTTGCGGTCAAGCTTAATCTTGTATACTTTATATTGTCCGGATAAATAGGGACTCCATTTTCAACAATTAACTCATAGAATTTTTTAGCACTATCATTTGGAGCTTCTTCTACATTACTAGTTCCCGTATCCGTGGTGTCATAATATTCATAATTTGCACCGGCAAAATCATGTAACATAGCATTAAAATCAACCGGTTTTTCCACCCTTGGAGGTTCCCGATGACTACGATTATGTGATTTTCGACTCTCATTTCTTTGCACAACTTCTTCACCGTGCGATGTCCACACCGTATAACCTTCAAGCATCCCTTTAGATAGCAAGTGAAATCTAATTTCATCAATGTCTAACCAATTCAAATTCTTACAAATCTTACAAGGACACTTCATTTTACCATCCTCCTCCACATTTTTCTCCTTTGCAAAATTTAAAAAAACCTCTACACCATTTCTATATTCGGGAGTTAAAGAAATTTTATCGCTTTGTATTTGATTACCTATCCAACTTCTATCCATATTTGCCATCTACATGATATATGTAAACAAATAATTTAACATTCACATATAATTGTAAAAACACATACATATATACATTGAATTATAAACAAATATATGTAATCATAATTAAATACAAAATAGAAAAAAGAAAACTTACATTATATGATTTGTATCACTTCTTCTATTTGTTTTCTTCAATTCTCTTCTTCTTTTTTCTCTTCTCTTTCTTTTCTATGTTTTGTTTCACTTGAAGAAATGAGTGTTTTAACAATAAATTAACGTGACATAACCGACCGACGGCGGTCGGTTATAACTTCTCGGTAAAACGACGTCGTTTTACCTTGCCGCAGTACAAAATAATTCAAATTTAAATATTTTTAATTCATTTTCGGGCCTACTGTCAGTTACGGTCGGTTTTAACGTTGACATGTCAGCACGAAAACCGACCGTTATTATGTGGTCGGTTTTGACTCTGCCACATCAGCCAAAACGATGCCGTTTTGTTTGAAACTACAGTGATAACCGACCGACTGACAGTCGGTCGGTTTTTGTAGCTCCCGTTTTGTGGCGGTCGGTTTTATACGGTCGGTTTTGTCCTGTTTCCTTGTAGTGTTAGTCTTATTTTAACCCTCAGCCTGTTTTTTCATCTATTTCATTGGCACGTATAATTGATTGATATGCTATGTTTCGATGTCTGCTTAGTTCACTTTTCATTATAATGTTAGATTTGCAGGGCAAAGGACACAACGAATTTATTTATTTTAATTGTAAGAAACAATTGATTCATGTCTTTTTAGTATTTATAGGGCGAGACTATAACATGCATTCATAACCTGCCCGTTCGGTTGGCATCCTGTGCATGTTTTCATAGAGATTAACTAATAGTTGCGGTGTCAGTTGAATAAAAGTTAGGTAGCGTCTCTAATATTATCTCAATTTATTTTTTTAACTTTTTAGAATTTATATCAAAAACATGTAATTAAAAATTTTATTTGAAGTAGAATAGGTGTTTGAATTTGTAAAGGAGAAGAGGAAGTACTTGCAAATTTCTATTTTAAGTAGAATAGAATAGGTGTTTCAATTTATAAGCGATAAGAGTTCGAAAAAGTATTTGAAGTAGAAGTAGAATATGTGAAGTTATATAGATGTTTTTTCAACGAAAAAGTTTCTCATTAGAAAGGAGTATGATAACATAAAAATTAATATATAATACAAGTATATATTCAATATATTAAATTTGAGATTTTGATATTAAAAAGGAAAGCGTGTTTCACGGGAGGACGGCTTATTAGCGAGAACCGAGTAATTTTCATAATTTAATTGATAGAGTTTTTTTTTTAAATAATTACGCCGCCGCGAAGCGCGGCTTTTTCAACTAGTTAAATTAAATAAATAAATCTTGTAAGATTACGTAGCTGTAAAGAATCTAACGCTCCATGAAACTATTGAATCTATACTCTTTATTAATAAGCAAAACAATGTGAAAATGGCGCGCGGTACTAAAGTACCAAAAGTACCAAATTTGGTTATCACTAAATGTGGGTTCGATTCCTCGCAACTACATTATTTTACAAGATTTATTTACTTTAAATTCTTTAGTATCATTTAGGGTTCGATTCCTTACAACTACGTAATTATATAAGATTTATTTATTCACTTTAAATTCATTAGCAGAGTTCAATTCCTTGCAGCTACGCAATCGTACAAAATTTATTTATTTATCTTAATTTCTTTAGCTTTATCCACAATTCAATTGTCTATAACTAAAAAATTAAATAGTGGTTATTTATTATATTATTTTTATCATTCAATTCTCGATAAATACATTTTTTAATAATAATTATTAATAATTTATCAATATTAATATTTTAATATGGACTCATATTCGGCCCGTGCTTGGCACGGGTTATCAGCTAGTTTAAAGTAAATAAATAAATCTTGTATAATTACGTAGTTGTAAGGAATCGAACCTTGGATGAAGCCAAAGAATTTAAAGTAAATAAATCTTGTATAATTATGTAGTTGTGAGGAATCGAACCCGGGTCAAGTGATAACCAAATTTGGTACTTTGGTACTTTGGTACTTTTTAGTACCGCGCGCCATTTTCATATTGTTTTGCTTATTAATAAAAAGTATAGATGACATATGTTTGCCCTGACCCAATAAAAGTAGCCCTTAAAGTAAGAATCTAACAGAAATACCCCACAACCAGAGTGTGCAGTGCACATTTTAAACGGA
The DNA here is from genome assembly GCA_030848705.1 of Heracleum sosnowskyi. Classification (NCBI taxonomy): domain Eukaryota; kingdom Viridiplantae; phylum Streptophyta; class Magnoliopsida; order Apiales; family Apiaceae; genus Heracleum; species Heracleum sosnowskyi. The sequence continues at coordinate 971,981 of CM061240.1, read as the reverse complement.
ATGTAAACTTCGGTATCACAAGTAGTACTTTCGAAAGTACTGAAATACTGCAAGAGAGCATAAGAGAAAACTTGAGCTAAAACCATTCTTGAGCCAAAACACAGCAAACGAAGGCAGTCATCTAAGACAGTGCACTTCAAGATTCTCACAGAACAAACTACCCAAACTAATCAATGCCAGACATAAAGTAACAAAATTAATTAAAAACAAATTTCAAAAGTATTGTCTTGTCAAGTAATGTCAACTAGTCCAATCTCATCTCCACCAAAGAACTTCTTTCCTTTGAGCTCATTTTCAAGTGTTACTAAGCGCTCCCTAGCTTCTTAACAAGACTAATTAACTTAACCTGGACTGAATGGATTGTAGCGATGTTTTCTAGGTGTGGTAAGCAACAAATGGCTGAGTTTGCTAAGTTGTGTTGGGCTATTTGTAAGGCTCGGTATGGCAGAAATAAGGTGCCACGGGTGGAGGCAGAAATATTAACAGCTAGAAACTACCTTAGACAATGGAGAAATACCCAAGAAAATGAAATTAATTTGCCACATCTGTCAATTTTTTTAGCGATGATGAAGTTAAGTCTTGGGTGAAACAGAAAATGAATTATCCTAAGGTTAATGAATTATCCTAAGTTAAGCTTTTAGAAGGTCAAAGTAATGTCATTACAATTTGTTTATCTGTCTTCGGACAGTGTTGCTCATACATTTTCTATAATATAATACATTTTCTATCAATTATAATATAGCTAAATAATTACAACAATATCTATAACCTTTATTAATAAGCGAAACCCTTTTTAATGGTATCAAATTTGGTTCACACCTTTTTTTGGTTCCACCCCTACAATCCTATTTCACGTAGAAATCCTATCTCACATAGAGTTCTATGTTGTTTTTTAAAAAAATTCTAGATTTTTTTTAAAAAAATATTAACCTAAAATATATTATAATATTATTGTTATACTAAAATATATTAAATTATTATGGTACCAAATTTGGTTCGCACCTTTTTTTTGTTTCCACACCTAAAATCATATTTCACTTAAAAATATGTCACGTAGAGTTCTATATTATTATTTTTAAAATAAAAAAATTTCTATCTCGCGTAAAAATTCTATCTCACATAAAATTCTATTTTTTCAACAAAATATAAATCAAAAATATATTATAATATTATTATTGTACTAAAATATATTATATTATTATTATAATCATCAGCGTCAAATTAGATTACTCACCATACCCAATTATAATCACTTAGTTATTAAATCAAGATATTAATCTGAATCTACCACTGAATAATATTAATCTAAAATATATTATAGTATTATTATTGTACCAAATATATTATATATTATTATTATATCCATGAGCGTTACAATCACAATCAGATCAACCATCAAACCCGATTATAATCACTTAGTTGTTGAAACAAGATTCACCGGGCCGGATTATAATCCTTAGTTGTTGAATCAAAATTCACCAGACCCGATTATAATCACTTAGTTGTTGAATCAAGACTCAATCTATTTTATACCCTTGAATTTGTTATCTTAATCTACCTTTGCCCGGAACATCTACACACTCTAATTTCTAGGTATCATTCTCCTTCTAACTATCTTGAGTATATTTTAAGTATAATTCTTAGTTTTATTATCTTAATCTACCTTTGTCCAGAACATCTACAAACACTCTAATTTCTAGGTATCATTATCCTTCTAACTATCTTATTTTAAGTATAATTCTTAGTTTTATGTCTAACCAAACTGAAAACATGTGCATTTTTTTTAAATTATTTTTCTAATCACATAATAATTTTCTTTCGCAACAATTTCCTTATTTTCTTGACTAATGGAACTTGAATGTTTTCATTCATTTTTAGCTTCTCATCAATTCACGCAGAATTTGCAGTGGGAATACTATGTTATTATAAGCAAATTAAATAACTTTATACTTATCCATCTAAAATTTATTCTTATCCATCTAAAATTTATATTGTAATTCTAATTTTCTGATTATAACCTTATTTATATTGTAATTCTAATTTTCTGATTATAACCTTATATTGCACGGTTATCTTCTAGTATCTTTAATACTTAATCTTATAATAAAGTTATTCCGGAATACAACTATTAAATTATTAAAAAATATTGCATGTGAAAATTCTTGTTTCAATTCATCATGATATAAAATTGAACCAAGTACTAAGTTATCATTAGCATGTTTCTCTGTTTTGTTTACTGGTAAATCATACAACTTCTATCCCTTGAACACAAGCTAGCCACTTAGCCTAAAAGACATTGACAGGCGATCAACTGCAATATTAACCATGAACATGCATCCACAATTACATAGTCTCGGTGTATGTTAATAACTCAAGCCAGGTCTAACTCAAGTTTTGGGTATCATAAATCCAAACTACAATTTGAAAAAGGAACAATTTTTTGACTTACAATAACTATGATATTGTAAGCATGCATGGAGCTTAAATAAAGCCACGAACAATATAACCATCGTGAGGGAGATGGCCAAGAATTTCGATTTCATCTGACTTGGAATCATACAGATTATTCTCTCCATTACATCTGCTTCATAACTTTATTAGAATAAATTCAGCATTAGACATGCGAAAACATAGAATTACAACAATACTAAAATTCGTCAAGTTCTAAGAACATTTGACAAATACTCCTTAATCTTTTTCCTAGCAGGCAAAGTTTCCTTAATAACACTGTTATCAAGGTAATCATCAACCCATTCACATAATCTAGGGAACTTCTCTTTTGTAAGCAATTCTATCCCCAATAACTCTAGTAAGACACCAAGCCAAAGTGCTATCACATTAGCAGTGATATCAACCAGTCCAATCTCATCTCCACCGAAGAACTTCTTGCCTTTGAGCTCATTTTCAAGTGTTTTCAAATGCTCCGTCAATTCTTCAATGGCTTTCTCTTGTCCCTCCGACCTCTTCCGGATACTCCACATAGCAGCTATACACTGAGAGTCATAATTCAAGAATTGTGTCAATTTGATCCCAGTAAACATCTAAGATAAAGACCGTTTTCATTAAAAGAATAATAAACAATGGTAAAGAATCTATACTCTTTATTAATAAGCAAAACAATGTGAAAATGGCGCGCGGTACTAAAAAGTACCAAAGTACCAAAGTACCAAATTTGGTTATCACTTGACCCGGGTTCGATTCCTCGCAACTACATAATTATACAAGATTTATTTACTTTAAATTCCTTAGCTTCATCCAGGGTTCGATTCCTTACAACTACGTAATTATACAAGATTTAATTATTTACTTTAAATTCAATAGTTTCATAGAAAGTTAGATTCTTTGCAGCTACGTAATCATACAAGATTTATTTATTTAATTTAATTTCTTTAGCTTTATGCACGGTTTGATTGTCTATAACTACATAATTAAATATTTATTTATTTATTATATATTTTTATCATTCAATTCTCGAAAAATACATTTTTAAATAATATTCATTAATAATTTATTAATACTGATATTTTAATGTCGACTCATGTTCGGCCCGTGCTTAGCACGGGTTATAGGCTAGTATTAAATATTGTAGATACAATATGTCCGAGTACCTTATCATCGATGAATTTTGCCCAGAAACGTGCCATGGCTCTGGAAAAAGGATCTTTGGGCAAAATAGAAGGTCCAGACTCCCAAGTCTCGTCGATGTACTCGAGAATAACAAGAGACTCACAGATTGGCTTCCCATTGTGTAATAGCACAGGGAGCTTCTTATGAATGGGGTTGTATCTGAGAAGCTCAGAACTCTTCTTGGACAAATCTTCGTCAATATGTTCATAACTGATTCCCTTGATTTTCAGTGCAATTTCAGCTCTTTTGCTAAAAGGGCTTGCCCATACACCAAGCAACTTCACTTCTTCATCACCCATTGTTAGCAACAAGGAAACTTTAAAATTTAAGCTCTGATAAACTGATGTTCCAATGGGAATGATCATAGGTTATTTAGATGTGCTCACTATCACTATTAGATTTTGACAATAATTTAACACGAATCAGCCAATTTAACACGGGTACGAAGATTTTGCAATCATGCTCAGAAAGTCTTTGTACGCCACCCATTCAACTACAACTAGCCCATCAACAGAGACTTTTATAAGGAACAATATTTTGACAATAATAACTGAGATATAGAAAAGAAGTTGAAAATATAATTAAGTTGTCGAACTTTTACAATAAAACTGCTCTAGTAAGCTCATCTTTTGGGACCTCACGTTTGCAATGGCTTCATTCCTTCAAGAGCAAGCAGGCTAGGAGAATAACTGTAGCCACGAAGAATATCTTTGTGCTGAGGACGATGACAAAGAGTCTTGTACTCCTCTGACCTGGGATCATACAAATTGCTCTTTCCACCAATCACCAGCACAATCTCGCCACCATTCTTGAAACACATTGGTCTGTAACAACGAAATATACTGTCACAGTTATTGATTGTGTACATCTTTTTCCGCTCTCTACTTTCCTCGTCGAACTGATACACATCTGCTCCATAACTTGTAAACTCCAGCATTGCAAGGCAATCATTCAAATTGAGGAGACGCATACTTTTGCGAACACCGAAATTAAATTTTGTGAACTTATTGTTTCCAGTCTCGAACTTGACTATTTCATCAGAACCAGACTTCCAATAAGGAATTCCCTTAACAATAACAGAGGGAAAGTTATCAATGTCATAAAGCTCATCAGACACTACTCCAATGCTCCAAGAATCAGTCTTAGACGAGTAGACAAAAAATTCATAAGTAAATCTAGTTTTAGCTATTAACTTATAGTCGTTTTCCAGCGAATCCCAACCAAATCCAAGTAAGTGCAGATAAGAATATTTAAGATCAAAGGAATCATGTCTAGGCACTAACATCATCTTCCATAGACTAGTAGCAGGGTTCCATAATGCAAAGCGACAATCTATTTTATCAGGACAAGCCATGCAGACTAGGCCGTTGATGGATCCAACCAAGTGCAAAGGTTTCTCATGAGTAAAAGGGAGTTTGTTGATGCGAGTTTCGGACAAATTATTGCGGGAGAGAATCGATATTCCAAGATTAAATTCGGGTCGATAAGCATTAAGTAGTAGGAGATAATCGTCCTCATCAGGGTCCCCGGTGATAGCACGATTTAATATGGACTGGATGAAATCGGGGTCAAAAATTAAAGAACTCCACAATTTACAAACTGATCCAGACCGAACCAGTGATTTAATGGGAAGTCTAGTTAATATCTCCTCCCGGATTATGTCTTCGGGGAGAGCCACAGCCATAATAAACAGAGCACAAAACAAACGATGCTGTATAATACAAAAAGAAAGTCCAATATCTTTTTCAGAATATACGGCAAAACCGACTTGAGGCCCATAAGTTAAGACGAGTATACCATAAAATAATAATACAATTTTAAAATTTTAATAGATTAATTATTTTTTGAATACAGTGATGGGATAATATCTATACTATATTATTAATTATTAAAGCCGAAACATTGAAAGTTTTGGTTTTCGATTTTCGGTTAGTTTTTGGTTTTCGCAATGCGAATATTAACCTAGGATGTAAAGGCATGCTTTCCAGGTTCCAGTTTTGTTTCCTATAGCAGGGTTGTTACGATAATCAGTTGTTCCGTCTTTGGTATATGCATCTTCTTCTACTTCTGCTAAAGCCACATAAGCAGCCATTGCTTGTATCAGAATTTTTTTCCTTCAAAGAGAGCTGATCAATATCAGATTATGTCCTTGTAATAAATGGACCACTCTTGTTCTTGCGTTGTAATAGGATGAAAAATGGTGCGAGCTAGGTTTATCATCTATGTAAACATGAGGCTGTAAACAAAGACTTGTTCTGCTTCACTCAAATACTCACATGATTGCAAAGAATGCACAGTGAGTTTTTTGCTTTATGCATGACACCGGTCACCGGTGGCCTCGGGTATTTGTTGAGGATAATTCAAATTATGCTCATGATTTTAAGTCCACTAATATACTGCTTGTATAACATTAAGTCATAACTAGCATGAACTTCTCGGACTTTAGAGCAAGTCCAACAGCTTCCCTAAATGAGTTCCTAAACTCAAGTATAAGGAATGTGACATCAAAATGGTGCTCCAACAGTATCTTAGTAATTCCCTAAATCACTAGCACATTCTTAAATTTACTAGTCATTCCCTACTTTTAGGTAACCATTAGTCATCCCCTATTTCATTTTTAAGAATAAATATCACTAGGATTCCTTATTTTATAATATTTTTAGGGATTGCACTAAGATATTGTTGGACTTGCTTGACATCAAAATATAATAAAAACCGAAACTATTTTGAAATACTACTAAGATCATTTTGTCTCACCTCGTGTTTCAAGATCATTTTATCTCGACTCGTGTTTCACACGTTTAATCTGTTAGCATTAACAAATAAACAACTTTAAATTTTGGATAGAACTGTGGTCTAATTCAGATCCAGCAGTTAACCTACTTGTAACACAGTAGATAGCTGCTACCCAGAGTTGGTCTTGTAATGAGTAATGTACTTTCAGAATCTTACCTTTCAAACAATGTATAATGTTCATCTGGACTAGGTTGGCACTTGGCACTCTTGCAAACCATCATTACATATATCACATGAAAGCAGGGGCGGATCTACACGTGCCCCCCTAAAAAAAGAATTTTAACGTTTTTTCACCATTAAATTTTTTGAAAATATTGAGTGTTCCCACAAAAAATTGAAAATATGAAGGTGTCTCTACAACATTTATTAGGTACCCCTAAACGAAACTTTCTGGATCCGCCCCTCCTGCATGAAAGCCATTTCCCAACTCAAGTATTATCTTCTTCGTAAACTCGAGAGTCGAGAAGTTCATGGCCTCTGCCACCGGAAAAGTAGAAATCATACAACTCACGTACAAATAATACAGAAATAATGGCAACGCACAGGAGACCGGTAGTGTGTCAAAATCAGAGCTAGTTGTTCTACTACAATTTCTATACATCACTTATTTCTTACTCTGACGGTGATTGTTTAGTACTGTCAGTATCAAAGTTTGCTCATAATATAATCCACAAGTGAGATTTAAATATGAAATGTGTTGACACTTGACACCTATGTGAATATTTCCTTTCACAAGTAGTTTTTGGTTTCCCTGCCTTAAGATTCGAATCGTGTTAAAGATAAGGTGGGTTCGAGAGAAAGAACTTATTCTCGAATATTAAAAACGTATCATGAACATGATCTACACTACACATTAACTCTGTTCCAAAAACCTTACGGTTGAGGTAGAACAAAAAATTTAAGCCAAGGAATATTTTTCGTATTTAGAAATGGGACGGCAGTAGTTTCTGTTTGCAGTCTCAGACAGAGTATAATGTGTTGTTAGGTTGTAACAGCAAGTATGGTAGATGTTTCAAGCAGCTTCTCCATGATATATACAAAATACTAACCCTGATATTGAAATACAAAGCATATGATTAAGATATTATTTATTAAGATCGAAATTTAATTAATTTCTAACAATTTATATGAACTGGATTTGGTGGTTAAGCAGATAAAAGTAGTACTTTATGTAACAAGCAAGGAAAGATTGGAAATTTCTATAAATCTGCCTTGCTTTTTTAATAAGAGTTTCTATCCATTCACCTAAAATGAAAAACGACATTGCAGCAGTGACTAATGTAGTGATCTAGGGAGTATATATAAGGTTGAAATACTTGTGCATTTCTCAATACTTGAAACAAATTAAGTTACAAACATCTTAATCAACATCAGAAATGGAGTCTTGGATTCGAGTTTTGATGTTTGTAGCATGTCTGTTTCCAGTTTTAGTCGAATGCAGAGTTCGACATTTCAAGTTCAATGTAAGTCTCTCCCTGCCACCTAAATCCTTGCTAATCTTATCAATCTTATCAGACAGGTTTGTATGTTGTTATAGTTACATCTTGCACCTTTCTCACATTGATATGATACTATTTGTGCAAACTCTGCTTGCATGTTATAATGCATGCCAATTTGCCATGCAATATATAGAGCTAGTCTAAAGTTGCTAAATTTAGGTTTAAGTAATAAAATCAAGACTCTTAACAGCAACTATAATTTTCTGGATATCTTTCGTGAGGCAAACATGCATTTTACAGGGCCTTTACCGTTCAGAGTATTTGTCGTATCTGCGGAAGGAGCTAACAGTTTGCCTTTTGATCAATTTTTTGAAGGTGGTCATGACAAATTCGAGCAGACTGTGCTCGACAAAGCCGATAGTAACGGTGAATGGACAATTTCCAGGTCCAACTTTAACTGCTAGGGAAGGTGACACAGTGCTAGTAAAGGTTGTCAACCATGTCAAATACAATGTTTCAATCCACTGGTAAAAATTCATACTTTTCCTATATACTACCTAATTCTCCAACAATAGCTTGTTGAAATGATCATTTCCCTCTGTGCACCTCATCATCCGTAACAAGTTTAATATTTCTAGATTCTGCTTTTACAATTTCATATAAGAAAACTAGACTAGTGTTCAAGCTACAAATTCATTACTTGGGACAATGAACGGAACAACATCGTAATATTCTCAAATACAGGCATGGCATTCGACAACTCAGAACAGGGTGGGCGGATGGGCCAGCATACATCACACAATGCCCTATCCAGCCGGGGCAGAACTATCTATACAACTTTACAATTACAGAGCAAAGGGGTACACTCTGGTGGCATGCACATATCCTATGGCTACGGGCAACAGTACATGGCGCCATTGTAATCCTACCTAAGAGAGGCATCCCATATCCATTCCCCAAACCCGACAAGGAAGTTGTTGTCCTATTAGGTAAGTAAAATCGCCACAAATATCAAATAACAGCAAGTTGTACCTTTACTGAGAAATGGCGGTATTGAATAGATTTTCTTGTAAATGTGGTGAAGCTGAATACTGGAAAGCAGATACAGAACTTGTGATCAACCAAGCACAGAAATCAGGATTGGCGCCAAACGTCTCAGATGCACATACAATCAATGGCATACCAGGACCAGTCTCAAACTGTTCGACACGAGATGCATTTAAAGTGGGTGTTGAAGCAGGAAAATTGTACATGCTACGTATCATCAATGCTGCACTCAACGAAGAACTTTTCTTTAAAATTGCTGGACACAAGCTAACTGTAGTTGAAGTTGATGCCACCTATGTAAAGCCTTTCAAAACTGATACAATCGTGATAGCGCCAGGCCAAACCACCAACGTTTTGGTGACAGCGGACAAATCCTCTGGCAAGTACCTTATGGCTGCCTCACCATTTATGGATTCTCCGATTGCAGTAGACAACGTGACTGCAACTGCAACATTACATTATTCCGGAACACTTTCAAGTTCTCTAACCACCCTCACTAACCCAACACCTCAAAATGCCACCTCAATTGCTGACAATTTCACAAACTCTTTAAGAAGTTTGAATTCCAAGAAATATCCTGCAAAGGTTCCATTAACAGTTGATCACTCTCTTTTGATCACAGTTGGACTAGGAATTAATCCATGTCCAAGCTGTAAAGCTGGTAATGGAAGTCGAGTAGTAGCATCCATGAACAACGTCACCTTCATCATGCCCACCACAGCTCTCCTTCAAGCACATTACTTCAAAATTAAAGGTGTTTTTACAACAGATTTTCCAAGCAATCCTCCATTTGCTTTTAATTACACAGGCACAACACCACCAGCAAACTTAGGGACCACAAGTGGAACAAAACTGTACAGGCTGCCTTACAATTCCACAGTTCAATTAGTTCTCCAAGACACAGGTATAATAACCCCAGAAAACCATCCAATTCATTTGCATGGATTCAACTTCTTTGTGGTTGGCAGAGGACTCGGAAACTTTAATGCAAAGAAAGATCCGAAAAACTTTAATCTTGTTGATCCTGTTGAGAGGAACACAATTGGTGTACCATCCGGGGGATGGACAGCTATTAGATTTCGTGCAGATAATCCAGGTAATGCAAAACATGTTTTCAAGTTTGTCACTTTCATGATCACCAATATGACATCTAGTTTACTCAAAAACTTACTTGGATTCCATTTTCACATTTTTGCAGGTGTTTGGTTCATGCATTGCCACTTGGAAGTACACACAACTTGGGGACTAAAGATGGCATTCCTGGTGGACAATGGAAAGGGCCCAAATGAAACAATCTTGCCACCTCCAAGAGATCTCCCGAAATGTTAGTAGACCAACAGATGTGGACAGGAAAAGAATATTGATTATAAGAGAAGAAAAACAGTTTGAAGATATATCTAATTAGGCCAACTCAATGTACCATCAGTCTACTTTGATGCACCGTAGATTCGTAGAACTACACCAAAGAAGCTGATAATGTAACTTTCGTGATTTTTAAATCACAAAAGATCGAAGGGAATGTAGTGTTTTCGAGTCAAATAAATTTTGCTTTCAATCTGCTTGATTTGAGCCTATCTGACAGTTGAATTTGGGCTTAGCATCTCCAATGGGTGAAAACCCTTGGCTAAAATCTTTGTTGGCATGCCTTAAATAAAAATTATACATAATCTCTAAATTTTTCATCACTCCAATGGCACATAACTGTTAGCTATAATTTTAGCCAACGCCTTTTCGTTGGCTATTTTTGTCTAACCTTAGAGCATCTCCAAGGGCAATAGGTAAAAATGGTTGGCTATCTTATTGGCTATAATAATTATGAAATATTTTTGCTAAGGGTAATGATATATTCTCCAATGGTCTTGTCTATATTTCTTGTTATGTAAAATTATACACAAGGGTTTCATTGGTTCAACAAATATAGCCAACCAAAAAATGATTGTCTATATTTTTTTGCTAAGGGCATATGGTTGGAGTGATATTTCTTTTACATATTATCTAAAAAGTGACACATGGATGCCACATGGATTATTTAGCTAAGGGCTTCTCATGGTTGGAGATGCTCTCAGCAAATTTTAGTCAACTATTAATTATTGTCATTATAGCCAACCAATTTAGGTAACGCCATTGGAGATGCTCTTAGAGTAGAAATTGTGTTTGATCCTATATATGGAAATCCTATTTGTAGCTAATGTTTCAGTTCCTTAATTAAGAAAAGATGCTCTTATGAATCTCTTCAAGCAATGGTATAGATCATATTATCATTGTTGGAAACTGATATTTAAGCCTTCTCCAAGTGAAGAAACCCTTAATACATCCTCAATGTCTAGGTTCAATGTGCTCATTTAGACAAAGATTATTATTCTTTTTGTCCCTTCAACCGTTTCTCTATTCTTTTCCCTTGTGAGGTGTCCTCACTACAATTAGTAAGATTAATCCCCACAAGAGTCCAACTGTTGTTGCTTGCCTTATTCTGGCTTTTCTAACCCTATATATAGAGAAACGATGCATGTCTCCCCTGACAAAGAGGCATCCAATGACCTTCAAATTTGGGACCTGTATGTAACTCAATTTCTAACTCCTCTAAGGACCAAGCTCGGAACCTTTTGGTCAAGATTGTTAGATCTATTTACCACTATAAAGAATGCTGTTTAGGTCTGACTATCTCCCAAGTAAGCAGTGAGTGGTCTTCACTTCCCTCATTCCCTGATAGTTTAAGGAACCTACTAGGCCACAACAGAGAAGCAAACCCTGTCTCAGCATTTGGCATTCTCCATATTGGAACAAGCTACAAATTTATTCAGACTTTTTATGACTTCATATATCTTGTAAGCAAATTGACAAGTACTTACAAAAGCTGTAAGCTAGCAGCAATAAGCCATCTTACATTTATTTATCAAACTTGAAAATTTGCAGTTTTTTTATTGAATAGGAAACTTGCCAGCATATAGCTCTGAACATTTAGACTCCAGGTCCAGTGGTCCAAAGTCGCATGGAAGACCTGTGTGATCAAGTGATTAGTGGTAGGAGACTTCTCAACCCCCCTGTGCCTGGCACATAAAAAAATAAAAAGGGGTAAGCGACATCATGAATAAAATACTTCATTTCAGTTCTGTACTATGACATTAAAGAATGCAAAGCAAGCTTTGATGTTGATTCTTGTGCTATAAAATAAACTCCACAGACCTCTGAACCAATCAAATAGAAACAGAGGAAATATATTCTGTGGCCAACTTAATAACTATGAATTTTATACTCAAGTTTTCCTCTTGACTCTCCTTGGTATAGACAATGCATAACAATGATGAACTAAAATAATTTAAAGTGCAGAAGATTCATATTATATTAACAAGACTTTCTTTAACATATATAACAAGATTTATACCGGTTTGAATTATTTTTTAATCGATATCGGTACAAGGGTTAATTGGACTTTAATAGGTACTTCATGGGCTAAAAGATACGATTTCAGAGTTTTAGAACTGATGAGTATAAATCGTCAAACTTTTAAGGGCCAAAAGGTCAAAGAGCCTATAGAAAAGCTACCCTTCTGAATTATACTTGATAGAATTCAAATCATACAGGGTGAGACAATGTGCAAAGATACAGCTAAATTCAAGTACAGGTGTGTAAGTTGCACATAGAATATATGAACTTGTATTGCTCATCTTGTACTATTTCGTACCAAGAATTTCCTGCCTACTATCTGAAAGGGAGAATATAATTATTAACCAGTTTAATACTTAACTAAAACTTGGGCAAAGCAGAAGCATTAATCTCCTTCAAGAGAAGTTTTGTGCGTTAATGAAGTCTCTGTTTTATCAGTAGTTTTATAATAAGTCGGTCATTTTCGGTTGATGTGGAGATAGACAACAACATGCACCTACACAAAAAGTTGGAACAACAAATGGGGTGACCTAGTGCAAGCATCAACTGGAATAATGTATAGAGACAGGCAACAACAAACTTGACAACTATTGAAACTTGAAAGCAGTGATTTAAATACAGGAGAAAATGAAAGGGAAGGCGAAAGAAGAGACCGTACACAGTGCATTATACGTAAGTCCGCATTAGCAAAGGAATGAGAATGTCTGATGTTTTAAGGAGCTGAAAGCTGTAGACATTTAGACCATGACACCAATTGCGAACTTCCAATGGTTCACAGAATGATGACGGTTAATTAATTTATGAAATTGCATATTTCTCTCACACTATTAGAGAACTGTAAAAATTGGTATCTGAAGAAGACAATATATCCCTTGATTACAGGGCATATACAATCAGCACATGTTATTGCAGATTGAATACAAGAAACAAAGAGCATAATAATTGACAGTGCCAGTAGCACACAGGCCACAGCTATTTTCTTACTTTCTGTCCTCTTAATTATATTTACCAAGACAGTCATGTGCATTGACAGATTGTCTTTTTGCCTTTTACTTGGCATCTCTCTCTCTCTCTCTCTCTCTCTCTGTGTGTGTGTGTGTGTGTGTGTCAATGATTATGAAAATTTCTTTATAACCAGTTCCCATAAAATCATCTCAGCCAATCACATCACAGCACATGATCTCCCAAGAATCTCCTCCTACTAAATACTAATGTTTGTGTTCTGCAAATCACTTCCCTCTTACAAACAAGTACATATTCCTGACATTTGAATTAACATCTATAAGCTCATTTTCTTGCTTTCTTTGAAGTTTTCCACTTTCCACTACTTTCTTTTTCATTTGAACCTGCCTCTTTACACAGCTTTCTGTTATATACTCACTCATTTCATCAACTTATGCATTAGTTAAACTCAAACATTTTCTTACTTTCCAAATTCAAACCACGGTTCAGGTAATCCTTGTTGCTTCTAGATTTTAGATCTGATACAAAGTTCTACTCTCGATTAGTTAAGACCTTAACTTGGAGATTTCTTCAAGGTTTCAGTACATCTTACTTTGCTTAAGCCATACTCTAAGAGCGGATAAATCAGGTACGTTTGGTTTTTAAGATTATTATCGGTTTTTTCTGCACTTCCCTGGTATTTCCTTCAGTTTGGGAAAGTTGGGTCTTTTTTAGATTCCTCATATCATGATTATGTAAATAAAATTTTCAGATTCCCTTTATAGTGCCCCTTGATTCCATGCCTCTTTACTCATACAATTATTTCTACTCTTCAGATATTCTCTAGACAATCAACAGAAAATCAGAACAACCTGTTAAGTGTTTGGCCTTCTAACCATGTCCACCTATGTAAAACAACTGTATCCGGAAATATATTCCAGTACATCATATCTTGGAAACTCTAAGTGGTTCTCTGAGGAAAGCAAGGACAAAAAATGGAGCCAAGAAGAAAACAAGAAGTTTGAGAATGCACTTGCTTTATTTGATAAGGATTCTCCAGATCGATGGTACAATGTGGCAGCCATGATCCCAGGGAAGACTGTGAACGATGTGATTAAACAGTATAGAGAATTGGAAGAAGATGTCAGTGATATAGAAGCTGGCTTGATTCCAGTACCCGGCTACGCTCGTGATTCTTTCACACTAGAGTTGATGAACCATCAAGGCTATGATGGAATGAACCAATTCTATGTAACATGTGGGAAAAGGAGCACGTCCACTCGGCCTTCTGATCAAGAAAGGAAAAAAGGTGTTCCATGGACAGAAGATGAACACAGGTACACCTTGTTTTTTTTTCATATCAACATCATATATTAAAATATCTCTTAATAAACATATAATTTCAACAAAGTAGTGATTAATAATATCATAGTGCTTTTTGCCTATATAAGCATACCTCAATTCTTTAAATACATTTCAAGTTAATATTTAAATCTTTTTCTCATCAAAAAAATTGAGGTTCAGAGAGGTCCATTTTATTTGTATAGGTCCAGGATTTCTTATACTACCTTGAATACATATGTTCAAAAATATACTAATATGCATGTTGAAGTATGTAGTTCAAATCTCCTTCGGTAATACGTATTTGTTTACTGTTTTATATACACCTTATCTGTTATTCAAACACCATCACGTTGTTTTTTATGTATTAATATCACAGATTGTGTAACAGAAGTATGTAGTTCAAATCTCCTTGGGTAATATGTTCTTTAGAATGCTTTAGTTAGTCTTTACAAACTATAATATGTGAGTCATTGTGTCCATCAGCACATCTATATTAATGTGTTGTATTGGTCCCTAAACTCCAGGCAATTTTTGCTTGGGCTCAAAAAGTATGGGAAAGGGGATTGGAGAAATATCTCCCGCAATTTTGTGACCTCAAGAACACCAACTCAGGTTGCCAGTCATGCTCAGAAATATTTTATAAGACAACTTTCTGGAGGGAAAGATAAAAGAAGATCAAGCATCCATGATATCACAACCGTCAATCTTGTTAACGCTAAATCTACTTCTACAGACAGTGATCAGCAGCATTTAGATGTGAATGGTAGGCACAAACAACTTTACGGATGGAACCTTTCGAACAAAGGATCAGTGATGGATTTCAACCAGCCAAGCCAGCTGACAACCACACATCCTGAAACTTCTTCACATGGACTTGGTATGCAGGATTATAATCTGCAAAGAGGCATTCTTCAGCGACCTCAGTTTGGTTATTATGATTCGGTTTCTCAGATGCAGCAACGCACCACATATGACCATATTAATCTGTTGGGAACTATGTTCTAAAAACATTGATGTTTCAGTGCTCTACTAAGAATTTGTGGGGAAAAATGTGTTGGAAGGATTATATTAGCAGACACTAAACTGGCATGGTTATTAATATAGTTAAGTCTTAGAGAGAATGCCTCCTATGTATTTTGAGCACTTCTGTGCCTTGATTTCTTATAATATTTGGAAGGGCCTTATATTTTCACAAGAATGTATGTAACATACATGCACATGTATCAGCTAGGCGCTAGCTGCTATTTCTCTGATCTCTAAGTACCCTTCGGCAGAAAATTAACGACGGTATAGATAAACTTCACAGTTTGAATAGCTACTGCATCAGGTAAACCAGAATGATTCCAACTTCGCATGATAAATTCTTTAAGAAAAACAACTTTAAACAAAAATATATCGTCGAAAACAACAATTTTTTTCAAAAAGAACATCCTCAAGTAATGGTCTTCTCAATTTCACATATTCAAGAATTGCACAGAATTAAAGATATTCTTCATTTCATTTAACCAGGAGGGGGTTCCAGAATCAAGCAGAAATGAATCGAACTAGATTCAACTAAAGCTAAGATAAAAGGTAAGAATATATGTTGTAGTCAGATCATCCACTGCTTTTCTAAGTGGTCATCTTTTACATAAAGAGATGGTACATAATTGTATCTTTTTAAAGGAAAATATTGATTGTGATCCTTTCAATATTTCAAAATGGCATTGAAGATGACCAAAAGTTGTTGAAGTAAGAATCTGAGACTAAGGATCTTAAAGAGGGACTGTTCATGTCTTTTCCCAAAAAAACTTCATATGGAATCTAAATTTCCTTCTTTTGGTAGTTTAAACTATAAACCATCACACTACTGCAAAGAGGCGAAGAAGATACATTTCAAATCTGATCATTTTTACAAAACAGCGCCTTCTGCAAGTTGCAAAGGAAGCACTCTCGCAACTTTATCACATATTAGACTTCTCGTAAACCTGAGCTTTGGTACCATATTAGATAATCAGCTCTAGCAAAAATTTGAGGTGCTAGTGGATCTATGGATCTTTTATCGCTCGCAATCATTACTTTGGTGTTTCTACTTTCTATGTTCTCTCGACAGATTTGTTCAACAAGATTCTGATACCTTGCTTACTCAATAGAAAATACATGCATCACTATAGCCCGATAAGTCGATAACATATAATAGCTAATAAAGGGTAAAGCACACACTAGAGTGGCTTATATGGTGTAAAGTAAGTAGTTTTCTTTTGTGCTTCCTCAAAGGTCCACAAGTATGTTATAGAGCAAAGTGTTGGGATGTATAGGGCACATCAAAGAAGAAGAAAACAACACAGAAAGTAAAGCATGCTGGTATATAATTCATACTTCTTAAGTTAATCACAATTAATAATTAAATCAAGTCAAGAAAAAGTACCCTTTAATCTCTTGAAGCTCTTCCATCTATCGTGAGCCTGGTCTATTGCGGATGGCATATTAATTTCCACTTCAAATACAAGTTCTCTGGACAATTACTACAAACAGGAAGAAAAAAAGAAAACAATTTTTTTTATATAAGTAATTCATGTAGTTGGAAGATACATTTCAAGAAAACATGTGGAAATGTTCTCTCTTTCAAGAACGTCTTGACCAATTGGCATATACACTGCTAAAGACTGGTGCAGTTGAGAAATGTATCTTTGCATGAAAAGAATCTGTCGAAACTAAGTAACTAACTAGTCATCTCATCAAACACCTTACTCGAACTTCCAGAGTTTAACAAAAGGGTCCTGGGCCTGACAATTGATTGTCCGGGACCAGTTAAACAACAATCTGCTTCCTGGTCGTTAGATCAACATTCCAACGGCCAAGATTAAAAAAAAATTATCTCTGCTCCGCGCATATTTTTCGCGGAGTGTCCCTGTTCCGCGTTTTTTTTATCGCGGAGCCTGTAATTACCCTAATGCCCTTAAATTCTCTCCGCGTAAAAATAACCGCGGAGCGGCGGGAAGCAATACTATTATCAGCTTAACACGTTTTCGACCCGAATAACCAAATTCCAAACAAACCCTAAAAACCTGTGGCGATTTCTGGGGCGATTCAACCATTTCTATTACGATTCAAGCGTTTCTCTTGCGATTCAAGCAACTAAACGTACAATGGAAGATTATCAAGCGAGGTATGTCTCGTTATCAATTAGTTTTTATTGATTTTGTATTCGGGTTTGAATGAATTGGGTTTTTAGGGTTAGGGTTCGTAGTACTTGTGAATTTAGGGTTAGAATTGGGGTTCAAATTAATTGGATTTGTTCATTTATATTCAATTGTTGATTAGTTCCTTCCAATTGATTATTAATTCGTACTATTTGAGAATTTAGGGTTACAATTCGGTTTGAATGAATTGGGTTGGAATGATGTTGATGATTATTGTCGAATTGCTGGTATTGTGGTTGAATTCGAATGAATGTGTATTGAAATTTTGGAAAGACATGAGTACGTGTTGCAGAGGGTACATCTGGTGGTTTTTTGGGATGAACTCTTGAATTAACATTGACATTAATTCTTGGTATGGTTTGCTTTGGTGGATTGTAAACAGAGGGTTTTTTTAATTTCTGGGGAAGCTTGTAAATAGTGGTAAAGTCTTCTTGAGGCCGAGTTGTAGTGGTTTGAATCCTGGGGAATGAATGAGGTAAAATGGTTCTTGAAACTGTGTCGTAATTATTAGGAATTACATGATAATTATAAGACTGGGATGGACTTTCAGAACTAGAGTGTCCAGTGTTTGGTTCATCATCACAACAAAGCACACAGCGCAGAAATGACAACATGTTTACACTTCTATAACAAAAGTAATGATAAAGCAGTGTTAGCTTATGTACTTACATATTGATTTGATCATCCTTTATTTTGTTAGGGAAATACAAATTAGTTTAGGATTTAGTCTTTAATTAGTTTGGGAATGGTCAAACTGACTTGTAATATTCACAAGTAAAACTTAGTTAGACAAAATTCATAGAAATAGATATGATGCCAACAATTTTATATAGTTACATGGTTTTCTAAAGTTAAAAACATATCAGAAACCTGTAGGCGTAAACGAAAATCTGTACCCCCGTGATAGGAATATATATGAGCTATGTTCTTAGAGTAGGCAACACCTGAAGCGGTTGTCGTTTTGTGTTTGCCAATGTTAATGTTTTCATGTTATCTTTGTCAAAGCATATTTGGTTTGAATTTGAATTGATTATTGTTTTTTGTGAATGTTTTCAGGCTGGAGGACATACTTCCAGGCCCTATTAGTCAGACAATTATATTTGATAATGCTTATCATGTGAGTCAGGAGGTTTGGGATGGAGTTGATAGGGGTACGTTGGAGTGTTATTCTGGTAATAGATTGATGCGTTCGTGGGTTCTGAATGATGCTCAGAAGGAGATACTGGACATGACGGGGTTTGGGTTGTTTGCAAACAATGATGTGGTGCTTCAGAACGATAATGCGCTTGTGACAGCCTTGGTTGAGAGGTGGCGCCCTGAGACTAATACATTCTTCATGAGGCAGGGTGAGATGACAGTGACTTTGCAGGATGTTCATTACATATTGGGGTTGCCCACTACTGGTCATCCGTTGGTTGGGGGTACAATCCAAAATCCAAAGGCCTATTTTATGAGGAACTGGTTCGAAGAGCTTACTGATTGGCATCCTTTGTCCAACGTCGTCTAAAAAAGGCATTAGGTATTTCGGAAACACATCTCTTTGTCAACACGGCAATAATGTGTCGGCAAGGAATGCCCAAATATTCATACATTCTACACTTGCAACTACCACTTAGAGCCAATTTGTTGAATGTAACAAGATACATTGTTCTTTTTTCGGGATCCACCAATTGCCTATAGCATTTGTAGTATGTATACTCATCTTCTTCCAAAGAACGTTCTCTATCTTTCTCCACAAAGTAGGTTGTAGCTTCCACCAATTGCTCTTGAAACTTCCTAAACATTGTTTTTGTGTAAATGGAAGCACCATGTTGCTCCAAGGAGGTCTTCATTTTAATCCCACGACAAGTTTGACGAGTCTTAAAATCCTCTTCTTTCCCCCTCATAAATTGCATTTCCAAAGCTTTTTGAGCATTTTCAACAAATTCTTTCAAACCCGTGCAAGAACTAACATAACTATAAAAAAAAACATTCATTCCCTCACTCCTTGAAGTTGTTGTTTGTCCCGCGGAAAATGTGCTTCTAGTGAAAGCCTTGATCCATTTATGCTTCAAACCGTACAATCCTTGTAGCCATGTATTATCTTCCAATTCATACTTCACAAGTCACAACCAATGCTTTCCACCTATCCTCAAACACATCTTCGGTCAATGAGTTATAAATGCAATTATTGAAATCAACTTTGAAATCCGGGTGCTTCGAATAGTAACTTGCAAGTTTCTCTGGGAATTTGTTACTAATGTGCCAACTACACAACAAATGAGTGGTGTTCGGTAGTTGTGATGAAATAGCCCCGGCCATGGCTTGATCTTGATCCGTAATGATAGTCAAGGGACCGCCTCAAGCCAACTACCTAATACCCATTCAAAACTTGTTTTAACCTCATCCCTCATTAGTGCAAATCCAAAAACAACCGATTGGTAGTGATGATTTACCCCGGTAAAAGGAACAAAAGGCATAACATATCTATTAGTTCGGTAAGTAGTATCAAAGGCAACCACATCACCAAAATTTTGGTATTCCATCAAACAACGGTGATCAACCCATACTAGACATTTCAACCTTTGTTCTTCATCGAGTAAAGTTTTAATGTAAAATTTTCCACCACTTTCTTCTTTCAACCTATTCAACAAGTCTAAACCCGCTTGAGCATCATTAACATCTAAATTGCTCTTTCTAAACTCACGTACCACATTTCTTACATGTTGTCCATCAAAACCAACATGTTGAGCTCCGCCTTTTAAATTGCTAAAAATGGACATTTGTTGCCTAGGAGGAACACCCGACATATGTAATGTTCTCATTATATTTCTTTGTTCCGCGCTTACATGTCTTTCCCTTAGAATTAAATTCATTTTTGAAGGTGTAACTACCTCATGATTGTGCTCTAACTCTAGTGCGGTTATCTCCCAAAAACTTGTTTTTTTTTATTCAAAACATACATTCTAACCTTACAACCACATCTAGGAAGAACATCCCGACGACGTTTACCTTTAACTTTACCCATAAAACATGCTTCATCATTACCAATATTTGTATCCTTATCCTCACCAAATAGATTACAAACAAATAATCGAGCATATATTTCTTTATTTCCAACACGCTTTTGTGATTCTTGAACCTTAATTGCAAATCCATTTTTCAAGGCATAAGCTCTAAATAAATTCTCCGCGGCTTCTAAACTATCAAACCTTTGATGCAAATAAGGCACAACATTATCAACATCTTCATCAATATTAGGTACCTTTTTTTCATGCAAAATATCATCATCATCAACTATATTAACATACTCTACATCATCATCAAGCATGGATTTAGTACTAATATTACAAACATCAACATCATTATCATAAAGATCATTACTTTCAATTTTTTTGGATTTTTTCCTTGGCTCAAACTTTGCAAACATTTTATCCGCCATAATAATCAAACAAAATACAAAAACAAAGACTTACACAATTCAACAAATGAATAAATACTTCTCCAAACTCTTCTTTTCTCCCTCTTTTCTAACCTAAATTGCAAATGGTGGCTAATGATCAAATAAAGTGAATTAGGGTTAAAAAGAGCGGAGGGAAAAAAGAAGTACAGGCGCTCCGCGTAAAATAAGCGCTGAGCAGTGTAACGTTCCGCGATAAAAAAGCGCGGAACAGGGACACTGCGCGGAAAATATGTGCGGAGCAGGGATAATTTTTTTTAATCCTGGCCGTTGGAATGTTGATCCAACGACCAGGAAGCAGATTGTTGTTTAACTGGTCCCTGACAATCAATTGTCAGGGACCAGGACCCATAACAAAATATGCAACAGGAATGAGTAACATTTTACCAAAAACAGTTGTTACAAGGGGGAATTTCGGGAAGAGAATCTATGAAGACATGAAGTCAGAGAGGCACAATATTAGAATCTTTTAGTATAAGTACATGCATGCAAAAAATGGGTAGTGAGCTAGGAAAGACTTGAAACTTGGTTTACTTCTTCGACCCAGGCTTGGTATATACATTTTTTGTAAATTTCTTTACTTAACTTTTTGTGATAAAATAAATTTGGCTCGTTTATAAATTGAAACTTAAAATTATATTCAAAATCGAGTCATTTATAAATAACTGAATTTATATCGAGTATTTTTAATTCAACTTAAAATATGACTTTTAATATTAAAGAGTAGAATAAATTGATAACATATGACTCATGATAGATATAATCATGAGCTAATAAAGAGGAACGATGAATGCAGAAAGGTAAACTCAGATAAATATTATAACTGCAATGATTGGGACATATCCCTTAGTCCAACATAAATAGTGAAAAAACAGGTTCACATAAGACAAAACCTTATACTTTAACATGAGACAATTACATAATAGAAAACGGAATATTCTAATAGAACGGCTCGCATTCTTGGTGATATTTGTTTGCTTCCTTTAACACTCTCCCTCAAGTGGACAAGAGGAATCCGAATTAGTCAGCTTGTGAACATGAGCCTGATGAAGCTTGACTGGGAGAATCTTAGCGAATATATCTACAACCTGTTGAGCTGATGTGACCTTGACTGTGATGATATTTCCAGCTTTCAGCTCATCTATAACATAGTGACAGTCTATGTCAACATGCTTGGTTTTCTCATAAAGGACTGGATTGGCAGCAATGGCTATTGCTGCTTGATTATCACAGTGAAGAACAACTTGTGGGAGATTATGAATTCCAAGGTCCTTCAACAGTGCAGTTAGCCATGTTACTTCACATGTTGTAAGAGCCATAGCTCTGTACTCAGCTTCTGCTGAGCTCCTGGCCACCACTGTCTGTTTTTTCGCTTTCCAGGAGATAGGAGATGTGCCAAAGAAGATGCAATATCCAGATGTGGATCTTCTTGTTATAGGACAGCTAGCCCAGTCATTGTCACAATATGCAGTGAGCTGGGCAGCTCCAGATGTAGCCAGTAATATACCTTGACTTACAGTACCCACCAGATACCTTAGAAGCTTCTTTGTTGTTTGATAGTGCACTGTTGTTGGAGAGTGCATGAACTGACTTAGTAATTACACAGAAAAAGCTATGTTCGGCCTTGTTATTGTCAGGTATATCAGCTTGCCTAGTAATCTTTGGTAGATTATTGGATTAGAAAAAGGGCCTCTCAGTGTAGCTGTGAGCTTCAGATGTGAGTCCAAAGGTAATTGTAGAGGTTTGGCCTGAGACATACCATATTCCTGAAGTAAATCCTTGGTATATTTCTATTGTGATATAAAGAATCCACTAGCAGGCCTGTCAATTTCAAGACCCAGAAAGTACTTGACAGGTCCCCAAGTCCTTCATATGAAATTTGCTTGAGAGCATTTGTTTGAGATGACCCAATTGATTATTGTCATTTCCACATATTAACAGGTCATCTACATAAGCTAACACCACATTGATATGAGTTGGAGACTTCTTGAGAAACAGGCTTGCATCAGACTTTGATTGGGTATAATCCAGCTCAAGTAATGTAATGGACAGTTTGGAGAACCACTGTCTTGGAGCCTGCCTGAGCCCGTATAGAGATTTATGAAGTTGACAAACCAGTATAGTGTCAGCCTTGACAAGATTTGATTGACTTGAATCCTGTAGCAAGCATGAGTATAGCCCTGTGGCAGTTTCATAAACACAGTTTCATACAAATCACCATGTAGGAATGCGTTAGTAACATCCATATGTATGGTTTCCCAATCTGCAAGTGCAGCCACTGCAAGAAGAGTCCTCACACTAGTGATTTTAGCCACATGTGCATATGTTTCTGAAAAATCTTCTCCATATGTTTGATTACAGCCTAGTATAACCAGTTTTGCCTTCTTTCTCTCCATAGTGCCATCAGCCTTGAATTTAGTCTTATACATCCATTTACACCCAATGGCCATCAGATATAGGAGTGTCAATAGCAGATGAATCACTCAGAGGTGAGTATATATCATCATCAATTATGGTGCGTGGTTGAATAGTTTTCTGACAGACTGGAAGGGGGTTCATATAGTTTGACAAGGAGTCTGGGTGATAAGGAAAAATAATTTCATGAAACTTTACATCCCTTGAGATGAAAGTTGTTGAATTTAAGAGATTTAACAGCTTGTAACCTTTTTTGTATGGTGGATATCCCAACAATAGACATGGCACTTCTCTGGGTACGAGTTTATCAGTGGTGAAGGATGCCTGACATTTGCTCACAATCCATCATAGGTTGGTAAACTCATGGTAGACATGGCACTTCTATTAGAATAAATTGATAACATATGACTCATGATAGATATAATCATGAGCTAATGAAGAGGAACGATGAATGAAGAAAGGTAAACTCAGAGAAATATTATAACCGTAATGATTGGGATATATCCCTTAGTCCAACATAAATAGTGAAAAAACAGGTTCACATAAGAGAAAACTTTATCCTTTAACACGAGACAATAACATAATAGAAAACGGAATATTAGAACAGCTGACATTCTTGGTGATATTTGTTTCCTTCCCTTAACAAATATACATTCTTAAATTTTAATTACCCGAGAGTAATATGTAAATCAAATTGATCAATGATACTGTGTTCATTCTATTCCAGTACTAAGTTTTCGGAGTTTTAATTAAAGTATTTATTCTGTTTTCCAACCCTTCTCACGTTTTGAACTATTATTAATAGTATTTGAAGGAATTGGATTTTTTTCAATTTAACAATTGCATATACAGTCTCACCTAATAATAAAAGTAAATTTGATAAAAAATATATTTAAATAATTATATGAACTTTAATCAAACAAAATCAGTAAGAAAAAAAATTATTCAAATCAAACTTCGAAATATCAGTATTTAAATTTTTTGATCCAAGCGTGTCATAAAAATTGCATAAATCAGACTTCGAAAGTGAGAAATAAATCTCTCGATCAAATTTTTATTTTTCGTCACTAGTATAGGAACTCGTAGTCAAACAAAATTGACTTGACTAGTTATATTTTCAGCCACAAATGTCACTCACATAATTTAAATTTCTTTCATATTTTATTCATATCGACAGAATTTATGATTTTAAAATTAAATTTAAAATTATGATTACAAGAAAATATCATAGAACACATCTGACATCTCAAATAAACAACAACAACAAAATAACAAAAACACTTTCCATACCACACTTTCCAATCGCATCAAAAATGGAAGTGCAAAATTACAAATCTACCCCTACACCACCGTCCGGCGATCGAATCAAGCTCAACGTCGGCGGCAAGCTCTTCGAAACAACGCTCTCCACTCTCCGTTCCGGCGGCTCCGGTTCACTCCTCGACGCTCTCTCGAACCGGCCGATTAACGATTCGAACCCGGTTTTCATAGACCGCGATCCGGAGATATTTTCGGTGCTTCTCTCGCTTCTCCGATCGAATCGGTTGCCGTCGACCTACCGGAGATTCACAAGTCAGGAACTTTCCGATGAAGCGGCGTATTACGGTATTGAATTGCAGCTTAAATCGGCGATGTTACCGAGTCAACTCAGTGGAATCGACGCGAGTGTCGTTTCGACGATTCGGCCTGCTTCGGACGGCGTCGTTTCGAGTTTTAGTGTTAGTGATGATGATGATGGATCGGTTTGGGTCGGGCACGGCGGTCAGATCTCGGTTTATGATTGGAATTTGGTTCATATTGGAACTGTACGGACGCACCTCGATTTTATCACCTCAATCCGACGTGTCATGCCGGAAATTGCGGCGATAGGTTCGGAGATTGATTCTGGTGTTCATTTTTATAGTTTCGCCAATGGACGGAGAGTTGGATCGGTCGAGTGGAGTGACTCGTCCGATCCGAGGATTTATAAGGCACGGGTTAGTGCAATTGCTGACTCGGATGAGTCGGTTTTCGCGTCGTATGATTGTCAGCATAGGGAGAATTGTGTTTTGGAGATTGATAAGTCGAGTTTGAAAGTTAAGTCGGAAATAGGTAGACAAAATGGTAATTCGTCGAAGAGTGTTGTTCCGGGGAAATTGACGTATTTGAGTGAGTTAAGTTTGATTTTCGGGAGTTCGATTAGTTCTGGTGCGTTTGGGTACTCGGGGTATGTTAGGTTATGGGATGTTAGGTCGGGGAAAGTTGTTTGGGAGACGAATGAGCCGGGATCGGGTAGGAGTAGTAGGTATGGGGATTCGTTTGCTGATGTGGACGTTGATAAGGTTGAGTTGAATCTTTTTAAGGTGTGTTCGAAATCGGGGGATTTGGCTATTGCTGATTTGCGGAAATTGAGTGATGATCCATGGTTGTATATTAAGGATAAGAATCCGAGTTTGAGTAATGTAGGTGGACAAGTTAGTAGTGTCATACATTGTTATCAGAAGCAAGCGTTTGTTGGGAGAGACGGTGAGTTAGAGGTGTGGTCCAGGGTGGAGGAGCAAGGAGGGAGTAGTGTATGTGAAGAAGAATCGTATAGGAGAAATTATGTGGATAAAGTGGAGGATTCCGAGAGAGGAATTATCAAAAAGATTGAAGGTGGTGGGAATAGGCTTTTTGTTAGTAGAGATAACGTTGAGGGAATAGAAGTATGGCAAAGTTCAAATTTTTCGGGTTCGGTTTCACTTTTATGACCAACCCCCTGAAGAATGTGTTGTTGTAACAATGTTGAATACGTTTTATGATAACAAATAATGTTATGAGATTTTATCAACTGAAAAACACTTTGCACATGTGACATGTACATATGATATAAGGAATGGTATGCTTAATAATGTAATAATGTTCTGTGAAGGTATACCTAATACCTTTAATGCTGTTTTTGATGTCTTTCCAAATCTTTATTTTTGTGCATCAGCCTTTTATGTTTGTCGATTATTCTTCATCTGCCTGTTATAATTTTATGTCAAACTGGAGACTTGGTTAGTTACCATTGTTATATCTTAAATTTCTTTAAATGATTTATAGGCTAGTAATCAGTTCATCTGGTCAATTCATGTGATTTTGTTGTAATGAGTATTATGCTTGTTGGTATTTAGTTTAAATCTTATTTACATGAAAGGTGAAGTTGCCAAAAACACTTTTAAGGTGCTTATTTCCCTCAAGGACCTGTCTTATATCAGAGTTGCGATTTTATTGCTTATCATCATGCCTATATAGTGAAGTTTCAAATGTGTATGCAGACTGTGATTCCTTGCTAATTTTGTAAATAATTCTTTGCCTAGATTGTAGGACTGACTGTTTAAACTTGCTGCCTCTATTACTTCATTTGTAGTCGATTCTCAGTTTTCCATGTGTTCTATTTCTGAATTTAAATCTCATTTTGATTCCTTTCCACATTCGCAGTCCCTCTTAATAATATTAATTAGGAGTATTTTCAGGTCTTTGATGTTGCTATAGCTTAGATTTAACAAACTGTATGACTTTATCATATCTGACTGTAGGAGTTACAGTTCTTGATGTTGCTATACTTCAGCTTTAAGAAAACAATGCAAGTTGTATCCATAATCCATATATTCCTGCAACCAACCGATTTCTGGCAGTCTCTGGCAGCAGTTTCTCTTCATCAATGTATATTTTTGTACAGATGTAGTTGGTTTTTAATTGATGACCATTAGGCACTAGATTCAGCTTTCTGACCCCCAGTACGTGCTTAATTAGAATCATTTATATGTATTATCTGATCATTTCTTGTATATGTACAATAGTTGTATGTTTAATACAGTTTTGTGGAGGTATCCCTTGTGTATTTAGGTTTGTTAATTCATCTTTGTCAATAGTTTCTGTCTACTTCGTCTCGTGCATAGGGGCCTGAGACTCAGCTAATTACTTCATAATAATCTTTAGTTTGTATAACCGGTTATCAGAATTTGGGTTATAGAGGTGAAGTTTGTCAATGAAGTCTAGCCAATCCAGGGTTCCGCTGTGTTCATATGTAGTTCAAGTTTAAAATCCTTGCCACCTGTGTTTTCATATGCTAATTTTGCAGAAGTGATCTTCTGATCGTTATCTTGCTGTCTCTAGACGTCGGGTGTAGTGTGTTGCTGGTTCTTCATATCTTGCAAATATTGATATCAAACTTCATTTGCGTACTTGCTGAGTTGCTGCAGAAATTGCTACGAGTCTGTGACATTCTGGTGACAATTTCCCTACAACTACAATATATACATTTGCTCAGTAATGTACAAGTAACAACTGTGTTGGTTTTTGATTGATGAGTGATGACCATTACGTGCTAGCTGCTGTTTGCTAAGAAAAAAAGAAAGAACTGAACTACGTATGAAACAATACCTCACAGTTTGGAAGGAGATCACAGTGTGAATACATGGTAAACCTCAGAGTTGTTCAACAAATTGCACACATCATTTTACAAAAAACTGGGTTCCATTAAAAATCCGTATCTTAAAAATGAAAATAATGAAACGAAAATTTATAATATTTGTCTTTCAAGAACTTCATCTTTCTTGAAATTGGATTTCAAGGTTTGCTGTTTAGTGTTAATCAATTCTGATTATTTTTTTTTGAGAAATAATAAGTTATAAACTTAATAAAACAAAAGAACTGTTAATCAATTCTGATGTTTTAATTTTGAGAAAAGATGCCCTTTATTTATGCAATTGGTAGATAAATTATTCATTCAAATGATAATATCATTTTTTATCAAATAAAGTCATCAAAATAAAGTAAGTTTCATAAAACATCCCCTATTAATTTCCGGACTTTAAATTATAACTAGCCTATAATTAAAAAATGACAAACTAAAAAAATTAATGAAAACGGAAAATATTAAATCTATACTATATTATTAAAGACGAAACATTAAAAGTTTTGGTCGGTCGGTCGGTCGGTATTTGGGCCGATTCACGGGCCTATCTATAATCAATTTATTAATAACCAATTACCTTTTTTCACTACATTACCTATTTTATATTTATTTTTTAAACCAAACCAACTCATCTTCTAAAAATAAAACGGACAACATATATATAATATGGTAATATTATTATACATTTATAATTGATTACCTTTTTCAGCTAAAACACATTATTTATATATTTTTTACCTAAAACAACTCATCTTATAAACAGGACATATATGGAAACCAAATTATTGATAACCAATTACCTTTTTCAGCTAAATTATATTACCTATTTCATATATCTATTTAACTAAAACAAATTATCTTCTAAATATAATACATGCAAAATAAATATACAATGGTAATATTGTTTTATATAAATATTAATAAATAACAAGTTATTCTTTTCAGCTAAAACAAATTATCTCTTTTATATTTTCTAACTTAAACAACTAATTTTCTAAAAGTAATGCAGACGTATATATAAAAAATTAATATAATTTTATATAATTGTTAATAAGTAACTAATTGTCTTTTTAAGGATATTACCTGTTTATATTTATTAACTGAAACAACTCATGTTCAAATTAAAAATAACACGGGCAAAAGATAGATATATTGGTAATATTATTATATTAAACTTATGAAATTCATGTTTATTATAATTTTTTTAACATTCAATTTAAACGAGATAATTAATTAAAATAAAAGTAATAGTATATTCAAATAAACTCGGTATATTGAACAAGCACATATTTTGATATTTGCACTTGAGTCCCTTTTTAGATTTTTAAGAGTAAAAAAATACGAATCATTAGATATGTTATTTTAAAATATTTTATATTTTAATATCTAAAATACTACTATTGATTAAGTCAATAATATATTAAATTTAAATATTATATTGTTAGATTTATAAATTCAATATATATATATATATATATATATTAAAATTTTATCAAATTATATATAATAACTAAAATCTAAATAAAAAATAAGAAAATATTAAAGAAGAGCGTGCATCGCACGGGATATAAGCTAGTAAAGAATAAAAATCAATATGATAAATTATAAAATGAGAAACTTAAATATTAATTAAAATATTAAACAAAATAAAGAATACAAATGAGACTGAGAAAGATAAATGAGACATCATTAATATTATTATTCTTTTTCTACGAATATTATTTTATTATTTATTAAAATAATATTAATAATAAGAACAAATAGAAAAGTTAACATATTTTAATTAAAAAAAGTAATTGTCCGTGATATTTTTAGAAGTGTTTTAATTATATTAATTGTATTTGTTAAAAAAATACGCAGACATGTTAAAATAGGTAAACTTTTTAAATAATTAAAAGCATTAAAATAAGTTTTAAAATAAAAAAAATAAAGGTTGCACCTGATATTTTTGGAAAATAGATATTTTAGTGAGAACAAATATAAAAGATAATATATTTTAATTTAAAGGTAATTGTCCGTGATATTTCTGTAAAAGGAGTAGATTTTGTTAGAAAAAAGTATTTTAATTATAAAAGACAAATAATAAGGACAAATAGAAAAGCTAACATGTTTCAATTAAAAATAAATAAATTCCCGTGATATTTTTAGAAATGTTTTAATTATATTAATTGTATTTGTTAAAAAAATACGTTGAGATGTTAAAATAGGTAAGATTTTTAAGTAATTAAAAATATTAAAATAGATTTAAAAATAAATAAGTAAGAGTTTACCTGATATTTTGTAAAAAAGAGATGATATTTTTGGGAAAAAAAGATTTTAATGAAAACAAATATAAAAGGTAACTAAAATAGGTTTAAAAATAAATAACTAAATGTTTGTCCGTGATATTTTTGGAAAAAGAGGGATTTTGGTAAGGAAAAATAGAAAAACTAACATGTTTTAGTTAAAAAAGGTAATTGTCTGTGATATATTTGAAAAAGTAGGGGAATTTGTTAGAAAAAATAATGTATTTTAGGTGAAAAAGATAATTGGTTATAAATAGGTAATATTATTATTTAATAATATATTTCTATAAATAAGTAAGGTTAATTAAGTAAAAACTAATTAAGGGCAATTAAGTAAAATCATAACGTACCATACCGACCAACCAAAAGTAAAAACTAATTAAGGGCAATTAAGTAAAATCACAACGTATCATACCGATCAATCAAACGTTTAATGTTTCGTCTATTATATAATAGTATTGATTGATTGATAGTATAGATTTCTAATTTTAAATTATTTTCTGATCAATCAAATAATTATTTTAAACTCTCGCACATAAAGTAACGAGTCCAAAGACCTCATCACAAAACTGGACCATCAACCGACCCGGCCCATCAAATTCATTCGCATATAAAAAACCAAGTCATTCTTTTCTTGAGCAGAACTCCAACAGAGAGAGAGAGACCGAGAGAGATTCAGAGAGAGAGAGAGAGAGAGAGAGAGATTCAGAGAGACCGAGAGAGAGAGAGAAGTGCATAAGCTGAGATTACAAATTACAAAGAAATCACTGGAATCGAATCGAAATGGATGTGATTAAATCGCAACAGATATCGGCAAGGCCGATGGAGAAAGTGATAGTACATCCACTTGTACTACTAAGCATAGTCGACAATTACAATCGCGTCGCTAAAGATACTCGCAAGCGCGTCGTTGGTGTTCTTCTTGGCTCTTCTTTCAAAGGCACTGTTGACGTCACCAATAGCTATGCTGGTATGTGTCTCTGTTTATGTGTATTTTCCAGATCTATCTTTGTTTATTTAATTATGTGCAATTGCTTTGTTATTCGTTTTGAAATTTTCACATCATTTATTTTATTTTATTATGAATTAAGTTGAAATTAAAATGTAACATGGATTGCGTGTTTAGATTGTTGTTGGGATTGTGAGAGAGTTGAAATGGGGTGAAGAGTGTTTTGATTGTATGGTGGATTTCTAGTTTGGGTAGTAATGTATGGAAGTTGAGGTTTCCGGTGATTAACTGGTGAATGCCAAATTTGGGGGTTTGAGTGAGGTTAAAGTGGGATTAAGCAGTTTTGAATCAACGGTTTCGAGTTTTTATCTGGTGAAACCCCATATGTTCGGGATTTTGCTTTGGATGCTGAGGTTGGATAATTCCAAATGTGGACTTTTTGTTGTATACTCTTCTTTTAGCTCAGCGGTGGCCTTTCCGGTGAGAAGACATGTTGTACATGTTAAGCCGTCATTTATATGATTTAAAGCTTTAGGAACATTGTTAATTTCACAAATTATATAGAATGAATCTAGGATTCTGGCATTTACAGGATTAATTAAGTTTGATGGGCAGTGGGCTTGAACTTGTTACGCTTTATTTATTTGATTGATGGATTTGGGGATGTCTCTGTTTGGTTTATTTCCGTTTGTTGTTCTGTGCAGAATTATTTAAGTTTATAGCAATATGAGATTGATAAATTTTAACGAATTGTTTACTAATGATGAGTCAACAACATTTTGATCCTAATAATAGTTTAATAATGATTCAAATTATACTAGTAGTTCTAAATGTTTGAAAATTTATATTTGTAGTGCCTTTTGAAGAAGATGACAAAGATCCAAGCATATGGTTTCTTGACCATAACTACCATGAGGCGATGTTCTCCATGTTCAAGAGAATTAATGGTAGTGCTTCCCAAATTTAGTTGTAACTTTGAAGTTTTGGGAAATTATTGTTAGTTGTATCTAAGAAGTCATATATAAATTTGAAAATTAATGCAGCAAAGGAGCATGTTGTCGGATGGTATAGCACTGGCCCGAAGTTGCGAGAGAATGACCTAGAGGTTCACGCTTTATTCAATGAGTAAGATTTTGTTTTGATTGCTCACACTCGCACACTCAAAATTACACATCTATGCTCACAGACACTGTGAGATACTGCATTAAATTACTTTCTATCCAGTTTTGTTATCTCATATCTGAGGGTAGGATGTCCTGAGCCAATTTGGGGTTGCATTATATTTCTAACTCTTTGTGGTCCGATTTTCCAAATTTAATGGATGTTGTGTATGTTGTCATTTATTACACAACCAACCTCACCTAGTCAGGGCAGTGTCAAAATGAAGGGTTGGGGATGGCCTAGTTGGGAGAATTTAAATTCTAAGGCATAGCCGAACTGCTATCTTTGCTTTGTTTCCTATTCTTATGATCAAGTGCTGGTATTGCAGCTATGTTCCAAATCCTGTGTTGGTTATCATAGATGTGCAACCTAAGGAGTTGGGAATACCTACAAAAGCTTACTATGCTGTTGAAGAGGTTAAAGAGGTAAGATCATTGTCATTGCTTTTAATTTAAATGCTGTGCTTGCTTTAATTGAAGGAATGACAGTAGTTGTATCTAGTTGCACCTTACATTTATTAAATGAGATGCCAATGCATGGCAAAGCTGCTGGCCCCTTTAAAGTAGGAGAAGAAAAGACAGATCTTTGTTTTAACTATTTTTTGTTTATGGGTCTCACAGAATGCCACTCAAAAGAGCCAGAAGATCTTTGTACATGTGCCTTCTGAGATTGCTGCTCATGAAGTGGAGGAAATTGGTAAGCAATTGTACAAATATTCATATTGCCTCTGAAACTTTTTATTTGAATCGTCTCCTTACTAAGCAGTGTATGAGATAAATAAAAGCAACAATTGGACTCTAAACAATATACCTGTGACAGGTGTGGAGCACTTGCTGAGGGATGTGAAGGATACAACCATAAGTACCCTCGCAACAGAGGTTTTTTCTTCTTCACATGTCCTAATTTTTAATATGCTCGTGTCTGCTTTACTGTAGTCAAATTGTAATTTTACCTCATGTTGCTGATTAGAAAAGGAGTTATTTTATCTATTGTAGGTAACTGGAAAGCTTGCAGCCTTGAAGGGATTGGATGCACGGCTACGAGAGATACGGGGTTACCTTGATCTTGTTGTTGATGGGAAACTTCCATTAAATCATGAGATTTTGTACCACTTGCAGGTATATTTATGGAACTACACACTTGATCTTTTATGGCTTCTGTTACCTCCTAACTTTTGTCATTCAATTTCTCACCATTCGCCGATCACTCACCATCTACTTCATGAATATGCAGGATGTATTCAACTTGCTCCCAAATCTGAATGTTGCAGATTTGATCAAGGCATTTGCAGGTACTTAAAAACCACAGAATTAGGAACAAGATAAGTCAACATTATGTCCGCAGTACATTGTGTATTAACTTCTTTTGAACATGATTGATTGTTACCTGTGCAGTAAAAACTAATGATCAGATGCTGGTCATATATCTTTCATCTCTGATCAGAAGTGTGATAGCCCTCCACAACTTGATCAATAACAAGGTTATATACCCTCTCTTTATTTTTCTTGTTAATTCTTCCCGTTGTTTTATGCTTCATGAGTTCCCTTTAGATATATCTTCGATCAAGAGCAACATTTGGAAGCCAAATATGTGATAATTTGGATCCTCATATTTTCATACTATCTTATATAATAAAAGTGAACATGTCAATAACATTTGAAATACTAGTTTGGGTTGTGGATTATGCTTTAATACTGTAGTAGAATTTATGTAACATTCTAAAAATTCACCACCAACCGATTCACATAGCATGCTATGTTTAATTAGTTCAAATTGGAAGGTTCCTACCAACGACGTCTCTAGGCTCTAGGATGAATATTAAATATAAACTATGTCTGCATTTGAATGATCATATATTACATGTAAAGGTGACTTCTTTAGTTTACAATGCAAGCACACGCTGGCACAAACACTCAAGTACTACAATGGAAAAGTGTATAATGCACTGTACCTCCTAATCAAGGTCTGAAAAATGGTTTTACAGATGCTAAATAAGGAGCATGAGAAAGCTGAGGATGTGAAGCCTGCCCCAGTACCTGTTGCTGGAAGCTGATTTATCACTACGACATCTCTAATATTCTAAAAGTTGGGAGATTCGGAGCACTTTAAGGGGAAGATGTGGTTGCCTTTGTCGTTTCTTATCCAAGAGAGCAGAGTTTTTTCATTGTGTAGTCCAAGATGGAAAGAAACACCGTAGTTTTAGAATTCTTGTTCATTAGTTAATGCTCTTGTATTTGCTGACTTTTATCATCTTCAAGTATCTTGTACAACTTTGAATTATCACATCCTTTTTCTATTTAGCAGCTTAATCTCAGTTTGTCATCTATACAGAAATCTCCCATCTATGCAAGATATTCCCTTCAGAAGACTCTCATGAATTTAATACGTTGTTTATAAGTTTTGAAAACAAATTATGATGCAGAGACCATCTCTTTATTTTGTTTTGGTCCAACATAATAAAAGCTGCCATCTCTATGAAATCAGTAATTACAAGTTCTTGGACGAAAATCAGTCTGCAAGCAACAAAAAGAAGCTTTGCAGCCTTTTTTTACAAAATTTTGAATTGTTGATCAAACTAAATATCAAAAATTAAACAAAAAAAATAGACAATTGAGTATACAAAATTCTCGGAGCATCTTCAACGGGGTTGGCTAAAATGGTCTCTTGATAGGTTCGGCAGCTAAAGGGTTGTTCCATCGGAGATGCTCTTACGATCTATGACTCCAAAAAAAATTCTTACAATCTATTATTACCTATTAAAAAAATATTTTTTAATAATAAAAAATTAAAATTTCGAACTATAAAAAATTTGGGCTATGCGTTATGTTTTTGGGCCAGCGCCCCTGCACTACAACTCTACAATACAGCTTCAGCTTGACTAACCTACGACCAAAAACACTGTTTAGAAGCTGAGTAGCAACGTTGTAGTAATAAAAAACAGGGCAAAAGCGTTTAGCTCTACTTGTACGAGGTAGCTCATCTTCTTACTATTAGCTCAGCTGTAATGATATTTTTCATAGACGTATCATCATGTATTCTGAGTTTGGAAGTGCTTGCAAGGTGTTTGATGAAATGGCTAGCTGGTTTGAATTGTTTTTAGCCCTTGATGAATAGTTTTTCATTAAAAAAATTATATTATTTTTTTAATTTTAAGTTTTTGTGTTAATTAGGGGATGATTTTTTTAATTATGTTATGCAAGATGATATGTAGTGTTTGTAAGATACTAGTAAGCTACAACTACGTAATGTTATATAGTTTTCTGGAATTATTGGCTTCTGCAAAGTGCAGTTGTTTGGCCTACAATTTGACTTGCTATGTTTCTACGTTTATGTAGTCGTCATCCTAAGAAGTTGTATTTGAAGTGTGAATTAACTCGCAGCATACACCAGGCTATCAATAGATGGGTAAAGCCTCGAGAGATAAAAGGGTACTAATTCTTGCTACATTGACTTTTGAATTTTGTACGCTTCTCTTGTAATACTAGTTTAAGAGTGGTTTGGTTTATTTTGCAGGATATTTACTATAGGAAAGCAAAAGAAGAAGGTTGGCGTGCTCGAAGTGCCTTTAAACTCCTCCAGATTGATGAGGAATTTAACATATTTGAAGGTACACAATCACCACTATTCCTACTCTTTCTCAGATTTCTCAGTATATATGCTACACAATAGGGGTTTAGATGTGACATGCTACACTATAAGTTGGTTCAGTGATTATTAATGTGTGTGTATGTATTTCTTGGTATTATATTCACAGGCTATTTTCAAACGTTAAGCATTATAGGTTGTTGAGTGGTTTTAAATGAAGAACGACCTTCAGTAGATGTTTATATAACATGTATGCGTGTGTATCCGTGCGTGTACTGATCTACATCCAATTCTAAAAAATCAAAAATAGTGTAATTCCTTGAATCAGCAACATATTCACGGGCCAGCTTATGGCATATCTATGTCTGTATGCTTAACTGGAGCGGTGGACTAGGTTTTCGATGATTACTATTAGATTACACTTTCAAGTAATGTATTCCAATTGACAATTATTTGCAGGGGTTCGGCATGTGGTAGATCTCTGTGCAGCGCCTGGTAGCTGGAGTCAGGTAGTAATGAAACCTTTTCTACTTTCTTAGTAATATTTATTTATGTCATTGAGCGCTGAAAGGTTTGTAAAACTGAAGTTGGTCAGTTACACTCTAAGGATATTGTTAATACTATCAATTTAAAGATTCTGAATATGAATTTATAAAATAACAAATGAATAGATATGTTTTGGGTTGTTCTCCTTATTCCGTGTCATGTATAACATAAATTGTGGAAATGTTCCTGCTTTTGGACTGTATCCTCCATCCTATTTTCTTGTTCTAAATACTAAAGTTCTGATTCAATATCAAAAATAGTTGTATTCTGACACTATGTTACCCCGACTCTTCAATTTTCCTCAAGTACCCGTGTCGGACACTCGACACTCAGACATGGGTATGGACACTTGGAAACCTATTTTAGGCCAAAAATATGTAATTTTTTTAAAATATTGCCGAGTCCGGCACTTGGACACGTATCCATGTTGGACACTTTTAGCCGAGTCCGGGTAACATATCTGACATGTTATCTAGATTTTCTACCACACTTAAAGATTCATCGATATACATCAAAAAGGGATTGGATAACATAGGAAGGTAATACGTAAACAAATATAACACAAGCAAAATGGTGGAAAATTAATGAAGAGGTTAATTAAGCTTTTTGTGGTAAGATAATCCTTCACTTACCTACCTTTGATGTTTTACTTCTATTACAGGTGTTGAGCCGTAAATTATATCTCCCAGCAAAGCTGTCCCCTGATTCCAAGTGAGATACTTCTTTTTGGCTTAAAGCTCTTTGAAACTATGCTTTTTGTCTGCATCATCAATATCGTTATGTAATATTATCACTTCATCCTTTCATTCTGGTTATACTAGTGACCTTATGTTTATAGCCAATTTTTTCTTAATCACTTTTGCAGGGAGTGCGATCTTCCCCTAATTGTTGCTATTGATCTGCAACCCATGGCTCCAATCGATGGGGTTATTCAGGTGCAGGGTGATATAACAAATGCTCGAACAGCTGAAGTGGTATAGAGTTACCTCTCCTCACCACTGCTCATAAACTTCTTTTGCAATAATATTGTTATATCATAATCTTTCTTCATGTTTTTTAAAAACTGTTTGACCTAATATTGTGGTAGAATGCGCAATGCAAACTCACTTCTCCTGTGCTAGCTAATTAATTTTCTTATAAAAGTTGGCCTCTTGATGTTGTCATTTAATGATAGAACAAAGTATTTAATCTTTGTTGACCTTCCTACGTCAACTATTCCTGCACAGAATTTATTATAAAACTTGAAAGAATTCCAGTAATGGTCCAACTAATATTATATAACTATAATATGTTAAGAGACAATTGAGTTTACTTTCTTTTTCACTTCAGGTCATTAGACATTTTGATGGATGCAAAGCCGACCTAGTTGTCTGTGATGGTGCTCCCGACGGTAGGGAAACATATTGGTATCGACATCTTAATTTATAGAGTTACTTCTTTATTGTATTCCTAATAGGTTTTTCTTTATGATATGCAGTGACTGGACTTCATGACATGGATGAATTTGTTCAATCTCAACTCATATTGGCAGTAAATATTCAGCTTCATTTCTAACTAGAATTTTTTTAATAGATACTTTTATCTTCATTATTTGTAGCATATGCACATCAAAGTTCTATATGGCTAGATCCTTATTCTAAAACATGAGCATACTAGAGATAGTTAGCTGGTCTTCTTAAATTGATGTACTATTTTCAAGTCTAGGTATGTAAGAAATGACATTACAGTAAATTCCAATATCTTTCGTTTATTAATAGTACCTATTGACCGTCTGCGGTATGCCAACTTCAGTTATAGAGCTACAACAGCACTACCTTTTATATAACCTTTTCATTTCATCTGCATGTTTTTCCTGTTTTTGACCATTTTAGATTCCTTTCGAACAAATATCAGTCACCAGAAAACATAATCTAATGTATTATCACCTGATGCATTTGGTGTCTCTTTTGAGTCTAGACTATTTTTGGCCTTGGACGTGTCCCTCTAATGTGGTGATACAAGGATGCTGTAAGTATAAGCCGGAATATTAAAATTTTGGTAGTTAGACAGTAGTCGGTATTTTGGTGGGCCTTGAATTAATTTTTAATCCATAAAAAAACTACAAGTATCTAGCCGATTGCCTTTTCGAATTAAAACACACTCACTTTTAATTAAAACGTATTAGCAAATCAAACTTTTTTTCAGGGCAGTTGATTACTTGAGATGGAAAATCCCTAGTTTGCATTTCTTGGTACCCATCCCATGACTCTCTGAGGCACAAGATTAGAATTGCACCCTGAGTAACTTGAGCCTTTTTGGTGAATTCTTCGGTGCTCTCCCAGTTTTGACTTTTTGTTTTTCACTTTCTCAATTTTTCTTTTCCTACAATAGCTTTGTAGTTCTTTTCCTTTCCTAATTAGTACTTTCTTGTCATAAACAACAGTATACAAAGGGCTATGTTTAGATTCTTGTTGTGTTTTGGTAATCTTAACAAATATTGATATTGAATTGCTACACATGTTACAATTGGTAAAGATAGATCCCTGCCAATAATTGCATTACTTTAATATTCAAATAAATTTTTGCTTGCAGGGTTTAACAATAGTTACTCACATTCTTAAAGAAGGTGGTAAATTTATTGCCAAAATATTTCGAGGAAAAGATACAAGTCTCCTATACTGTCAGGTTAGTGGTTTGCTGAAACTCTTCCGTACTAAGCTTGCTTTTAGATCTTAGAGGTGAAATGCAAGAACTTTGCCTTGCATTCTATTTTTATCTCGAGGGAGGGGGGGGGGGGGGGGGGGTAGATATTCTCGAATGTAACTGTTCATTTGTAGATCCTTTGACAGGTATTTTTTTAGAAATGAATGCTATCCCCATATCCTCAAGCTAGTCAATAATTGTATCTAGTACATTTCCAGAAGAAGTCTAGTATTATTGTTAACTCCATTTTCACCCGTTGCCAGTCTGTTGCTAATTTGTTGTTGACTGGAGAGATTGATATAATTTGGGGATAGATTTAGATGGATTCACAATGCAGCACAGTATTGGGTGTTATGTAATCACCTTCTTGGCCTTCTCTGTTACCTACACGCAGTACCATTTCATAAGCACACACTTGTTAATCAAGCAATAAGTATGCCGTTGGTTATTAAATACCCTCTGAGCTTGTCACAAGACAGGTTTCCTTTGGCTGTCATGTGAGGTTTCATATTCACAGTACACATGTAACCCTGGTACGCATGTGACCCTAATGTAATTCAAAGTGAGTTATCTACTAGGGAGATTTGAGCAATGTAATTGTCTCTCGGTAATACCTTCTAGAAGGAAGTGATGTTATGATGGCAGAAGTCAATATACCTAATGCCAACTGGTTTTGGACATGGATGCTTGAGTTGATTATTAGGACAAATTGTTTCTGTTTACCTGTTATAGCATTGTAGCTCGTAATGTTTATCTTGATCAAAGTTAAGCTCATAATTCATTTATAATTTTTTCATCGACTGCAGCTAAAGCTATTTTTCACAGAAGTGACTTTTGCTAAACCAAAGAGCAGCCGTAATTCAAGCATTGGTGAGACTTAAATTTTATTTCTTTTCCTTTTTTTTTGGATTTTTCTGATTGAAGTGATGTGATATCCTTAGACGTTCATATAGCAAGTTCATTTAAATTGTTCTAGTAGTTTAGAGGTCAAGCGGTTAAGCTCTATTATGACTTCCGACATCCACTAGTTTCGAGTTAGGCTATCTTGAGGATTATGAAAACTAGAAGCCCTTTGAATCCTCATCCTCACTTGAACATCTGAATACAAATAGTTCAACTTTCTGGCAACAAGAAATTTTTTGACAGTTTACACTTATGCTCACTGTTAAAACCTGGAGGCACTGCCAAAATAGGTATGTCACTCCAAACAGTCAGTGAGATCTTATGGAGTGCTTAGGTTTCACTAGAGCTAATAAGACCCAAGGATATTGTGGAGGTGGTCCAGGTGGAGACCTGTTACCCCGACTTTTCATTTTGCCTCAAATACCCGTGAGTGACACTCGACACTTGGACATGGGTATGGACACCCGGACATGAATTTTAGGCCAAAAACATGTAATTTTTACAAAATATTGCCGAGTCCGACACTTGGATACATATCCATCCATGTTGGACACTTCCAGCCGAGTCCGGGTAACAATATGTCAATGCGCAGCTATGATAATGATGTAGCCCACCTGGTATCGAGTAGAAGGAACGAAGGCTATATATCTTTTCAAGGACTATAATCTAAGGTTAATTTTAGTTTGCTATTATCTTATTATACTCGATCCTGTTAGATAGTCTCATGTTCAAGGGGGTATTATTTAGTACATGGAAGGGTTTTTTTATATAGTATGCCTCTCTAATGAACTTAAATTTGAGAGTAATCATTCCAGAAAATTATTTTAAAGATTGGATACCCTCAATCCAGAAAAATATTGAAGCAATATTGGAATTCGGTCTGCGAAACAAACAAATCCGAAGGAATTTACTGATTTTGATGATTATGATCGAAGTGCTGATGATAAAAAGTGGTTGGAGGGAATTTCATGACGTAATAATTGTTTGAGAACTGGTACTAAGTGTTATGACTTATGAGATGTTGTCATTTGATAGTTTGGTGTAGTGATTTGACAGAGTGGAGTAGTGGATGAATTTAGTGTGTATATTTGGTGGGAGAAAAAAGAAAAAATATCATAAGTGATTTATGATTGCTTAGTTTACCATTTAGTAGGACTATTGACAAAATGATGGTCTTGGTAAACCTTTAATTGGTTGTGTGTACCCATATTGTGTATTCTAAGACGAACTTTGAAAATGCAAACAAACATGTTTAGAAGTATTGGGTCCACAAGTGTTCAAAACCTGTCTCTGTAGACTGTATGCAGCTCTACAGATATTTCTGTTTCTTTCAGATGTATCTGTTATACCTCTGGTTGTACATATTATATTTCTTATCAGTATCTTCTTTCCTTGCCAATTGAAATTAACGAAAGGGTTTTTCTGCGCTTCAGAACCATCCATACCACAGTAATTTTAACCATACATGATGCATCAAGTCGAATTTGGCTTGTTACTGAGACTTACTAGGAGTCTTTGTATTTTAAGAACATTCTGACTTATAGGAAACTACAAAAGTTGTAAAGAGAAAATTGAGGGAATTAGCCAAAAAGAAATTGAACGGGGTCTGAGGAAGTTATTACTGTGTTTTTGGGTCCTGAAATTACATGATCGGACAACTTGTGGGTACATGTGTTGTGCAAAATCTTGTTATAAAATATACAAATATATGTATATAAACTAGAAATTGTCTGGTTCAAACTTCTGGAAGTAGATGACGTATTTCTCTTCTCGCGAGAAGATAATCTCGAGGCACTGCTATAAAAGGTCTGTAACCCCAATAGCAATAAGTCAGTGAGTTCTTAGGATTTGCTTGGGTTTCAGTAGAGCTAATGCGATATGATGATATTGTGGAGGCACCGTCAATGTGCAGCGCTGATGTAGCCCAATATCAAGGAGAAGAAGGAATGAATGCTATATTCGTTTACGCAGGACTATAGTCCAAGGATTGTTTCCAGTTTGATTTCATTTTATCATACTTGATTCTTTTAAGCAGTCCCATGGATTAATTTAGAAAACTTCTTATTTCATTGCAGGAGTACTACTTGATAGCATGGAGGGTGGATAATATGTAGTCCCAGCCCCCTCAAATGAACTTAAATTGTGATAAGAATCAGTCCTTCAGAATATTTAAAAAGATTAAATATTGTAAAATGAGAACAAATTGAAATTTTTCTTGGGATTTAGTCTGGGTAAACATACATAGCTCTAAGGATTTTGTTCATTATTTTTAATGCTGATGATGACAAGTGATTAGAGGTAATGAATATTATGACGTAATAATTTTCCGAAAACTGTTAGAGGATTATGAGATAGTTGTCATATGTTGGTGTGGTAAAGTGATTTGACAGAGTGGAGTAGTGGATGAAATTTGTGTGAGAATTTGGTGGGGAGACACGGGTATTAATAGTATTAGTGATAAATGATTGCTTAGCTTACCATTTGTGACAATTGATGAAATGGTGGTCTTGGTTACTTCTAACTGGTTGAGTACCCAGACTCTGTATTCTAAGACGAATTTTAGAATGCAAACAAACATTTTAAGAGCTTTAGGGTCCACAAGTGTTTGAAACCTGTCTCAGTATGCATATGGATAGTTTGTGCTCTACAGATGTCTCCGTTTTGTGCAGCTGTATATGTTGTAGGCTTGTAACTCTGGGTTTTGTATTTATATCTCTCTCTTTATTCGTCAGTATGTCATCACCAAATGGTCTCTTATTTCCTCCTTTCATTTCAATTAAAATTAGAGAAAGGGATTCATTGCACTTTAGCTCATTCGTACCACAAGACTATAACCGAGTATAAGTAGAACCATGCTTGTTACTGAGATTAACTAGGATTGTTTGGCACCATTTCAAAAACATTTTGATTAACGGGAAACTAGGAAAGTTATAAACAGGAAATGGAGGAGGGTCCAAGAAAGTTATTACTGTGTTTGTTTGTTCTGCAATTAATTGTGCAGACCACTTGAGGGTACATGTGGAGGGATGTCCCACATGTGTTGAATTAATAAATTCCTAGTTAGCCTGACTAGAAATTCGTGACAGAATAATTTAGCAAAGAACAACTTATAATTATCTAAAGTACATAATTATGTATCTGTGTTAGTCATAAGTTCCCTGATCCCTTATAGATTTGAGTCATTAAGGGTTCTCTAATTCTCTAAAATAACAGATGCCAATATTTTTGTGCTATCTCCTCAATTCCAAATACATGATTCTTTTCTTGTGTGTAAGGGTTCCTCTCATTATCTTTAATTTGGAAATTTATACTTTCTGAGTAAACTTTTTTAGGTTTTCCTCCTACCATGGTATCGTAATGGCTACATGAATTTGTATATAGTCATCTAGTGTCAAGTAAATATGTTTGAGCTCATTATATTATTATTGACTTTAT
This sequence comes from Heracleum sosnowskyi, assembly GCA_030848705.1. Lineage (NCBI taxonomy): Eukaryota > Viridiplantae > Streptophyta > Magnoliopsida > Apiales > Apiaceae > Heracleum > Heracleum sosnowskyi. The sequence goes on along the minus strand of CM061240.1, from coordinate 928,400 downwards.
GTCTCGAATATCATGCAGAGGCATTTGCAGTTTGCGAGAACTATTCACCTCCAGAAGGATTTAATGAGAAAGATTTACATCGCCTCCTTGAAAAGGTTGGGAGTCCTTCAGGAGTTGATGATCTAGGTAAATCTCGTATATCAGTTACCTTTTCACATAAGTTTGGTAATGAAATTTCTTAGTTATCTATTTTAATATCTATAATTATGTGATACATCACTCCATGAATTTTGTCGCTTACATATATCTAGTTCAGGTGCTTTAGTGATTGAGATTTTTCACATAAATGACATCATTATCTCCAGGTTACTAGTCTGAAGAGTGCTAATGAAAATAATATTGTATCAGCTTTGGTCATATTTTATTTAAAATGAGGCATATTCATACTTTTCGAGTTTTTGTTAGGCATCCTTCAATGGGATTTTACAAGTAACTTTGTTGCCTGACTACATGACAGATTGCAGTAGCGGATGGTTAGAAGGGCCAAACAAGGTGTATATACCATTTCTGGCTTGTGGAGACCTTAGTGGATATGATTCTGATCGGTCATATCCACTTCCTAGAGGAGCTGACGGTGCTTATCAAAGCTTGGATCCGGTGCAGCCACCAATTGCTCCACCGTATAAACGAGCTCTTGAAATGAAGAAAGCTTCAAATCAGGGAATCCGTGATCTTGAGAAACTCACTCTTGATTCTTGATAATACCACCATATTAACTGTTTTCAATATGAAATTGACATGCAACTATTATTTGGTGGACCATTACAAATTATTCAAGTCCTCGTCTTGACTCGTTGAATCGAAGAACATGTAATTTTCATATTTATCAGCCTATCATGGCCTGTTTTTGGCTTTTCTGTATGCGATAACAACTTCGAACCTCAAACATGGTGTTTTAGTGGTTATGCACTTATAGCTAGTGTTCTTTTTTAAATTGTTTTACATAGTGAAAGCATCTTGTAGTAGATGGTTTTATTTAATTTGTTAGCTTTTTCTATAATAATAAATTGCCAACGTTACTCTCGTGTTATTTCTCTATCAAAAAGTCTAAATGTTAATTTTGTCAATTTGAATAAACAAACTCTATCAATTTTTATGTGTATGCAGTAGCAAAGGTGACTTTGAATTGTATTATGGCCGTCTAATGTTGACCCTTTACCATGTGGGCGTTGAGATTAAAATGAAAGCATGCTATCTTTTCTAGTATTGTTAATAAGCTACCGAGTAGTTCTATTCTTTAACAAATCTCGAGATAAACGAAAATCGAACTCATAACTTGAAATGACAAAGAAAACATCCCCATTTGATGCCAGAAATTATCAAGTAGGAGAGCTAGAAAGACAAAGATGGTCCACGAAAATGAACCCCTATGGGCATGGTTCTTGTCCGTCTTTTAAACATTGTCCCTCCAGAATTGACTCCAGAATTGACGAACGGTTATATGTAGGGTGAACAAACAACCATCCCATGTCCACTGTCACAACTCACATGCAACTATGCAAGTGAGCAAACAAATAGCTCGGAACTGACCCCATTCGAAATCAAATTAACCTTCGAAAAACAGTTAAAATTTTCGATCTCGACGAGATTTTACAAATTCTGGTCTCATCACTATCCCAACCCCCAAGATATACACACACAGGCACAAGGATCATGTAATTTTTTAGTCTCGAGAGCTTCGGAGATTGCAAATAAATCATCATTCAGCATGCAACTTGTTTTGCAGAAATAGAATAACAAGAACAACCTGTATGAAGGAATCGAGAAACTACAAGATACATAACACAAGTGGCGAACTCTTTGCTACATTTATAAATTCAGTAACATACTTATCCGTAAATCACTTGATCGAATTCTGAGCTAGCTTCTCTTAAATATAAGGGTAAGACTGCGTACATCGAGATCTTCTCGGACCTGCTGCAGAAAATTTTGTACACCGTATAGAACAATGATTACACATTCTAGCTAATATACACCCTTAAAACTTAAAAACCAAGAAAAATATTACTATTTTACAGGATCCTTCTCAATGGTAACCGAAAAAAATGATCAAGAAACAGAGTTCGATTTTCGCAAACTAGAAGAAGAATTCAAGAACTCGATACAGTCTTCAACAGCTTCAGCTCTTTGAGTGTCAAGAGAAGTATCTGCATATGATCTTGACCTTGCCAGAGTAGAAGAAGAAGAAACTTTACGCGATGATCGTTTAATTGTTACTAAACTTAGAGTTTTCGCCATCTTTTCCGCAATTCTTCTTAGAAACTCAGCAGAAAATGCATTGTAGGTCTTTGAGTTAGTACTCCATGAACGACTTATATGGCTCTTCTTGTTGCTACAAATATTTGTTGTTTTTGTGTAACTTGTTGCCTGCTTAACATTGCCATCTGAACCAAGGCTCACACTTAAACTCATGTTTTCAGAGAAGGGGGGGGGTAGGTGTTGACAAGTGATGAGAGTTTTTGCTTTGCTTTGCCTAGTTGGTGAGGAGAACTCTATGTAGACATAGAGACAATGGGAGAACTATTTATACACATGAGTTTTCTTAGCACTAATTTTTTTTAACTAGTAGACAAGAGGGAGCTGAATTTTCAATATTAATAATAATTTTCGACAAAAAATTAGCCTCCCTCTGATTCCGTGGTGGCATAGTAATCTAATGAGGTATGAGAAATGAAAGGCACGAACTTGACCGAAATAAAAAAGTAAAGGGCATGAGTTAACGTACTTGACTGTTGTATGTTGATATTTTTTTTTTTCTAATTGACTGGCACACACCTCATCTTGTAATTGACAAGTTTCGAATCCTCGATATTCCGTAAAGAAAGCGAGAGAGATATCACTACATCAAAAGATGTTGGTTGGTTGACAAGTTTTGAACCATCAACATCCCGTAAAGGTAACGAGGAAGATACCACTGCACCAAGAGGTGTTGGGTTTGTATGTTGATTCTTGTTAAGACAATTGACTACAAATTTGTAAATGTGTGAGACGGCTGATAACGCAATTCTTGAAGAATCTTAATAAATTAAATTATTGGACACTAAAGTTGATAGCTAAATAATTGAACACAATCCCTGCATTCGGACAACTCATGTATATTTTTTACAAAATGACGCGTTAATACGAGACGAATATTATTTCGTTATTTCGATGTCGATAAAATAATACTAGGTTCGATATCGATATTTTAAGTATATATGTACATATTTTCATTTGACTAAAAAATTATTACTTCCGGGACCAGATATGTCTTTCGAGAAGGTTCATATTTAAAAACATACATGGCGAGTGAGTGACATTGTCACACTGGAATTTTAAAAAAATTGTAGTGGACAGATTTGTGGAGTAAATAATGGAGAAAATGAGTAAAGATAAAAATGGGGTTTTCAGGTCGAAATAAAAGGAGAATGGTGGAGCCACTGGTGGTAATGGTTTGTTTGAAATTATTGTTCTCGTTGAGGTTTTGAGGGTGACATATGAGTGAAACAAACAGACAGGATTTGATTGCATTCATTCTAGCTTTTTCATGAGTTTGATTTTGAATTTAAATATCATAATTTTGTCATCTTTTTTTTTTAGTTTAGGATTTGATTATTATGAAAGAATTGTCACAAAATTAAAAATCAAAATATTCAAGAGACCATACCACAAAATTTAAAAAAAATGTTAAAGCTCCCAAACCGGATAAAAAAGATATACTGAATAACACGTGTCAGATTTTGGTTGACAATATGAAAATGATTTCGCATACATTCACATCAATTTCACCAATAAAAACATCAAATAGTGTCACATCACCATTGTCACATCATTTTCTAACCAACTTTGATACCAATTTCGTACCTCTCACGTTACTCCAAATCTAAACACCTTACAAGTTACAAGCACTTCCAACCTCAGCCATACATGCAACAAGAAGGGATAAATTCTAACAAAAACAGGTGTATAAATTCTAATAAAAATTGAGTCAGCAAATACAAGAACAGGTGCTAGGTGTAGGCTTTATATCCTCAGCTATGTCATGCTCCTTATTCAGCATCTAAATAACCATTTCACAAACCTTGATTAGGAGGTACAGTACATTGAACACTTTGCCATTGTAGTACTTGTGTGTGTGCCAGCACGCCCGCTCGCATTGTAAACTAAAGGGAACTCGTGAAGCATATTTGGCTTCCAAATGTTGTTCTTGATCAAAGATATATCTAAAGGGAGCTCATGAAGCATTAACATGAAATGCGCACCAGAAGAAGACTGCCAGTAAGCTGACTCACATGTCTCTACTTGTAAGACCGAGAACTTGATTGGATATAACGATTGTGGCTATATAAGTTTACCAATGAGGAACAACTGGAAAAGTCGGAGCCCTAACTGGAAATCTGCACCAAACTTCTTTCTACGTTCTACCCTCGGACACCAGCTGCAGATAGACAATGCAGCATTACATAATCAATGAATTACAGCATCATCATTTTTATTTAACTACAAGAAATGTTATACACTGAGGTTGGTTTCAATACTACCATTAACAATGAACATAAAGATAAGTAGGACAAGCCAAGATAAAGTGTGGACCTGTAGATTGTAATATATTTATAAGATGTCAGTTACAATATTTCATGATATTAGTCAAGTGAGTGTATGCAAGTTATATTATGTTATTGCACCATCAAGCTATTTGCAATAATATATACATCTTAAAATAAACACAAGATACAAAAATTGTGAACGGACAAGTGATGTAAAAATGGCCGGCATGCCAAGTGATTTATCGTTTTTGTAGTTCTTATTGTTAGCAGTACATTACATAAATATAATTCTTTAACCATATGAAGTCTAAGTTGTAGAATGTCATAATTCAAAATCAATATGAAATCATAGTGTTTGTTCTTGGATGAACAATTATTGTCATGTAAAAGTAAAAAACAAAATGAATAACGAAAGTTACAAGTAACAAAACATCACATAAAAAGGAGTGCATTGCAAAGTTGACAAGATATAAGAACAGTGTGAAAACACTTATCATGAAGCTTTTCTTGTGTTTAGTCACATGTAGATTATAAACACTTCCAGTATGATTTCAGCAGAAAGAATGATTTCAGCAGATATTCCAAACATTCCAGTATGTTGCAGGTGTTCCTGTTCCTCTGCCCACCAAGATTCCCAGCTACTGTCTGCTGGAACATCGATATCACCAGGTTTGACAATCCACTTTGACCAATAATCATAGTTGTCTACTATCTTGGACCATTCAAATCCAGAAGGATTGAAGAGGAATGGAGCAAAGAGAAAAGAAGCGACTAGAAACCATTTTGAAAAGGTTACGGATATGTAAGTTATGATGACTGATGTGGTCTGCTGAGCCATATATCTGGTAAACTATTAGCAAGATCAACATTTAGAACCCTTTTCTGAAATGGCTTCTCGAGTACATTCTGTAATTCTGAGCAAATTTTTCATGTCGCACAACAAAACCATGCCCATTAGCTCTGTATGTATCCCCACCATGCAAAACCATGAGGAAAAAATTATGGGCCTTCGTTCCTAGGGAGAAAGCAAAGAATACAGGTGCCAACTGAAGTTGCAAGACAATAAGATCCTTGGCAGCAGCTATGAACCCTCTCCCCAGAAAATTCTCGACAATCATGGGCAATGACATCAATAGACCAAATTGAACGACTGGTTACGAAGCCATGATGGCCATCAGAGCATTATTCCCTGTTAAGACTCAGAAAACCAAACTATCGTTGTTTCCAGTCCACTCAATGACAAGTTCCTATACAAGAAGGCATAGACTGTAAGGATAACTTTCTGGACACATGCGAAGATTAAATAATGACACATGCAAAAGCAAAGCAGCTTATATAAAATAAGAACAAGATATGAGCACATGAACATCAAAATAACCTCGCCAATCTTTCGAGAGGATTAAACTCTCCTATAAGACAACTACTCAGTCCTCAACATCCCAAAATGCCTCCCATATTCTCACATAAATAATCCTACACTTCCTCCAACCAGTCTCTAGTTAATTTTAGTACTTTGTATTACCTTTCTAGAGAGGTAATAAGCACACAAGATAATTCATCTTACATTTTACACTGTCTAAAGTTGTACGATTTAATCTATATAATGATGCTCCTCGATCTGGTAACCTATTTTAGACGGCCAATAACTTAACGGATGGATAGATATGACACAGTGTTATAAAGATATAGAAATATATTAGTTGCTATGAGACTTTATGTAGAAAGGTGTAGTATATGGGTCAAACAAAACCCTCAACAACATTGATACCTTGTAACCTTAAAAACATTACCCCATGCACAAGAACACGAGATATCATGACAATGAATCTCATTTAATTTCTAAAGTGAAAGTGCAACTACCCCTACTGTAATCTAAATTGTACCTAACATGTTCTCCCGGCATCCATTTTTGCATGCCCCCATGTTAATTTGTTATAAATCTGTTAAAATAAAGGAAATTGTTCATTTTATCTCTCTCAATTGCCACGTCAAGGAAGGTTAGAAGCTTCAAAACCCTTGTGTTATACATCATTCCTCTGACTGCAAAAGCAGTATATTTTTTGTAACAAAGGAAATTGCACAGACATAACGAGGCGATAGGTAACATACTTGTTCTATAGAGTGTCTGGCCTTTCAAGAAAGCCCGGTGGTGAAACTGCATGACATTTTTTTCATTACGCATATCTATAACTCCTTTAGAGTCTGTACGCTCAGAAAGTTCTCTCATTTATCTAGTAAAAACAACATGATGCACGCCAAATTACCAAAGCATATCGACTAGTAGGGACTGCATAAATAATTTGCATTTATGAAACATAAATATAGATAAGAACCTGGATAAATCTTTTTTAGGTAGAACAGGATGGAAAGACCGTCTTCATTAAACTTGCAAGGTCACTCTCTGAGTAGACGGTATCTTCACTAGAGTAGGGAGTCATGACACTGCAATGCCCAAAAGTTATGGTTATGCCCAGAAACTACAATCATAATATTGTTATGGTACTTTTTGCTAAGTGCTTTAAATTGCTTGTAGCTAATGAAAACTAATAAATTCCTCGTACCTCATCACCGAAAATGTGAGTGTTGTGTTAAATATATATTTCTATTGTTCATCTACCGTACCAACCTTGGTCCCCAAGTTTGAGTATTGTAGCGAACGTAAGGAGAAAGGTCTTTTCTCTATATATTAGGTCATTTCCTTTGTAATACTTAGGCTGAGTACTACATAGCACTACAAGAGTTTTGTGTTCTTTCTCTTACATTGTTGTTCAGTTTCACCATCTCTATTAGGCTCACATTGCTTATACAATATATGTAACTCACGTCATTTACATATATACATATACAAGCAGAGCTACCCTCATAATTTCTACATGGTATCATAGCTATAAGCTCCTGATCTTCTCTGTCAAGTCTCTGGCAACCTCCTCTGTTATGTCCAGCTTGCCCCTTTCAACTCTCACTTCTCCGCTGCACTTTAATCTCGATAATATCCGGCCACATCCATCTTTCCCAGTGCACCAGTTCATTGTGACATTCACACAAACACCTTGAGTGTCCATTCAGTTTGTTACACAAACACTGCACTCATCAAGACATACCAGCCACATCCCTTAACTCCAACATCCACATATCACTTGCCTTCTGGTTACTCGGTTCTGTCCGAGTCAACTCACCCATTTCTTCTTTGAGGCTTTTTCACAAACAGTTGCCGCTCACCAGCTTCAACTCTCAAATCGAACTCAAAAGAAACTTGTCCAACTCGGTCACGAGCCCAGTAGTAAACTACACAAACCCAATAAAATATAAATCCCTGCTAATTTTGTAAGCACATTTCCTTTCCTCTTCTGGGCTATCCTACAAGTCCATCGGGTCTTTCATATTTGGACCACATCAAAATCAGCCCACCTGAGCCACATTAATAAATAGGCTGGTTTTAGGATTTATTGGCATAAACTACACTCCAGTATCTAGTCTTTTGAGGATCTTGCAAGAGCATCTTCAATGGGGTAAAGTCCTTAGTTAAAATATTATGTGTCTTGCCATAAATAATATTTATAGATATTATCTAAAAAAATTACAACTCTAATGGTATAGCAAAAAATTTAGTCAACCTCAACAGATTGACCATATTTGCTGAACTACTAGAGACCTGTAGTGAAATCACACGTCATCTATTACCATATTAAAATAATATATTATATTTATAACAACTTGAAATAATAAAAAACATACTATTTTTAAAATATAATCAACTATTATAACCAACTCCATTGAAGCACATCATCTTACAGGTTCAGCAAATTTTACATAATTAGTATTTTTTATTATTTTAGCCAACCAGTTTAGCCAACACCGTTGGAGATGCTCTAAGTTGAAACTTGAACTTTTGGATACTGACACTTCAGCCCCTGGACTATTTAGTTTCTTCAATATAGTCCATTTACAAAAGTTACACTTTGAGCCCTGCACTTACAACAATGGAGGAGGAAAATAATTTTGGATCAACAAACTATATTCCTCGGTCTCAAGCTATGCATAGCTTTCTCCACATAAATGGCATTTGGTGGTTCATTAATGCAACCTCGGATCCAACACCGAAAACTACATCAACTGGTGAGCTCGAAACCTTACTCAAACAGGTTTTGTCTAAAACCAATTCACATTCTGCTGCATTCACTGTCACTACAGAATCCTCGGACAGAACAACCTCTTAGAACAGAACGTAGCCGCAAAAGGTCCTACATTCATATTCAATCTCTATATAACACAGCGCACACACATATACATATTATTGTCATAATCATATATAACACAGCACACACACACACACACATATATATATATATATATATATATATATATATGCATATGTCAGTCATATACATATATATTCACTCATTGTTTCATAGCACATATATATACATAGGCTAGTGATCAAATACAAACCTTTTTTTTTTAAATACAAACTAAGAATCAATTTAAACTCTTAGATTAATATAATCTAAAGGCCCCCTATATGCACAACACACAACTAAAATGCACCCACCCACACACAATCACATCTATTCTCCTCCGTTATTAATTTGATTTTTCCCGTCAATCGGAGAGCTTTTTTTGAAATCCGATTTCACCGTATTTTTCTCCATCTCCCAACGATCAATTTGTATACCATATTTCATATATTCCGACGATAAATCACTATTTATGCTTGCGAGAATCACTAAAATGTTGGTGATTCCTGTAAGAATAAATAGTGATTTCTGAGTAAATTTAGTGATTTTTTCTCCAGATCTATACGTAAATTACAGATTTTGTACCGTAAAATCACTAAATTTATACGTATATAAAAATAAATAGTTAGATCTATGCTGAAATCACTATTTATTCTTACAGAAATCACTAAAATTATTTAGTTTGTAGTTTTTAGTCTAAGAGTGATTTGTATTGGAGTAAACCCCTATATAATATATACTTGCTCGTGATTTCAACGTATCAAAACATAACAGAGATATTATAAATATCACAGTCATATACACATATATTTGCTTGTGTTTTCAAACAACACACATAAAAGAGATTGATTGTCGAATTCACGGGTCACCAAGTTCAACGAGGCATGATTCATCTACATCATGTCTTCTCTACTGAACCACATCCTCTTACCACTTTCAGTGATTTTGTTTACAAACTCAAGCTGGTTCTTCAACCATCTTAAGTTTGAGTGAGGGTGTCAAACGTATATTTCTATTGTTCATTTACTATAGCAACCTTGGTCCCTAAGTTCGAGTATTGTAGCGACACTGCAGCAGTACTACTGATATAGTTTATTTTTATATATGTTTTAGATGATTTTATCCTCATATTAATTGTGTTTTGCATTGATTTGGATATCTATTTAATAGATTTTGATATTTTACTGTAGGAAATAAAAATACATAACTTGAAATGATTTAGAGTTAAAAGAGCTATTTTGGAGTGAAAATAGAAGAAAATTCGTAGTAATGGGCTACACAGGCCGCAAAACACTGTTTGAGCCGTATCTTGAGTTCTAGAAGTCCGTTTTTGATGATCTTACGGTCCACGCAAAGCTTATGGAATTTTATTTAATTCTAAGGTGGTCCAATAAGTAGAGCCCGACTGGAAGAGCCCAGAAACAGAGGAGTAAAGACAGCTGCGAATTTTACACTAAAAATCCTACCCAATTATGGAGATCTATTTGTATATTTATTAAAATATCAAAATACTTTAATTATGAGTTTTCGAGGATCGGATTTAAGTTAGTTTTGATTATTAGTTTTAGGGAGAGAGAGACATGCATATTTTTCTTTGAGCTAGGGTTTTTCCCTTCTTCATCTCTTTCATGGGGTGAACTTTATTTATCTTGGATTCGACACCATTAATGTGAAGTTTAGGGTATTTCTTATATTTTATTGTTTATTAATATGCTTTGCATGTCTTTCTTCCTTACTTTTAATCTTATTATCAGTGAGTAGTTATTTATAGGGCATTAATGGGAAGTCATGTTTACACTATGATCTTGGCATGATTTTCAGAGTGGTTTGATTAATTTTGGTTAATTCTAATTGATTATGTTTATATGTTTGATTTGTGTAATCGGTTGATATCGTGAATTAACTGTATGTGAATATGAGTAATGGATCGAAAGATTTTACTACGAGAGGCATACATACGATTAGTAGAATTGAATTTGAGTGCGAAAGTATCATTAGATTTCTAAGAGTGTTAATGCTTGAGAGAGATCAACAATTGCTTTAATTACCTAACTAATTGAATGACTAAAAGTGATTATTTGTGTAAAAATATTTCGAAAATGTTAATACTTGAGAGAGATTAGCATACTCTAGTTATGTGTGATCACAATTATTGTTTTAGTTTAGAAGTCGGTTATTGTGTAAGCATGGTGGACCTGATTGCCCTAGGTTTTTAATATCCTTGTTTAGCATCTCATAATTAGTGTTAATTTAGTTTAATTAATTAGTTAGTTAAAATTCTCACACAATCGTTTTGATCTGAAACAATTGAGAATAATTGAATCAGAATTGATAGAACTTGTCTCCTTGTGGATACGACCCGCTTACCATTCTGTACTAGCAATAGAGACCGTGCGCTTGCGGTATTATAAAAAAAATACATCAACTATAGTTACAAAAGCAAATACGTAACAATACAAGAGTTTTGTGTTCTCTCTGATATTGTTGTTCAATTTTACCACTCCTATGAGGCTCATATTGCTTGTACAATATACGTAACTCACGTCATTTACATATATACATATACAAGCGGAGCCGCCCTCACAATTTCTACATGTTACAAAATGGAATAAGCAAATTAATGACCAGATTGCTACGTAATAGAAAATGTTGGCATTACCAAATATACTGTAACCCACATAAAGAAAGGGGTAATTAGTTTTATTTAAATAAACAACTTATTAGGATACGGGGTCGTTTTGGGAGAAAGACTAAGGTATCTACCTTGGATCACGTGCCCAACGGACTGAAGGAAAGGACCAGTAGCAAGAGGACACGTGGAGAGCTAGAAGAATAAAAGAGAGGACCACTGGAGTAGTGGGGTGTGGAGTAAATCGTTATTTTTCATTATTGTTTTTCTGTCATTGTTCCTCCTTGTTCTGGAGTGTATTACAGTCCTTTCATGGAGTTTCATCACTTTTGATTTATTCCAGTAATCTTAATCAAAGTGTTTTCTTTTCTATTTTTGTTGTAATTTACTTAAGTTGGTTACAAGTGGTATCAGAGCGGTCTTTCCTTGGCTCATAAAGATCTCTCATGGCTGAAGGTACAAGGATGAAAGAGTTGGATACTAGACTGGGTACTCATGAAGTCAAATTGAATGAGTTGAATGAAGGATTGAAACAGACTCGTAAAGAGGTGGCTCAGCAGTTTACGGAAATGAATATCAAGATGGATCAGAAAATGGAGGGTTTTGGATCTAGAATGGAGAAGATGGACCAAGGTATTGCCGAACTAAAGCAGCTCATTCTGGGGATGCAAACAAATCCAACCACTAGTGCAGCCAAGCACATAGATGTGGAAGGTAGAGGTTCTGCCAATAACTCTGGAATGGGTACTATTCTCCTTCAAGAGGTAAATAACTCTAACACCACTATTCCTCCTTTAAACATGAATGTTTCTGCACCATATGTGGCTCCTCTTTCTGTTCAAATCCCTACTCCGATTTATACTGTAGCTCACTCTGGTAATAATGGCCATAATAGTATGACACCACCCTTTGTTTCTTCATTTGTGTACCCTACTGGTATTAACAACCAGACCATTCCTCAACCCAACATCACCACAGTACCTCCCTTTACTCACTCCACCAACCAGGCCCCTTACTCTACTGCTAATCATCAAGTTTTTGTCCCTCCCTTTAACTCCTTCACATACCAAAACCATGCTCAAACATCTGCATTTCCAGGGCAATTTCCACCTCATAGTCCACATCCACACCACGTGCATCACCCACCCTCTTTTCACCCAAACCCCAAAATCGAATTTCCCAGGTTTGATGGTATTGATCCTAAGGGTTGGGTTATTAAAGCAGAACAATATTTTGATTTTATATTGGTGGAGGATATGAAAAAAGTTAAATTATCTGGACTCCATTTTGAGGGTAAGGCCAGCATTTGGTTTAGGTTCTATCAGTCAAGTAGAACCAATGTGTCTTGGAAGATGTTTATTGCTGATGTGATCACCAGATTTGAGAATCCAGAAGGAAGGGATGTCCAAGACCTGTTTAACAAGCTCAGACAAGCTTCTTCAGTTACAGATTATGAAGATAAGTTTGAGGAGCTGAGATCTTTAGTGGCACATAAAAATAAGGGTTTCACTGAAGAGTATTTCATTTCCAGTTTTATCAGTGGTCTCAAGGACCACATCAAGAATGCAGTAAGGATGTTCAAGCCACAAACATTGGGAGATGCAGTTTTCTTAGCCAAACAGGAGGAAGCAAGGACACTGAAGCCAAACTTTGTTCCTAAATTGGTTTCTGGTATGAAAACCAGCCAGACTACCAGTGTTAATCCTTCAGGTAACAAGCCCCATAATACAAGTTTCAACAGGCCCAATATGAAGGATTTTAAAGGCCCAAGATCCACCTTGAGTGGTAAAGAGATTCTGGAAAGGAGAGAGAAGGGCCAGTGTTTCCACTGTGATGATGCTTATCATCCTGGCCAACCCTGCAAGGCTAAGTTATATGCATTATTGGGAGAAGACCTTGAACCTTAGGTGGAGGCTGAAGCATGCCCAGAAGTTGTGGATATGGTGAAAGAGATGGAAGAATTACTGCAACAAGAAACACCAGGAGAAATATCATTGAATGCCTTAGCTGGGAATAAATCCTGGAGCACTATCAGATTACAAGGCCACATAAAAGGGAGAAGGGTCAATGTCCTTATTGACAGTGGCTCTACTCATTCTTTCATTGACTCTGTCGTTGTGAAACAATTGGGCATTGTAGCAGAAATGGACTCTCCCTTGATAGTTCATGTAGCAGATGGGTCAAAAGTATTGGTGGACTCAATCTGTAAGAAATTACCACTGGTCATTCAAGGGCACACATTTGTTCAGGAATTGAGACTGTTTCCATTGGGAGGTTCTGATATCATTTTAGGAGTGGATTGGTTGAAGGCCCACAATCCTATAACCTTTGATTTCAAGTCCCTAAGGGTATCACTTCTCAGAAATGGTTCACCCATTACCCTACAAGGAGATAGCAATGAAGGATCACTCCAAACCATTAATGGCAAACAATTAAGCAAAATGTTCAGAGCATCTAAAGGAGTAACACAGGGGTACATTTGCATGATGACAGGAATGAAAGGGAAAATGGACCAAGTCTCCACTACTGGTGTGCATCCCAAACTGAAACAAGTGATTGAGGAATTCAGTCAAGTTTTTTCTGAACCCACAGGCCTGCCCCCAATCAGGACTTGTGACCATCAAATTCCACTTCTGCAAGGCAGTCAGCCTGTAAATCAGAGGAGCTATAGAGTGCCATATATTCAGAAGGCTGAAATAGAAAAACAAATCAAAGAAATGTTAGCATCTGGTATTATTCAAGAGAGCAGTAGCCCTTATGCTTCTCCCATAATCCTAGTAAAGAAAAAGGATGGTTCCTGGAGGATGTGTGTAGATTACAGGAAGTTGAATGAAATCACCATCAAGAACACGTATCCAATTCCCTTAATAGATGAATTACTGGATGAACTAAAAGGGGCTAGCTATTTTACCAAATTGGATCTCAGGTCAGGTTACCACCAGATCAGGGTAGCTCCTCAAGATGTGCACAAAACTGCATTTAGGACACACCAAGGCCTGTATGAATTTAAGGTTATGCCATTTGGTTTGACAAATGCACCAGCCAGTTTCCAGTCATTAATGAATGCAGTTTTTCAGGATCACTTAAGGAAAAGTGTACTGGTGTTTTTTGATGACATCTTGGTCTACAGCAAGACTCTTGAGGATCATGTGACACACTTGGGAAATGTACTGCAATTGTTGCTGGACCACCAGTTATTTGCCAAGGGAAGTAAATGCTTGATTGGTCAACAAAAGCTGGAATATCTGGGCCATATTATCTCTCAAGAAGGAGTGTCCACTGATCCTGACAAAGTATCTGCCATGAAGGAGTGGCCAGTTCCCAAGAATTTGAAACAACTGAGAGGCTTTCTGGGGCTTACAGGGTATTACAGGAGGTTTGTAAGAGGTTATGGAGAAATTAGTAGGCCACTTACCAGATTATTGAAGAAGGGGGCATTTATATGGAGTGAAGAAGCAACAGAGGCATTTGACAGACTTAAAAAGGCAATGATCACCACTCCTGTACTAGCACTTCCTGACTACTCTCTTCCCTTCATTCTTGAAACAGATGCTAGTGCATTAGGGGTTGGGGCAGTATTGATGCAACAAGGGAGACCTATAGCTTACATGAGCAAGGGACTTTCACCTAAGCACCAAGGTCTGTCCACATATGAGAAAGAGCTACTGGCAATTGTTCTTGCTACTCAGAAATGGTATGCCTACTTACAAGGTCACCATTTTGTAATAAAAACTGATCACCAAAGCCTCAAATACTTACTGGAACAAAGATTATCTACATTGCTTCAACAGAAATGGTTGGCTAAGTTACTGGGCTTGGATTATGAAATCATGTACAAGAAGGGGTCTGAAAATAGAGTAGCTGATGCTCTCTCCAGGTTGCCAGGAAGTACAGATACTGGGGAACTTAAGGTTGTTACAAGTGTGACCATGGCTTGGGTGCAGGAAGTATTGAACAGTTACACAAATGATACAGAAGCCCAGAAGATCATTTCTGGAATCATCACCAAAATACCAGCTTATGCTCACTATGAATTCTCTAAGGGATTGATCAAGGTGGGGGGAAGAATCTATATTGGGACTTATGGAGATACTAAGCAACTGCTTATGCAAGAGTTGCATGATGGGCCAACATGAGGACACTCAGGGCAAGAGGCCACCATCAAGAAGATTTCCCAGTTTTTCTATTGGCCACTAATGAAAGAAGACATCACTGATTATGTTAAATCCTGTGATACCTGTCAGAGAATCAAAACTGGAAATCACTTTCCCCCAGGCTTACTGCAACCTCTCCCAATACCAGCCCAAATATGGCAGGAAATTTCAATGGATTTCATTGAAGGATTACCCAAGTCTGGTGATAAAAGTTGTATTATGGTAGTGGTGGACAGATTGACCAAAGTAGGGCATTTCATAGCCCTGTCACATCCATTTTCTGCAACCTCTATGGCTCAAGCTTTCCTTGACAACATATATAAACTCCATGGGCTTCCAAACTCAATTGTATCTGACAGGGACAAATTATTCACTAGCAAATTTTGGAAGGAATTGTTTAAATCTGTGGGTACCAAGTTGAATATGAGTACCACATATCACCCCCAGAGTGATGGACAAACTGAGAGACTCAATAGGTGTCTGGAGCAGTACTTGAGGGCCATGACAAGTCATAGGCCTCACAAATGGGTCAATTGGTTAAGCTTAGCTGAGTGGTGGTACAATTGCACTTACCACAGTGCAATAAAAATGACTCCATTTGAAGCCCTTTATGGAGTCCAACCAAGACAACTCTGTATCTCACCTTCCAATAGGTCCTCAGTTGGTACTGTTGAGGAATTCCAAACACAGAGAGAGGCTATGAATCAATTTCTAAGGGAGGCAATCCAGTCAGCCCAGAATAAGTACAAGCAGTATGCTGATAAAAAGAGACAGGAAGCTACACTTCAGGTGGGAGACTGGGTATTCTTAAAATTGCAACCTTACAGGCAACTGTCTGTAGCATTCAGGAAGTACTTGAAACTGGCTCACAAGTTCTTTGGGCCTTACAAAATCTTAGAAAGGATTGGTACAGTGGCATATAAATTGGCTTTACCTGCTTCTAGTAAAGTTCATCCAGTTTTTCATATTAGTCTCTTGAAGAAAAAAGTAGGGTCCAAGCACTCTATCTCTACAGAGCTTCCACAACTGGGTAGTGAAGGGCAGTTTCTAGTCTATCCAGTGAAGGTCCTTGACAGAAGGAGTGTCAAAAAGAAGAATGCAGCAGTGATACAGTGGTTGGTTCAATGGTCTAATACTATCCCTGAGGATGCCACCTGGGAGGATGCAGCATCACTTTTGACTCAATACCCTGAGTTTCAACCAGATAACAATCCTTGAGGTCAAGGATTTTTCTAAGGAAGGGGTATTGTAACCCACATAAAGAAAGGGGTAATTAGTTTTATTTAAATAAACAACTTATTAGGATACAGGGTCGTTTTGGGAGAAAGACTAAGGTATCTACCTTGGATCACGTGCCCAACGGACTGAAGGAAAGGACCAGTAGCAAGAGGACACGTGGAGAGCTAGAAGAATAAAAGAGAGGACCACTGGAGTAGTGGGGTGTGGAGTAAATCGTTATTTTTCATTATTGTTTTTATGTCATTGTTCCTCCTTGTTCTGGAGTGTATTACAGTCCTTTCATGGAGTTTCATCACTTTTGATTTATTCCAGTAATCTTAATCAAAGTGTTTTCTTTTCTATTTTTGTTGTAATTTACTTAAGTTGGTTACATATACCTGATTCTATCAATAAATGATTTAGAGAATATATAAACAATTAGATACAAAGAGAACAAGAGAGAAAAAGTGATTACCGAATTTGTCCACTCATGACGAGGAATAGGCCTCTATCCAGATTAGGGATCTAAAAAGAAAGCGATATGTGCCTATGTAATAAAGTAACCAGATGTTAAGGTTTGTTACCTCAGTGAATTATTTTTATTTTTTATTTTTTAGGTGAGCTAACATGTTTTAAAGTTTTATTAGGTTTTATTGTCTAAGTGTTCACATGTAATATGTGTGTTTTTCAATTAAATGTTAAATTTTTTTGAATGAAAGAAACACCTTTCCCGATTATTATATTTCGGTACAATTCACGAATAAGTTATTTTTGACAAAAAAAGGTATATAACCTATTCGCAGCAAGCTTAAAGAAATAATATTTGTATTTTTGTCTTGTTTTATAATTGTGCTTGATTATTATGATCTTTTTTTTCATGTTTTTGTGAAATTTGAAAAATATAATTATTAAATTATTATTAACTTATCGTTTTACCGTATACATTTACTTGAAAACATTAAAAAGTAAACTTAATTTTGGAAGTTTATTATCATTTACAATAAGAACAGAAAAGCTTATAGATTAAAATTTCAAATAAATTAGCTTCATAGTTTTCCAAAAATTGATTTTGATAAAAAGAAATTTGAAAATCTTAATTAAAAAGTTGAATGAATTTGAAAACTAGCCAAAATTTTATAAATTCATAAAGTTCGTCAAACAATTCAAACTTTATATAATAAATGAACAAATTGAGTATAAGTTAAAATGCTAGATTCGGTTAATTTTGATTACGCCCAACTTGATTCAAAAATTTTGAACTTGAAGTGATTAAAGAAAAATGCTAAGAAATTATAAAGAAATGAGTAAATCTTGGCATCGCTACAAAATATCATTACAAAAGTCACTACTACTTTTATTTTAGAAACCTCTTTTAAGTTAAGTTATGTGTATTTCATTAATCACTATTCTTATTTTGATAATGATAGTGCTCCGAGTTAATGAGAAGGAAGTAAGTAGCGGGTACACTACTTGCATTCCAAAATATTTTTGGGATAAAATTTTTGGAGTTAAAAGGAGTTTAATTTGTATTCATTTCTACTTATTTTTATTTTTATTAAAAATTTGGAAGTGTTAAGTAATTCTAAAATCTTAAGGTGTTAGATGAAAATATTTTTCAGGATCTTATATTATATTCGAGCATCTCTTACTCGAAAGACAATTTTATTAACTTATATTAATAAAAAATTTCAATCCCGACATAATACAGAAAGAGACCCTAACAAGTTTTGGCCCATCAGAACTAAAGCACATTGACCATTTCTTTCCTAATTTTAGTTTCTCATGTTTGAATTTCCATCAACTTAATTTTATAATCAATTTGGACAATTTAACATCTTGACAAAATGTTTAATTTTGTTCTTTAACCGATTTATATCAACTTAATTTTACAATCGTATGTATAATTTTAACATTTTGACAAAATATAACTTTATTTTTAAGTAAATACAAAAATCGAAAGAAAAAAACAATTACGATGATTTTTAACGGTTTAAAGAGACATATCGATTTTGCTAAAATGTCTATAAATTTATCGGTAAATCATAAATGGAATGAGAAGGGAAAACAGACGGTAGACGATAAACATACATTTTTTTTTTAATTCTTGACAGCTCAGATCCTCATGATCCAAGCTGTTCATGCAATGATCAATTTTAGATCAGTAATTTATAATCTGTACGAATGTGGACCTTTCTCGTACATGTAAAACTTAAAACCACATGCATTATTTTATTGGGAAAATGAATTTTTTTATCACCGAACTTTATATACTTTTAGAAACCAACCACTGCCCTATAAATTTTTAGAAACCAATCACTAAACTATAACCTTATTTGTTTATATCACTAACGTTACTCTCGAATTTCAAAATTAGCATTCCGTTAAATGATTGGCCAACAGATGTTCAGATTGGGGCTTAATACAAACTAGGGTTCAAGCACCAATCTATAATCAATTAAGCATTCCGTCACTGATTTTTTAATGGAATGCTAATTTTGAAATTTGAGAGTAACATTAGTGATATAAACAAATAAATTTATAGTTCAGTGGTTGGTTTCTAAAAGTTTATATTTCAGTGATTGGTTTCTAAAAGTATATAAAGTTCAGCGATAAAAAAATTTATTTTCCCTATTTTATTTTTATCTTTGCTAAATAAAACACATGCATTATTATGATGGAATAAATTACAAACTTATGTCCCTTGAAGGTATATTCAGTGGAATATCTGGTTTATAAAAAATAATTTCAGTACAAGACCTTGCGTATATGCCTTTCTTTCAAAAGAAATACTATTTGATTGTGATGGAAATTAACTTGTCTAATAAACTATCAAGAAAAAGGAACTTTGAGATATTTTTGTAAGAAAAAATGTTAGAGAATTCAATAGATTTTTTTTCAAAAAATCTCCTAAATACATATGTATTATATGTTAATTGATAACATTTTTAATAAAAATATGATACCTTGCGTAGATATACTTCATTAATTAAAACTTATCATGTGCAAATTTAAATTTTTTTATTGAATTCTCTAATATTATTTTTTCTATGATTATACACAATATTCTGACATTACAATAATATTCTCTTGTGTTTGTGACTTATAGGAGGCCAATACGAGGATTCTCAATCTCTAAACTAATACTCCATACTTATCCCATAATTTTCCTATGAAATCTAATTATATTTAACCAATAACATTTGTATGTTGAAATTATCTTTTTTCCCGACACAATATAACAAAAATATGATTTTCAATTTTAGTAAACAAAACTTGTTATAAATAAATGAAAAAATCGCAATTCAAAACCATTTATAAATACTTAAATGTACAGCTAAATTTCTAAAGTAAAAGTTTTACTTATTTCAAAATATCATCTCTAGTGAATTTATATCAAAAAAGGCTTTATGACATTTTTGCCCTTCAAGTATAAATCATTGTACCCATAAACCCTTCAAGTATCAAAACGTATCTTTTCGTCTCTCGGGTATCAGAAACGTACTCTTTTGCCACTCAACCGGGACAGATGCCATATCGGCTTATAACGTTACAAAACGGCAGGGACATTTCAGACTACATTGTGGCATTAGAAAGTGATGCATTTGTTTATACTTATGACGGTAACATGGCAAAATCAGTGCAGGGTCATAGAAGGTTTGAAGGATTCCGAAAGAATATCAACCCAGACAGGTTTATACCATTCTCACAGTAGAGCTTACACTTGTACATTCTTGGGACTCCTTATATTAGACAGAGAGGTGAAACACCAAGATTAAAGGAAATTTTTTATGCAAACCCTTTACATGGTTGTGTTTGTAATCGATCGAAAAAGAAATTCAGAAACAGACAATAATACAGGAGTCCAAGTCTAAATGTTGTTACAAGGAGATAGAATTGTGTTTTGTTATAGATACAGGAGAACTTTTTAAATGTGCAAAAATGACTTTGAGCTGGGGCCAGTGTAGTCACGGGTAGAGGTCTCTATGATCTTGCACATACGTATTTTTTCATGTTTGAGGCTTATATTTATTGCACATAGAGAACGTGAACAAAACAAGCAATATTGAAAAAGAAGCAGAAAAGGTTGGATGTTATGGCACATAAATGCTAGTAGTAGATTTTCTTCTTCTTCTTTCCCCAAGTATAGATCGGTTATTCTTTATTCTTTGAAAGATTTGAATTCACTGTTTGCCAATATAGCAAATCCTCACTATTGCTTTCATATACATATCGGCATATTACCCAACATGAAACTAGACTCTAGCAGTTGAACTTCTCAAAATAAACTAGATTCTGGATTGTGTAATGTCTGAAATGTCCCTGCCGTTTTGTAACGTTATAAGCAGATACGCTTTCTGTCCCGATTGAATGGCAAAAGGGTGCATTTCTGATACCCGAATGGCGAAAAAATACGCTTTGATATTTGAAGGATTTATGGGTATAACAGTCCAAACTTGAAGGGCGAAAATGTTTAAAACCATCGAAAAATCAATAATTTGATAAAATTGTTCATTTATCGGTATTTATCAAGATTTTATTGAATCATAGCCCTTGAACTTTGCTAGAAATGTTGTTCTATTGTGCAATAGAAAACACACAATCTTTGTCACTACATACATGAGATTCACATAAATCTCGAATTATCCAACATGACCCCAATGAAAGAACATCATCTTCATATTCAACCATCATCAACAATGGAAGCTTGGTAGCAGCAGCATATACTCTAACCCCTTTAAGTTTATTCTCTATTTTCACTCACCTGAAAAAAGAATATTCACTTTTAGACACCATTCTCTCTCCCTCTCTCCATCTCTCTCCATCTCTCTCTCTCTCTCTCTCTGGGTCCCTAAGAATTAATCAATTGTAAACACTCCAACCCCAACTCATTCTCCTACAAGTAACCACTCAATTTGACATTCTTATATTTATATATATATATACACACACAACATCAATCATTATGCCTATTCAATCTTTATCTAAAAATCCCACCTTTACTCTCCCTTCTTGTTCTTCTTCAAGTACCTATATTTCTACTTTGTGTAATTCAAGAATTGCTTTCAGCCCTTCTTGTTTTTACTCATTTGGATCAAAACCCATAAGTTTGTTTAGCAAAAAGACCCAATCTTTACAATATAAAGATAATTCTACTAGTGTTGGAAGTTTTAGAGATAGAAAAAGACAAAAAAATAGTGTTTTGAGAAGCAAAATGACAATTTCTGAGATTAGGGAGGAGGGGGAAGAGGAGAATCCTCCTCCCTTTGTCGAATCGGAGAGTAGTTCTAAGCCAAGGCGTATAGCTTTGTTTGTTGAGCCCTCTCCGTTTGCGTGAGTGCTTAATTATGTTTCTTGATTAGTGTATAATGTTTGATCATGTATTTTTATTGGTCTTGTGATTGTTTAGTTAATGTTTTTGAGTTTGAGTTGAATTTTTAGGATGTCGTTAATTCGATGTGTTGAGTTGACTTGAATTCGAGATTAAAGAATGACATTTTGGATAGTTTAGGTAGTACTAATTCCGAACATAGGTGTGGAGTAAGCTAAAATTTTTTAGGATGACAATTTGGTTTGGTTAGTTATTGCTTTTGTAGGTAATGTACATTGTTATACATGGTAGTGTAGCTTAGTAACTTACGATATAGTTCCTAGAAAGATTGCCATGTTTTCACCAGTTTTAGTTCTTTAGGTTGTATCATGTTTTTCAAGAATATGTGTTGAGTGAAATTACAATCAAACTGTGCTTCTGGTGTTATCTGTGACTTCACTAGTAAAACTTGTCAATTTTAAAGTCATGTCAAAATTTTACATGTTTTCTGTGTATCTATTAATAATTGTTATTGTGTTAGGATTGTCTTGCAATCCACGATGGAGATGCAGGCATCAATTTCTTTATGTGCAATATGTTTTTAGTTGTAAAATTTTGCAATAATGAACGCTTAAATCACATGTATATGTATATATGTATTGGCCTTGTAAATGTTTTATTCAATGTTTTGAATATCAGTTTAAGTCAATAAGACGTCACTGGTCCATTGTCTTTGATGAGTTGACTTAAATAGAGAAAAATCAACAACATTGTGGATACTTTTGGTAGTGCTAAATTCTAATTCCACACAGTTGTGTACTAAGCTATGATACAATTAGGTATATAAATTTTTAATCAAACATGTCTTAACATTACACTGTAATACATAATAGGCTACATTCATACTTACCTTTCCAGGTGACCGCTTGTGAATCAGTTCCTGTAGCCATTGCCATTTTTCAGCAGCTATACTTGAACAAAGTTTTTCTTCTCAGTTTACTACTTTATTTTAATTTATTTATGCTATAGTGTATTCATTTCATATCACGTGGTTCATTTTTTCTTTTCCTTTTTAGAATATAATGTATAATCTAAATCGAACTGCACTTTCTGGTGTATCTTTGTCTTCACTAGTAGAACTTTCTAAATCTGCTGTCTAGTTAATCGGCAAATGTAAATTAGTACAAGTCCATTTTTACTTTTTAATTTTAAGATTGTCTTGCAATCCGCAATGAAGTTATAGGCATCAATTTGTTCATATATAGAATGATTTTAGTTGCTACAGTTTGCTATAGTATGTGCAAAAAAGAACGTCTTGGTACTTGCTTCAAATTCACAGCATAAATTGTTGTATTTGTTACTTCATTGGGCATGTCATTGTCATCTAGTCTTATTTTTCTCTTTAAGTTACATGAAACGGATCTAATTTCTGTGGAATTTGCAGCTACGTATCTGGCTATAAAAATCGGTTCCAGAACTTCATCAAATATCTACGCGAAATGGGGGATGAGGTACAATTTGTTTTTTTAGTTGTTCTTAATAGTGTTCTCTAGACCAAGCCTCTTAAGTCTGAAAATGAAAGCTATAGCTTCTATAGATGGTTCGCTTATGTCTGTTTTGATATTGAGCATATAGTGTTTGTAAATACTAGATAGGAGGACTGTCCCTTCACTTACATGGGATAGCGTAGCCGCTCCAATCCACTTGAAAAAACCACATTATTAGACTACAAAAAACGTTGTAGCATTTATTGAGCGAAGCCGCTCTGCAATAGTGAAGGAGCGGCATGTCCGTCTCATGGCAGGCAATTTCCTTTTTGCTGTCTACTTTATAAGATGTAAGACTCAAGGTTTGGGCTTGATGGTCAGGGTTGAACTCTAGATCTATTTTATATGTAGTTTCCTACCTCTGGGCTTTCTTAGGCTACCAACACCTTCCTTACAAGAAATGCCTACTATTAAATGATATTTACGTTTTCAATAGGCTACTCCGTGATTCTCAAATGTAATACTGAATTCTAGATCTGTTTTTTATATAGTAGTTGCCTGCCTCCGGGCTTTGTTAGGCTACCACCACCATCCTTACTAGAAAGACCTAATATTAAATGATTTATACCTTTTTAATAGGTTACTCCGTGATCCTCAAATGTAATATTGTGCAATTCAAAATTATTATCGATATCACATTTATCAGTTGATAGTTAAAATCGTTCAGTTCTCGTTTCAATTCATTTGATAGATTTGTTCGTAATTTTACATGATTGAGTTATAATTTTTGTATGGAATGATATAGGTGATGGTTGTGACGACTCATGAAGGAGTTCCTGAGGAATTTCATGGAGCACAACTGATAGGATCACACAGGTTATAGTGAAAAAGTTCAGTAGTTATAATCTCATTTGTATTACATTAACGTTCAAGAATCATTCTGTATCTTTAGTTTTCTTACTAATTTTTGTTCTATCATTTATCTTGTACAAATTGTTAACAGAAATTTTACTCTGCACTGTTCTTACTCTATGGTGTGTGCATGATGTAAAATAATTGTAGCATAATTAGATGTATAATAGTTGATATTTGAATGTGCTTGTTAATGGTTCTCAGTTCTGTTTTGCAGCTTCCCTTGTCCATGGTACCAAAAAGTACCACTTTCCCTAGCACTCAGCCCTAGAATAATATCCAAGGTTTCTGAATTTAAACCAGATATTATTCATGCCTCATCCCCTGGTATCATGGTAATCTCCCACTGCTTTACCACTTCCTGCTATTATCATTATGAGCATTTCATATTCATTGGTTGTTTTAATGTGAACTTCTTATGTATTCTAGGTGTTTGGCGCTCTTTTCATTGCAAAACTTTTGTGTGTTCCAATAGTGATGTCCTATCATACACATGTCCCAGTGTAAGTTCAATTGACTGTTGCTATTCTTAAATATTTCGATTTCAAACAATTTAAGTACCCTCAAAGACATGGCATGAGAAAAATTGATACATCTGTTTACTTGTAAAAAGTAACATCTTTCGACCAATATATCATGATTAATACATACTTCTATATATATGTCAATATAATGTTTTGACTTAGCCAAATTCCTGTTCTCATCTCCAGCTACATACCAAGATACACCTTCAGTTGGCTGGTCCAGCCCATGTGGTGGGTCATAAGTATGTGGATCATCCCTTTTTCTTGCCAATCTTATCTTATTTATGTAAAATGTGTATCTCTAGTGCTGATATAATGAGGTGTGTCTGTACTTTGCTAGAATTTCTACATAGAGCAGCTGATCTGACACTGGTTCCATCAGCTGCCATTGCCAAGGACCTCATGACAGCTAGGGTAGCAGCAGGTGAAATTTCCACATTTTGCTCCTTTTTTTTTGTTAATTAACAAGTCTCTTTGACTGCAATGGACATCATTGTTCTGTATGCTATATAGCAACACTGAAAAGTGATTTTCATATTACCAGCTAATCAGATACGCCTCTGGAACAAGGGAGTTGACTCTGAAAGCTTCAATCCAAAATTTCGTTCTCATGAAATGAGATTACGTTTAAGGTGAAATTTCCTACATACTTCAATTCCATTTCCATGAAATGGACTGTTTTTTAGAGTCTTAAATCTTTCATCCTGAATCAGCAATGGTGAGCCTGATAGACCTTTGATTGTTCACGTTGGGCGCCTAGGAGTGGAGAAGAGTTTGGATTTCCTCAAAAGGTACTGTTCTTAATGGAATGATCACTTGTTTGAAAATATAGATGAATTGATTAATGTTGCCAAATGTAAACTTTACGTTGATTGAATGTTAACACAGCTATCAAGTCAAGCTTCTTTTGTTAGTTTCTCTTATACTCCCACTGGTCCTACATAGTATATAGGTCATTTGACTTTCTGCATGGCCGTGAAGGTGTTATATATATGACTGATGTTTTCCAAGTTTTTTTTTCTATTTTCTAATAATAATCTATATTATTATTTTAAAAAAAACATATTAATTTAACAAATTCGCAAAACATTAGTCAAGTATAAGACTATATCTATATGTTCAAAGCACTTTGAGTTGCATGCAGAAAGTCAAACAACCTATAAGTAGGACCAAAAGGGAGTTTTAAGAACTGGATTTGGTTGTTATTTGTTTACCTGTCTACTTGTCAAACTTAAAAAATGCTCGTGCATTCCAAATTTTGATGAATTCATTATCTTCATTCATAACCATTTTATGGTCAATTTATTTAAGAAAGGTATTCAAAAAGGTTTTGTACTTCTTTTGGTTTCATTTATTGATTGTAATTGCTGTTAGCAAGACACAATATTCGAGTACCTTAAACATGATGTATGATTTTAATAGGGTCATGGATAGGCTTCCAGAAGCCCGGATTGCTTTTATTGGAGATGGACCATATAGGTAAATTGCTCTGATGTTTAAAATGTTAATGTTAGAATACGTTTGTAGTTGCATCTGTTTGTTCTTGTACTTCTGCTTATTACTCTTTCATCATTTACATACTTTATTAGTTTAAGCTTCGTAATAATGGCATGATCTGCAGAAAGAGTGTAACAAAGAAGCCACCTTATCAAATTTATGGGGTGAAATGGTAAAGGGGCATAATATTTTCAGTTCGTTGACATCGTAGATGAGCGTCCATAAAAAAACCAGAAAATGTTATTTCGGCTGTTGGTATATATAAGTAATTAAAATTTAGATTCCTGACCTGTCAAAAAAAATGTAGATTGATATTTCCAGAGGAACCTACCTTCAGTTTTTAAATTCACATATCTTACTGTAGCAAGTATTAAATAATCAAGAAATCTTCGCCAGCTTATACAGAACATATCTTCCCCATACCATTATATCATTGGAACATTGTTTCCATTTTAAAAACGGCTTGTCAACATATTTTCTTATGAAACTTGGTTTGTTCCTTTATCAGGGCCGAGCTAGAAGAGATATTTTCTGGCATGCCTGCTGTATTTACAGGGATGCTACTAGGAGAGGAGCTCTCTCAGGCATATGCTAGTGGAGATGTTTTTATAATGCCTTCAGAATCTGAAACACTTGGGCTTGTCGTATTAGAGGCAATGTCATCTGGACTTCCTGTCGTGGCAGCTCGGGCCGGAGGAATTCCGGATATCATTTCTGATGAGCAGCAGGGTAAGACTGGTTATCTCTACAATCCTGGTGATCTCGAGGACTGCTTAAGCAAATTGGAACCTCTTCTGCACGATTCAGTTTTACGAGAAAGTATTGGAAAATGTGCCCGTGAGGAAATGGAGAAGTATGACTGGAAGGCAGCCACAGCAAAGATACGAAACCAACAATATGATGATGCCATTTGGTTCTGGAGAAGAAAAAGAGCTCAGCTCCTGAGCCCCTTGCAGTGGTTGACAAATATTTTTCAGTCACCAGAAGCCAAGTACAGGTAATTTATGTAAATGTGTGTAGCTATATTTGTCCAGTTAAGATGTTCGCAGCAAGTGCCTGATTGTCGTAGCTTGTCAATTTATATCACGTAGGCTATAATATTTCTTCTACTTCTAGTACCGATCTGTATATTTGGTGATTTGCATATGATGTCAATGTAATGAACAAGTAAAATTCAGCTATATATAACATTCTATGATTTGTATGAGGGTAGAGGTGATCGCAGGTCAACTTGGATCGTATTAGTAGTCATTGCTGTCAGTTTCTGAAGCCGAACAGTATAATATTAATAAATAATATATATAAATAAGCAAGAAATAATATAATAGCAACAAACAACTTTATTTTTTTCATTTGTAGATTTAGGTCAAATGAGTATCTATAATTAAACATATTTTACGTATTGACGGGTGGAAGTTTGTAATTAACCATAATTTTGCAAGTAATTTTTTAACTATAATAAAAGAAGTACAATGAAATGTATAATATAGTCTTAGAAAACCACCAACATGTCAAAAAAGAATGGAAAGACATAAAATTAAATTTTATAGAAACCATAATGAGGCATTATATTGTTGGAACATTGAGTTTGCTCTAATATCTTCTATAACATTTGATTTTAGATTTAAACTCGAATATATGAATTCAATAACATAAGTAAACTTTTAAAGTCGAGCACATTAATTGAAAATATATTGCAATGCAATTTATAATTATAGTGCATACACTACTAGCATATAGAAGACTGTTCACATATATTTTGCTTGTAAAATTACCAAATTACATGTTCATAACTGACCTATCACATACGAATCTCGTTATCTCAGTTTCGCCTTTTACTAAAAATGTACGAATAATTGTGGAGAAAATTGTAATAATTCACTCGTTATATAATTATTGGGGGGTGGATATATTAGTTGAGATAGTGTGAGTTCATAAATTATTTATTTACTAAAAAATATTCTGTAAATTGGTGGGAAGCTACATTTGATTAATTTAAAAAGAACTAACATTTTAATTTGAGTATAAATTGTCGATATTTTTTTTGGGGCTTTTTTCATAAATATCCCATTCCAGAAATATTTTTGCAAAAATACCTTTTCAATTTTTTTTTTTGCGAAAATACCATCTTATTTGCAAAAATACCTTCTGCAAACTGCAACCAACATCAACCACAGATGCAACTTGTTAATAATGGTGTTTTTCCGGCGTCCTGAATTTAGGGTTGTAAACAACCCTAACCCTAAAATCAGGGTAGGTTAGGGTTTAGAGTCTAGGGTTGTTTACAACCCTAAACCCTAAGTCCGTATACGAATTATTCGTCATTCTTAATATTTCTAAAATCCAAAATAGAAACATTGAATCCCAAAAGTTAACTATTGAACCCCCAGGGTAAACCAAGATCACAAGTTTACCCCTTTTATTAATATTTTTTTTTGAATTCTTAACTGTTTTTTCAATTATTTTTTAAAAAGTTGCATCTAGTTTCAACCACATATGCAACTGGATGCAAACTACGTAGGTTGTATTTGGAAAGTTGCATCCAGTTGCAATCACACATGCAACCGGATGCAACCTACGTAAGTTGTATTTAGTTGCAGAATGTATTTTTGCAAAAATCTTTTTAAAAGATGGTATTTTCGCAAATTATTTTTAAAAAGAAGATATTTTTGTAAATATTTTGAGAAGATGGTAAAATCGCAAAAAAACTTAAAAAAAATGGTATTTTTGATAAATATCCTTTTTTTTTTTTTTTAGTCATGGGCTTTGAAGATTTTTTTTTTTGAAAATCAGAATATATTAATAAAGGCATTTGGGTAAGTCCAGCAAACCAATTTTTTTGGCCCAATACAAGGAATTTTGGGCTCAAAACCCCCAACAAACCAAACTTTAGGCTTAATCAGAAAACAGACTTAGACCAAACTCAATCAATTGAAGAAAATGAAAGACAAGAGTTGCTTATATGTAGATTAGGATTATTGTCTGTTTCGCATGGTGGAATTTTAGAAAAAGAGCATATAATTAAGAAAGCAATGTATTACAAATGTTTTTGCAAAGAATATATACACAACTCTTTTTTCTTTAATGATAATGATTTGAATGTAATTAATAGCATATTAAATTACTATTTTATTTTGTTACGTAGACTTCTCAGCATCACCTCCCGCGTACCTCAATATTAGTGTCCCAAACTGAATGGAGAATAAGCTCACATTACAA
Source organism: Heracleum sosnowskyi (assembly GCA_030848705.1). Taxonomy (NCBI): domain Eukaryota; kingdom Viridiplantae; phylum Streptophyta; class Magnoliopsida; order Apiales; family Apiaceae; genus Heracleum; species Heracleum sosnowskyi. Next base: position 898,691 of record CM061240.1, on the reverse strand, counting down.
AGGCCTGGTAAATAGTAATAGTGTGTCGATGATTTTCAAGTAGATCAACTGATCGAAATCACTACACAATACAAACATTAAAAGAACTGTAACAAATTTTAATGTAAATGAAAGACCAATTTCTGCCATCCAACGGGAAGGTCTTTCTTTCTGTTCTTTCCTGTCAAAAATGAAATTACATTAAATTTGTCTTCTCGATGAAGTTCTATTTGGACCAAGAAGCTGAGGAGAATAGAATGTCAAGTTTCAATGAGAACATAGAATTTAAAAGACCATACACCACCAAAAAAAGTAAAAAAATATTATGATATAGTAATAATTAATATAAAGTTTAGTTTATTTTTCATAATAAGTTTATATTTATGATTTTTTTTATCGGCCTCTGCCAAGTGCTTACCATGAGTGTAACTACAATTTGTAAAAGGCTACATGATAAAAAGGGGACACCGGTTGAAAAGTAGTCAGACATCGGTTTTTAGCCGATGTCTATTGACGTTTTTCTAGTAGTGCTTGTTAGTTTATGGCAAGTACTTCAATTAAATACACATGAGTATTAATAAAAATTAGGCTCGATAGTTATTGCTGCTTAAGATATTTTTAAATTTTTCTCTCAAAACGTGGATCTTAATAAAAGAAACACCTTTAATTGTTAAATAAAACTAAAATTTAATATTAACAACACTCAACTTCTAGTAAAACATATGAACGCCTATATGAACTTCTTGTTCGGCCTATATATATTTCCAGAATGACTACATGAGATTGCTGGCTGGTCAAATAAAATTTAAAACTGTCCGTATATATTAACCTAGTTTATAAGTTGATGGTTCAAAAAGACCAGGAAATGTTATTCCGGGTGATAATTATTGAAATGTAGATTCATGACTTGTCAAAAAAAATATATCATCTGGACTTCCCGCGCTGCTCCGGCCGGAGGAATTCCAGATATCATTTCTGACGATTAGCAGGGCAAGACTGGTTATCTCTACAATCCTGGTGATCTCGAGGACTGCTTAAGCAAATTGGAACCTCTTCTGCACGATTCAGTTTTACGAGTAAGTATTGGAAAATCTGCCCGTGAGGAAATGGAGAAGTATGACTGGAAGGCAACCACAACAAAGATACGAAACCAACAATATAATGATGCCATTTGATTCTGGAGAAGGAAAAGAGCTCAGCTCCTGAGCCCCTTGCAGTGGTTGACAAATATTTTTCAGTTAGTACCAGAAGCTAAGTACAGGTGAATTATGTAAATGTTGTTAGAAAATTGATAGTTTAAGGATATAATTAAGTATATTCTTGATGTTAATTCAAATTTCTAATGATTGGAAGTTGTTCCTTGCTATGGGAACTTAAACTTTCATGTATGGGTTTAATAATTTTCTTGTTTAAATCCATAAGAGAAATTGAGATGAAGGTAGTAGCTTGAAAAAGCTTGTTATAATGATGTTTCATTTATCCCACATAGAAAAGAATAAGGGGACTTGGTGGCTTTATATAGCATTACACACATGAGTAGTATACAACTACTAAGGTGTGTGATGGTGCATGGTGTTGGTGTGTGCTTCACGCGCGCGCACACACACACACGCGCCGCCGCCCGCCTCGCCACGCACCGGACCGGACCGGACCGGGTCGAAGGGCGATTTGGGCGAATGTCTCGGCGTCTCGCGTACGCGAGACGACCTGGGCGAGAGTTTTTATTTATGTGATTTAATATTTTATTAGAATTATTTATCAAATTGGGCTGGGAATTGGGCTGGGTTATCAGTTGTCAAATTGGGTTGGGTTATCAGTATTTAACTAGTAAACTCTGATGGAGTTGGTTTATCAGTATTTAACTAGTAAACTCTGATGGAGTTGGTTTATCAGTATTTAACTAGTAAACTCTGATGGAGTTGGTTTGTCAGTAAACTCTGATGGACAACTAGTTAAACTCTGATGGACAACAGAAACTAAACTCTGATGGGAAACAGAAACTGATATGAACCTGGACATGATTTGATGGATATGTTTAAAATAAATATTAAAACTGATATGTGGATAAACATGAAAAATATGTAACAACTACAGGTTATTAAATTCAATCAAAACGTTTTATTCTTTAATGGTCAGTTTTGATTTTTTTTTAATATGATCAGCTGTTACGAAAAATTAATGTGTGTGCTGCAGTTACGAAATTGAATTGTGCTTCAGTTACAGAAATGAACCACTATAAATAGTGGCCCTTGTAGCTCAGTTGAAAACACACAGAAGTTTGCAAAACACACTTCTCTCAAAAAAACTCTCTCTGCCCTCCCTCTCCATATAGTATTCTCTGTAGTTTTCTGGTTCTCCGGCGACTGAGGTGCTGGTCGTAGTTGAGCGCTGCTGTTGCTGTGAACACCTTGCTCGGAGCTGTTTTATCCTGGAAGTAGTATCTCGCCGACAACCTGACACAGTAAGTGGGGGCGAATAACTCTTCAAGAACAGTCAGGATTTCTCGAATTCCTGACGACTCAGCTGTTGCTTCGTTATTTCTGTTCTTATATACACTGTTAAGCTATGGCTACAGGTACTGTTTTTGTCTCCCTGGTTATTTATCAGTTTCTGATATGCATGCTTTCGACCTTCATGCTTTGTTTTGTTAACTTTGGTCTTGGCCTGTCATTGCTATATCTATTATATAACTGCCTCCATGTTGCTGTAGTACTTGTTATTTCCAACATTCTTGAAGAGTTATTCTGTTATATAATATTTAACATTATGGTTAATGAAACTGAAGTTACTGTAGATGGTAGTACGTCTAATGTGTCTGTTGGGGTCATTGATTGGACCACTTACCGTTTCCCACAACCCGTTGAACTAACGGGCTTACCTGAGAAATTCAACGGTGGTGTCGGCTTTTCACGCTGGCAGAAAAGGATGAAATTGTGGTTAACTGTAAAGGGTCTGTGGCCTGTTGTGGAGTATGAGAAACCGGTGGTGGTTCAAGAAAAAGCTGAAACAGTTAAGGCTTATGCAATGTGGGCTGAGAAGGATGGGGTGGCTAGGGCAGCCATTCTGGCAGCCTTAACGAACACTCTGTTTGATGTTTATTCATCTGATGCCTATAGTGCTAAGCTCTTATGGGAGAAGCTGGACCTCACTCACAATACTGACTCTCAAGGTCTGGAAAAGTATTCTGTAGCGAGGTTCCTTGAATTTAAGTTGGTAGACAACAAATCCATGACTAAGCAGGTGCATGAGTTCGAGATGATAGTGCATGCTTTGAAGGAATCCGACATGGATCTCCCTGATAAGTTCAAGGTTATGAGCGTGATTGAAAAGCTTCCGAAGTCTTAGGAAGAGTTCGCTCTCTCCCTGAAAAGACAGAAAGGAGAGATCACCTGGACCAACCTTATGCTGGACATCTCGGTGCAAGAACAACACAAGTCCAAACAGGGGCATGTGATGCCATCTGAACACGGTAGCTCGAAGGTGAATGTAGTAACCGTAGGACAGAAAAGGAAGGCTGTTGCTAGGAAGGGTAATGTTAATAAACCTAAGATAGACAAGGATAAGGCCAAGAAACCAAAGGCAAACAAACCATGTTGGTCTTGTGGGCAGGTTGGGCACTGGAGTAAGGACTGTCCTACAAAGAAAGCGAAGAAAACCGAGGTGGTAGCGCAAGCGAATGCTGTACTTGGAACCACAAGTGGGCCTGTAGTGAACATGGTTGTTGGTGAGGCTTCGGCTTCTGAAACCAACGAAAACCGGTATGTGACCTACAACCCTGTACTATTTTCCACTTATCTGTCAAATGAATGGTTGATTGATACTGGAGCTAATGTGCATATTTGTGCTGATATTAGTTTGTTTGTATCTTATCAACAGAGTCATAGCATGACAGTGACGATGGGGAATGCAAGTGCCGCTCAAGTTCATGGAGTGGGAGACGTGGACCTGAAGTTTCCTTCGGGGCGTATTCTATCCCTGACAAGAGTGCATCATGTTCCCGACATGCGTAGAAATATAATAAGTGGAAGCCGTTTAGTTACGAATGGTTTTGAAATTTCCTTAAGGTGTAATAAAGTAGTTCTTATTTACACTGGTACTTTCTTTGGCAAGGGTTACTTGTCAAATGGTTTATTTGTTATAAATGTTGAGCCTGTTTTGGGCACTTCCTTTAATGAAATTACTCCTTCTGTTAACTGTGTAGAATCATCCAACTTATGGCATGCTAGACTTGGTCACTTAAATTTTGGTGCTCTTAAAAATATGATGAACTTAGAGTTGATTCCAAAACATACTATAGAAAAGAATTCTAAATGTCAAGTATGTGTGTCTGCTAAACAAATAAGGAAACCTTTTCATAATGTTGTTAGGGATTCAGACTTGTTAGATTTAGTACACATTGATATTTGTGAATTTGGTGGTATGTTAACTAAAGACCATTTTAGATACTTCATTACTTTTATAGATGATAGTAGTAGATACTGTTATGTTTATTTACTTAGACATAAGGATGAAGCACTTAGCAAATTCATGATTTATAAAATTGAAGTTGAGAAACAAACTGGTAAGGTACTTAAAAGGTTGAGATCAGATAGAGGTGGTGAGTATACGAGTAACTCCTTTAATGAATTTTGCGCAAGCAATGGAATAGTTCATGAAGTTACTCCACCATACACACCTGAGTCTAATGGGGTCGCTGAGCGAAAGAACAGAACGTTCAAAGATATGATTAACAGTATGCTTATTAACTCTGGGTTGCCTAAATACATGTGGGGAGAGGCTCTGAATACGGCTTGCCATATTCTGAACAGAGTCCCTCTGAAACACATGGATAAGACACCTTATGAGTTATTGAAAGGCAAGAGGACTAGTCTCAAGTATCTTCGAGTGTGGGGGTGCCTTGCAAAGGTACTTGTCCCTGAACACAAGAGGAAGAAACTAGGTCCGAAGACGGTTGATTGTATCTTTCTGGGCTATCTTGAAACCACTACAGCTATGAGATTTTTGGTAATAAAATCTGACATAGATGGTATAGTGGCTAACACGATAGTTGAATTTCGTGATGCTACATTCTTTGAGGATGTCTACCCTATGAAGACTGGTATACCTCAAGGTACTTCTGAGGAAGATCTCACTCACACATCAAGTTCTATTCCTGATCATGTGGAAAAGATGACAAATGTGGGGGCGGAACCTGGTAGTAGCTCTACTCCTATGGAGGAAGAGGAACCTAGGAGGAGTAAGCGTGCAAAGGTAGTCAAGGACTTTGGAAGTGATTTCATCACTTACAATGTCGAGGATGAACCTTTAACTTTCCGACAGGCTATGGACTCCTCGGAGTCTAGGCACTGGAAGGGCGCTGTAAAGAGTGAAATTGACTCTATTGTTTCTAACGGAACATGGGAGTTAGTTGATCTCCCTCCTGGGTGTTCTACTATTGGGTGCAAGTGGATCTTTAAAAGGAAGTTGAACCCTGATGGCTCAATAGAGAAGTACAAGGCTAGACTGGTGGCTAAGGGTTTTAAGCAAATGGAAGGAATTGATTTCTTTGATACATACTCTCCTGTTGCCAAAATGATAACAATCTGAATGCTTGTAGCATTGGCTTCCGTACATGGTCTGATCATCCATCAAATGGATGTAAAGACAGCTTTTCTTCATGGTGAACTTGAAGAAGAGATTTATATGGATCAGCCTGAGGGGTTTGTTGCATCTGGCAACGAAAGGAAAGTATGTAAGCTAATCAAATCTATTTATGGCTTAAGACAAGGTCCCAGGGACTGGCACAAGAAGTTCGATGAAACGATTGTGACATTCAGTTTTGTTAGTAATGATAGCGATAAGTGTGTCTACTCAAAAGTTAAAGGTAGTGAATGTGTCGTATTATGCTTATATGTGGATGACATACTACTGTTTGGAACCAATATTGAGATTATTAATGAGACAAAGGATTTCTTGAAAAGGCACTTTGAGATGAAGGATATGGGTGAAGCTAGCGTGATTCTTGGTATCAAGCTGACTCAGTCAGCTGATGGAATAACCCTATCGCAATCTCATTATATAGAGAAATCTATACTTGAGAAATATGGTTATTCACAATGTAGAATCGCTAGTACACCCTATGATCCTAAAGTTGCCCTTGTCAAAAATAGTTCAGGAGTCCCTGTGTCTTAGTTAAGGTATTCTCAGATTATTGGAAGCTTGCAGTATCTTGCTAACTGTACTAGACCAGATATATCATATTCTGTGTCTAAGCTAGCTAGATATACAAGCTGTCCGAACAGAACTCATTGGGATGCTCTTGATAGAGTGCTTAGATATCTGAAAGGCACAATGTACCTTGGATTACACTATAGGAGATTTCCTGGTGTACTTGAAGGGTACAGTGATGCAAGTTGGATAGCTAAGAAGTCTGGTTCCAATGGAGTGACTGGATACGTGTTCACCCTAGGGGGTGGAGCAATATCCTGGAAGTCGACAAAACAGACTATAGTAACTCGGTCTACTTTTGAGGCTGAGTTGTGTGCACTTGATGCCACTGGGACGGAGGCTGAATGGTTACACGGACTGATGTCCGTGATACCTGTAGGAAGCAGACCGCTTCCTGCTATTGCTATTCATTATGATAGTCGAACAACTATCGACAAGATTAGCAGTAAAAAGTACAATGCTAAAACAAAGAGACACGTCCAAGTTAGACTTAAGTCTATAAGGGGATTAGTGTCTGATAGGATTATAGCTGTAGAGTTCATTGGAACTCAGGAAAATATAGTTGATCCTTTGACTAAAGGACTGGAACCTGCAGTGGTCCTTAAGTCGAGGTTGGGGATGGGACTGACAACCCATCACGACTCATCAACAGTGGGAACCCAATACACATGAGAGGAGATCCCTCGAAGTGTATTCAATGTGGTAATAACAAGCTGTAAGGATGAGTTGGGAGTACCTTGATACATAGATGATACTTAGTATCTGAGTCTATCCCCTGTAAACCTATAAGGTACTGAAACTGCTGAATAGTAAGAGTTTAAGAACTCTGAATGGGGTCAAGTCATTTGACGAGATGGTTGCAGTACATCTCTGGAGATGCCCAGCTAAGCGAATGTGATTGTGAGGTCGCAATTAGAGGAAAGGGTTATTCCTTGAAGCATTCGACGAACAGGATCGAGACAAGACCATTAATGTCTCAAAGCCGTAGATTGGCACCATAGCCTTTGACTTGACGTCGTCTATGGAGAATGGTTACACTTAACGGATTAAGATTCAAGGTGAAATAATTCCATCTGAATCCGGTAGCCATCGAAGTAGGGGACTTAGGAGGGTTCAAACCCGGAAGGGTACCGACTCTGAAAAACCAAGTCATGTTAAGAACCTGTCTACAATTCTATATGGATTTGTGGGGGATTGTTAGAAAATTGATAGTTTAAGGATATAATTAAGTATATTCTTGATGTTAATTCAAATTTCTAATGATTGGAAGTTGTTCCTTGCTATGGGAACTTAAACTTTCATGTATGGGTTTAATAATTTTCTTGTTTAAATCCATAAGAGAAATTGAGATGAAGGTAGTAGCTTGAAAAAGCTTGTTATAATGATGTTTCATTTATCCCACATAGAAAAGAATAAGGGGACTTGGTGGCTTTATATAGCATTACACACATGAGTAGTATACAACTACTAAGGTGTGTGATGGTGCATGGTGTTGGTGTGTGCTTCACGCGCGCACACACACACACGCGCACGCCGCCGCCCGCCTCGCCACGCCACGCACCGGACCGGGTCGGGTCGAAGGGCGATTTGGGCGAATGTCTCGGCGTCTCGCGTACGCGAGGCGACCTGGGCGAGAGTTTTTATTTATGTGATTTAATATTTTATAACAGAAACTAATATGAACCTGGACATGATTTGATGGATATGTTTAAAATAAATATTAAAACTGATATGTGGATAAACATGAAAAATATGTAACAGCTACAGGTTATTAAATTCAATCAAAACGTTTTATTCTTTAATGGTCAGTTTTGATTTTTTTTAATATGATCAGCTGTTACGAAAAATTAATGTGTGTGCTGCAGTTACGAAATTGAATTGTGCTTCAGTTACAGAAAGGAACCACTATAAATAGTGGCCCTTGTAGCTCAGTTGAAAACACACAGAAGTTTGCAAAACACACTTCTCTCAAAAAAACTCTCTCTGCCCTCCCTCTCCATATAGTATTCTCTGTAGTTTTCTGGTTCTCCGGCGACTGAGGTGCTGGTCGTAGTTGAGCGCTGTTGTTGCTGTGAACACCTTGCTCGGAGCTGTTTTATCCTGGAAGTAGTATCTCGCCGACAACCTGACACAGTAAGTGGGGGCGAATAACTCTTCAAGAACAGTCAGGATTTCTCGAATTCCTGACGACTCAGCTGTTGCTTCGTTATTTTTGTTCTTATATACACTGTTAAGCTGTGGCTACAGGTACTGTTTCTGTCTCCCTGGTTATTTATCAGTTTCTGATATGCATGCTTTCGACCTTCATGCTTTGTTTTGTTAACTTTGGTCTTGGCCTGTCATTGCTATATCTATTATATAACTGCCTCCATGTTGCTGTAGTACTTGTTATTTCCAACAAATGTATCTAGCTATATTTGTCTAGTTAAGAGGTTCACAGTAAGTGTCTGATTGTCGTAATTTGTCAATTAATATCATGTAGGACATAAAATTTCTACTTAGAATTGTGTTACATGTCCTACAAATTACATGTTAACAATATATAGATGTTTTATATCATAAAGTTGATAATAGCCGGCTAACAATACATCATCAGTTTTGATGAGAGTTTTAAATTTGACTCCAACAATCAAAAAAAATATCAGACAAAGTGAGTACCTTTAATTAGAGGAACTCCAACAATCTTCTTATATTCTCTCATAAATATTATAATTAAACTAGCGTAAAAGCCCATGCGAGGCATGAGTCTGCTTATAGACTGAAATAATTTCTCGAACGAACATGTATTGATATCGGAATAATTTTGTAATTAAAAATATGGAAAATAATATTATTTTGAATTTATCTTTTATTTGTATGAAAATTCTTTTAATTTTTTTTTTATTTAATAAAATTTTACAAAATTTGAATGAATTTTGATATGATAAAGATCAAATTATTATTTTTTTGCCAAAATTTTATTTAGTTTTAAATGATATGAAATGCATTTTATCAAATTTAATAATTAATTATAATATAAATGATAATTTAAGTTAAGTTGTCCGTATATAATATGGACGTATCTAAACTTATGTATATTTAATGAAATAACATTATACTTGTAAATAAAATATAAAGTTGGTCACATATGTAATACTATATCGTGATCACATCATAAAATCTCCGATCATCTTATTAATTTATTAATATCTGAACGGTGACTCAATCGAATACTCCGATTAGGGGTGTTCATGGTTTACCAACCTGATTACCGAACCAACCCAACACTATTTTTGGCCGACCAAGCCGATAGAAAAAAACTCGATACTTAATTGGGTTAAAAACATTTCAAACTGATTTAAATGGATTGGATATGAAATGTATATTTTTAGGCCAACCGGATTTAACTTACAATTATTTTTTGTTTGATATTTAAATATATATTGTACATACAACCATACATTAGATAATACATTGACATTTATAGATATATGTGTATATAATTATATTATTATAATTATAATTATTCAAAAATAAAACATTAACACTAAATCGTAAGTTATGTGTGTTTTAGTTTACTTAGATTTTCTAAATGAGAGGTGTTGTATAATATTAATTTTTTAATAAAATTATTTAAACCTTTCAAACTGATGCAACCGACCCAAACTAATGTATTATAAGCAGGGTTGGGTTGCAAGTTTAAGTTTTGCGGGTTGGATAAAAAAAATTCAAAATGATATAACTGGGTCGAGTTACAAAAATTCTTTCAACTTATAAACAACTCCTCACACTGATTCCCAATTTTTACTATGATGTGTGCAACTTAAAATTTATTTTTAAATTATAGAAGTAACCGACAATATGTTACTTATAGATTTTAATATTATATTTATGTATTAGCACCTGAATATTTCATATAAAAAATAATAAGTAACATATTATTATATAAAAATATAAATCTTATAACAATTAATAACCTAATTGATATTTAATCGAAAAAATATAATTGAAGTAATTTTTTTTAAAGATAATTGAATATATTACTGTATACATAAAAATACGAAAACTAAAAACTACGAAGTTGTATAAATAATATGAACTAACATTTCATTTGGAAAAGTTAAAATTTAAAAAAGTAATTGTATAAATATGTTATATAAATAATATAAAATAACATATTGGTCACTTAAAAGTTAAAGTATTAAAAGAAAATAGGAAGAGAGAATTATACGCTTTATCTAATAAATTTTGTAGGGTAAACTCAAAATTCAATGTAGCACTATTGATAATGAAAATAAATTTATATAAGGAGATATTAGTTCAATTTTCAATGGCTACACAAATTCAACCTCTTTTAATTTAAACACTGATGAGATCGTTTCTGTAATTTTTATAAATACAAGGATAAAATTGTAAATTCACTACCATTTTTGGCATATTTTGGCTTTGGTTGACTTTTAACAAAAAAAAGTAGATATATAGATACGTTGTGAATTGTCAAAATATGCTAATCTGAACCGACTAAAATCGAATGACTTGATTTTGTTAAATTATAGATTAGTAGTTCACATGTTGTTTGAATATTTTGAAAATTGTCACCATATATGATTACGTATGATAAGATATATTGTACTATATAGAAGTATACATTTTGACAACTAATATATAATTGATCTATGTTTAATAAAAAAAATTAAATATAATTTATATTTTAATAAAGATTGATATGGACAGAAAAGTAATTATAGAAATATAATTGCTGATTCTTTGGAAAGGCCAAATATTTAAGGCCTAAAATCCTGATTATTTATTAATTACGAAATTAATAAATAGGGAACATATACAGCTCATAAAAAGAGTCCAAAATATAGTAAATTCATCAAAGAAGGATCTGGAATCCCAATTAAAGGCAATTAATGAGTCATAGCCTTTATCAACAAGGAAAGAATTCTCCAGCAAGAAATACAATGTTTATCCAATATCAAAAAGGAGACTTATTCGCTAAGACTCCTAAACATACCATAAATACCAGGCTCCAGACGCCTATATAAGGACCCTGATTCTACAATCAGAACTACGTTTTGGACACAGTTCCATACGTCCTCTACTACGTTTTGGGCACAGCTCCATACATCACAACGCCTCGAAGGCGCAACAAGCCACAAAGGCACCCCTAGAACTACGTTTTAGACTTCATCCTCGAATAAGGACATAAAAGTCACTACGTCCTTGGTGTGCCCCTACCGCCATAGCCCCGAGGGCAACACCAAGAACTACGTCTTTGGCTTGATTCTCAATAACGAATTGAGATACGTAGGCATCTTGTGAGGACCGATTTAGTCTCGAAACACAAGTGCAGCCATTAAAGCTCGAAACTCATTAAACCTTAGCATTAAATACACAAGTACGCTTTTTAATCCAAAACATTTGGCGCCGTCTGTGGGAAGACAACATCAACCATGGCAAACACACGAAGAACAACTCGAGGTCCTCAAACTTCTAATGGACTTCCTCTTACTTCTGCAACAGAAACTCAGGGGAGCCAACCACCGCCAATCACTGGTACGTACTGAAGGGGCAGATGCCCCCATCACCACCACTCAAGGACCGGAAGTCCCTATTACTGCTGAAGGGATGAATCCCCTACAAATGGTTGTTCATGGACGAGATCCACCAGAGACCACTCTCCAGCAACCAATCATAACCACTCCATTGCTTGCATCTCCCCCAATATACTACCCAAACTCTCGGTATGCCAACTTATGGTATGCCACCTGGACCCTCGATGGGCAGTAGTGGTGCCAACCCCATCTATCACGAGGCCTATGTGCCCCCATATATTCAAGGTCTGGGACCCCAAAATCAGCGAACCCCTTTTCAAGACTACTCAGGTCCCTACACCGAGGATGAGAATTACTCAACAAGAGATGAGAGGGATGTTGCCCCAAGAAGGAGACGTTCCTCCCAAACCAATCGAGAAACTACTAAGGAAAAACTTGCGTCCCTTGAAGCCGAGGCTGCAAGGCTCAAAAATTTATTGGCAGAAGAGGATGCCACAAGGACACAAAATCAAGGAAGAGTCCTAGTGATCAACCTCGACCCAACACCAAGGAGAAGCAGTAGGGCTGAGGCCCCAAGGGGTGATCCTACTGATTTGTTGCCCCTAGGAGATCCTGATGATCCAACACCACCCTTCACTCAAGACATCATGAAAGCCAACATCTCTAGAAAATTCAAGATGCCGACGATCAAGGCTTATGATGGAACGGGAGATCCTGCTAACCATGTCAGAACCTTCTCTAACGCACTGCTGTTGCAGCCGACCAACGATGCGGTCAAGTGTAGGGCGTTTCCCCAAACCTTGGCAGGCATGGCACAACGTTGGTATAGCCGCTTGCCTCCCAATTCTATTGGGTCCTTCAAGGAATTGAGCAAGGCGTTTATCAACCAATTCGTAAGTGGGAGAGTGCACGAGAAAAGCTCGGCATCCCTCATGGGAATTCAGCAAGGAAAGAATGAAGCCTTGAGAGATTACATTAATCGATTCACTAGAGAGGCTCTAAAAGTCCCAGACTTGGAGGACAAAGTGGCTATGATAGCCCTACAGCAAGGAACTACTGATGATCACTTCAAGAGATCATTGGCCAAGCACCCACCTGAGAGCATGTTAAAGCTCCAAGATAGAGCCGGCAAATACATCAAGGCAGAAGAAAGCATGAGAAAGCATGAACCCACTACTGGTGGTAATGGGAACTCAAAGAAAAGGAAGGAAACCCAAAAGTACGATGTTAGGGAAAAATTTCCTAGAACGTCAAAGAGATCTGATTCTCCACCAAAAAAGAGCAACTTTGGGCCAAAATTTACAGAGTATGCAAGATTGAATACTCCGAGGAGTCAAATTCTGATGGAGATAGCAAAGGAAGAGGATCTCAAATGGTCGAAGCCAGTGAGGGCTGACTTGTCCAAACGGAACCAAAACCAATTTTGTCGGTTCCACAAAGAAGTTGGTCACGACACCGACGATTGTAGGCAATTGAAAGATGAGATTGAATTTCTGATACGAAGAGGAAAACTCAGTAAGTTCACCAAAGATGGAAACCAAGGGAGTCAAAGGGGGAACTATGAAAGGAAGGACTATGACAGAAGGGACAACGATCAAGATCGAAATCCCAAGCCCCGAGGGCCGGTAATCAACATGATATTCGGAGGGCCAACTGCTGCTGGGTCCTCCCGAAACTCAAGAAAGGCTTATGCTCGAGAAGTAATGACCGTGGTTGGAGAAGCACCGAAGCGTGCCCGAACAGAAGTATCAATAGGTTTTGATGATTCAGACCTGGAGGGAGTGAAGTTTCCCCACGATGATCCTTTAGTCATCGTTCATGTGATACGAAATTCTGAAACCAAGAGAGTTTTGGTCGACAATGGAGCTTCAGTGGACATCTTTTTCCATGATGCTTTTATCAAGATGGGCTATACTGACTCTCAGTTGACACCCTCGAATATGCCCATATATGGATTCAATGGAGTGGAGTCAAAGGTGGAAGGCACTATCCAACTCCCAATGACAATGGGGCAAGGGTCGAATGCGTCCACTCAGATGTTGAACTTCATAGTTATAAAGGCAACTTCAACCTACAATGCAATCCTAGGAAGGACTGGTCTTCATGCGTTCAAGGCCGTTGCCTCATCTTATCATCTGAAAATCAAGTTCCCAATGAGGAATGGGATTGGTGAAGAACGAGGAGACCAAAAGATGGCTAGAAGTTGTTATGTAGTTGTGTTAAGGCCTGATGGAATCGGGGGGCAGGTTCTCCCAATTGAAGACATGGATACTAGTGACAATGAGGACCGAAGAGGGAAACCAGCTGAGGATTTAATCCTCATTCCCTTAGTCCCTGGTGAACCGGAGAAGGTGACATATGTTGGAGCACTACTACCTGAGCCATTGAAAAGCAAGCTCATATCTTTTCTTCAAGAGAATAAGGACGTTTTTTCTTGGACAGCGGCCGACATGCCAGGGATTGATCCCCAATTGATAACTCACAAATTGAATATGGATCCTGAAAGGAAGACGGTGAAACAGAAAAAGAGAAGTTTTGCTCCAGAGAGGCTTGAAGCCATAAAACAAGAAGTTGAAAAGCTTCTGGAAGTCGGGTTCATCGAGGAAATTCAATTCCCAGAATGGTTGGCTAACCCAGTGATGGTCAAAAAAGCCAACGGGAAATGGAGGATGTGCGCCGACTTCACCGACTTGAATGATGCATATCCTAAGGATTGTTTTCCCTTACCAAGGATTGATGCTCTAATAGATGCAACGGCAGGGCACGAGATGCAAAGTTTCATGGATGGCTTCAGCGGATACAACCAAATCAAGATGCACAAAGATGACATCTCCAAGGTATCATTCATCACTGACTTTGGTGTTTTCTGGTATTTAGTCATGGCATTTGGACTTAAGAATGCAGAGGAAACCTACCAAAGGTTGGTGAACAAAATTTTGAACACCTAATTGGAAAAACCATGGAGGTCTACGTAGATGACATGTTAGTCAAAAGCCTCGATAAGGTCGATCACATTGAGCACCTCCGAGAGGCATTTGAAGTGCTAAGGCACCACAAGATGATGTTGAATCCAGCTAAGTGTGCCTTTGGTGTAGGCTCGGGAAATTTTTTAGGCCTGATGGTTTCCAAGAGAGGAATCGAGGCTAATCCCGACAAAATCAAAGCAATTCTAGACATGGAACCACCACGGACTATCAAGGAAGTCCAGAAACTGACAGGAAGAGTAGCAGCATTGGGAAGATTCATCTCCAAGTCAGGAGATAAGTGTTTACCTTTCTTCAAAGCACTTAAGAAGGTGAATTTTTTTGAATGGACAGTTGAAAACCAAGAGGCCTTTGAGGCCTTGAAGAAATACATGGCTAAACCACCACTATTGGTAAAACCAAAACCAGGAGAGGTTCTTTATCTATACTTGGCCGTATCCAATACTGCCCTTAGAGCCGTTTTGGTAAAAGAAGAGTTAAAGGTTCAGAAACCCATCTACTACGTGAGCAAGATCCTACATGGGGCAGAAATAAACTACTCTACCATAGAGAAGTTTGCCTTAGCCTTGATTATGGCCTCAAGAAAACTACGTCCATACTTCCTGGCACACAAGATAGAGGTCTTGACTAATCAGCCTCTAAGAAACATCTTGCATAGCCCTCAAGTAAGTGGAAGATTGATTAAATGGGCCATTGAACTAGGGGAATTTGACATCAAGTACAGGCCTAGAACGGCCATAAAATCACAAGCACTTGCTGACTTCATGGTTGAATGCACCATTAACAACCAAGAAGTCGGGGGCAGGAAGTGACAGTGGAAGACAAGGAATTTGAAGAAATAGTCTCCAAAGAATGTTGGGTGCTCTATTTTGATGGAGCATCAAAAACAAAATCAAGTGGAGCCGGTTTAGTGCTACAAAGTCCTGATGGATTCCTCATAGAGTACGCACTAAAATTGGACTTCCCAACGACAAACAACGAAGCTGAATATGAAGCTCTGATAGCTGGCTTAGGGCTGGCTGGAGCCTTGAGAGTCAAAACTCTGAAAGTATGTGGAGACTCGAGGCTAGTGGTTTCCCAAGTAAATGGGGAGTTTGAAGCCAGAGTTGAAATCATGGCCAAGTACTTAAAGCTTGTCAAAGCAATCATGACTCAATTTGACGAATGTTATGTAGAGCACATTCCAAGGGAAGAAAACATGAAGGCTGATGCCTTGTCTAAGTTTGCTTCTTCAGAAATTGAAAACTATGCAGGGAGTGTATATTTCCAAGTCTTGAAGACCCCAAGCATCAACGGAAAGTTGGTAGCACCCATTGATGTTGCTAGTTGTTGGATGGATCCCATCAAAGCTCATCTGGAAACTGGGTGGCTACCCAACGACACTTCAGAAGCAAGAAAGCTATATGTGAGAGCACTAAGGTATGCCTTGATTGAGGGAATTCTATACAAGAAGTCTTTCATCATTCCTTATCTGAAATGCTTGAGACCTCAAGAGGCAGAATTGGCCCTAAAGGAAGTACATGAAGGAATTTGTGGGCAGCACTTGGGGGGCAGAGCCCTTGCCCATAAAATCTCTCGTCTAGGTTTCTACTGGCCAAGCATACTTGCTGATGCTAAAAGCTACGTGAAGAAATGTGAAAGGTGCCAGAAGCATGCACCGGTGGTTAGGGAACCACCAGAGATGTTGACATCCATAAACTCACCGATTCCATTTGCTATGTGGGGAATGGATATACTTGGACCTTTTCCAATGGCAAGTGCACAACGAAAATTCTTAATAGTAGCAATCGACTACTTCACCAAGTGGATTGAGGCTAAACCATTAGCCAAGATAACCACCAAACAAGTGATGCACTTCTTCTGGGAAAGTATAATTTGCAGATATGGAATCCCACGAATCCTGGTTACGGACAATGGAACTCAGTTTAACAATGATGAGTTCAAGAAATATTGTGAAGAAAATGATATCCAACTGCGCTTCACCTCTGTTGCTCATCCTCAAGCAAATGGGCAAGCTGAGGTTGCAAATCGAATTATCCTAGATGGACTGAAGAAAAGAGTTGAACGCTCAAGAAATACTTGGGTGGACAAATTGCTCCCCATACTATGGGCATATCGTACTACCTGCAAAGTCACCACTGGAGCTACCCCTTTCTGTTGGCATATGGGGCAGAGGCAGTGGTTCCAGTGGAGATTACTCACATGTCTCCAAGAATTGAGGCTTATGAGCCAGAAACAAATGAGGAAGGCTTGAGGCTAGCCTTAGATTTGATTGATGAAGTTAGAGATGAGGCAAATGCCAAGATAGTTCAACATCAAAAACGAGCATCTTTCTATTACAACCTAAGGGTTAAAGAGAGATTCTTTCGACAAGGAGATTTAGTCCTCCGAAAGATTGAGGCATCCAGAGTTGGAAAAAAGGCAAGTTGGCCCCAAATTGGGAAGGACCATATCGCGTCAAGAACGTATTTGGTCGAGGCTCATACAAGCTAGAAACCCTCGAAGGGCATGAGGTGCCAAGGACTTGGCATGCCTCAAATTTGAAAATCTATTATGTTTAAAGTGTGTCCTGATTGGACTCACTACTATGTCAAATAGAAATAAGGTTCGATGAAATCATGAGCTTCCTAGAAAGCAAATGAAGGGTTGAAACCCCAGAAACCTAAGACATTCAGTCCAAACCCCATCATTCGATATGCTCAATGAAAGGCTTGAAGCCAAAACAAGACGGTATAAGACATAAAAGGCTTATGCAAATGTCAAGTTAGCCTCGAATAAGGCAAAATCGTCGTAAATGTGTAGGTCGCTCCACACTTTACACCAAGACGATACTCGTGAAACACTAGTGTATATTAAAATCCCCAAAAAAGGGTAGTAAGTCCCAGGTAAGGGATAAAAAGACCCCAAGTCTCGAAAAAGACCGGTATAACTTCTATGAAATCCTAGTGCATTATCATAGACGTTGGGAAGCACGATCAGCCATTTTAAACCCAGAATCTTCAAAGAAAGCCCAGAATCTTCAAAGAAGTCTTCAAAACTTCAAGTAAGAAACCCAGAAAACGATGAGATTCAACAGAAAATCTTGCCAGGAATCGCCTAGTGACTGGAAACCCAACCGGTTAAGGAAGGGCAACCGTCTATAGCCAGTTAAGGCCCATAAATCCATTTATGGATTACAAAAATCAAAGCCCAAACAAATTGAAACTCAGGCGAATTCAAAGCCTAAACAATTTAAGGCCCAATAAGGCCCAAGGCTGGAATAAATTGAAGTCCAAATAAAAATTTGGGCTAGTTAAGGCCCAAGAAAGAACGAAAAATAATGAAACTAAGGTCGAAAACACCTTAGATCGACATCGAAGGCTCGAAGTCGAAAATACACGAGAAATCAAGGTCGAATCCATCGACCTCGCTCCCAAATAAAATCAAAAAATTAAAAGTTTGAGGTCGAAAAGACCTTAGATCGAGTTCGAAGACTCGAAGTCGAAAAACACCTGAGAATTGAGCTCGAACCCTTCGACCTCACACCAAATTGAGGTCGAAAATGTATAGGTTCGAGGTCGAAGACCTGAGGTCGAAAACATACTAAGAATTGAGGTCCAAGCATTCGACCTCACACCAAAACGAGGTCGAAAGTATATGTGATCGAGGTCAAACGATCGAGGTCGAAAAAGACTGGGAAATCGAGGTCGAAACCTTCGACCTCACACCAGTTGAGATCGAAAATGACCTATTTTGAGGTCGAAAATACCCTTAAAATAGAAAATTTTGAGGAAAAACACGTTATAACTTCTACGAAAACCCCAAGGAGATTTTCCCAGAAGTTGGGGGGCAAATGATATGGACAGAAAAGTAATTATAGAAATATAATTGCTGATTCTTTGGAAAGGCCAAATATTTAAGGCCTAAAATCCTGATTATTTATTAATTACGAAATTAATAAATAGGGAAAATATACAGCTCATAAAAAGAGTCCAAAATATAGTAAATTCATCAAAGAAGGATCTGGAATCCCAATTAAAGGCAATTAATGAGTCATAGCCTTTATCAACAAGGAAAGAATTCTCCAGCAAGAAATACAATGTTTATCCAATATCAAAAAGGAGACTTATTCGCTAAGACTCCTAAACATACCATAAATACCAGGCTCCAGACGCCTATATAAGGACCCTGATTCTACAATCAGAACTACGTTTTGGACACAGTTCCATACGTCCTTTACTACGTTTTGGGCACAGCTCCATACATCACAACGCCTCGAAGGCGCAACAAGCCACAAAGGCACCCCTAGAACTACGTTTTAGACTTCATCCTCGAATAAGGACATACAAGTCACTACGTCCTTGGTGTGCCCCTACCGCCATAGCCCCGAGGGCAACACCAAGAACTACGTCTTTGGCTTGATTCTCAATAACGAATTGAGATACGTAGGCATCTTGTGAGGACCGATTTAGTCTCGAAACACAAGTGCAGCCATTAAAGCTCGAAACTCATTAAACCTTAGCATTAAATACACAAGTACGCTTTTTAATCCAAAACAAAGATGATTGAATATTTAATTATACATAAAACCAAAAAAATAGTGTTATATAAATATTATAAATCAACAATTTAATTACTCAAAAGTTTTTTAAAAATGATAATAATGAAAAACGTGGGTAATCTAATAAGATTTTTAATTCAAGCTCAATAATTAGTGTAGCACAAGTGGTTATTCAATGCAACTCAAATTAATTTATTTTATGGCATAAATTGTAAAAGATGACATTTTTGTGATTTTTCAAAAAAAAAGAGGGTAAAACTGTAATTTCACAGCCATTTTATTGGCTCAATTTCACAGCCATTTTGGTATTTGGTTGCTTTGAAAATTGACTAAGGAAAATTAAACATTCTAATTCTAATATATATAATCAAGTATTAGAAAACCTGTTATTAAATTTCAAATTATATTGAAGACAATGCACTTTATATATGTATTTTTTCAAACTAATTACATATATTTTTAAAAATTTTGAAAGTAACAAATCTATTAAAATTCAAAATTGATATAAGTTTAACTTTATAAGGTCGAATTTATATTTGAACAGATTGACCACGAAATGGCGGCATGTTTCCCTCTTTTGCCAATTTTCAAAAACAAAATGGCGGAAAAATTATCGCTGAAACTTAAATTCGATCAAATATGGTCGAATTTATATTTTGCCAAATGCACTGGAGGCGGGAACTTTCCCACTATTATTTGGCGGGAGGAGAATTCAACCGCCAGGAAAAAAACGATCGAATTTAGTACTATTTTCGACCGTGTTTTTTCGATCGTTTTCAAATTCGACCGTGTCAAGTCGAATTTAAGTTTGAGCATTCAAGATTTTTGATCGCAATTAGCCGTAATCGAAAATAAGTGATCGAAATTGCCCGAGCTTTCTTATAGTGTATCTTAACTACTTAAAGGTACATGATACTAACTTTCAAATTATGATAGGATACGTAAGTTACACATTTCAGATATTTTTTTAGGGATAAAATGTTCTTAAAGTTGATTATTGTAAATTTTAAAATCATCTTATTAAAACTACTTAATTTGAATCTAAATTAGAATGAACCTTTTTGATATTTTTACGGTCACCTTTTCGATTTTACACGATGGATATACATTAATTAGCACTTAATTAAACATACAAATGTCATTATGATAAATTTGAAAAGAACTATGCATTCAGAAAACATGTCATTAGTTAAATATCAAAATTTTAAAATATAAGAATATAATATATTAATTAACATCTTAGATAATATACCATGTATACATATGAGATGAATTCAATTAAATTTACACCGAAAATATAATTTTAACGAGGTGACTTTGAGAATATTTCATGTAGTTGGGAATATCTAACCATTTTTCTAAATATCTCTATTTGAATTTGTAAAATAGGATACTATGTAAAATATGATACAGTAGAACCTCGATAAATGAATGTTCGATAAACGAATAACCTCGTCAAATGAATAATATTTTTCAGTCCCAACTTGGGACAATGGAGTAAATGAATAATCTCGCTAAATGCATTAATGAATAAATTTTATTGGAATCTTTAAAGGCCCTATATAAATATAAATGAATATTCACTAAAATTAAAGCGATATAAATTTTATGATATATGCCATATAGTCAAAAAATTCATATATATTTTAATAGACTCTTAAGTATATTAATACTGGGTGGCATTCAAGAGAGAACTTCTTATATAGAGTCTGACAGAGAACCATTACATAAATATTCATAATACATATTTTTATCACCATTTTTATTAGATATGATTATAAATTTAAATTATTAAATCAAAAAACGAAATTAAAGTACTTTTTTAAAAAAAAAAATTAAAAATTAGTCAAATACTCCAAAGTGATTTTACAACAAAATCAAATCTATCCAAAATGATTCTATATTAGAATCAAATTTAAAATCAATGTTTTTATTGAAATTTTAAATGTTAATTTTTTTATAAAGTTTGTATATGCTAATATTCTTTCTCTCTAGAACAATGACCTACAATCTTATGAATAGTCTCAAGGTTAAAATAGTTCAAGTAAACTATACTTAATTTATACGTATAATTCATGTATGCATATTATTGAGTGTGAAGATAATATATAATAAAATTTTAATTTTTTAAATATTATCTTCTAGATACATTTGTATATTAAATTTTAAAACATCATTATCATAATAAAATTAAATAAAAATATTGTCTAAATGAATAAATATTCATTTATCGATAATTGAATAAAATATTCATTAATCGATAAATAAATAATTTCGCTAACTGAATATATTTTATTGATCCCAAGAGTATTCATTTATCGAGGTTCTACTGTACTTAACAATCGACCCAATCTTCAATTATTTTCATGAAGATCGAAAGAATTAGGATATCAGGTTAAACTCACAACATTTCAAAGATATACCAAGTTTACTCCCATATCAGAATTTCTGTTTTGATTTATTTTTTGATTATTCATAATATCAATAACCAGATTACCAAACCACTGCTCATATATAAACCACTGCTTATAATTGAAATCCTCAATCTATATGCATTCACTTTGACTAATGACTGCATATCATGCTAAGAAACATATAACAATTGAACATAATTTGCTAAAGAAATGTAAACTTCACCCTCATAGGCGGGCCTAGGGGTGAGCGCGGGTTGGATCGGTTCGGTTTTAAGAAATCGCATATCCTCGGTTTTTAAAATCGAAAATCGAAACCACAACCGAAACCGTCGGTTCGGTTTCGGTTTTAAAATGATCGGATCAGTTATAATCGATTCGGTTTCGGTTTTAAAACCGCCTCAAATAAACATAACAAAATAAATAAAATAACTTCATATTTTTAAGCTTGCAAAGTTACAAATTATTTTTTTGTCCAAAATAAACATACACAGTTTTCATAATAAATTATTTAAGTTCAACATGATCCGAGAATAATGAAAATTTAACATGATCTTCAAAAACATTTTCTTTGAAATGTATATAAGACAATGTTAGAAATTCAACAATCTCGAGTCTATCTGAAGTCTTTGTATAAGTAAAGAGTTTTTCCAGGAAAGCCAAGAAAAATCGCCACATCAAAAAATAAAGCAACATATAAAATACCTAGATATAGAAGTTTATTAAACTACATTTATTAATCAACTATTACAAATTAAAACTTCAAAAACAAGAACAAAATAGTATAATTATTAAAATGAATGTCGAGATCTTTATTAATCTACTTCCACTACTCGTAAAAATTGGTCTAGTAGAATATCTAATATATTTATTTCTTTATTTTTATTAATCGGATCGGTTCGGTTTTTTTCGGTTCGGTTTGGACCTAAACCCGAAACCGAAACCTCAAGAACGGTTCGGTTTTTTAATTTTCGGTTTCGGTTCGGTTTCAACTCGGTTTCGGTTTTTTACGGTTCGGTTTTTATCGGTTTCGGTTCGGTTTCGGTTTTAATTCGGTTTTTTGCTCACCCCTGCTCATAGCTGGCATATAAATCTTGTGAATCTTAACTGTCGTTCTATTAAACTATAAAATCTTTTGTAATAGTTTGCCTAAAAATATTCCCAACTTTTTTCTCGAATTATATATCTCAAAGAACCTAACACATTGAATATTGTTCGCTCTAACTCTTTGTGAAACACAATCCAGTTTTTAACATAGGACTATTTTTGTTTGGAAATACTAGAAAAGGTTCACTCTGATTGTCGGAATTTGTCAATTTATATCATATAGGCCATAATATTTCAATGTAATAAACAAGTGATATTGAGCTATATAAAATTTTAGAGTAAAATATAGAGTGGTAGACGTATTTTACACCGAATTTCAAAAATGTGATCAAATTTTTAAGTTCACAAATTTATGGTCAGTTTTAGTTCCCGTGTTTTAAAATAGTGGTTTCCGCTAACTTTTTTTTCAAAAGGATAACCAAATTTTATTTCAAATTTTTAAAAGAATGACTCATTTTCACGTTAACAATTGGCGTCAGTCATTATTGTAAAACACAAATATAAAATTCGGTCATTAATTTGCAAACTTGAAAATTCAGCCATTTTTTTTGTAAAGTAATGTAAAATATAGTCACTATGTAGTTTACTGAAAATTCTATGACTTGTATGTGAGAGTAGAGGTCGTAGGTCAATTTTGTTCGCAAGAGAAGTCAATGTTATTGATCGTTGAAATGCCAACCCACAAACGGAAGCTGAACGGTTCCATTTCAATCGACTTGCACGAATGATTTGATCGGTTCGAAATATTATACTGTATATTAATATATGTAATGTCAACCCTAAACCGTGTAAGATTTCTCCATCTATTATATGTCTTATACTGCAACAAACACAAACACTTTGTGAACCATTTTATTCAACACTTGAAATTACATAACTGCCCCTCCAAAGTCAAATGTTATAAAAATGTAAGAAAATTTTGATCTTGATGGGAATCGAACCTAAGACACTTCAATACTAATTACTAAGAATTTCAAGTCACCAATTTAACCATTGAGCTACTTGGGCTTTTTTGTTGTGGTATAGAACCCATTAGTGTGGTAATATCTTTCACAAATATTATTTTACGCTTTAGTTTTTATTCAAGATTCTTTCATGATAATTTCATTTGTCTGATTATTGATAAAAGTGGTTATTGGTATAAAGTATATCCAATAGACTCGTATCTCTTTAATTAAATTTAATTATGTTTCTTCCTTTGTATTCACAATTTTAAGACAAAGTACAAATGCATTTTTAGTCACATAATATCATTTTTTAGTCCGAGCATCCAATAATATAAAATAATACAAAATAGTAATCATTTTGTCTCAACTATATTCATACATATCATATAATATAAGTAATAATATAAGCACCTCTATAGTTGTTACCCTGAATAGAGATACGTAATCCAGATTCAGGTCGGATTTTTCGATAACCGATAGGGCCGGGCTTTTTTAAATCGAGACAAATTTTTCTCTAAAATATTTATACATGTACATAGGGTCGGGTCAGGAGGGGCCAAATCGGATTTTTACAAATTATTTTAGATATTGATAACTTTAACTTTAACTTTACCTTTTTTTTATTTTTTCGGATTTAATTAAAAAAATTAAGTTTTTATCTGATATTTAATTGAAAATTCTAGCTTTTGGATTGGACTTTTATCCTGATCAAGACTACGTCCAAATCGAGATATTATTTGGGTTTATTCGGCTCGAACCGGATCTGGGTTTTGTGAAAAATATGCGATTCGTTTAACCCTGCGGGCTGGATCCAATTGAGGTGGACTTTTTTTTAATCAGATTTTTTCCGATTTTTTTAACCAATTCGAACAGTTTTTTTCGAATACGAATTTGTGTGCATCTCAATCCCGCCACCTCATGCATTAAGGACATGTATACTACTCCGGCCGCTTATAGAGAATTATGGAGCCCGGAGAGTATTGGTACTTTCGAAATGGAGCATTTATTTGACACCTTTAACTAATTCCTATCTGATTATTAATTAGCTTATAAAACTAATCATCAAATACATTCAACTAAGAACAAAATCTTCTTCGGACTAATACCAAACCGATCTTCCTTGCAAATCTTCTCAACCATGTCACATAGTGTCACCAACAAGTTCAAACCGGTGGCAGGATCACCACAACAAACTGAAGAATACTTATCATCACAAAATTAAACTGACGTGAACTAGAAAATATCGTCACAAAATAACATCAAGTTCTGTCGGTTAGAGCGATCCCGTGCCTTTCAAGATAATGCTAAACTGATTCGTGATTATTTACTCGTTTCACCTTACAATTGCCACTTGACACAAATAATTTAACATTTAGTACTTTTAATATTTTATCATAGATATTCAAAAAAATTAAACCGATTTAGTTTAGATTTGATTTAATTGTACGATGACAACTTCAACTTTCTTGTAAAAATCTCCAACACAAACTTTTTTATTAATATACAAATATAAAACTCTTTTGCATTTTTCGGGTTCAATACTTTATATACTATAGTGCATTTTTCGAAAATGATCAACGTATAAAATTTATCTATTGAAGACGAGATTTATAATATATTGGATCATAATAAAACTACAGTTTTAATCTTATTAGTAGCTAAAATTTCAAAAATGCATATATAATTATAAGTTGTTAATATCTTATAATGAAACAATAATAAATGTAAAATAATGATAAAATCCATTTTTACGCTTATTATATATAAGGATATAATTGAAAAGAAGTAAATATGTTTTATTTGGGTTTATTCGGCTCGAACCGGATCTGGGTTTTGTGAAAAATATGCGATTCGTTTAAGCCTGCGGGCTGGATCCAATTGAGGTGGACTTTTTTTTAATCAGATTTTTTCCGATTTTTTTAACCAGTTCGAACAGTTTTTTTCGAATACGAATTTGTGTGCATCTCAATCCCGCCACCTCATGCATTAAGGACATGTATACTACTCCGGCCGCTTATAGAGAATTATGGAGCCCGAAGAGTATTGGTACTTTCGAAATGGAGCATTTATTTGACACCTTTAACTAATTCCTATCTGATTATTAATTAGCTTATAAAACTAATCATCAAATACATTCAACTAAGAACAAAATCTTCTTCGGACTAATACCAAACCGATCTTCCTTGCAAATCTTCTCAACCATGTCACATAGTGTCACCAACAAGTTCAAACCGGTGGCAGGATCACCACAACAAACTGAAGAATACTTATCATCACAAAATTAAACTGACGTGAACTAGAAAATATCGTCACAAAATAACATCAAGTTCTGTCGGTTAGAGCGATCCCGTGCCTTGCACGGGGGGTTCGTGAGACAATTTATTCATCATAAAATTACTAAATTACCCCTATATAATAGCACAACAAAAAAATTGTTTCTGATGGAAATTAAACCCTTGACCTCTAAATTAGAAGTAACATACCTTACCACTATTTTAGACATCTATTTTAATTGTATTTTGAAACTTTTTATTAATATGCACAAATACTCAATATGTTATACTCTATTTTAGTACAAAAAAATTGTTTCTGATGGGAATTGAACCCTTAATCTCTAAATTAAAAGTAACATTCCTTACCACTATGATAGACATCTATTTAGATTATATTATGAAGTTTTTTATTAATCTGCGCAAACACTCAATCTGTTATACTCTATTTTGGTCTCTTTTTGTAATCTACTTGGTAAGGTAGATAATTTATTTTCGCAAGTGCCATAAATAAATATTTCTAACCATATTTGAGAAAAACTCGCGCAAAATGTTATAAAATTGTATTTTAAAAAAATTTATAAAATTGGAATTGATCCATAAAAAAGGATTATATTAATATTCTTATATTATAAATCATGTTTATTTGCATTAAGTACATAATGGCTCATATTATATATACTATTAGATTACAAATTCTATATACTATCAGATTATATATATATTATATTACTAAATTACCCTTTCAGTATTATATTGATGATATTAGATTAATAAATTATCCCTCCAATTGTATATTGATGATAAAAAATTTTCTTTTTAATGTGAATTGAACCATGACCTAGGTGATAGTGTGACAAATATTGACATCTATATCCAATATCACTCATTATATTTTTTTTTTAATATTTTTTTTTAAAATTTAAAACTATCAACATATTTACTTCTTTTCAATTATATCCTTATATATAATAAGCGTAAAAATGGATTTTATCATTATTTTACATTTATTATTGTTTAATTATAAGATATTAACAACTTATAATTATATATGCATTTTTGAAATTTTAGCTACTAATAAGATTAAAACTGTAGTTTTATTATGATCCAATATATTATAAATCTCGTCTTCAATAGATAAATTTTATACGTTGGTCATTTTCGAAAAACCCACTATAGTATATAAAGTATTGAACCCGAAAAATGCAAAAAAGTTTTATATTTGTATATAAATAAAAAAGTTTGTGTTGGAGATTTTTACAAGAAAGTTGAAGTTGTCATCGTACGACTAAATCAAATCTAAACTAAATTGGTTTAATTTTTTTGAATATCTATGATAAAATATTAAAAGTACTAAATGTTAAATTATTTGTGTCAAGTGGCAATTGTAAGGTGAAACGAGTAACTTATCACGAATCAGTTTAGCATTATCTTGAAAGGTATAAGTAATAGTTTTCTAAAATAAATTATATCCACACCTGTACAATTATTGTATTCAACGTGTCTGCAAGGAGACCCTTCTTAAAACGGGCAAAGTGGTATGCATTCGTTTAAATAGTGTATCCACACATACTAATACAACTTGTACTTCTACATTTTTACTCTATTATGCACACCGATCAAATTTTACAACACCCACTTAACGACTACCCCATGAACTACAAACAGGTAAATGGAGTGCTAACGTTCCCCCTGCAATGAAAATGATAAAAGGCGCCCAATTCTCTTTCAAAGTGACACTAAAACCATCTTCTCATTCAAATACAATTGGAAAAATTATAATCGCCGAAATCTTGCAGTACACAAGGTCACGACTACCCCATGAACTACAAACAAGTAAATGGAGTGCCAACGTTCCCCAGGCAATGGAAATGATAAAAGATGCCCGATATTCTTTCAAAGTGACACTAAAACCATCTTCTCATTCAAATACGATTGGCAAAATTATAACCGACGAAATCTTGCAGTACAGAAGGATCGTGCGTGCTAACAAAACATGTTAATTAGTCAAAATATTTGCGCCTACTCAGGTCATAATAACAACCTTATAGACTGGGATTTTGTAAAACATGTATCATCAAACCTTCGACATATTTCCTACTGATATACCGTTACATGTTTATGTCTTTTCTTCTACATGCATTCCATCAAACGATGAGACCAACATAACCGAAAATAACTAGAGCATGCCCGTGCCTCGCACGGGCTATAAAGCTAGTTGTTTTATAATTTGCTTCCCTAGAGTTCTATATGCGCTTTTATAGTCCTGATTTCGCTTATAAGATAAGTCGGATGAAACTGAGGGCCTGTTTGGATGACTCAACTTATGCATTATTAGTTGAAAAGAGCTTATAAATGGTATTTATGTACTCAATTTATTTGATAACTTATAACTTATAAGTTTAATGTTAGAAATCATCGACATTTTACTTAACTTATCAACTTATTCTTTTATTTCTTTGATTTTCTAATATTTTATATTTTTACATTTGTGTTTTTAAATATTTTTTTAATTTAAAATACAAGTGTTGAAATCATTGTATTTAAAAATTATTTTTTCAAATTTAATTTAGCAAATTCTTCACTAATTTATGAGTAAATTTATTCAAACATCAATATAACTTATAAGAATTTATCAACTTATCACTTATATGACACTTACTCATTTTAAGTTATACTTCCTCCGTCCCAAAATAAGTGTCGTTTTGACTTTCTGCACATATTTTAAGGTGCGAAAAAAGTGACTTTCACTAATTATTTTTTAGATTTTCTTTTTCTGAATAAAAGTTTAAATGCTATATTTTTATTCAGAAAAAGAAAATTTTAAAAATAATATGTAGAAGTCGCTCTATTTTGCACCTTAAAATACGTGCAGAAAGTCAAAGCGACACTTATTTTGAAACGAAGAGAGTAAATAACTTTTTGATGATATCTCAAACACGCACCCACCCACCTAGAGTCTTCCACTCTTCAAGCAACAGAGATCACCCAACACAGCGTGAAGATAAGAAATGTCAAAATGCATTGAAATATACTATAAACTTTATTTGGGGTCTTCTTTGATACCAAGTTACTAATTCATCTAAAATTTTGTGTAATAAAATGATTTGAACCGTTTATTACAAAAATTGGGATTAAACCCCCTTTTATCCAATGATGAATCGACGACCTATGTATTGTGTATTAAAGGAAGAAAACCCTTTATTGGATTTTTGGATAAAAAAAAGAAACAACTTTGTTGACAATTACATATTTTTGTTTGGTCACAAGAGTCCTCCGACTTTTTTTGTTTTGGATTAGTGATTGGTTTTGATATTTTTATTTTGGAGAGTAAAATTTCAAATGAATCTTATATTATACTTTAACAAATTTCTTGTGTTAGAGAAAGATTTCAAATAAATCTTACATTATATAATAACTAGTTTATAGCCCGTGTGATGCACAGTTACTTAAATTTTATTTATAATTATTCTGTTTATAATTATATTTTTATTACCCATGAAACACACGATTGTTTTTTAAATATTTATAATTATATTTATTTATGAATATTTTAATATTTAAAAGTTATTAGTTTACATGATTAAATTATTGTTAAAAAAGATTTAGCCAAAAATATTATAGTTAAAAATTTGATATTTATTATATTTTACACGTTAAACTATTCTAAAACTAAAAAGAGAATAAAGTGACGAAATTTAATGTTGAGAATTCTATTCGATTTAGGAAATCTACTTATATGTAGTTTAGATTATTAGAATACCATTTATTCACCAAATACAGTTTTTAATGTTAAATCTAACGGTTTTCACCTATCTATTTAACATTAAACGATTTTGATTATTTTGGTATTAAATGAGTTTCCTTATTTAATTACAACTATTTTTTAAATTTTGACTTTTTAGAAAATCCAATGCTAATATAATATCTTTTAACTTATATCATTTTTATACAATAACTTCTTTTTATATGATATAATCTTGATCATCTATTTTTAAAAGTATTGGATCTAACGGTTGATAATGTTTTGGCGGTATTTAGAAACAAACTACCATGATAACATCATTAATTTTTTGTTTAAACACTTTTTTTCTGAAGAAACATAACAATTTGATTAATCCAAATTATAATTATATTATTTTACATATAACAAATATAAAAAGATAGTATCAAAATATTATTAAAATGTTGAGGGTTTCATATTCATAAACGATAATTATATTAAAGACTAAATAATGAAAGCTTCCTTATAAGTTTGGTCGCTTTGTTTGATCACTCAATCCATAATCGTTGGATGTTTCAAATTAAATTGTTGAAAAACGTTAGATATAACAGTAAAATTATCCTATAGAATGATCTAAGGTTTGAATCTACCAACAACATATTAAAATTTATAGGTTTGTTTTTTAAAATAAAGAATTTTTTCATTTTTTTTTCTTGCAGACATAGGTTATTTGATAATATTTTTTGTAAAGTACGATTTTTCAGAAAAGTACTATACTAATTGATTAAGAAACTTTTAAAGTTTCGAATTTAATAATTTACAATGTATATATGTTAAAAAAGTTTGGCCTCTGTAGCTGAGTCTAAAATTTCAAAATACGATTTTTTTAATATGAATAAAGTCCTGCTAACAATGAAATTATGTATCTATGAGTTCTTATAAAACAAAATCACCATTTACGTATAATTTATTATTTAATAATAAATAATATTTGATTAGTTATGATCTAAAACTTAATAAAATAGGATTAAAAATATGCACAATTTTATAAAATTTTATCCTCGTATTATTATATTCTTTGTTGATTTGAATTTTTCTTAGATTGATTTTAATTTTTGAACATAGATTTCTAAATTTAAAATAGTTAGAAAAAAGTAATTAAATTGGTATTAAAATAATGATGACATAATAATTATTATTAGAATTTAAATATTCACTTTACTAATTTGGGCTTTATCTTGTGTTTTAAAAATCAGATTTTGACGTTTTTATACCCCACATGAAGATAACTAAATTATATTTAATTAAAAGAGTGTTTAACAATTTTTATCTAACTGGAATTATCCATGAAAGAGAAAAGAAAGTCACAAATGTTTTACATAGAGAATTCTATTCAATATAGAAAACTTATTTTTATTTGATATATTTGGTTTAAATTATCAAAATACACCTTTTAGAATTTAAATATAATCCTATTATTAATAAAATACACTTTTTAAATATTTGATCTAACGATTTTCATTTATCTAGTTAAGATCTAATGGTCCTTATTAATTTGGTTATCTACGACCAAAATTTTGGATAAGATCCCTATTATGATTATTATATATAAGGATTTAATATAATAAGGATATCAAGTATATAATGATATAAGTATCTTACTATCTGCTTTTACTTTTAATGTTTCGGTTTTATTTACAGTGTATATAAAATTTTAAAATACACTATTACTTAAAAATTATTAAACAGAATAAAAATTATGTTATGATTATATAAAATTTTATTCTCATATTATTATATTCTTTATCGATTTGAATTTGTTCTTAATTAATTTTGATACTTTTTTGAAAGAAACATAAAATTTCTCTATATTTAAAAGAATTAGTGGAAAAATAAATAAATTGGTGCTACAATAAAAAAAAATATTTATTAAAATTTAGATACAAACTTTACTATTTAGGTTATATCCTGAGTTTTAGAAATTGAACTTTGACGATTTTACAACCCATGCGAAACTAACGAAATTATCTTTAATTTAATGATGGTTTAATAATTATTATCTAACTTGACCAGTTGACATACTCATAAAATAAACTGAAAAGAAAAGATGGTTAAGAAGTTTTACATAAATAATTCAATTCAATATAGAAAATCAATTCATAATTGGTTTAAATTATCAAAGCACACTTCTTAGTATTTAAATATAATCCTAGCTTTAATCAAATATACATTTTAATATAAGTATTATATTCAAAATTATCGTTTATGAATATGAAACCCTCAATATTTTAATAATATTTTGATATTATTCTTTTATGTTTGTTATATGTAAAATAATATAATTATAATTTGGATTAATCAAATTGTTATGTTCCTTTAGAAAAAAAAGTGTTTAAATTTATTTATGTACACGTAGGGTCCACGTGTATCATTGTAATCGATATAAATTGTTATCTTGATATTTGGTTTAATAATTATTATCTAACTGGAACTATACATAAATTCAAGAGAAAATATATTTAAGAATTTTTACATAGAAAAATTTTAAATTATCAAAATACACTTTTTAGTATTTAAATATAATTCTATTATTAATCAGATACACTTTTTAATATTAGATCTAACAATTCTCATCGATCTATTTAAGATCTAACTATAATTATTAATTTGGTCGTAATCGTACACGGACGATCGATTTTAATTTTTTCTTAAATTGGTTTTAATATTTTATTGAAATAAACATAGAATTTATAAATTTAAAAGAATTAGGAAAAAAAATTAAACTGGTGCTAAAATAATAAAAATATATTTATTAAAATTTAGATAATAACTTTACTGTTTGGGCTCTATCTTGAGTTTTAGACAACAGATTTTAACGATTTTACAGCCCACACGAAGCTTACAAAATTATCTTTAATTTAATGATGATTTAATAATTATTATCTAAATGGAACTATCCATAAACTGAAGAGAAAAGATAATTACGAATTTTTACATAAAGATTTCTATTCAATATAGAAAACCTATTTATAATTGGTTTAAATTATCAAAATACATCTTTTAGTATTTAAATACTATCCTATTAATAATCAAATACAATTTTTAATATTATATCTGACGGTCCTCATTGATTTGAAGATTTATAGTTTAATAATCCAACGGATCGTATACTTTTGGTAGTACAGTGACCAACCAAAGTTTTGGATAAGATATCCCTTATGCTTATTATATATAACTAGCTTATAGCCCGTGCGATGCACGGTTACTTAAATTTTATTTATAATTATTCTGTTTATAATTATATTTTTATTACGATGCAACACACGATTGTTTTTTAATATTTATAATTATATTTATTTATGAATATTTTAATATTTAAAAGTTATTAGCCAAAAAAATTATAGTTAAAAATTTGATATTTATTATATTTTACACACTCAATTTAATATTTGTTTATATTGAGTTATAAAAGTTAGATTTGGCCAATTTTACGGTTCACATGAAATTCACAAAATAATCTTTAATTTAGTTGTGGTTTAATAGTTCTTTTTCAATTAAAAACTATTCTAAAACTAAAAAGAGAATAAAGTGACGAAATTTAATGTTGAGAATTCTATTCGATTTAGGAAATCTAATTAACTTATATGTAATTTAGATTATTTGAATAACCTTTATTAACCAAATACAGGGTTTAATGTTAAATCTAACGGTTTTCACCTATCTATTTAAGATTAAACGATTTTTATTATTTTGGTTATAAATGGGTTTCCTTATTTAATTACAACTATTTTTATGTTTTAACTTTTTGGAAAATCCAATCCTAATATAATATCTTTTAACTTATACCATTTTTAGATAATAATTTCTTTTTATATGATATAATCTTGATCATCTATTTTTAAAAGTATTGGATCTAATGGTTGAGAATGTTTTGGCGGTATTTAGGACCAAACTACCGGGATAACATCATTAATTTTTCTTAATATTTATAATATTTATAATTTTTAATTTTTTTAAATATTTATTGCTAAAATATAAGATACTCTTTTTTGTAATATGTTAATGATGCGGGAACTTTGAACTTTTAAGAAAATAAATTATCAATTAATATATATATTTTTTGTAATAGTTCTTCTTTTAAAGTAGTACACCGTGACGATCAAAATTATGTATAAAATTCATTTTTTTTATAGTATATCCCGTAAATATCTATGTTATTATATTAAAGACTAAATAATGAAAGCTTTCTTATAAGTGTGGTCGCTTTGTTTGATCACTCAATCTATGATCGTTGGATCTTTCAAATTAAATTGTTGAGAAACGTTACATATAACAGTAAAATTATCATGTAGAATGATCTAAGATTTGAATCTACCAACAACATATTAAAATTTACAGGTTTTTTTTTTTGAAAAAAAAGAATTTTTTTTCATTTTTTTCTTTCAGACATAGGTTATTTGATAATAGTTTTTGTAAAGTACGATTTTTCAGAAAAGTACTATACTAATTGATTAACAAACTTTTAAAGTTTCGAATTTAATAATTTACAATGTATATAGGTTAAAAAAGTTAGGTCTGTTTTGTAGCTGAGTCTACAATTTCAAAATACGGTTTTTTTTAAATATGAATATAGTCCTGCTAACAATGAAATTAGGTCTCTATGAATGCTTATAAAACAAAATCACCATTTGTGTATAATTTATTATTTAATAATAAATTATATTTGATTAGTTATGATCTATAACTTAATAAAATAGGATAAAAAATATACACATTTTTATAAAATTTTATCATCTTATTATTATATTCTTTGTTGATTTGAATTTTTCTTAGATTGATTTTAATTTTTGAACATAGATTTCTAAATTTAAAATATTTAGAAAAAATTAATTAAATTGGCGTTAAAATAATGATGACATAAAAATCATTATTAGAATTTAAATACTCACTTTACTGATTTGAGCTTTATCTTGTGTTTTAAAAATCAGATTTTGACGATTTTACACCCCACGTGAAGATAATTAAATTATTTTTAATTAAAAGATGGTTGAACAATTTTTATCTAACTGGAATTGTCCATGGAAGAGAAAAGAAAGTCACGAATTTTTTACATGGAGAATTCTATTCAATATAGAAAACTTATTTATATTTGGTATATTTGGTTTAAATTATCAAAATACACTTTTTAGAATTTAAATATAATCCTATTATAAATAAAATACACTTTTTTAATATTTGATCAAACGGTTTTCATTTATCTAGTTAAGATCTAATAGTCCTTATTAATTTGGTTGTCACGATCAAAATTTTGGATAAATCCCTATTATGCTTATTATATAAAAGAGTTTAATATAAAAAGGATATCAAGTACATACTGATATAATTATTTTACTAACTGCTTTTACTTTTAATGTTTCGGTTTTATTTATAGTGTATATAAAATTTTAAAATACATTATTACTTTAAAATTATTAAACAGTATAAAAATTATGTTATGATTATATATAATTTTATTCTTATATTATTATAGTCTTTATCGATTTGACTTTGTTCTTAATTTATTTTAATACTTTATTGAAAGAAAGATAAAATTTCTATATTTAAAAGAATTAGTGGAAAAATAAATAAATTGGTGCTACAATTATAAAAAAAATATTTATTAAAATTTAGATACTCACTTTACTATTTGGGTTCTATCCTGAGTTTTACAAATTGAATTTTGACGATTTTACAACCCATGTGAAACTAACGAAATTATCATTAATTTAATGATGATTTAATAAATATTATCTAACTTGACCAGTGACCTACCCATAAACCGAAAATAAAAGATGGTTAAGTATTATATTCAAAATTATTGTTTATGAATATGAAACCCTCAATATTTTAATAATATTTTGATATTATCCTTTTATGTTTGTTATATGTAAAATAATATAATTATAATTTGGATAAATCAAATTGTTATGTTCTTCCAGAAAAAAATGTTTAAATTTATTCATGTACGTCTCCTATAACGCAGGGTCCACATGTATTGATATGAATTGTTATCTGATATTTGGTTTAATAATTATTATCTAACTCGAACTATACATAAATTAAAGAGAAAAGATATTTAAGAATTTTTACATAGAAAAATTTTAAAGTATCAAAATACACTTTTTAGTATTTAAATATAATTCTATTATTAATCAGATACATTTTTTAATATTATATCTAACAATTCTCATGGATCTATTTAAGATCTAACTTTAATAATTAATTTGGTCGTATAGTGGTCGTACACGGACCAGATCGATTTTAATTTTTTCTTAAATTGATTTTAATATTTTATTGAAATAAACATAGAATTTATAAATTTAAAATAATTAGGAAAAAAATTAAATTGGTGCTACAATAATAAAAAATATATATTAAAATTTAGATAATCACTTTACTGTTTGAGCTCTATCTTGAGTTTTAGACAACAAATTTTAACAATTTTACAGCCCACGCGAAGCTAACAAAATTATCTTTAATTTAATGATGATTTAATAATTATTATCTAACTGGAACTATCCATAAACTAAAGAGAAAAAATAATTACGATTTTTTACATAAAGATTTCTATTCAATATAGAAAACCTATTTATAATTGGTTTAAATTAAAAAAAATATATTAAAATTTAGATAATCATTTTACTGTTTGGGCTCTATCTTGAGTTTTAGACAACATATTTTAACAATTTTACAGTCCACGCGAAGCTAACAAAATTATCTTTAATTTAAGGATGATTTAATAATTATTATCTAACTGGAACTATCCATAAACTAAAGAAAAAAGATAATTACGATTTTTTACATAAAGATTTCTATTCAATATAGAAAACCTATTTAGAATTGGTTTAAATTATCAAAATACACCTTTTAGTATTTAAATACTATCCTATTATTACTCAAATACAATTTTTAATATTATATCTAACAGTCCTCATCTATTTGAATATTTATAGTTTTATAATCCAACGGATCATATACTTTTGGTAGTACAGTGACCGACCAAAGTTTTGGATAATATCTCCCTTACGTTTATTATATATAAGGAGTTAATAAGGAGTTAATTAGAGACCGGTAACAGATAGGGTGATTAATTAAATGGTTCTCCAAATTGTATTGTGAATTTAAAATTTGCTTAGTAAGCAACAATTTCCGACTGCAAGGTTCAATTATGAATATGACATATGATGATAAGTAGTCAGCACCTTATAAAAAAATAAATTAACGAAATTTAGTAATTTACATATCTATACTATATTATTAAAGTCGAAATATTGAAATTTTTGGTTTTCGGTTTTCGGTTAATTTTTGGTTTTCGGTACTTTTTCTAATTAATAAATTAATTATATAATCAAAATTCGGGAAAGTTTTATTATACATTAATATTTCACTATATTTTACTACATAAAAATCAAATAATATTGAAATCTAATCAAAAAAATGGAAATGTGGGATCTAATTTGTTTAAATTTAGGATACACTATTACAAATATACTTCTTTCTTTTTAGGATAACGAAAGCTAATACAAATTAAATCTTTTATGAAATTGTATTATTGTCAAGTTACCAAAATAGTAACTAGATGATTGACTTTTATAATGAAAATATATTTTTTTCTAACAAAATCTACTCATTTTCCAAAAATATCATTACAATTATCTTTAAATTAAAATATATTACCTTTTATATTTGTTATTACTAAAATCTATGTTTTCCAAAAATATGAGGTGCAATCCTTACTTATTTATTTTAAAACCTATTTTAAAACTCTATTTAATAAATAATAAAATAATATAAAAATAGTAACTAACTGATTGTCTTTTATAATTAAAAAAAATCTAACAAAATCTACTTGTTGCGGAATAAAAAACGTACTTGTAAATTTACTGCTAGGGATTAAAAGCTTTCGAGCTTTAATGATTGCTCTTGTTGTCGGGGACTAACTCGGTCATAACAAGATGCCTACATAACTTGATGAGAATCAAGAATCAAACTAAGACATAGTTCTAGGTGTTGCCCTCGGGGTTATGGCGGCAGGGGCACACCAAAAACGTAGTGACTTGTATGTCCTTATTCGAGGATGAAGTCTAAAACGTTGTAGATGACGTATGGAGCTGTGTCCAAAACGTAGTTCTATTGTGAAGGAGCAGGGTCCTTATATAGGCGTCTGGAGCCTCGTATTTAGAGTAAATTTAGGAGACTTAGCGAATAAGTCAACTTTTTGATAATGGATAAACATTGTATTTCTTGGCGGACAAGTCTTTTCCTTGTTGATAAGGACTATGACTCATTATTTCTTTTAATTGGGATTCTGGATCCTTCTTTGATGAATTTACCATATTTTGGTCTCCTTTCCTGAGCTGTATATTTTCCCTATTTATTAATTACAAAATTAATAAATAATTAGAGTTTTGGGTCTTGCTTATTGGGCCGTGTTCTTAGACCAATCCGGGTCTAATTAATACGTAATTAATTGCACTTCTAGGATTATTTTTCAGCCCATATCATTTGCCCCCCAACTTCTATGATAATGCACTAGGATTTCATAGAAGTTATACTTGTCTTTTTCTAGACTTAGGGTCTTTTTATCCCTTACCTGGGACTTACTACCCCTTTTTGGGGATTTTAATATACACTAGTGTTTCACGAGTATCTTC
The DNA here is from genome assembly GCA_030848705.1 of Heracleum sosnowskyi. Taxonomy (NCBI): domain Eukaryota; kingdom Viridiplantae; phylum Streptophyta; class Magnoliopsida; order Apiales; family Apiaceae; genus Heracleum; species Heracleum sosnowskyi. Next base: position 860,289 of record CM061240.1, on the reverse strand, counting down.
TTGGTGTAAAGTGTGGAGCGACCTACACATTTACGACGATTTTGCCTTATTCGAGGCTAGCTTGACATTTGTATAAGCCTTTTATGTCTTATACCATCTTGTTTTGGCTTCAAGCCTTTCATTGAGCATATCGAATGATGGGGTTTGGACTGAATATCTTAGGTTTCTGGGGTTTCAACCCTTCACCCTCACGAGTTCTTACTGATGGCTGCACTCGTAGTGATTCATTCTCAAGTCTACCATATCAAACTTCTCATGAGCTTGAAATTTTCGCTAATTAACAATAGGCATCTTAGGCTTTCTTTTGTATGTTTATTAGAAACATTCACCCTTCGGGGTTCGTTGTACAACTCTATTTGTGCAGTTGACATGCATCTTTTGTATGCTTTCCTTTGCATTCATTTGTAGTTTGTCTTGGCAAAGCTTTGAGGATGTTTCTACCAATCAAAACGTGTTCAACCCTTCATATGATTTCTAGGAAGCTCATGATTTTATCGAACCTTATTTCTACTTATCATACTAGCGGATCCTTTTAGGATGCACTAAACATAATAAACTTTTAAGTTTGAGGCATGCCAAGTCCTTGGCACCTCATGCCCTTCGAGGGTTTCTAATTTGTATGAGCCTCGACCAAATACGTTCTTGACGCAATATGGTCCTTTCCAATTTGGGGCCAACTTGCCTTTTTGTCCAACCCCGGATGCCTCAATCTTTCGGAGGACTAAGTCTCCTTGACGGAAGAATCTCTCTTTAACCCTTAGGTTATGCCCTTTTTTGATGTTCAACTACCTTAGCATTTGCCTCATCTCTAACCTCATCAATTAGATCTAAGGCCAGCCTCATGCCTTCTTCATTTGTCTCTGGCTCAAAAGCTTCGATTCTTGGAGATGTGTGAGTAATCTCCACTGGAACCACTACCCTTGCCCCATATGCCAGCAGAAATGGGGTTGCTCTAGTGGTGACTTTACAAGTAGTACGATATGCCCATAGTATGGGGATCAATTCGTTCAACTCTTTTCTTCAGTCCATCTAGGATAATTCGATTGGCAACCTCAGCTTGCCCATTTGCTTGAGGATGGGCAACAGAAGTGAAGCGTAACTTGATATCATTCTCATCACAATACTTCTTGAATTCATCATTGTTGAACTGAGTTCCATTGTCTGTGACTAAGATACGTGGAATCCCGTATCTGCATATCACATTCTCCTAGAAGAAATGCATCACCTGTTTGGTGGTTATCTTGGCTAAAGGTTTAGCCTCAATCCACTTGGTGAAGTAGTCGATTGCTACTATCAAGAACTTTCTTTGAGCACTTGCCATCGGAAATGGCCCGTGTATATCCATCCCCCACATGGCGAATGAGATAGGTGAGTTAATGGATGTCATCATCTCTGGTGGTTGTCTAACCACTTGTGCATGTTTTTGGCACCGTTCACACTTCTTCACGTAGCTTTTATCATCTGCAAGTATGCTTGGCGAATAGAAACCTAGACGAGTGACTTTATGAGCAAGGGCTCTGCCCCCCAAGTGCTGCCCACAAATTCCTTCATCTACTTCCCTTATGGCCAATTCTGCCTCTTGGGGTCTCAAGCATTTCAGATAAGGAATGATGAAAGACTTCTTGTATAGAATTACCTCAATCAGGGCATACCTTAGTGCTCTCACATATAGCTTTCGTACTTCTGAAGTGTCGTTGGGTAGCCACCTAGTTTCCAGATGAGCTTTGATGGGATCCATCCAACAGCTAGCAACATCAATAGGTGCTGCCAACTTTCCATTGATGCTTGGGGTCTTCAAGACTTGGAAGTATACACTTCCAGCGTAGTTCTCAATTTCAGAAGAAGCAAACTTAGACAAGGAATCAGCCTTCATGTTCTCTTCCCTTGGAATATGTTCCACATAGCATTCATCAAATTGAGTCATGATGGCCTTGACAAGTTTTAAGTACTTGGCCATGACTTCATCTCTGGCCTCAAACTCCCCATTTACTTGGGAAACCACTAGCCTCGAGTCTCCACACACTTTCAGAGTTTTAACTCTCAAGGCTTCAGCCAGCCCTAAGCCAGCTATCAGGGCTTCGTATTCAGCTTCATTGTTTGTCGTTGAGAAGTCAAGTTTTAGTGCGTACTCTATGAGAAATCCATCAGGACTTTGTAGCACCAAACCTGCTCCACTTGATTTTGTTTTTGATGCTCCATCAAAATAGAGCACCCAATATTCTTTGAACTCCATCTCTTGATATTTCTCGTCTTCCACTATTAATTCCTGCCCCCCGACTTCCTGGTTGTCAATAGTGCATTCAACCATGAAGTCAGTTAGTTCTTGAGCTTTTATGGTCGTTCGAAGCTTATACTTGATGTCAAATTCTCCCAATTCAATAGCCCATTTGATCAACCTTCCACTAACTTGAGGGCTATGCAAGATGTTTCTTAGAGGCTGATTGGTCAAGACCTCTATCTTGTGTGCCTGGAAGTATGGGCGTAGCTTTCTTGAGGCCATAATCAAGGCGAAGGCAAACTTCTCTATCGTAGAGTAGTTTATTTCTGCCCCATGTAGAATCTTGCTCACGTAATAAACGGGCTTCTGAACCTTTAACTCTTCTTTTACTAAAACAGCTCCAAGGGTTGTGTTAGAAACTGCCAAGTACAAATAGAGAATTTCTCATGGCTTTAGTTTTTCCAACAGTGGTGCCTCAGCCATGTACTTCTTCAAAGTTTCAAAGGCCTCCTGGCTTTTAGTTGTCCACTCAAAAATTTTCACGTTCTTGAGTGCTTTGAAGAAAGGTAAGCACTTCTCTCCTGAATTAGAGATGAATAATGCTGCCACTTTTCCCGTTACTTTCTGAACATCCTTGACAGTCCGTGGTTGTTCCATGTCTATAATTGCTTTGATTTTGTCGGGATTAGCCTCGATTCCTCTCTTGGAAACCATCAGGCCTAAAAACTTTCCTGAGCCTACACCAAAGACACACTTAGCTGGATTCAACATCATCTTGTGGTGCCTCAACACTTCAAACGCTTCCCATAGATGGTTTATATGATCGGCCTTATTGAGGCTTTTAACCAACATGTCATCCACATAGACCTCCATGGTTTTTCCAATCAGGTGTTCAAAAATTTTGTTCACCAACCTTTGGTATGTTGCCCCTGCATTCTTAAGTCCAAATGCCATGACTAGATAACAGAAAACACCAAAGTCAGTGATGAATGATACCTTGGAGATGTCATCTTTGTGCATTTTGATTTGGTTGTATCCGCTGAAGTCATCCATGAAACTTAGCATCTCGTTCCTAACTGTGGAATCTATTAAGGCATCAATCCTTGGTAAGGGAAAACAATCCTTAGGACATGCATCGTTTAAATCAGTGAAGTCTACACACATCCTCCATTTTCCATTGGCTTTTTTGACCATCACTGGGTTAGCCAACCATTCTGGAAATTGTATTTCTTCAATGAACCCGGCTTCCAGAAGCTTATCTACTTCTTGTTTGATGAGCTCTTGCCTCTCTGGAGCAAAATTTCTCTTTTTCTGTTTCACTGTCTTCCTTTCAGGATCCACATTCAATTTGTGGGTTATCAACTAGGGATCAATCCCTGGCATGTCCGCCGCTGTCCAAGCAAAAACGTCATTGTTTTCTTGAAGAAAAGATACGAGCTTGCTTTTCAATGGTTCAGACAATAGTGCTCCAACGTAAGTCACCTTCTCCAATTCACCAGGGACTAAGGGAATTGGGATTAAATCCTCAGCTGGTTTCCCCCTTTTGTCCTCATTATCACTAGTATCCATGTCTTCAATGGGGAGAACCTGCCCCCCGATTCCATCAGGCCTTAACGCGGCTACATAACAACTTCTAGCCATCTTTTGGTCTCCTCGTTCTTCACCAATCCTATTCCTTGTTGGGAACTTAATTTTCAGATGATAAGACCAGGCTACAGCCTTAAACGCATGAAGGCCCGTCCTTCCAACTTCCAAGGATTGCGTTGTATGTTGAAGTTGCCTTTATAACTATGAAGTTCAACATCTGAGTAGACGTATTTGACCCTTGCCCCATTGTCATAAGGAGTTGGATTGTGCCTTCCACCTTTGACTTCACTCCATTGAATCCATATATGGGCATATTCGAGGGTGTCAACTGAGAGTCAGTATAGCCCATCTTGATAAAAGCATCATGGAACAAGATGTCCACTGAATCTCCATTATCAACTAGAACTCTCTTCATTTCAGAATTGCCTATCACAGGTACGATGACTAAGGGATCATCGTGGGGAAACTTCACTCCTTCCAAGTATGAATCATCAAATCCTATTGATATTTCCGTTCTGGTACGTTTCGGTGCTTTTCCAACCACAGTCATTACCTCTCGGGCATAGGCTTTCCTTGAGTTTCGGGAGGACCCAGCAACAGTTGGTCCTCCGAATATCATGTTGATAACTGGCCCTCGGGGCTTGGGATTACGATCTTGATTGTTGTCCCTTATGTCATAATCATTCCTTTCATAGTTTCCTCTTTGACTCCCTTGATTTCCATCCTTAGTGAATTTATTGAGCTTTCATCTTCGTATCAGAAACTCGATCTCATCTTTCAGTTGTCTGCAATCATCTGTGTCGTGACCGACTTCCTTGTGGAACCGACATAATTGGTTTTTATTCCGTTTAGACATATCAGTCCTTAGTGGCTTCGGCCATCGGAGATCCTCCTCCTTTGCTATTTCCATCAGAATTTTGCTCTTGGAAGTGTTTAATCTTGCATACTCCGTAAACTTTGGCCCAAAATTGTTCCTCTTGGGTGGGGAATCAGAATCCTTTGACGTTCTAGGAAACTTTTCCTTAACATCGTACTCCTGAGTTTCCTTTCTTTTCTTTGAATTTCCACTGCCACCAGCAGTGGGTTCATACTTTCTCATGCTTTCTTCAGCCTTGATGTATTTTCTGACTCTATCTTGGAGCTTCAACATGCTCTCGGGTGGATGTTTTGCCAAGGATCTTTTGAAGTGGTCATCAGTGGTTCCTTGCTGCAGGGCTATCATAGCTACTTTGTCCTCCAAGTCTGGGACTTTCAGAGCCTCCCGGGTGAATCAGTTGATATAATCCCTTAAAGCTTCATTATTTCCTTTCTGGATTCCCATGAATGATGAAGAACTTTTCTCATGCACCCTTCCACTAACAAATTGGTTGATGAATGCTTTGCTTAGTTCCTTAAAAGACCCAATGGAATTGGGAGGTAGACGGTTATACCAACGTTGGGCCATGCCTTCCAAGGTTTGTGGAAACGCCCTACACTTGACTGCATCATTGGTTGGATGCAACAACAGTGCATTAGAGAAGGTTCTTACGTGATTTGCGGGATCCCCCGTTCCATCATAAGCTTTGATCGTTGGCATCTTAAATTTCCTGGATATGTTAGCTTTCATGATGTCTTGAGTAAACGGTGGTGTAGGATCATCGGGATCTCCTAGGGGCAACAAAACACTAGGATCACCCCTTGGGGCTTCAACCCTCTTTGTTCTTCTTGGTGTTGGGTCTAGGTTTATTATCGGGACTCTTCCAGTTGCTTGGCTTTGTGCTTTTGGGGCCTCTTATTCTGCCAGTAATTTCTTGAGCCTTGCAGCCTCTGCCTCATGGGCTGCAATCTTTTCCTTAGTAGTTTGGGGTTGTTCCCGATTTGTTTGGGAAGAACGTCTCCTCCTTGGGGAAACATACCTCTCTTCTCCAGATGAATAATTCTCGTCCTCAGTATAGGGACCCGAGTAGTCTTGAATCAATGGGGTCCGTCGAGTTTGAGTTTGTTGATTTTGGGGTCCCAGACCTTGTATATAAGGGGGAACATATGCTTCATGGTAAGTGGCGTTGAGACCACTGCTGCCCATCGTGGGTCGAGGAGGCATGCCATAGTTTGGCATCCCATGAGTTTAAGTTGTGTATTGGGGAAGATCCGTAGTATGAAGTTGAAGATCACTTGGTGCATTCATGAGCAGTGGGGAGGTCGTGATTGGTTACTGGTGAGCGGTCTCTTGTGGATTAGATCCATGAACGACCATCTGCAGGGGATTCGTCCCTTCAACCGAAATTGGGATTTCCGGTCCTTGAGTGGTGGTGAGGGGGATATTCGCCCCTTGAATGCTAGTAGTTAGCGGTGGTTGATTTACGTGAGTATCAGCCTCAAAGGTGATAGGAAGCTCCTCAGAAGTTTGAGTATCTCGAGTTGTTCTTCGTGTGTTTGCCATGGTTGATGTTGTCTTCCCATAGACGGCGCCAAATATTGTGGAATAAAAAACGTACTTGTAAATTTATTGCTAGGGTTTAAGAGCTTTCGAGCTTTAATGACTGCTCTTGTTGTCGGGGACTAACTCGGTCCTAACAAGATGCCTACATACCTTGATGAGAATCAAGAATCAAGCCAAGACGTAGTTCTAGGTGTTGCCCTCGGGGTTATGGCGGCAGGGGCACACCAAGGACGTAGTGACTTGTATGTCCTTATTCGAGGATGAAGTCTAAAACGTTGTAGATGACGTATGGAGCTGTGTCCAAAACGTAGTTCTATTGTGAAGGAGCAGGGTCCTTATATAGGCGTCTGTAGCCTCGTATTTAGAGTAAGTTTAGGAGACTTAGCGAATAAGTCAACTTTTTGATAATGGATAAACATTGTATTTCTTGGCGAACAAGTCTTTTCCTTGTTGATAAGGACTATGACTCATTATTTCTTTTAATTGGGATTCTGGATCCTTCTTTGATGAATTTACCATATTTTGGACTCCTTTCCTGAGCTGTATATTTTCCCTATTTATTAATTACGAAATTAATAAATAATTAGGGTTTTGGGCCTTGCTTATTGGGCCGTGTTCTTAGACCAATCCGGGTCTAATTAATACGTAATTAATTGCACTTCTAGAATTATTTTTCAGCCCATATCACTACTCCTTTTTTCAAAAATATTACGACAATTACCTTTAAATTAAAACATAATATATTTTATATTTTTTATCATTAAAATCTCTATTTTCCAAAAATATGAGGTGCAATCCTTACTTATTTATTTTAAAATTTATTTTAATACTCTATTTAATAAATAATAAAATAATATAAAAATATTAACAAGCTGATTGTCTTTTATAATTAAAAAAAAAATTCTAACAAAATCTACTTCTTTTCCAAAAATATCACGTGCAATTATCTTTAAATTAAAATATATTACCTTTTATATTTATTATTACTAAAATCTCTCTTTTCCAAAAATATCAAGTGCAACCCTTACTTATATATTTTAAAACTTATTTTAATACTTTTAATTATTTAAAAAAACTTACCTATTTTAACAAGTGAACGTATCTTTTTAACAAATACAATTAATATATTTAAAATACATCTAAAAATATTATAGGTAGTTATTTTTTTTAATTAAAACATGTTAGCTTTCCTATTTGTCCTTATTAAAAAAACTTACTTATTTTAAAATGTCAACGTATTTTTTTAATAAATACAATTAATATAATTAAAACACTTCTAAAAATATCACGGGTAATTACTTTTTTTAATTTAAACATGTTAGATTTTCTATATGTCTTTATTATTAATATTATTTTATTATAAAATAATATTAATAATACCTCATTTATCTTCATCAGCCCCATCTGTATATTTTAATATATTTTTTACGTTCCAATTAATATTTAAGTTTCTCATTTTATAATTTATCATATTAATTTTTACTTTTATTTTAATATTTTCCGTTCACATTAAAATTTTTAATTTATTATTTTTTAAGGCCCGTGCCTTGAACGGGGTTATAGGTCAGTATACATTTCAATTCCTCCTACCCAATTTGTTATATAAGTTAAATAATTGTTCTGATTATAAATTATGAACAAATATTAACAAAATCTATTATAAGCAAGATAATCATAGGAGAAAACTTTAACGTTAGATTTTGGGCTAAATGAATTTATAAAATTAAATATATTTTACAAATTAACCAAGTGAAAATTTGTACAATAACCATAACTTTATTATAATTGTAATAAATGAATTAGAAATGAAGTATAACATAACAGTTTCAAAAAAAATTCACTGATATTTTTTATCAATTTTGAATAACATGCAAGGAAAACGTGGTTATGTTCATCAATATTAAAGCTCGTTGACACTGCTGATAATATCCAAGCGAAAGTTGTCAATTAACATTTCTTCTATTTGAAACATAAATTAAGTTGGCTCCTATATCTTATTTTAAAAATAATAGCCGAAACACATATGCAAATTTTGAAGGTCGAGCAAAAACTAATAATATATATGCAAAATAATGAGCAACAGTAGAAAAAATACTTTGCATATAGAGGACTGTATCATGCACTTTGCTCGTAAAAGTGAACACTAAATTGCATGTTCATACTCATAAAAGTTTGAATGAATATACCTGCCAAAAATGGAATGTTAGAATGAATGTAAAGTAGTATGGGATCTTTTGTTTGGGACCTAAATTTAAAATAATAAAATAGTAATAAAATAATAAAATAACAATAATTTAAGAATCATTTAATTTATTTTTCCTAAAAGAAAACTGATCATAGTCTACAGTCTACACTGATCACTAACCGATTAAATATGAATCTTGTCATCTCGGCGATTTTCACTCATCATATATCTATCTATTACTATATATTAAATCACAACATAAGGGCAAAAAGTACCACTTTAATATCTTTGAAATTAAGATTTTGCCTCTATTTTTTGAAAAATTACAAAAATATCACCCCTTAAATGTTTATGCAAAAATTAAATTAAATATGTTAGTCTTGAGAATTGAACATGTGACCTTCTACACTCAAACTTGCACCACAACCATTGTGCTACACTTTGTTTTGAGTTTACTCTCAAAATCTTAATAGATAAACCACATATTCTCCCATCTTTTTTTATTTTTATTATAGAGTAAATAAATATTGATTTATATTATTTCTAGAATATTGCACAATATATAATTACAAAAAAAAAATTATCGATTGAGCATGATCTACAATTCTCTTTTGTCAATTTAAATGATTGAGATATGTCATTTTAATACCTATGAATTTACGATTTTGCTACTATATATTAAAAAATTACAAAAAACACCTTCATTTTTATATTTATTAAAAAAGTAAAATTTTAAATAATATAAAATTATACATAAATGTTATCGATTTCTAAAAAAATATGAATTTATTTACCTTCTCCTCTGTGTAGATATTAAACTACTAAAATAAAAAAAATTAGATTTTTTAAGAAATACATAATTTTGTTTATAAAATTATACATAATAAATGATTGTCTCACATAATTTTTATGTATATAAAATTTTAAATACGCGAGTCATATTAGAGATTTTTGGTCGACCAACTATTTAGACTTTCAGCGATTTAAAAGTGTGATTGATCTAAAAACATATATATTAAAAGAAACTAAAATAATTGAATTTATGTTTAAAAAATGACAACTCCAAAAATAGGATTTATGTTGTATATATAAAAAATAACATAATTAATATTCAATATAAAATGAAAAATGAAAAAGGATATGTTTTTTTTGAATTATAAATATTACAAAATTGCAATAATTATTCGCAATGACCAATTAGACATCATCGAAAATCATATTAATATTTTAGCAATTAAATGTAATCATGCGATTATTATCATATGGATATTTATTCAAATTTTATGAAATTTAATCAAGTTATAGAATATCTAGTTATTGTAATTGGTATGCCATATTACCAAAATACTATTAAAATATGAGATAAAATCAAAATATTATCCTTTTTCGAATTTTAAATTAAAAAATTATCTCAATATATAAACAATTTCGTGCGAGAAATTATTGCAATGTCAATGACTCGCACGGGCTTTTACGCTAGTTAAATTAAACAATTTATCTTTATATAAAGTTGCTTAGATTTTTTTTATACATCTTTCTCTGAAATATAGATCTCTAATGAAAAAAGATAACGCAAGACATTGGCTAACTTAAAAAAAGTGGTTGATAACTTGATATCGATATTAGTCTGTACCACATAATAAAAAAATTAGAAAGAGTTAGTCTATACCATATTGTTATAGCCAAAATTCGTTATTGAATTTTTAGGGTAGATTCGGGTCAAGTAATAATCAATTGAGGATATCCAAGATGCAATTAGGGATTGAACTAGTACAATGGAGGCTTGGGGCTTGTCCTTATAGGGGTGAGGGCGCGCCCTCTGGTCGTCCAACCCTTGAGGATGCGTCCTCTTGGTGTGGACTGATAACTTGACATGAATGAATGACTTGGCAGAGAATAACAACTAGACTGACATGGGATTAGCATATGGAAGACTTAGGGCTTGCCCTCATAGGGGTAAGGGCGCGCCCCTTTAGGCCATCCACCCCTTGAGGGCGCGTCCTCTTGGTTTGAAATAGCTACTTGATGGTGAAGGATGGCTCTATTGGCTTGATAAAGACGAGATATTGAAGAATTCCCTCCTAGGATGTTCCCTTGGAGGGGATGTCCGTTTTTGAAGGCCTCCAGGGGCATGCCTGATGATTGAAGGCCTCCAGGGGTGTGCCTGATGATTGAAGGCCTCCTCCTGTATTCAATGGGCGCGTCCTCATTGGGGATGTGGGGTGAACCTTGGTGTGTGCTTTGGGAGCTCTGTTCCTGTACTCAATGGGTGCGTCCTCATTGGGGAACTTTGGAGTAATCCTGCACTTTGCACCCAAACGCTTGGGATCACTTGTCCTGCAATCTGGTGGGTGCTTCTCATTCGGGGGACAAGGATGCGTCTGGCATTTGGGGTAAGTCATGGCTATACCTGCGTCTATGAATTAAGGAAATAGCTGGTAACGGATGGGACTAGTCCTCGACGGGGGAAGTTTCCTTATTCGTGAAGTCCTGACGTCATAGACGAACCTTGGGCCTTTGTGACTAGGCCTCATCGTCAGACATTCCTAAAGCGAGTCAGAGTCTAATTATGGAAGGCGGTGGAAGACTTCTTATGGGCTTTGGAAATCAGAGACCAAGCCCATGGAGGTAACTTTCTCTCCAAGAACTACGTTGGGCTTGATCCCCTATAAATACGGGGTACGTAGGCACATTGTAAGGGGTTGGAAGCGAGAGCTCTGAGGTAGCCACCACTAACCCTAAGCAATCTCAGCCACCAATTATACACAACCACCATACTCCGGCGAATTCACAACCCAAGAACCACCGTTGTAGATCTTGATTCCGGCGACGAACCTCAAACTTTGTTAATACCAAATTCCTCCGTTAACAAATTGGCGCTAGAAGGAGGGGAGCTGGTCAAGATCATAATCTCAGGAGGAAGAGATATCTCATCATGATGAAAGTTATTAGAAGAAGGTCTGCCACGATTCAAAGGATGCCCATGGCTACGACTTCATGCTGGCGGCAAGGAGGAAGATCCAAAGATGGAGATTTCAAGACGATGATTCCTGACTGGGAGTTCGAAGAAGATCTGGAGAAGAAGATATCAAGGCGATTCAGATCTGAAGGTAGCAGTTTCCATGTATACTGGAGGGTGATTCCGAGCAAGATCCTAAAAAGAAGGTGCAATTATCGGGAGCACGTCATCATCTTCTTGACACGCCCTCAAGGTAAAACCTAACTTGCTTTGTTGTGGTTCCTGTTATCTGTTCTTTGAATTATTACAGTAAGAAGATTGTGAAGGAAAATTCCCAAGAACCCTTAGGGCGCGCCCTAAGAGTGATGCTCGAGGGTCAGATGACTTCCCACAACTGTTGGGAGAATTCGATGATGGAACACGTCCTCTTCTCCAGGACGCGTCCTTCAGGTACTTTTTGAAATTTTCGATTATTGAATTTTTTGACAGGTGGAAAATTCCTACTTGGAAGAATATCTCAAGAATTATCAAGCTATACGTCCCAACCCGAAAGGACGCGTTCTCTGCTTCAAAGATGCCCTCTCAGCATGTCAAAGGTCCCAATGATCGTTTCTCCCCGAGGACGCGTCCAATGGAAAAATGTCTACAAACAATTATAATGAAGATAAATAATGATCAGACAAGCTCCAATACTTGAGCCCCCTTGTCGTCTCTCAAGTGTGTCCTTTCTTCAGGGCCCGTACTCCGAAGATACTCCGATATGTGGCTTCCTGGTTTTTTAGGACGCGTCCTTCCTCCATGGCGTGCCCTCAGGAAAAAGAACTACTGCTTAACATGAACTCCAGCGATTTTTAGAGGAAGATAATAGGGAGGCGTGGCCCCATGATCCATAGTGAGTGCCCCCTGGTTACAGGTTAAGGCCACATGGACATGAGTGAGCCCCTCATGTGACAACTCAATTTATAATATCGGAGAGCGGCCCCGTGATCCACAGAGTGCGCCCCCTGATTCTTGAAAGAATTACAGGTTGAGGCCCCATGGACATGAGCGAGCCCCTCCGCGTGAAGAATTCATTACTTGAATTTTAGAGGAAAGGAAGCTATTGGAAGCAGAGGCCCCGTATTCCATAGTGAGAGCCCCCTAATTACAGGTCGAGGCCCCATGGATATGAGTGAGCCCCTTCACGTGATAATTCAATGAATGACATAGGAGAGCGGCCCCTGGTCCACAGTGAGTGCCCCTACCTACAGGTCGAGGCCCCATGGACATGAGTGAGCCCCTCCGAAAAGACAAGACTTTTATCTTCAGAGAACGCGTCGTCACATCCTCAATAATAGAAGACATGCCCTTTAAGGCGCACCACAAGTGTATCAGCCTCATATGCCAAGGCTTCGACTTTAAGCATGATTGTACAATCCCACAGGTTGCAGCAAGAAGAAGAATATTTGGAGTAGAGGCCCCATGGATCTTAGGATGCGCCCCCTGATCAGCAGGATGCGGCCCCAAGGTCATGAGTGAGCCCCTCCACAGAAGAATGCTATTTTCAAATGGATTAGAAGATTAGAAGGGACTTCGACATTGCCCTCGTCCATATAGGCCGCCCTACGCAAGAGGGCGCGTTCTCACGACACTGGGGGGTAGTACTAATGCATCTCCCGACCCTTCCTATGAATAACAGAGTATCCTTACGGGGATGCTTCTTCATGAAACGATGTTTGAAGATACAATTGACGCCTTTTGTGTGCCCCTTCGCCGGATAAAGGCGCTGAGGTGCGGCCCTAGGCTAGTCTGGTGAAGGCCTTCTACACGATAAATTATATAAAAGATAGTAGTGATTAATATTCCCCTCCAACGGATGCCTCCTTGGGAGATGCCTCTTAGTGAGATGCCCTTCATAGGATGCCTCTTCCAGAGATGCCTCATATTGAGATGCCCCTTTCATGGGTCAAGATTCGAAGTATTTTGTGACCGGAGAGTGCCCCCTAAAGTTTTAATGAAACTTTTGAGGGTGAGACCCCAGAATAGTCATGTAAGCGCTTGATGGAGTAGTTTCAACAAAGTGATGCTTTGGTTCACCATTCTACTAATAGTTGATTGAAGACGGGAAATGACTGAATAATAGCCTACAAGGTAAATTAATTACCTCCTAGTCTAGGGGGTAGTTCATATACACTTTCCCTAGTTCTAGTTGAGGTGATGAAATTTTGAAAACTTTCGAGATGGTTTGTTTATATAGGGCGTGCCCTCTAGGGTGACGCGTCATATAGGACGACGCACCCTCAGTTAGATGATAAAATACGAAACTCTTCCTAGTTGAAATGCAAGTATGACAAGCAAGATAATGCAACAAGAGAATATAATTCCGGGAAACATATCGCATGGAGTTACCGAAAGTACAGACAAATCAAATACAACTTACAAGGCTTAGAAGTGAGGACCTGCACCTCAATAATGTTCAGAAGACTTAGCAAAAGGAATAAAGGTCATATCAAGCCTCAGGACGCGTCCTGAGTGTCATCAGCAAGAGAAGTGGAGATGTTTTCATCCGTAGTATCACTTGTTTTAGCAACATCGTCCAAAGGCTTTTCAGGAACAACATCGGTCCCAGAAGATTAATTTCCCTGATACTTGGGAAGAGAAGTGATATCTTGTTCATCATCAGGAGGCACGTTTTCAGAGGACACGTCCTTATTATCTTCAAGGGGTCAAGAAGACAGAAGCATAGATTCTCCCTGAAATGGAAGAAGTGAACTCAGTGGCATGGAAGACATACTCCCAAAGCCTTAAAGAAAAAGTTGAAGCTTGTGGATGCGCCTTATCATCAGGGCGCACCCTCATACATACAAGGTTGAAAAGTGTTTTCTGCAACTGTTCCTTGAAAGACAGATGTCATGTCAAATTGCTTTTCTATTGGTTAAATTAAAGAAGAAAACATATTAGCCCATTTAGGGCGCGCCCTCCGAAGAATGAGATCCCATCAGCACCGTTTGATGTGTTTTTTCCAAGTATGCCTTGACATGGGACAATATGAAGAATATACAAGCATAACAAGATTGGTAGGAAGGGAAATAGAGAATTCCTAAACTTGGAAGGAATTAGAGTTATTTGGACATAAAATACAAGGAAATTCGGATTTATTGATCTACACGCGCATACATTGCTGTTTGGGCCATAATTGGAGTTCTAGACATCAGAATCAGACGGTCTTACAGCCCCTACGAAGATAACAGGATTTTATACAATCCAAAAGTAGTCCAAAATCAAGATTCCAACTGGAGAAGTTCAGAAACAGGCCTAGAAGTCAGATTACGAATTTTACAAACAGAATCCAGTTTATTTTGGGAAAGTGAAGATAAACAAGCAATATGAGTAGAGTTACACGGTGATTGCTGAAAAAATTGACTTTGTGTTAGAAATTGTGTTGCTGGTGGAAAGATTACCTTCATCGTCATGACACGTCATCCCTGCCTCCAAGGGTTTTTTATTACTTGAAGGCCGGTGATCTTACTTGGGCTATAGACGCGCCTCCCTCTCAAGGCGCACCCTACAATGTTGATGGTCTAAGGTGAATCTCTAATGTGCATATTATTGTGTTAGTCTATTGATGGAATTCTTGAAGGAGGACGCGCCTACAGTCTAGCGCACGCCCAAAGGAGAGCAATTTTGGGATGAAAGACTTAAATTTTTGTGTTATGGGAGAAGTGGAAGACTTGGGTTGATCTCCAAATCATTGTTAGGAGATTATACTTCGTCATAAGCTGTGGTGTATAAGAGAGGTTTATACTTGTGCATAATACCTCTTGTTTCCTATGTCGGGTTCGCTCATATAGGTTTAGAGGTCGGATGTGGAAATAACATGAAGGCGCGCCCTGAAGGAGACAAGGTTACAAAGATTTTTGGCACTTTGAAGATTAGAAATTCCATACTTCATCTCCGATTTCACATGGAATTGGGGGGTAGTTGTTATAGCCAAAATTCGTTATTGGATTTTTAGGGTAGATTCGGGTCAAGTAATAATCAATTGAGGATATCCAAGATGCAATTAGGGATTGAACTAGTACAATGGAGGCTCGGGGCTTGTCCTTATAGGGGTGAGGGCGCGCCCTCTGGTCGTCCAACCCTTGAGGACGCGTCCTCTTGGTGTGGACTGACAACTTGACATGAATGAATGACTTGACAGAGAATAACAACTAGACTGACATGGGATTAGCATATGGAAGACTTAGGGCTTGCCCTCATAGGGGTAAGGGCGCGCCCCTTTAGGCCATCCACCCCTTGAGGGCGCATCCTCTTGGTTTGAAATAGCTACTTGATGGTGAAGGATGGCTCTATTGGCTTGATAAAGGCGAGATATTGAAGAATTCCCTCCTAGGATGTTCCCTAGGAGGGGATGTCCGTTTTTGAAGGCCTCCAGGGGTATGCCTGATGATTGAAGGCCTCCTCTTGTATTCAATGGGCGCGTCCTCATTGGGGATGTGGGGTGAACCTTGGTGTGTGCTTTAGGAGCTCTGTTCCTGTACTCAATGGGCGCGTCCTCATTGGGGAACTTTGGAGTAATCCTGCACTTTGCACCCAAACGCTTGGGATCACTTGTCCTGCAATCTGGTGGGTGCTTCTCATTCGGGGGACAAGGATGCGTCTGGCATTTGGGGTAAGTCATGGCTATACCTGCGTCTATGAATTAAGGAAATAGCTGGTAACGGATGGGACTAGTCCTCGACGGGGGAAGTTTCCTTATTCGTGAAGTCCTGACGTCATAGACGAACCTTGGGCCTTTGTGACTAGGCCTCATCGTCAGACATTCCTAAAGCGAGTCAGAGTCTAATTATGGAAGGCGGTGGAAGACTTCTTATGGGCTTTGGAAATCAGAGACCAAGCCCATGGAGGTAACTTTCTCTCCAAGAACTACGTTGGGCTTGATCCCCTATAAATAAGGGGTACGTAGGCACATTGTAAGGGGTTGGAAGCGAGAGCTCTGAGGAAGCCACCACTAACCCTAAGCAATCTCAGCCACCAATTATACACAACCACCATACTCCGGCGAATTCACAACCCAAGAACCACCGTTGTAGATCTTGATTCCGGCGACGAACCTCAAACTTTGTTAATACCAAATTCCTCCGTTAACACATATAAATGATCGTAAATGAGTCAAACTTTTAATGATTCATGTTTTGACTTATTAAAAATTTGTCTAACTCAAAGTTGAGCTCGAACTTTTATTTATTCCGGTATCAACTTATCAAGAAAATTATTGTTCACGAATAACTCGCGGATATATTTCAAGAATTACGGATCACAAACAAGGACAACTCATAAATACTATTTACGAGCTTTTGTTCACGAACAACTCATAAATATGAGTTTTGTTTATCTTTTTTTTTATTGCTAAATATTTAAATATATAGAGAAAGAGAAAGGATATACAAAGGAGGCGTACTATCTTGAAGCAATCTAAACAAAAGATTGCAACAAGAAAGCAGCCGAAACCAGGCTAAGAAACTAGAGACTAGGAACTAGCAACCACAGACAAAGCAACTAACAGCTAGAAAAACTACGAAACTAGGAAAGCCAAAAGGTTACATTTGTTCTATTACAAATCAAAATTTTAAACCACTCTAATGAAGCTATTCAAGCTTTGATGTCTTCGAGAATTCCTGTGAGCAGCTTTGCCGGATGAAACAATCCTTTGTTGTGAGCTCTTGCATTACGTTCACGCCACAAAAAATAGGAGAAGGTCTGAAGAGCAAGGAGGCCAGCAAATCATCTAACAGGATCGGAGAGCTGGGCAGTTGAAATAATCAAATCAGTCCAAGATTCTGCATGGTCCATGGGGATGTGCAAAGGAGCCAGTAAGTGGTCGAGGATGAACCTTGAATAAGAGCAATGTATAAATAAATGCGTATCAGTTTCAACACCGCCTGCACAAAGGTAACAACTAGTTAAAATGGGGAGCCCAAACCGTTGCAATCGAGCAAGGGTGTAGAGACGACCCTTGCATATAAGCCAATTATGATGGGCATAGCGGGATATACCACCCTTAAACCAAACTGCTTGTAACCAAGGCACCACTTCACCCTGAGCTCGAATAGAGTCCCAAATAAAACTAGCAGAATTTTTGGTTTGGCCATCCCACAAAACAGAGTCAAGTCTAGAGGTATCAATGGCAGGGAAGGAAAAGGTTTCGAGCCATCTATTTAGGCTACGAGTTGCACGGTGTTCAAACTCATTAGGAGTAGGGAGAACCCAAGAACCATTTCGAATAAAATCACCCACACAAGCATTCGGGTGAGAGCCACAACTAGGAATTATATTGTCCCGGTAAGAGTTTTCAATGGGAGTGCCCTGCCACCAGGGATCAAGCCAGAAAAGGAATGAGTGCCCGGAACCAACATGGTAGCTAATGTGAGATTTAGCTGTGTCTTTAAGCTTCAAAAGATTTCTCCAGAACCATGAGCAATCCGTGGGAATAACCATGTGCTAGAAACTTTTTCCTTTTATTGCAGTGTTGTGAGCCCAGTTAACCCATAAGGAATTCTTTTTTGTAATGAAACGCCATAGATGAAAAAGCATATGAGCAGTGTTCCATTCAACCGGGCAACGAAGGCCTAGCCCTCCTTCTTTTTTAGGAAGACAAACAGAATGCCAAGCAACTTTTGCCCCCCCCCCCAACTTTTGAACAATCTCCTTTCCATAAGAACCGAGTGAAAAGGGATTGCAGTTTTTTTGTGAACTGCAGTTGGAAGAATGAAGTGATTTGTCCAATAAGCCTGAATAGCAAAAAGAATAGCCCTGATTAATTGGACACGCCCAACAAAAGAAAGAAAAATTAAAGTCCAACATTCCATTCGAGTAGTAATTCTATGTATCAGAGGCGTGCAATCATTTATACTTAATTCCGAAAAGATGAAAGGCACCCCAAGGAATTTGACAGGAAGACTGCCATGAGGGATGGAGTAATTGTTGTCAAACCAGGAGACCGCAAGGGGATCACAGTTAACAAAAAAACGCGAACTCTTTAGCAAGCTTGGAGTGAGGCCAATTAGCCTTGAGAAAATGTCCAGAGAAGACATAATGTGGGAAATGGAAGGCACATCCCCTCTAGCAAAAAACAGAACATCATCGGCATAGAAGAGATATGAGATTTTTTGTTCCTTACACTTCCAGTGATAATTAAAATTTGTAGGGGAATTGTTAAGTGAGGTGGATAGAACATTCATCACAATGGTGAAAAGATAAGGAGATAATGGATCACCTTGACGCAAGCCTTGTTTTCCATCAAAATAGCCGTTAAAGGTGCCATTTACTTTCACAGAAAATTTTGTGGTGTAAACACAAGCTTCAATCCATTTAATGAATTCACTGGGGAAGTTCATACGATGTAA
This sequence comes from Heracleum sosnowskyi, assembly GCA_030848705.1. Lineage (NCBI taxonomy): Eukaryota > Viridiplantae > Streptophyta > Magnoliopsida > Apiales > Apiaceae > Heracleum > Heracleum sosnowskyi. The sequence goes on along the minus strand of CM061240.1, from coordinate 841,536 downwards.
GACAGCCAGCAGAAAGTCCCATCGAAGAGAATCGAAAGCTTTATGCAAATCGATTTTTAGAGCACATTTTGGAGTTCCATTATCTCTAGAGTATCCCCTGAATAACTCATGGGCCATAATTACATTGTCTGAAATGTGCCTTCCTGGAATAAAGGCTGATTGGGCTTGATCGATAATAGTAGGGAGAATGCATTTGAGCCTATCAGCCAACAGCTTCGAGAGACATTTATAGGCAGTGGTGCAAAGCGATATTGGACGAAAATCCTGCATTTTAGTAGGGGAAGCTGTTTTCGAGATGAGGGCAATACTTGTAGAGTTTAAGCTTCCATGCATTTTTGATCTCTCAAAAAAATATAGCAAGGCATTGCAAAAATCAGAGCTTACAATCTCCCAAGTGGAAAGAAAGAACTCAACATTAAAACCATCGGGGCCAGGGGCCTTTCCCTTTTTCATATGCTTCAAAGTATCTAGAATTTGTTGTGGACTGAAAGGCCTAACCAGAGAAGAGGTTTGATGTTCTGTGAGAGTGTTGCATGGCACATTTGAAAGATCGACCTGTCCCATAGGGGAGGTATTTCCAAGAAACTCTTTAAAATATTTGACAACAACCGAGGCAACAGCCTTTTGGCCATGAACTAAGTTGCCATTTTCATTTTCAATAGAAAGGATCTTGTTACGATTCCAATTTGTCTTGACTTGATTGAAAAAGAATTTGTTATTTCAATCTCCCAAGTTTAACCATTTGACTCGTGATTTCTGCTTTAGAAAGGCTTCCTCGGTTTTAAGGGCAGAGTTAAGCTTTTTAATTGCTTGTTTTTCGAGGCTGGGAAGAGAATAATCCAAAGGCGAGGTGGCAATGGTGTCTTGAATAGAGAACAGCTCCGCCCGGAAGGTATTTACATTACTTTGAACCGAACCATTTTTCTTGTTTAGAGCCACCAAGCTTTTCTTTACAAGTTGAAGTTTCCTGCATAGAATTCCCATAGGATCGCCATAAAAGGTCACATCCCAAGATTTCTTAACCACATCAATAAACCCATCAAGATTTAACATATAATTAAAGAATTGAAACGGTTTGGAAAAACGCTCAATATCCAAATTAACAAAAAGCATAAGGGGGCATGGTCCATGATGTCACGAGGGATAACAAAAACCTGAGATTGATCAAAAGTGGAAAGCCAAGTTGCATTGCACAAAGCTCTGTCCAACCTCTTGAAGATAGGGGCAGAGGGTCTATTATTATACCAAGTGTACTTATTACCTGAAGTACGAATAGTAGAGAGATGAGCTTGATATATACAATCCTTGAAAGTCTGTATTTTAGGAGTCCAGTGCTCACGGCCACCCTCAATTTCATCCAGACTCACCACACAGTTAAAATCCCCGGTTATGTATCACGACATAGTTGTATTTACACTGGAAATGTAATGCCAAAGGGGCACTCAGTTATAGCCTTTGTTGTGTGCATAAACAAAAGTAACCAAAAAAGAAACCTGATTTTCCTTGAAACAAACCCTGCAAGTCATATGCTGATCAGAAGAATCAATGAGGGAGAAATTCCAGAAAATTTCATTCCAACCCACCCATATACGACCATTGTCATGATGGTTGTAGTTAAATAGTCATTTCCAATTCCGAGCAATCTTCAAAGAGATAGTAGAGCTTTTGTTGACCTTAACCTTTGTTTCGAGAAGACCAACTAGATTAAGGTTATTCATATTTATAAAATTTATAACTTCCGTTTGGTGGGTCTCAATATTTAACCCCATTACATTCCAAGATGCACAATTCATGATAAGTTCTGAGATTTGGTTGCTTGTCCCTGCAACCTGAGGCTCTTTTTTCATGTTACAACAGTGAACTCATCCCCACTATCACGTCGTAGGGGGACAAAAGGTGGGAGACCATGAGCAGGAAAGCCCAAAACAATTTCGTGAGAAGCAGAGGTTAACTCATGGATGGGTGAATTAGCTTATTTCTCTTACGTTTCTGAGGTGATACCGAAGGAGCAGTCTCCACCAAAACTTCACCCTCCTCAAGGTTACTAAGGGAATCAAAGGAGATTCCAAGAGAAACAGGGTTGTCATCCTTTTCAGCATGCTCAACATTTGTGTTCGGATGAGCATCAAATTCTTCCAAATTATCCTCATTGCTTGCATCCTCCATTTGAGCTTGTGCAAGTATCACATCATCGTCCAAAACAACATCACATCCCAAGAAATTGCCCACAATATATGGTGTCATGTCTCGATTTTGAGTGTAGTTTTCCTGTGGGTTTGAAGTATTCATTGTGTCCCCTTGTTTAGTTCCCTGTTTTTCAACATTTTCCTGTGTGTTAACATTTCCATGCTCAGTGTTTGGACCATTGCTTTCTTTAGGTGCACGGGGCTTGGGTTTAACTACCTCAGGGTTATCTCGACAACGTGCAAGCAAATGTCCGAAGGCTTTGCATAAACTGCATGAGTAGGGCAACTGAGGGTAGATAATTTCCACTTTCTCATTGACTTGGTCCCCATTTTTTGTTACTGTGTCAACCCATACATAAGGTGGGCGAGGCCCATTGTAGGATAGCTCAACCTGTATTCCTGCATATTTGAGGGGCTCGAATTTGGAGGTGGCTTCATCGAATTTAAGAGGTTTCCCTACTGTTCTTGCAAGAGTGTTGAGCCCCTCTTTGGACCAGTACGAGAAGGGGACATCAACCATTCGTATCCAACAAGGGACCTTGTGGATAACATTTCTTTTAAAATCAGACCCCTCCATCCATGGAGCTAAGTAGAGGGTCTTTCCACCCATTTGTATGGTGTTTAACTGCAAAATACCATCTTTCTCAACTACACTATTAAACCGGAAGGTGTAGAATCCCTTCGAGCTATAGAATAGCCGAGATAAGCCCTTGTGCTTCCAGAATTTAAGAGCTTGATCACGAACAAATTTGAAAGAGAAACCTCCCCCAATAAAGTGCCCTATTAAACTCGATTCCCATTGCTTGTGAGCATTTAACAGAAATTCACGGGATGGGTAAACATTTGCAGAGCCATCCTCATTGTAAGTAATACAGTCATCAGAATTAGAGTCTGTAGTGGGTGTAGCATTTGGAATACTTTTTTGTAACATATCACTCCATGAAACTGATTTTTTGCTAGTCTCCCCTTTCTCAAAAACCGTCAACACACCATTCATAACACCAATATTATTTTGCAATTGTGTAAGTGAGGCAATAGGGCTAACCAAAGTAGCATCATTGTTCAAAATCGGGACGGAAGAGAGTGAAGTCATACTTGGGTTTGTGAGGATAGCAGCATTTTGGGTTGTCGAGATAGGTTCCACTGAATTTGTGGAGCCATTTGAGCCAACAGAACCAATTGGGGAAGATGAGTTTAGAATAGGTCCTGAAACCTCTTGAACCACACCACCATTTCGGACAAACTATGCCTTCTCTTCCATTCTCCGGCGAAACTCCGGTGATGGTTCCTCCATAACATCCTCAACACGGATGTTTTCATAGTTTTGTTGCAAGATATAATCATTTAGCCTCTGAACATGTGGCGGGACTCCATAGTTATGACCAATTAACTCCGAGAACTTATCGGAATTTAACGACTGTGAATTTTCAGAATTTATCGAGCCCATAATAAGGCGCGTGGGTAGTCAGATCTTAAAGATAATAAAGAGGCGAGGATTAAGGTAATAGGCGTGATAAATTTGGACAAGGGATGAAGGAGAAGTGATTTAATGTTTGCACTGTATCGGGTGAGAGTAAAATAGCCGGGTGAAATGATTTTAGAGAGAGGTGAAAGCATTTTCTCTCTCTAGAAAATCCATTAAGTCCAGTGTTTATCTCTTATTAAACACAAAACATAGAAATATAACAAAAAATCCTGCAAACCAAATAATAAATATTAGTGTTTAGTCTTTGATTTCGAGTAAATCATGTTATTTTTATAGTTTACATATTAAATACCTAAACATAAATTAAATAATTAATAGTTAAATATTTAATATTTAGCCTTATTGTAATTTTATTAGAAAATCAATTGTTAAATATAGAGACTATCTATATGTTCAAAGTACTTTGAGTTGCATGCACAAAGCCAAACAACCTATAAATAGGACCAGAGGGAGTTTTAAGAACAGGATTTTGTTGTCATTTGCTTTCCTGTCTACTTGTCTTATATCATTGGAACATTGTTTCCATTTTTGAAATGGCTTGTTCAACAAATTTTCTCATCAAACTTGGTTGTTCCTTTATTAGGGCCGAGCTAGAAGAGATATTTTCTGACATGCCTGCTTTATTTAGAGGGGATGCTACTAGGAGAGGAGCTCTCTCAGGCATATGCTAGTGGAGATGTTTTTATAATGCCTTCAGAATCTGAAACACTGGGGCTTGTCATTTTATAGGCAGTATCAACTGGACTTCCCGTCGTTGGCTGCTTGGGCCGGAGGAATTCCGGATATCATTTCTGTTGGGTGGTGTCAATCCAAGTACCAAATCGAGGAGATAAGAAAATTTTCTCTTTTATATAAAGCAACCAATTAACTCCATTAGTATGAGGACTTTTGGGAGTGACCCAAAAACAAATCCGTGCGGGCTAGGCCCAGAGCGGACAATATCATACTAATGTGGAGTTAAGGTTTGCTAGCGGCTCAACAAGTGGTATCAGAGACCATGGTCTGGACTTGAATCTTGGGGGTAATGGGCTACGGTTATTTGATGTGGGAGGTTCCCTTCGGTGGAAATTCACGATCGGAGATCTGTCGGGGTGCCTTGTGTCGAAAGTCTTTTTGATGGAGTTCAATCGACGGGTTCTACGAGGTAGATCGCAGTGGTGCAAGATGTAGATAGATGTAATATTGCGAGGTGTAAGACCACGGGTTATGTGGTTCTTGGTTTGAGGGGAGGATTGTTGGCTGGTGTTAGCAAGTACCACATCGAGGAGACAAGAGAAAGTTCTCTTGTATATAAAGCAGTCAACTACCTACATTAGTATGAGTCCTTTTCGTAGTGACCCAAAAATAAATTTGTGCGGGCTAGGCCCAGAGCATCAGGGTAAGACTGGTTATCTCTACAATCCTGGTGATCTCGAGGACTGCTTAAGCAAATTGGAACTTCTTCTGCACGACTCAGTTCTAAGAGAAAGTATTGGAAAATCTGCCCGTGAGGAAACAGAGTGAGGAAATAAAGAAGTATGACTGGAAGGCAGTCGCAACAAAGATACGAAACCAACAATAAAATGATGCCCATTTGGTTATGGAGAAGGAAAAGAGCTCAGCTCCTGAGCCCCTTGCAGTGGTTCACAAATATTTTTCGGTCACCAGAAGCTAAGTACAGATGATTCATGTAAATGTGTCTAGCTATATTTGTCTAGTTAAGAGGTTCACATTAAGTGTCTCCATGTTGTCGTAATTTGTCAATTTACATGTAGGCCATAATATTTCACTCATAGTACTTATCTGTATATTTGGTGATTTGCATATGATGTCGACGTAATAAACAAGTGAAATTCAACTATATATAACATTCGATGATTTGTATGTGAGATTAGAGGTGACCGCAGGTCAGCGAGGTTCCTGTTAGAAGTCAATGCTATCGGTTTCTTATTTCTGAAATTCCATCCCGCAAACAGAAGCTGAACAGTTACGTTCAATCAATCTAACTGACTGATCGGTTCGAAATATTATATATGTCTCTAATAGTCTAATTTCAACACCGTTCAGGTTTGATCACAGTATGAGTAGGATGAATCCGGGAATGTCTTCCGGTCTTCAAGCAACAGGTATCATAGTAAATAATGAAGAAATGATAATAAAATAAAGTGCAAAGATTACTCAAAATGTACATTAACCATAATTTTGGTTTTCACTTATTTGCCATAAATATGACTGCAAAGACCTTATATTCATCTACAAATAAACTTTTCTAAAGATAACTTAATTTGTCGGAAATTTCAGTTCGGATATTTGGAACATAAATTGAGTTTTCTCTAACATCTTATTCTTTTATTATAATTGATTTTAGAAACAAAATTGTATATACCAATTCAACATCATCCGTAAACTTTAAAATTTGAGCACACTAATAAATCAAATACAAACGATTCAATAAGTAGTACTAGCTACAGAATAAACGAATGGCATATAGAACCCCTACATTTTCTTCTAAAGTTATAAATTATGTATATTAGAGCTTTCGTTATAAATTATGTATATTTAACAAATTTTAATTATTATTTAATAAATAATATTATAGTACACGATGAAACTAGGTTAAGTGATTTACGGTAATTGTATACGAATAATAAGTTTTCTGATAATAAATTATGAACAAATGTTAATAAAATATATTAGTAGTAAGATAAATAATAGCAAACAATTTTATCTTTAGATTTTGGGATGAATGAAATTGTAAACTTAAACATATTCTACAAATTGACCGGTAAAAATTTGTACGATACTATAATTTTGTAAGTAAAAAAATTTAAAATTGTAATATATGAATTAGAATTAAGTATAAAATAATCGTCTTAATAAAAAGAGCGGCTATATTAAACTTTTGCATCAAAATCATGGAAGCTCGTTAGCACTTTTGTTAATGTTCGTCATTGTACATATCCTATATTCGAAACATAAATTAAGTTTGTTCCAATATATTACTTTTTAAAAAAATTTGATTTTGAATATAATATAAGACATGCAAATTTCGAAGGTCGAGCTCACTAATTAATACTAATATAATATGCAATATAATGAGCAGTTTTGCTCGTAAAACTGAACACCAAGTTGCATGTTCATACTCATAATCAAGTTTGAATGAATGTAGAGTATTACGTGTTAGGCTCAAGACATGTCTGAATACCACTATTAACAAGCCTACACTATGTGACTATGTCACACTACATGACCTAGTGATTTCTATCACTGGGATATAGTATAGGTCTCTAAATGTACTTGTCTTGTTCTCATGAACATTAGTTTGATCATGTATGCTCAGACTTATAATGAGCTTAGTAAAGTTTCTTGCATCTAGATTGTATATAGGCCATTGAATAATTATCCTGGTAGAAGTTCAGAAGTGTTCATGCAGCAGGATAGAGTTGAATAAGGCTATGAAGAAATAAGTTGCAGGAATTTGTCTAAGGCATTATATAGCAAAGTCAAAAGAAAGCTATGTCGTGAAGTCACCAATATCCATGTCGTGAAGTACTATATCGCATAGTCCATTTTGTACTATGTCGAGAAGTCCTCAAGACACATGTCGTGAAGTGTTGAAGTCAGCAAAGTCAAAGGAGCCTAGATCGTGAAGTCCTCAAGAGCACTATGTCGCATAGTCATCAAATGACCTATGTCGCATAGTCATCAAATGACCTATGTCGCATAGTCATCAAATGACCTATGTCGTATAGTCATCAAATGACCTATGTCGCATAGTCGTCAAATGACCTATGTCGCAAAGTCTTCAAAGGCTATATCGCGTAGTCCTCACAAGGGAGATCGCATAGTCAGGGATAAAGTGGAGTTCACGATATCAACACTTAGCCGTTTATAACAAGACAAATCAAGGTACAGAACCAAGAATCAAAGGAGACAAATACTGAAGCATTTGTTCTGGCAAGGTGGTCCAAAGAACAGATGGCAAATCTACAGCTAAACTTGGAGAGAAAGATAAGAGACAAGCAGCTACAGAAACGGGAAAGACTCCGAAAAGCAGGTGGTCCTTCCTGACACAGTGAACTTCTTATGGCAGGACAAGTTGGACTTTCAGAAAGGGTAGCTGTGTAATATTGTGTGTGCCTAGTTTGTATAGGAAAATATATATATCGTGCACACACAACTGTAAGCTGTAAGAGAGATACACATAGTTATTTGCTAAGCTCTTTTCTCTGTAAGCAAGCAAGTTCAAATCGTTCTTGTTTAGAAGCCAGAAATTCGATTGTGAATTTCCTGGAAAGCTGTAGTATTTAATTTGCTTATACAAAGTAGATTAAAGTGATTGTGTGTGTTATTTACTTTCTGCATATTACATATCATAATCACATACAGTTGTTTACTTAGTTTTCAAGATCGAAAAATATATCAAACTATCCATTCACCCCCCCTCTGTCTAGTTTCTAGTGGTATTCATTTCTAACAAGTGGTATCAGAGCGTAGGCTGTTAACGTACAAACAGGAAAAGATCAAGAATGAGTTCACAGAAACTAAGCAGTATCAAGATTCCTCCCTTTAACAAGGAGCACTACAGTTTATGGAAGAAGAAGATGTTGCTTTTCATCAAAGCTTCTAACCCCATGTATTTAGATATTCTAAAGCATGGTCCCTTCATTCCAATGATCGAGATTGGTGAAACAACCAGTGGCACTGAGATTATACCAGCAAAACATGTGCCCAAAGATCCCTTAAAATACACTGATCCTGAAAAGGAAAAAGTGGCATTGGATGGACATCTTCAACTTATCATTTGTGAATCTATGGACTTCAACATGTATGGCACTGTTGCTCATTGTACTAGTGCCAAGAAGATGTGGGATCTTATAGAAGTGCTCTGTGAAGGAACTACTGAGGTAAGAAAGAACAAGAAGCAGATTCTTGTTTCACAATATGAAGCCTTCATGGCTCAGCCAAAAGAGGGAATCACAGAAGTGTTTGAGAGATTCAACAAGCTGATAAACGAGCTCAAACTCTATGACAAACACTATGAAACAGAAGAGCTCAATATGAAGTTTCTACTAACTCTGCCAGATCACTTGGAACCAAGAATTTCTTCCCTTAAAGAAAGAGATCTGACAAAGATTGGTTTTGATGTGTTGTATGGTGTTTTAAAGACATATGAGTTAGAGCTGTTTCAAAAGAGATCTATTCAAGCAAAGCAAGGGTTAGTGGCTAATACCTCCTGTGCACTTATTGCTGACAACCTAAGTCAAAGAATGGACTCTCTTAAAATCAGTCAGGTCAAGATTGAGGAACTAGAAGTTGAAGACACTGGTGATGAAACTCAGGTTGTGTATGATTTACCTGAAGAGGATGAGTTCTACAGTATAGATGAGCTGGACAAAATGGAAAACAAATCTTTTGCTTATATGGCTAGGAGGTATCCTAACATAAGGTTTAAAAGAAAGCAGCCATTTAGGTCCAAGTTCAATAATGGAAACACTGGTGGATCTAGTGGCTCAAACACCTTCAATAAAGGAAAAGGGATTGCTGGTGCTGCTAAAGGTGGATACAAGACAGGAAGTGTGGATAGGACCAAGATAAGGTGCTATAACTGCAATGAACTTGGGCATTTTGCCACTGAGTGCAAAAAGCCTAAACAAGTCAAGAAGGACAAAGCATACTTAGAGCTTGAAGCTAAGTATGAGGCTCTACTCAAGAAACAACAGGGCAAAGCTTTTATTGCTGAGGGAAAATGCTGGGATGACTCTGATGAAGAAGAAGAACAAGAGTACTCAAACTATGCCTTGATGGCATTCTCTGATGAAGGTGATTCAAGTCAGGTACCTATTCTTACTTCTCTTGATATGACTCCCCTTCAATATAAGCAAACTGTTGAAGATATGAGCACTGAGATGTTTAATATTCATACTAGCATGTTAGTGGCTAATGAAGAAATTGACAGACTAACTGCTAAGAATGTTGAGCTTACAGAAAAGAATGAGCAACTTGAGTTAATGGTTGTGAACCTGGATGGTTTGAAAAAGGAGGTTGAGTATCTTAAAAACAAAGTGATTTGTGCTGAGCAGATAGAGAATGCTCTTAGAGAACAAATTGCTGAAACTGAACTGAAACTAAGAAGCTTCAAAAACTCCTCTGAACTTATTCAAACCTACCACAAGGAACACACTGAAGATTGCAAGGTTGGAGTTGGTTTTGATTATGATAATGACAAGGGAAGGAAGAAAGTCAAGGGCAAAGGAAAGGAAACTTTTACAAACAAAAATGCCCCAACCATTCTGTCAAGTGTTGAACAGCCCATCTTCAGGAAGAGTGTTGTTGAGTTTGATGAGGAACTACTGATCATCAAGCAACAACTACTTGAAGAAGATGAGGCTGCTAAGAACACTTCTTCCTTTCCTGAACTTGTCAATCAGAAAGAGACCAAAGACAATCTTGTCAAGAGTCCTAAAGCAAAGAAAGAAGTTGCTAAGAAAAGGAAACAAAACAGAAATGGTAAAGTTGGTGTTAACAAAGGAAACAACTATGCTTATGTGCCAAATGCTCCCAGGAAACAATGTCAAAAATGCCTATCTGTTAATCATTTGACTCATAAGTGTAGTAAGCCTGAAATTGTTGAAGTTGATAACCTAAGTAACCTTTCTGCTAGCATAAATTCTAGTCATGATTCTTTCTGTAGTAAGCCAAACTGCATGACATGCTATGTGACTGTGATTGCTAACTGTTTATCTCTTAAACATAAACTTGACTCTGCACAATCTGGTGAATCACACACACACATACATTCTCATAGGACAGGGTCCCCAATCAGGGTTGAGAGGGTGAAAACTTCATGTGAGCCTAAGAGTGTAAACTCCAAAGCCACAGAAAAAGTGAAGTCTCCTACTATGAGAAATGCAATTTATGACAGAAGAATTATTAATCAAAATGTTTCTAAATCATCTGGACCCTACCAAGTGTGGGTACCAAAAACAACTTAGTCACTTTGTGAATGCAGGGCAACAGGAATAAAAGAGTCATATGGATCTTGGACAGTGGATGCTCAAGTCACATGACTGGTGATATAGCCCTGCTATCACATTTTGAGGAAAAGGCTGGCCCATCAGTAACCTTTGGAAATGACAACATTGGTTATACAATGGGATATGGCAGTGTTGAATCTGGAAATGTCATTATTGAAGATGTAGCATTTGTTGAAGGACTGAAGCATAATCTCTTGAGTATTGGACAGTTTACCAACAGAGGCTTCAAAGTGGAATTTGATGAAGACCTTTGTTCAATCTCAAAAAGGGAAAGTGGTGAAGTTGTTCTAACTGGTGTGAAGAAAGGAAGCTTGTTTGTAGCTAATCTCAAGGCTGCAGATAAGGGAGAAATTTGTTGTTTCTACACAAAAGCCACAAATGAGGAATTCTGGCTGTGGCACAAGAAACTGTCTCACTTGAATGTTCAGGCAATGAACTCTCTAACCAAGAGAGAACTCATCAGGGATTTGCCTGCCTTGGAGTTTGTGCAAGATGGAGCATGTGAAGCTTGTCAGAAAGGGAAGATTAAAAGATCAAGTCACAAGAACAAGTTGCTCAATACAAACTCAAAACCTCTGCAACTAATTCACATGGACTTATTTGGCCCTGTGAATGTAATGTCCCTTTCCAAAAAGAAATATGCTCTAGTGATGGTTGATGACTATTCAAGATATACTTGGGTGGAATTCCTATTCTCCAAGGATGAAGCACCCCAAGTCATAATAGAGCATATCAAGAGAGTTGATAAAGAAGCACAAAGCACTGGTGCCTCTGTAGTTGCTTTGAGAAGTGATAATGGGACTGAGTTCAGAAATTCAACATTGTATGAGTTTTGCAAAGATAGAGGAATTTCTCAACAATTCTCAGCTCCTAGAACACCTCAACAAAATGGAGTAGTTGAGAGAAAGAATAGAACTCTCATTGAAGCTGCAAGGACAATGCTGCTGGATGCAAAGCTACCCACTAGCTTTTGGGCTGATGCTGTTAACACAGCATGCTATGTGCAAAATAGAACATTAATCAATAAGAAGTCTGGCAAAACTCCTTACTCATTAATGACTGGAAAAAGAGCATCCTTCAAGCACCTGCATGTGTTTGGAAGCAAGTGCTTTGTGATGAAAGATACCTCTGAGCATGTTGGAAAATTTGATGCTAAGGCATTTGAAGGTATCTTCATTGGATACTCTCTGGAAAGGACAGCATACAGAGTGTTTGTACCTGAGCAACACAAAGTCATGGAAAGCATGGATGTTACCTTTGATGACAAGAAAACTCCAGGACTGAAAACAAGTGATCAAGACAGTGTGCTATTGAGATTTGAGAATCAAGGTTATCTTGAGGATTCTGAAAGTGAAGATGAACCCCCTGTTCAAACTGTTCTAGAAAATGAAATTCTTGAAGTTGACAATCTTCTTCAAACACCTGTGCAGGGATTCACAAACACAGGGGGAGAAGAAGAGAATGCAACTGTCAACCAAAATGAGATTGGAACAGATCAAGGAAATGAACAGGGACACACAAGGAAATGGGACAGAGCCCACACTAGGGATCAAATCATTGGAGATCCTAGTGAGGGAGTTAGAACAAGAAGGGCAACATTAAATACTTGTCTGTATAGCTGCTTTCTGTCACAAGAGGAACCTAAATTAATTGAAGAAGCTTTGAAGATTTCTGATTGGATTGTTGCCATGCAAGAAGAGTTGAATCAATTTGAGAAAAACAAGGTATGGGAACTAGTGCCACCTCCAAAAGGAAAGAATGTTATTGACACCAAATGGGTGTTCAGGAACAAGATGGATGAAGAAGGAGTGGTAGTCAGAAACAAAGCAAGGCTGGTTGCCAAAGGTTATTGTCAGCAAGAAGGCATTGACTATGATGAGACATTTGCACCTGTAGCTAGACTGGAAGCCATAAGAATCTTCCTGGCTTTTGCAGCTCACTCAGATTTTAAGGTGTATCAAATGGATGTGAAAAGTGCTTTTCTCAATGGTGATCTTGCTGAGGAAGTTTATGTGTCTCAACCACCTGGCTTTGAAAGTGAAGACTTCCCAAACTTTGTGTATAGACTGCTCAAGGCACTCTATGGACTCAAACAGGCACCAAGAGCCTGGTATGAAACTCTATCTCAATTCCTTCTTGAGCATCAATTCACTAGGGGTACAATAGACAAAACCCTATTCTTCAAGAAGCATGGAAATGATATCATTCTTGTTCAAATCTATGTGGATGATATCATCTTTGGCTCTTCAAATGAAAAACTCTGTGAGAGGTTCTCTAAGTTGATGCAAAGTAAATATGAGATGAGTATGATGGGAGAGTTAACCTACTTCCTAGGCCTGCAAGTACATCAAAGGGAGGATGGCATCTTTATAAACCAATCTAAGTATGTCAAGGATCTTTTAAAGAAATATGGTTTAGAAGAGTCATCCCCAGCTAAAACTCCTATGTCTACTGCAATCAAGCTGGATGAAGACAAGAAAGGCAAGAGAGTTGATATCAAGGTCTATAGAGGAATGGTTGGATCCCTACTCTATCTCACAGCTAGCAGGCCAGACATCATGTTTGCCACATGCCTTTGTGCAAGGTTCCAGTCTGATCCCAAGGAATCTCACATGATGGCCATCAAAAGAATTTTCAAATATCTGAAGGGGACTCCTAATCTTGGGCTATGGTATCCAAAGGGCACTGGGTTCAACCTGGTTGGTTATACAGATTCTGATTATGCTGGATGCAGAATTGACAGGAAGAGCACCTCTGGAAGCTGTCAATTCCTAGGTCAAAGGTTAGTGTCCTGGTTTAGTAAGAAACAACAATCCACAGCAACATCCACAGCTGAGGCTGAATACATTGCTGCTGGAAGTTGCTGTGCTCAATTGCTTTGGATTAGAAATCAACTCATGGATTATGGACTAGTGTTAGAACACATTCCTCTGATGTGTGATAATACTAGTGCAATATCCATTGTTGCCAATCCTGTTAATCATTCTACTACAAAGCACATTGAGATCAGGTACCATTTCATTAGGGAACATGCTGCAAATGGTACCATAGAAGTCTCTTATGTTCCAACTGAGAAACAATTAGCTGACATATTTACTAAACCTCTGAATGAAGCAGTCTTCAACAGACTTGTGAGTGAAATTGGAATGCTCAACCCTTCATTCAGTTGTTCTAAGTAAATATGCTGGTTAATTGTTGCAGCAGTAAATTTTCACTGTATTTAAATGATCTATTTGTTTGGAGTGAAAATTAGCTGAGATATGATTTATAAATATTTCAGTATTTTACTGCATATTTTTCAAAATCATATTTGTTAGTGGAGTTGTGAGCTTTTGAGACATCTCGATATAGATGATTTTCAGAGTTCACGACATAGTTCAAATTAAACAGACTTATATCGCAAACTGTTGAGATTGTGAGACTTCGCGACATAGTTCATTTCATGAGTTTGCGACATAGTTAATTTTATGACTTCGCGACTTAGCATAACTATATCGACAAGTCTCCACATTTGACAGAATTTTGATTTAAATTAATTTTATTTCAAAATTTGATAAAGTCTGACAAAATGCTTCAAATTCCTAAAAGAGAGCTTTAGACAGGGTATTTCTACTATATCGCAAAGTCTCCCCAATGCTTTCATCTTGAGGACTTTGCGACTTAGTTCATTCTTGAGACTATGCGATATACTTTGCAAGACTTTGCGGTACAGGCCATTTCTGACTTCGCGACATACAGATAGACTGTACACATTCATAACTCCATATCGCAGTGTCTCTATCATATAAATACCTTTTTCTAACCGTTTGCATCTTTTCATCTTGTCTATTGCTCTCAAACTTTCTAACCTAAGCACAAATTCTCTACTCTCTTTCTTACTCTCTCTCTTGAAATGGCACCCAAATCTCAAACAGTATCATCCTCTATTCCTTTAACCATCCCCAAAGAAACAAATCTTCTCACCATTCCCTCTGAGGCTGAGGCTAAACCCAGGTACAAGTGTTTTGTACGGTTCCTGAACGATTCCTACCTCAGCCAAGCCCTAACCTTGAACCCCACGTTGTATGTTGATGTATTGGAAGGATTTTGGCGAACGGCGTTGGTTTCTACAATGGCCAGGGAAGATGGAACTTCGTTCCAGGAGATAGCTTGTTCAATTGGAGGCAAACACTTCCAGTTTGGGGAGAAGGAGATAAATGAAGCATTAGGGTTCAAGGTGGAGGGTCATGACCAAGAAGCTACAGATGCTCAAATTGTAGACTTCATGACCTTCATTCGGTATGCAGATGAGATAGATACCGGAAAGCTGAACAAGAAATTTGTAAGAAGGGAGTGGTCATTCCTATTTGATGCACTCCAGAAGGTGTTCCTTTGCAGAAAGACAGGATGGGACCATATCAGTCACATTGCTGTGAAGCTGGCCTATTCCCTAGCCCACAATCAGGAAATCAATGTTGGAGCAATAATCCTCAAGGAATTGGCTCAAAGGCTAGGGAGGACAGTCCGTGGAAGAGGTAATGACATCTTTTACCCTCGCTTTCTTCAAGTTATTTTAAATTATCTTGATGCTAATGTCCATGACTTGGAGGGTATTGATAAATCAAAGTTGGCTTATTCCAAGTCCATGTCCAAGATTCTGTTTGGTTCATTGGACACAAGGAATCAAGTGGATGTGATCTTGAGTGTGACCAAGCATATGCAGGACACATTCGCGTCTTATCCACTTGATAAGCCCATATACCATGCTCTTTCCTGGACAGGGGAGGCTGAGACTGAAGGAGCTTCACAGTCTAACCCAAGCCTCCCTATCCCATCCAGCAACCCCACTGTAAACACCACTGTAGAGTCTAGTCAGCCAAGTGCATCAATCTCTCAAAAGGTTGATGTTCCTAAAAAGAAGAAGAAGAGAACCCTAGCTATTATCCATGAATCTGTAGAACTAGCAAGTGAGATTCCTGAGTCACCTCTCACCAGACCAAAGAAGAAGTCAAAATCTAAAGCTACCACTGAATCCTCCCAACAGGATTCAGATGTGGAAAAAGGGGTACACCTGCTACTGTCTATGGCCTCTCAACAGGTCATGGGCATTGAAAAGAGCAGCCTCCCCACTGCAAGTTGTAAAGAGTCTGCACAGGGTCAAGACCTCACTCTTGATCCTAGGAGTGATAAGGGTGATCAAACACTAAGTGGAGAGCACATCAATGTTGAAACTCCTCCTATTTCTCAGGGGGAGTTGCCAAAATCTAATCTGAACCCCACTTCTCTCTCAGATTCTTCCACTAAAATTTCTTCTGAACAAGAGAGTCATTCTCATGACAATCTTGCCCTTGATCAATCACAATCCAGCCCTGTGATTGAGCCAACTTCAAGTGACATGGTGCTTGACACTGTGCTCACCACTCAGGACCCACATTTGGTTGGTCAGGGAATGCATGCTGAGGCATATCCTAATGACACCAACACAAACATGGAGGATTCACCAGTTTTCACTGGAGACTCTGTGCCTAATTCTCCCATCCTTAGGGATGTGGAAATGTCTTCACAGACAAATGGGGCTGATGTTGTAACACATCCCATTTCAATGGAGACAACATCAGACCCTACAGCCATTCCAAGGCTGGAGGAAACTCAAACTCACACATCTCATGAAGTGCTTAGCACTAGCTCTCACTTGGCTCAGGCCACAATGTCAGAATGGCTGAAGCCTGTGCAACATGACAGGCCTTCAGGATCATCATCTGTGCCCTCCAAAATGACAGAAGAAGCCATACAGGATCTCCATGTGGCACAGATTGATGAGTTCTCAAAGATAGCTCAACATCTCCTCACCTCCAACCTTCCAAATGCTGATTATGAAGCTATCCTGCTCTGCCATAAGGAGGATGTTGAAGCTCAACAGGAGAAGATTGTGGATACAGCTGAACCAGAGGGGAATGTGGATGCCTGGTTGGATGCTAAGAGGACTCTCAAGCTCAAGGATGCCCTGGCTTTTGTGAGAGAAGAATACCTCACCTCTCTGGGCTCAAATGCTAAGGATCTTTCTCCTGTTGCCATATATGAAGCTGTGAATGATGTGTACAAGAACCAGTTGAAGGCTCTGCATTATCTTGGGAAAGGGCTTCAATCAGAGATTTCTTCTATTCAGGAGGAGACAGTCAGATCCCTCACCAAGCTACGAAACTCTTATCTCTCTGATTTTCCCAAGGTGGATGGTATCCTCAAAGAAGTCCAGAAAACCTCCTCCAATGTGTCCATGATGGATGTGACTCTTGCCATGGTCACAGACAACATCAAGAAACTGGCTTCTACACTGGAAAATCAAGCAAAATCTACCATCACCACCAATGCTATGTTAAATGTCATGTGGAAAAACCAGTATGGTGATAAGCTGGTGGATGAAGTCCCTCTGTCAGACATCTCCAAATATGACTTTGCCAGGGTCAAAGATCAATCTCTAAACTCCTTCAAGTCTCAACAATTATTCTCCAAGGTGGATGGCTTAGAAAAGGAAGTGGCCTCTCTCAAAGATGAAAACAGAATGCTCTCTGCATCTCTAAGCCAACTCAATGACAAGCTAGATGCTCAAGGCAACAACACAACAAACATCTTGCTGGTGCAGCAACAAATGATGACCTCAATGATGAAATCTTTCAACCTGCCTATTCCTGGGGAAGCTCAAGACATCTTGTCTGATCCCAAGCCTAAGGGGGAGAAAGGAAAGGAGGTCAATGTGAAAAAGACAGGGGGAGCACCTGCCAAGCAATCAAAACTTAAGGGCAAGCTTATTGAAGAGACAATAAAGCCAATCAATCTTCCCCCTGTAGAGGTCATCAATGCACAAGGTCAGAAAAGCACAGTAACCACAACATTCTATCCATCCACAATGCCTAAAGACATCTTAACCTCTCAACCTGCTATACCTACTCCAATTGCTAAACCTATCCAAGCTACACTTATCACTGAGGCCAAGCTACAGGAAGTTGCCAACTCTAACATCTATCATGATGAGGCATTCCTGGAGTTTCTGAAAGCCACCTACAAGAATGCTCAAGGAGATGCACAAGTGTACAGAAAGAAGCTCAGGGAAGGTATCAAGTACTTCACAGTTGCAGTAAGGAAAATCAGGGATGTTTATCTGAGAGAAATAATCATGGTGTGCAAGGACAACTGCTTGTGGCACTTAGCATTTCAAACTCTAGAGAAACTGAGGTTTACTGAAGTGTCAATAATTCTGGAGTTGATTGAAAGGAGTGGGGCTAACAATGAAAGTCTTTATAATGACTTGGAGTTGAACCAAAATCAAAGACTGCCTGAGGTCATACCCAAGCCAAGGACAGTAATTTTTCAAAGTCTATCCAAAGTCAGAAGTATTGACCAACTAGTCATTCCCAAAGATTTGCAAATGAAGAATAACTCAAAGATCAATCAAGTGCTGCAAATGCTGAGAGCAAAGAAAGGAGTCAAGACAGCAGAGGAATTAGAGATGATTAACATTCTACAATCTTTTCTGATTCATGGTGTTTTGCCTGAATCTATCAAAGAAAAGAACATGAAGAAGGATGGGGAGGATGATGATGAGGAGAAAACCTACAGGAGGAGATCTCATTCAAGGAGTAATAAGGATGGACCAAGTGACAGCAGCAGGAGCAAATCTTCCAAGAAATCTAAAGATGATGGTGATGACACAAAGGGGGCAAAGGAGACAGTGAAGAGAACGAGGAGTGGAATTCAGCAAGTCAAGGACATTGCTAGTAGTACTTTAACCACAACACAAGACTCTAAGTCTAGGGTGGGTACTGTTAGCAATGATCCTCCAAAATCATTATCCATGACTTCTGAACCTGAATTGCCACAGATGAAAGATGAAGCCACTAAAATAATCTCAAGAAAACACTTCCACAAAGTCACAGCCAGTGGAGTGTTACAGTGGATGAAGGGGAAAGGAATGAAGCTACTTCCAAGTGATGTGGCACTGAAGACTAATTCTCCTTGTTCAAGAAAGGTATCTCTTGTGAAGCATTTGAAGATCAAGAGTGTACCCAAAAGGATAAGGATAACAAAGAAGACTGGAAAACTCACAAATGTTATTGGCATCAATGTGCTTCCACTAGATGAGGACTATGATGAAGATGCCCTAGCATTTTTGAGGGCTCAAAGGATCTTTGAAGTCAAAGTGAGGTTGGATCATCTAGATATCAAATACACTGATGGAAGAGAAAGAATAATGAAGCAAGGAAGCTGGCAATATTTCTATAAGTATGAGCTTGAAAGGATAAATGCCTTACTGAATTTTGAAGAAAAGGATGAAAGGACATGGAAGATAGATATTGCCAGGTACTTGAAAATGCATGCTGATTATGAAGAAAACATGAGGAAAGAGAATGAAAAGAAAAACATACAGAAAGAGAAAGAAATGGCTGAGATGGAAGAGAGGGCTAAGGAGCTAAGGCAGAAAGGGATGTGCAGGGTCAAACAAAATCCTTACATTGTGGAGTACAAAAACTCACATGGAGGCCAAAGCAAAATAAGGATGGAGTTTCTGGACTCATATGTAGAAAGTGCACTCAAAGCTGCAATTGATGACCTGGAAGGCTCACCTCTCATTGAAGAACTGATTGCAAGAGAAGAAATTCAAGAAGCCATCATTGACATGAAGAGAAAAGAAGAAATAAGGAAAAAGAAGATATATGATGATTTGCTAGAGAAGCAATTGGAAGCTGAAGCTGCTGAGCAACAAAAGTAATCTGTAAGCTTTCAATTTTTCTATGTAATCAAATTTCTGATCTCAAGGTTCATGAATTGTTCTTTCTGTTACTAAAATTTCCTTTTATGTAAGTTAGGCTTGTTATCAGACATGAAATTGTGCCTAAGGATCTTACTCACAATTTGGGGGAGATTGTTAGGCTCAAGACATGTCTGAATACCACTATTAACAAGCCTACACTATGTGACTATGTCACACTACATGACCTAGTGATTTCTATCACTGGGATATAGTATAGGTCTCTAAATGTACTTGTCTTGTTCTCATGAACATTAGTTTGATCATGTATGCTCAGACTTATAATGAGCTTAGTAAAGTTTCTTGCATCTAGATTGTATATAGGCCATTGAATAATTATCCTGGTAGAAGTTCAGAAGTGTTCATGCAGCAGGATAGAGTTGAATAAGGCTATGAAGAAATAAGTTGCAGGAATTTGTCTAAGGCATTATATAGCAAAGTCAAAAGAAAGCTATGTCGTGAAGTCACCAATATCCATGTCGTGAAGTACTATATCGCATAGTCCATTTTGTACTATGTCGAGAAGTCCTCAAGACACATGTCGTGAAGTGTTGAAGTCAGCAAAGTCAAAGGAGCCTAGATCGTGAAGTCCTCAAGAGCACTATGTCGCATAGTCATCAAATGACCTATGTCGCATAGTCATCAAATGACCTATGTCGCATAGTCATCAAATGACCTATGTCGTATAGTCATCAAATGACCTATGTCGCATAGTCGTCAAATGACCTATGTCGCAAAGTCTTCAAAGGCTATATCGCGTAGTCCTCACAAGGGAGATCGCATAGTCAGGGATAAAGTGGAGTTCACGATATCAACACTTAGCCGTTTATAACAAGACAAATCAAGGTACAGAACCAAGAATCAAAGGAGACAAATACTGAAGCATTTGTTCTGGCAAGGTGGTCCAAAGAACAGATGGCAAATCTACAGCTAAACTTGGAGAGAAAGATAAGAGACAAGCAGCTACAGAAACGGGAAAGACTCCGAAAAGCAGGTGGTCCTTCCTGACACAGTGAACTTCTTATGGCAGGACAAGTTGGACTTTCAGAAAGGGTAGCTGTGTAATATTGTGTGTGCCTAGTTTGTATAGGAAAATATATATATCGTGCACACACAACTGTAAGCTGTAAGAGAGATACACATAGTTATTTGCTAAGCTCTTTTCTCTGTAAGCAAGCAAGTTCAAATCGTTCTTGTTTAGAAGCCAGAAATTCGATTGTGAATTTCCTGGAAAGCTGTAGTATTTAATTTGCTTATACAAAGTAGATTAAAGTGATTGTGTGTGTTATTTACTTTCTGCATATTACATATCATAATCACATACAGTTGTTTACTTAGTTTTCAAGATCGAAAAATATATCAAACTATCCATTCACCCCCCCTCTGTCTAGTTTCTAGTGGTATTCATTTCTAACATTACGTGATTAAATACGAATCTTGTCATTCCAGCTGCTGCAATCTTCATTCAAAATATCTGGGAAAAAAATGTCTCTATGTAGAGTTGCCTAAAAATATTTATAATGATTTATCTAAAATATAGATCTTTAACGAGAAAAAGAAAGAGGGAGCAAGATATTGAGGCTTTTAAAGATTTGCATGTTCTATGCAAACTTATAAATAATGATTAATGACCTTTGATTGTATTTCTGTTAAATCTTAAAATGATAGTAGCAGACGAGAATTTTAACCGGATAAAACAATAATATTATCTTTGCTTAGAGTAGTGAATTATTAGATACAAAAGTGATAAATAAAAACCAAAAATATATTATATTTCCCTGCTTAGAAACATGATTAGCTCCTGCATAGTATACCTCCGACAAGTGTCACTAGCAAAATTTGCTGCTGGAATTATAAACATTTTACCAGCATATCTAAAAAACTGATAAGTAACCCAAATGCATCAGAAGAGTAGAATACAACAAGATCAAACAAATTCGCAGAATTTGATCTAGTGACAGTGAAGACATTAAACATATTTTCCTTTGACAATCCAAAACAAAAGAGCCTTTGGAGTACTTTGAGGAGTATCTTTACCATGCCCCGAAAATAAAAGGTAGAGCTTCTATAGATGGTTCTCTTATGTCTGTTTTGATATTGATCATATTGTGTTTGTAAATACTTGATTATAAGCAAGACTAGGGTTTGGGGTTTGATGGCCAGGGTTCAACTCTAGATTATTTTATATAGTAGTACTTGCCCACCTCTGGGCTTTCTTAGGCTACCAACACCTTCCTTACGAGAAAGGCCTTCAGTTGGCTGACAAATTATTTTCAGTCACAGAAGCCAAGTACAGGTAATTTATGTAAATGTGTGTAGCTAGTCCAGTTAAGATGTTCGTAGTGCCTGATTGTCGTAGCTTGTCAATTTATATCATGTAGGCTATAATATTTCTACTTCTAGTACCGATCTGTATATTTCATGATTTGCATATGATGTCAATGTAATGAACAAGTAAAATTCAGCTATATATAAATTTGTATGAGGGTAGAGGTGATCCCATGTCAACTTGGATCGTGTTAGTAGTCATTGCTGTCGGTTTCTGAAATTCCTTCCCCTAAACCGAAGCCGAACTTCAAAATAAAAATGTCAAAGTGATTAGAGAGGTCCATAAGTAAACGTGGCAAGTGTAGTTAAATGTAAGTAAAGTTATATAAATGTTCTCCTAATAAATTGTGAAACACATATTTAATAAGCAAGATATAATATAATAACAAATTAACAATTTTATTTTATTTTCAATTGTAGATTTGGGCCGAGTAGGTATAACTAAACATATTTTACATATTATCGGGTGAAAATTTGTAATTAACCATAATTTTGCAAGTAATTTTTTAACTACAATAAAAGAAGTATAATTAAATATGTACGATGGTCTTGGAAAACATTTTGTTTTACTTATTATCAAAAAACATGCGCGTGAAAGACATAAAATTAAACTTTATGTGGAACATTAATTGAGTTTGCTCTAATATCTTCTATAACATTTGATTTTAGATTTAAACTCCGAATTTATGAATTCAATAACAGCACATTAATCAAAAATATATTACAATACAATTAACAGTCAGAAGTTTATAAACTTCAAGCATATAGAAGACTATATCACATACATTTTGCTTGTAAAAATACAAAATTACATGTTCATAAATCATAACTGACCGATCACATACGAATCTTGTTATCTCAGCCTCGCCTTTGACTAAGAATGTACGAAAAAATTGTTTCCATGCCGAGTTGCCTAAAAATATTTAATTATTTTTCTTCTAAAATATACATCTTTAATGAAAAAAAGGAGGAAGGCATCGGTTGGCTCAAAAACAATGATTGACATCACTATGATAATTGTGGAGAAAAATATAATAATTCACTCCTAATATAAGATATCGGATGTATATATTAGTTCACTCCTAATATAAGATATCGGGTGTATATATTAGTTGATACAGATAGTGTGAGTTCATAAATTATTTATTTACTAAAGAATATAGAGTAAATCGGTGAGAAGTTACATTTGATTAGTTTAAAAAGAACTAACATTTTACTTAGCAAAAAAAAAATAACATTTTAATTTGAGTATAAATTGTTATTGGTTTTTTTAGTCATGGGCTTGGAAGTTTTTTCTCTTGAAAATCAAAATATATTAATGTAGGCATTTGAGCAAGTTCAGAGCAAACCAACTTTTTGACCCAATACAACAAGACCATCACATTATTTATATCTTAACTATTTGAAGGTATAATATATATATATATATATATATATATATATATATATATATATATATATATGTCATTGATCCATAAATAACATTCTTATATAAAGAATAATAAATAACATCATAGAATCTTACATAAATTGCATGTTGATTCTAATTTTCTCACCAAAAAATGTTTATTACGAATAAAAATAGAATCTAACAAAAAATTAGATTCAAATAAAACATGATTACATGTAATTTCATTGTGATAAATATATATACAAGATTCTGTACGGGATTCTATACTGGATTATATGTAATGTTAAATTTTTAAATTTAGTTGAGATTCTACGTTAAATTCGATATGTTAGGCTTAATTGTTGTTCAATTTTATGATTCTAATTTTAAAAAATCAATTTTTATGAAAAATAAAGTGTTTATGATGGTGTTCTTTATTGTTCTTTATATAATGTGTTCTTCATAGAGTGCAACTCTCTCTCTCTCTCTCTATATATATATATATATATATATATATATATATATATAATTTTGACATTCAAATTATTTTTAATTCGATTTTAATACAACAAAACAAAAGCATCACAACCAATTAAAAGTTTGTTATGAATTATTTTGAGATCCATTTTACTAATTAATGTTATTAGTTGAATATTTCATCAAAAAACAAGATTATAAATAGATATAAAAAAGTGAAATTTTAATACATAAGTCTACACACATTCCAGATATTTTTCTATATATTTTTATTTAAATATGTAAAATACAAACTTAAAATTCGATCTATTTCAAATATTTTTGAATAAATGAGAACGGTACCTCGTAAAAATTTATAAAAAACAAAAAATTTGTACAATCGGAGAGAAACCTCAAGTTCAAAAATTATCATCATAGAAACAAATCTACAGGATAATCTAAACGAAACAAGCACCAAGAAAACACAACAAAACAAAAAACACCCATCAACAAAAAATACACACTAGCAATCCGCCAAAATAACTTGTACATCCACAAAAAACCATCATGGCAACAGCTTGAGAAACCCCGAGGCATCCATGACAAGCTCCTGGTAGAAATTCGACCTGCACCAAAAACAACCACATCACCAATTCCATCCCGGGTAGTCTTATTTCTATTATGCTTATCTCGACCTGTAAACTCAGACTCTTCCCTCACGTTCAACCATACCAGCAAATCATGTAACCTGGTATGGAGAGTGTCTTTGAGAATAAAATAATCTTCAAAACCTCTCCTGTCATAAGAAATACACCAGCAAAAATGAAACAACAAACCTTTTTTGCAACACAAAGAGCAAGTCCCACCACCTTTAAAATCTTCAAGCTGCATTTTTGAAACACAAAGACGATACAAAAGACCTGCAAAAATTCTGAACAAATATTGATAAAATATTTTCATAAGCAAGATATAATAATAGCTTAAACAAACAATGTTATTCTTTAATTTTTAGATTTTGGGCGGAATGAAAACGTATAATTAAACAATTTTTAAAAATTAATTGGTAAAATTTTGTATGTTAACCATAATTTTACAAGTAGAAAATCTTAGAACTATAATAAAACAACTACAAAGATAGGCTTAAAAATTTTAACCAAAAAATTTTCAATGGCGTCAATTTTGATAACATTTTCAATCACTTCCTCTCCGTCTATAATTAAACTTCTCTATTGAGATCTTGAAAAAGTTTTTGAGATTTATGGAACATAAATCAAGTTTGCTCTAATATCTTATATTGATTTCAGATATAAACTTAAATCTACCAATTCAAAATTATGCAAACTCTAAAGGTCTGAGTACACGAATTAATTAATAATATGTATACAATTGAAGGAGGAGTAATAAATAAACAACCAGCATAGAAAATATGGATGACACTATAACATACATTTATCACCAAATTACATGTTCTAGCTGCTCATGCATATTATGAGCACATGAAATGAAGTTATGAAGCTTATTACATGCATGTAATTGAGCTTCACCCTCATCGCGATCCCAGTTGCTCGTTTCACTAATTACAATAAAATCTCGTTAAATTAATACTTGATATCACGATAAATTAATACTTTAAATACAGATTTTTGGTCCCAAATATAATAACGATAGTATAAATTTAACTTCGATAAATTAATAAAATTCGTCGATCCTAACAATATTAATTTATAGAGGTTTTACTGTATATAGTATTAGAATATTAGAAAATTAGGCTCGATAATTATTATTGCTTAAGATATTTCTAAATTTTTGTCTCAAAACGTAGATCTTAATATTAATTTTTGTCTTAATAAACGTAGATTTTAATATTAATAATTTTTGTATTTCTTTATATAAACTCCAACTCAAATAATAGTTTTAAAAATTTTGTAAACTCTTGAGTAGTAAGAATCAATATACTTATATAAAGGAGAAGACGGGGGCGGTGATGTGGCGCTCTCAGATCGCTTCGATCTATTTTTCTAATTTTCTCAAAATTTTGAATTATTAATATTAAAAATTCGAAAATATCTCAATTTCTTTTAAAATGTTTACTAATAAAGGAAACGAAATCTCCTACAATTTTAATATTTTTACCTTAAAATATTGGAAAATATCTCAATTGCTTTTAAAATGGTTACTAATAAAGTAAACGAAATCTCCTACAATTTTAATATTTTTACCTTAAAATCGTTATTAATAAAAAAGGCTTAATTTATTTAGATGATCTCCTAGACTTCCTCCACAATAAATTTCCTTCTTACTAGGATCTAAAATAGATAACTAAATATATTATATTAATAATCTCCTAAACTTCTCAATTGCTTTTAAAATGTTTACTAATAAAGGAAACGAAATCTCCTACAATTTTAATATTTTTACCTTAAAATCGTTATTAATAAAAAAGGCTTAATTTATTTAGATGATCTCCTAGACTTCCTCCGCGAATCTCCTAGACTTCCTCCACAATAAATTTCTTTCTTACTATGATCTAAAATAGATAACTAAATATATTATGTTAATAATCTCTTAAACTTGCTCCACAAGTCTAATTTAAGCTTACAATTTCCCTTTTAAAGTTCAAACATTTAGGAAAAGAAACAATCAAATATTAAACAAGACATAATTTACTTTGTTATGGTGGCTTTTGTCTCCCTATATATTAAAACGGTTGACGAATCCAAAGCCCAGTTAATTTGTATTTTCAAGAGTTGTTTAGTTTTAATCCCACACCATGACTAACATTTGTCTTTAATGCGTCTTTAATATACAGGCTTTTGGATAAACAAGCTCTTTTTAGGTTGATGCAAACATTTAATCCTTGCAAGGTTTAATGCTCAGCCTTCTTTGCGTTTTGGCGGTGCAACATGGCAAGGTAAATTTTGCAAGAGCTTTAATTTTCGTTGACGGTTATCATTATAATTCTAATATTTATTTGCCATACTCGGTTTTGTCATTAACTTGCAGGTGAATAGGTCAATGATTTTGAAATTACGACAAAGTAATTAACTTTTTATTATAGATGTGTAAAATCGTTGTGTACATTAAGAAGATATTTTATATAATTCTGCTATACGTTTTCAAGTAATTAAAGTTTCTCGCTATTTGATCATTAATTCTTTGCACGGGTGGATCTATATATTTACATGTATATTTGATTTTAATGGAATTCTAATCTATTATATTTTTTAATTTTTAAGAATTGTATAACATTAGATGAACGTGTCAGAAGAGCGCTAAGAAATATGGAATAGTATTGCTTAAGTCACGTATTATCGGATCGTATTCATTATTATGGGTGATATTGCTTTTAATCGAAAGATCAAAGTTCATAGAACCTGTCAATAAAGGATTACAGGGAGTCCAGATTCAATTCTATATATTCTCGTACTCACAAAACATAGAGATAGAGTTGTTGGCCTTGGCTGCATGTTCACACTTAAGACTATATAATTAATTGAGATGGCATATTAGAGGACATAATTTGAAAAGTTCTAAAGTGCAGATCACATAATGAATTGTTTTCCCGGTTGTTGATTGTTTTTGTAGGGTGAGAGTCAATTAATTTTGTAAACTTTATTTAATAATAATTCACAATTCTTTGATAGGTGATTACAATAATTTGTGCACTGATTATTTTTTTTATCAGGCCATTAAGATTTGTTTATGCCTATCAATTTTAATAATATTATTCGTGTATTTCCATTTGTATTTGATCTATATATGTATGTATAACACCGTTATGGATATTGGATGGATTTGATTTGGTAATATTCTATGTCGTAGGTTGATTGCGTTGGAACATGATTACTATGATCTAAGCCTGCTACCACCTGATAATCTTTGGCTTTTCTACGATGATTCACTTATAAAGGACACATTACTTATTGGCTTTAAAATTTTTACAAATGCAAGAAAGTAAATATACAATTTAAATATTTTACTAAATTTTTTATTAGAAAATATCTCAATTGCCTTTTAATTTTTTCATAATGCACAAAATGAAATATACAATTTTAATATTCTTACCTTTAAATCTTTAGTAATGGAGAAAATTAAAATACAATTTTAAAATTTTCCTAAATTTTTTATTTGTTAATATATTTGCTAATCAATATCATTATATTTATTATTATTTTATTATCTTTATCTTTTATCTTCAATCTTCTGGCGCTCTCAAATCGTTTTTATTCTATTGATCTATTTTTCTAGAGCACCTCTATTTCAAATAATAAAAAATTTAAATTTCTTTTTTAACTCATAATTAATAAAAATTTGAAATAATAAAAATTAAAATATTCTTTTTAACTCATAATTAATAAAAAAGGGAAACTTATACAAGATGTCAAGCAGATTATCCTATGATTATAATTAATATCCTATGATTATAAACTTTATTAAATTCTAAAAAAAAATATAAATAAATTATAAAATCAAGCAGATGTCAATTTTCTTTTACGAATTTAAACGATTATATAAAAAAAAATTGCATAGTCCAAAGTTTTTGTTCTATTTTTCATCGATCTCATATTTGTGTTTACTTTTAGAATATTAAATATAAATATTTTCGTATCCGAACTTTTCCTCACCTACTCTTGGTTTTGATTATTTTTGTTTTAATAAAGATACAAGAACCGAGGTTAAAGTTCTGTTTTACTACAAAGAATAGGAATTTGATGACATTAGTTATATTATCAAAGAAAGAAAGTGAATGCATGTTTATCAATTCTAATTCACACAAATCTACTCAGATCCTACTATAGATTATAAAGTGGAGAAGTTTTGGTATTTATTCTCACTTTTTGTATGTTTTTCCGGATTTTCTCTGATTCTTCAATGTAGTACATCTCATCGTTATTGAATATAGTTTATGGTCCAAAACTCCTCATAAGAATTTAAATAATTTATCTTCAAGACAATAAAGTTAAGTTTTTGTAACTATTATACTATATGTCAAGAATACAAAATAAATTTGAAATTTATGTAATTTATTTAGTAGAGTAATTTTAATGTGTTATCTGTTAAATTTCTTAACAACGAGATAACAACTCATTGTGAGAAAACATTTTTAAAGGGAGGCAGTTCATTAAGAGCATCGTATTATATGCTAAAATTAAATTTTGAAGTCATATTATGTATTTAAAATTTAAGTTTGGATTTAAATTTTGAAAGAAATTATAAAAGGTAATCAATATAATAATATTCGATATAATATTCAAAAAAATGAAAATATTAAACAATTGCATTTTTTATATTTATTGAGAATTTTCGTGAATGATCAAGACGACACGGAAAATTAAAAAAAAACCTTATGTTAGAAATATTATTATTTATTTCAATATAATAATATTCGATATAATATTAAAATAATGAAAATATTAAAATATTAAACAATTGCATTTTTTTTATTTATTGAGAATTTTCGTTAATGACCAAGACGACACAGAAAATCAAAAAAAAAACTTATGTTAGAAATATTATTATTTATTTCATTAGAATCATATTTCGTAGAATGTTTTTAAAAAATTAAAAAAAATTATTATAAGACCGCTGTGAAGCGCTGCTTAGTAAACTAGTTTCAATATTATAGGAAAAGCAACGAGTATCATCCTGGACTTTTATTACGATAAACATATTTATTTTATTAATTTTAAAATAAACAAACAAAAAATCAAAATAGTAATTTTTTCAATAAAAATTATAGGTCCAGCATGGCGGGCATAAATACTGAGTATACGTATCATTTTCTCTAAAAAATTAAAAATAAAAATAAACCCGCCTCTGTACACAACTACATCTTCAAATTGAGCGATTACAAACTTCTCAAAACCTGACCCGACCCGACCCGCCCGAAAGTTCAGAATAATGCCCAAACTCTCGTCCGCCGTCTCCGACGATCGTCGCCGGAGCGATAACCGCTACTCACCGGACTACGACAGATCGACCGACCGTCGTCGGAGCTCCAACCGTCGTTCACCGGACTACAGCGAATACGACGACCGCCGTCGCTTCTCTCCCCGCCATCGCAGCCGGAGTCCTAGCCCTAAAAGGTACAATAATAGTCACAATTCTAATAGTCGTCGTAATCTACGTGGATCTCCTGATTATTCAAACCCTAGAAAAAGCCCTAATTTGATAGAAAATAAGAAAAGTTATTATAATGATAGAGATAATGTGTATTTGGATAGAGATTATCGAAATGGAGGAGGAGGTAATGTCGGTGATGAGTCGGATGAGGAATTGAAAGGATTGAGTTTTCAGGAGTATAGGCGGTTGAAACGACAGAAAATGAGGAAGGATTTGAGGAATTATATTTGGAATCCGACTCCGAGTCCTCCGAGAAATGAGAATGAGGTGGATGAGGTGGAGGAGGATGAGGTGGGGGAGTTTGTTGAGAAAGATAAGGAGGTTTTATCGAAGAGTAGTGATGATGATTCTTCGGAGGAGGAGGATGAGTTGGATGATTCGAGAAGTAGGAGGAAGAGGAAGAGTAAGAGTAGGAGTAAAAGTAAGAGGTCGAAGCGTAGGAGTAGGAAATTGAGTGAGAGTGAGTCGGATGAGTCGAGTGAGGAGTTGAGTAGTGATTCGGAGGAGGAGTATAGGAGTAGAAAGAGGAGTTCGAGGCGGAAGAAGAGTAGTAGGAGTGGAAAGAAAAGGAGCGGGAGGAAGAAGAGGAGGAGAGATTTGTCGAGTGAGGAGATTGAGAGTGCGGATTCTGATGCTAGTGAGGAGAGTGATAAGTCAAAGTCGAAATCGAGGAAAAAGAAAGTTGTGGTGTTGAAGGATAAGAAAGAGGAAACGGAGAGTGAAAGTGAAGGTGAGAGGTTGGAGAAGGTTGATGATAAAGTTGAGTTGAAAATGGACGAGGTAGTGAAGAATGAGAGTAATGGTGAGTTGTTTGCGTTTAAAGATATGAAACCGACTTTGGAAGCTGAACCAGTGGTTGGACCGATGCCTTTACCAAAGGCGGAAGGACATATTAGTTATGGAGGTGCGCTTAGGCCTGGTGAAGGAGATGCTATTGCTCAGTATGTTCAGCAAGGGAAACGTATTCCACGTAGAGGAGAAGTTGGTCTTTCGGCTGATGAGATTTCTAAGTTTGAGAATCTTGGGTATGTGATGAGTGGTAGTAGGCACCAGAGGATGAATGCTATTCGTATCAGAAAAGAAAACCAAGTTTACAGTGCTGAAGACAAAAGGGCGTTGGCTATGTTTAACTATGAGGAGAAGGCAAAGCGTGAGCAGAAGGTTATGGCTGATTTGCAGCGTCTGGTGCAGCGCCATATTGGGGAAGATACAGGCCCTTCTCATGATCCATTTGCTGGCGGGAGGCCTGCCGAAGATACAGATGATTGATCATTCACTATGTGCTCTATATTGTTTCTTTTCGGTTTTAATTGGTGCTTATATGTGCTATGAAATGACTGTTTTTACTCTGATCACAAACTAAATGAATTATTTTTTTGTCATATACTCACTCTAGACTCTAGAGTGGGATATTGAGAAGTTATTTTTTGCTGTGATAATATCTTAAAATTTTAAAGTTGAATTTGCCTATGGATCATGTCTAATATGTTGTGGAAGTTATCGTCTTTTTTTTTAACTGACTACTCCCAAATTGTGTAATCACTAATATATAAAGTATTGATAGTGTTTCAGTTTATTTGCCACGTTTCCTACAAATACCTTCAGACCTTCAACTGGCTTTGCTTCTGGGATGTTTTACATGATTCCTATCAGTTTGTTAGGGACTGAGTTTGCTCTTTGGTGCAGACTATCATAATTTGCATGTATGTGGGTAATTATTGCAAAACGGCTTCTCTCAGCACTGGTTATATAATTTTGAATGTTAGTAAGCTTTGGGAGGGAAAGGAATAGGCAGCTTTACAACCAAAATTTTGCTCCCCTTATCTCTAATCTTAATTTTCTAGAGATTAGGTTTGTTAACTTCTTAAGTTTTACAGGCTTTGTTTAGAATTGAAAGTAACTTCTTTTATCTCTAGTTAATAAGACATGTCAGTTTTGCTACTGAATAGAAGAAAAAAGAAAATAAGAAATATTACGCAAAAAGTATGTTAGGAATTGTCCATCTGAAGTCAAAGAGTATTACATCCAGATGCAGACAGCAAGAAGATGCCAAGCTCCTATACCTTCTCAGGTAACTAAAATCTACTCCATCTTTTTTTATTATTCATTTTCCCAGAAGTGAGTGGGTCTGTGTATACTCTCTGTTTCTGCACTGGCATCAATTCTTGGACCCTGTGCTGTATTCATAGCTCCTATTTTTGTTTTGGTTACTATCCTATGTTTAGAAAAAGGGATTTCTTCTGCTCATGCAAGTACCTGTGATATAACATGAGAAAGGAATGTTATTATTGCATTATTCTTATTAAAGCTTGATTCACAGTGGTAAACCGAAACTTAACCGACAATAGGTGAAATCGAAAATTTAAGACCAATACTGAAGTGTTAGTTATGGAACGGTTCTGGTTTTGACCCAAAACCAAACTACCCTCACACCTAAATTCAAGTATACATGTTCTTTGTCACGTGCCTAGTTTATTCTCGTAATGTGGACTTACTGCTTCTATAATTCTCGTAATGTGGAAATCGAAAATTTATGACCAAAACTGAAGTGTTACTTATGGAACGGTTCTGGTTTTAACCCAAAACCGAACTACCCTCGCACCTAAATTCAAGTATACGTGTTCTTTGTCACGTGCCTACTTTATTCTCGTAATGTGGACTTACTGCTTCTATAATTTAGGTCAATAATATTGACTATATATATTAGTGTACATATCAAGCATGTATAGACTATTATAATTGAGTTATTAAAAATTGGGCTGCTCTATTAGTTTGCTTCTTTGCTTGTCATGTGTTCTATCACTTAAATTGGCAATGACTGGTTTATACTTTACCGTCCCTTGAAAAATCGATGTATTTTTGTCCATCTGTTGATAGTTCCTAATATAAGTTGTTTTGTGGTTGAAAGCTGATTCTTTTCCTTTATAGTATTGCATATCTTTTGTAATTATGTAGTAGGTATACTGTATACATATGTACATGTGTCATGTGTGTATAAAAAACATATTTTCTTGTCGTATGTTGTCAGTTTACTTCTTTCAAAATATACACACACCTCTATTATTATACATGATTCATTTGTAAGAGTAGTTAAAGTGTAGGAGTAGGAAATTGAGTGAGAGTGAGTCGGATGAGTCGAGTGAGGAGTTGAGTAGTGATTCGGAGGAGGAGTATAGGAGTAGAAAGAGAAGTTCGAGGCAGAAGAAGATTGGTAGGAGTGGGAGGAAGAAGAGGAGGAGAGATTTATCGACTGACGAGAGTAGTGAGGAGAGTGAGAGCGAGGATTCTGATGCTAGTGAGGAGAGTGATAAGCCAAGTTGAAATTGAGGAAAGAGAAAGTTGTGGTGTTGAAGGATAAGAAAGAGGAAACGGAGAGTGAAAGTGAAGGTTTGAGGTTGGAGAAGGCTGATGAGGCTGATGATAAAGTTGAGTTGAAAATGGACGAGGTAGAGAAGAACGAGAGTAATGGTGAGTTGTTTGCATTTAAAGATAAGAAACCGACTTTGGAAGCTGAGCATGTGGTTGGACTGATGCCTTTATGAAAAGGCTGAAGGGCATATTAGTTATGGAGGTGCGCTTAGGCCTGGTGAAGGAGATGCTGTTGCTCAGTATGTTCAGCGAGGGAAGCGGATTCCATGTAGAGGATCTTGGATATGTGATGAGTGGTAGTAGGCATCAGAGGGTGAATGCTATTTGTATCAGAAAAGAAAACCAAGTTTACAGTGCTGAAGATAAAAGGGTGTTGGCTATGTTTCACTATGAGGAGAAGGCAAAGCGTGAGCAGAAGGTTATGTTTCTCATGATCCATTTGCAGGTGGGAGGCCGGCTGAAGATGCAGATGATTAATCATATGCTATGTTCCATGTATTGTTTCTAATCTGTTTTAATTACTACCTTATATGCTTTGAAATGACTTTTTCTCCCGGATCAAGAAACTGAAATTATATATTGTTTGTCATATACTCACTCTAGAGTTGGATTATGAGAAGTTACCTTTTTGCCGAGTTATTGTCTTTGTTCAATTTTCTTAGATAATATACGTACGGGTTACAGTATTGAATATATATCATTTAGTAACTTTTCTGCTCTCAGTTTGTTTATTTGCTGGTTTTCCGTGTATTGATATTGTTTCAGTTGATTTTTCAATTTCTATCATTCTGGCACATATTTTTCTGACCAATAGCTACAGACAGACATACTACTGGTTTGCTTTTCTGCGTTTATTTTACATGTTTGCTTTTTATATGTTTGTAACCGTGTTTTGCTTTTTGCCCACACTGTGTAAGAGTATTAGCCCCAGTGTTTCAGTGAGCAAATAAGAAAGATGTACAAGTAGTTGAATGTACACTTTGACTTGGCTACATTATACAAATTGTGAACCTTACGTTATTGCAGTCTTAAATCAATAGACTTTCGGCGAAGAGTAATCAGTCGCTCTAAAACCTCAAGTGTTAGACACTTTCTCGAAAGCTCATTCTAAATGATACAAATCTTTCCTAAGACAAGAAATCTATATCTTAGCTAACTAATCTCCTAGAAATCAGTTATACAGTGATGTATAGCTAATTATATGCCTAGATTGATTTCCAACAAGAACAACAAACTTTCCAGCTAATTATACAGTAATGTACTTGATAATTTACAAGGTAAAAGTGTACTCGATATTATGCTCTCCGTCGAGTAATAAACTCTTTGGTATCGATGGCTTAAATGTTAAGAAACCTTCTACATAAGATTAATTTAGTAACCACGAAGCAGCATCGTTGATCTGCCTGGTGTTCATTAGGATTCTGCAACTTAATCATGCAAAACGGTACTCATATCATGAAGCTACATATCACCGACATTTGCCTACTAATCGCCACTTTTCGGACGTTACAAAATATGCCATTATTATAAAATCAAGGCAGTAAACAATACTTATTAAAGATGTGAAAAGCATACATACTAGCATAAATCACAATAAATCTGAGGTAGAAAACTTAAAAGAAAAACTATTTTTTAAAAGAAAAACAGGGAACGATCATCTCCGTGTAAGAGCAGATTTTGATGTTAACGTGCAAAAACGGAAAAAATGCTCCTAGTAATAATAATAATGTACATATTTCAATACGCGTTCCATTGGAGTACGTAGGATGGGATAAATAATTTTCAACCCATTTCGAATATTTACCTAGCTTGACACGAATGAACTGAGCTATTAGGTTAAGCTCACAACATTTGAAATATAAATCGAGTTTGCTCCGATATCTTAACTTGTATTTCTATTTTCTTATCTTTCTTATCGTGTTCATATACAAATGATAAATCCATCGGCAATAAGCAACCA
Source organism: Heracleum sosnowskyi (assembly GCA_030848705.1). Classification (NCBI taxonomy): domain Eukaryota; kingdom Viridiplantae; phylum Streptophyta; class Magnoliopsida; order Apiales; family Apiaceae; genus Heracleum; species Heracleum sosnowskyi. The sequence goes on along the minus strand of CM061240.1, from coordinate 806,440 downwards.
GAGACAATAGCCCGTTATTTAAAATACCATATCACGTACATTCGCTTGCAATGAAGATCGCCAAATTGTATGCATTCATTTTTGACTATTGACTACACTAGATTATTGCCCGGCCTAACTATATGTCTATAAATTATAATCATTTTGCCACTTTGACTAGACAAATATTGGAACAGATTTTTTTAAGAATTACACTTCAACTCATCAGATAATCTCAAGAAGAAACCTAGGCTAGATTCCAACAATGGTTTGCTTGAGATCAAAGCATTAGGGGTCTACGGATGAGTGATAAGTGAATATCTTCAATCGCTAATTTTTTATTAATCTTTAAAAAAAAATATTTATCGATTATTGAAATACTTTGATTTATTTAAAAAGTTCTTTATTTTCTTAAAGAATTTATATTAATTCATTTGTCAACCGATTAGTTTCGATTCACGTGATTAATTAATAAAAAAAATTAATTGACCCTGTATATACGTACATATAAATGTGTGTAGTAGGAGAATCCACTAGAAAAGATTTGTTATTGACTTGTAATCCTATCTTCTTACATTCCCCGTGCAAACACTACGTAATGGAGTTCAGTCTGGATTTTCTAAATGCCGGCCATGATATATACAATCCATTCGTGCATTTGGGCTATGTCACAATACCCCTTTGTGACACTACTTAATGGTCAATAGATAAGACATCTCACAATCTTGCATCTCAAACTATTTTTAATATATTACATTTTAATATTAGAGGACAAATTAATTAAAATAATCATTTTCATAATATATGTATGGGAGAGGGTTCAGGACAAGCGTTTATAAAATATATAAAGAATAGACTTTACGTGCATACCAAAAGTACTATCACATACGCATGGTCGGAACTAAAAAAGGTTATGTATGGGAAATGGTTCAGTACAAGCGTTTATAAAATATATAACGAATAGACTTTACGTGCATACCAAAAGTACTATCACATACGCAGGGTCGGAACTAAAAAGGGCTAAGGGAGGTTAGAGCACCGGCTAGATTCAAAAAAATTAATAGATTTTTTTTTAGCCTCGAGTTTTTAATTTAAATATTGGAATTTTTTTTTTTGAGCCTCAAGTAATTTTCAGAATTTGATATGAGTCCCGGAAAAATCAAATTCATGTTTTCTGAGCGATATATACCGGGTATGTTTGGTTTGATCTGGTATGAAAGGCTTTGAAAAAGCATATAGGACTTGAACAAAATGAGTCCGAAAGGAAGCCAGCCAGCTGCATGTCTAGGCCATACTTGGTAGTATTAGGAAGGGAGCACGCACGTGACATGCACGAGGGACCCTTTCGAATGTCTGTCCTCTCTTCAACGACTAGTATTTTACCCCTATGACCCTATCAAACAAAAACTTAACCACAAATCGTGTTTGTGATACATGTAATAAGGTTATTATTGTAAATTACTTAAACCGTGTAATATGGTTGGGTATTCTGGCCCTTAACAGCTAATGAAATACCCCACAAATAATAAGAACTAAAACCTCCAGGGACTAGGACAATCAATCATTAAATTCAAAACGACCTTATATTCACATGGGTCACTACTGTGGGGACATAACCCTAATGGTCTTATCTAGCAACCTGTCCGAGATAAATTTTCAGTTTCGATTGATCTTCGAAAATAATATAAAATCAAATTCGAACTCGATCCTCGTAAGAAAAGAAAAATAGAAATTTAGTGAAAATTGTCAAAATTGTATGAATTACGATTTGTTAATAATTTCTATAGTTAGAATACAATTTAAAGATCCTGAAAAGTGTATTTCTCTAACACATTAAAGTTTTACATGGACTGGTTACTTAACATTGTATCAGAGCTCAGGCAGACGAGAGTTCCAAGGATTCGACTTCCTTTCACCCCAATATTCTCACAATTTATAAGGGATACGAAGGTAAATTAATGCCCCAAAGATGGGCGTTCGTGATCCACTTTTCGACCCAAAAATAGGCTCTCGAATGCGGGGAAATGTTAGAATAAAATATAAGATCCTAAAAAATATTTTTCTCTAACACCTTGAGTAGGGCTGCTCATGGGTTATCCAACCCGAACGAACCAACCCAACTCACCCCTTGTTTGGGCCGACCAAACCGACCCATTTAAACCCGTAGTCTAATTGGGTTGATTTTTCGTTGGGCCGGATATATTGGGCTGGGTCAGAGTTTAAGTATTTAAAACCCTAAATCAACCCAACCCGGTTGAATTATATAGGCCCAATCCATTTATAGTTTTACGACCAGGCCTGCTGATATATATTACTAATAGTCCAACGCATATCATTTTTTATAACCCTAAAAATTAACAGCCGCGCTAAACTTAACATCTTTTCTCTCATATTCGACCTCTAGTCCTCTACGCTCAATCTTCAATCAATCTACGCTCAATCTTCGGTCAATCTATGCTCAATCTTCAGTCAATCTTCGATTAATATTTGTAAGTTTATCTCTTTACCTTTTATTCAGTTATTCAATTAACGATTATGTTTATGTCTTGATTTTATTTAGTCAATCTTCGGTTAATCTTGATTTGTATGTATAGTTGTGTGATTTTGACATGTATGTGATTGGTTAAGCAAGATTTGGGGAGAATATATGTATAGTTATGTCGTTTTTTTAAGATTCAGTCTTATATAGTTATATGTGATTCATATGTGTGATAAATATATCGAATTATAGTTGTGTGATGAATATATGTATAGTTATGTGATGAATATATGTGATTCTAATAGTCTTATCGATTATTCATATGTGATTCAATGTGATTTTTATACAGATGAATTGTAAATTTAAAGGTTTATATTATGAATTATGATATTTATGTTCTATATTTTTGTTTATGTGTTTCTAGCCTCAAAAAAATGAAAGCATTTTCTCTCCAATTGATCAACCCCAAACCCCAACCCCTGATCCTATAGACACAAATCCAACCCTTGATCCTATAGACACAAATCCAACCAGTGATTTAGTTTTGTATTCCATACTTTTTTCCAACCATGTTTTATTATTTATTTGTCAAGCTTATTCAGCCTTTATTACTGAATTTTGTAGGTAATCTCGGGAGAATGTGCATAACCAAGTGGGAAGACCATCAATATTGATGATTGATTGTTCGGCAGTTTTATGTTTTAAATTGAAGCGAGAATGAATTATTACTTAAATTATTTTCTCGCATGTTTCAGTTAAGACTTTTACGGAGTTTAAACTATGGCTTCTTGATTTTGAACTTTATAAATTTTATTTGAAATGACTGGAACAGAACAAGAGTATTTTTTTTTTTGTAACCCAACCAACCCAACCCGACCCAACCCATCATACCATTAATAGGGTTGGGTTGTATGATTTTATTAGGCTTAATGGGTTATTATTTTCTAAACCCGATTTAATTGGGTTGGGTCACTAAATGCCTATAACCCGACCAACCCAACCCGTGTGTAGCCCTAATCTTGAGGTTTAAAATGAACCGACTATTTATTTTAACTATTCAACAAAGCTCAAGGTATTTTTTTTTTTTTTTTTGAAATGTTTACTAAGCAACAGAGCTTAGTATAGGATAAAGAGAAGCGCTCATTCTTTGACCACGAGTCCAATCAAACTTCGTAGATACCCCGGTGACCGGATAACCCTTTGTTTATGTACCATTTTCTTTTGTGGTCCTTTCTGTTAATGCAAATAAGTGCGAGTTTGGGGTATTACAAAAAAGTTAATTTACAGTTTAAAATGAGTAAGTGTCATATAAGTGATAAGTTGATGAATTCTTATAAGTTATACAGGTGTTTGGATAAATTTACTTATAAGTTAGTAAAGAATTTGCTAAATTAAATTTGAAAAAATAATTTTTAAATATAATGATTTCAACATTTGTATTTTAAATTAAAAAAAATATTTAAAAACACAAATGTAAAAATATAAAATATTAGAAAAATAAAGAAATCAAAGAATAAGTTGATAAGTTAAGTAAAATGTTGTTGATTTCTAACATTCAACTTATCAATTTGTAAGTTATAAGTTATCAAATAAGCTAAGTACGCAAACACCCATCGTAAGCTCTTATCAACTTATAATACATAAATTAGTTCCCCCAAACAGGCCCTAAGTGAAGTTGCTCGTAAGCTCTTATCAACTTATAATGCATAAATTAGTTCACCCAAACAGGCCCTAAGTGAAGTTGCTGCACAAAAAAGAAAAGTAGAATGTTAGGGCCAAAATTGATACTTTCTCCCTCTCGTTCAATTATTTATATTTGGTTTGGGCACGGAAGTCAAAAAATATAAGTAAAATAGAGGAAAAAATATGAACAATGAGTAAAGTGATGAGACTCATCAATATGTAAGGTATAAAGTAAGGAAATAGGTGGAAATTGGTGGAAGTATTTGATTTTTATATTATAAAATTTTACTATTTTTGAAAAAATTTGGAATATAAAGAAATGAATAAGACATCCCAAAAAGGAAAATGTAAAGAAATGGATGAGACGGAGGGAGTATATGAAATGGTTTTAGCACGTGGTATTTGATAAAATACAGTAATTTTTCTTTGACAGAAAATACAATAATATTTAAATTAAATGAACCTCGGATTAATTTAACTAAATTTAAGAATAATTTTTCGCACCCATATATATGAACCTTTGTCGCTCCTAATTAAAGAAAATACTAAATATTAATAACAATAATTGGAGTGATCCGAATTCTTAACAAACGGTTGTTATAATCATCTGCATGTTATAATTTCCTGCAAATATGTTTAATAAAGAATTTTTTTTTGGGCATATAATTCGCTTTTATTACATTTCTTATAGGATATTTGATTATCCGTTGAAAAATTATATGATTATCAACCATAGATTGCTAGGGAACAACATCCTACATAAATATATATTATGAAAGAAAAATTGATTAGTAAAGACTAAAGAGGGAATGTATTAGGTCCTTAGCAAACACGTTAAAAGTTTTATTAGGGATCTTCCCAAAGGGTATTTCTCAGAGGTACAAAGAGTGCTAGGCTTGTAATAGATCTAATGAGATCCGGCCTGTAGTCTAGTCTATAGAAGATCATAGTGACCTTCGAAATAGGGAGAAATCCGACTTGCTAATTAACTTAGAAAAAAAAAAGAGGGAATGTATTAGGACCCTCCTTCACATTTCACCGGGAAACAAGGGAAGTGCATAGGGCAGAGACGCTTCTGAAGATTGAGGATAGAAGTTGGGGGGGGGGGGGGGGGGGTTCTAAAATGAAGCTTAATTTCCAGCGACAAGAGAATGATATATGGATGGAGGTGCACTGAATACTAGTGAGGCAGACAGATGCGAAACACACCCATGCACCAAGTAATGTCTATAAATTCACATTAATACACTCTTTTCTCTGAATTTTCCGGGCCTTCACCTTTCCTTGTTTTCAGACTCTTTTACTAGCTGATGCTTCTTCTAGTAGGGACTCGCTGTTTGCTAAGGTTCCAACTTTTCGCCTCCATAAAAGTCAGTATATTTCGTTCATGCAAACTTTGAGTTTAGGATCAACAAGTTTATGAAATGTCGAGGTTCGAACGTTGTTAAAGAGAAAGTGAATACGTAAATATTAATATAAATAATAATAAAGAAAAAGATATGTAGAAGGTAGAAGTTAGAACTGGGAATTTTAAAGAAAATGAAAATGGTACATTTATAGATCTTAGGTTCGAGTTTATTTGCGTTAATTCGTTGTGGGGGTCAAGTAGCAATGGACGCGCGTCCCAAACATAGAATATCTTCCAAGTATATTTTGATAAATTAAATAGCCTTTCTTAAGGTACAGTCCCCGTAGCCGACTTATATGTAATGTTAGTAACAACGTACATTTTTCTTAACTTTACTTTATATTTTTACATTTGTATTTTTAAATATTTTTTTTTAATTTAAAATGTATGTATTTATCTCATTGTATTTAATAATTATTTTTAAAATGTAAATTAGCAAATTTGTAACTAACTTATAAGTAAATTTATGAAGACATCTAATAATTCATCAACTTATCACTTATATATCCATTTATCACTCATATGAACATTAATTCTATTTATAGCAAACATGCACATTAATTCTATTTATCGTACATAATATTTTGGGAGTACATGCGTTCAAAATGAACTCCCATGCGGCCTCCATGTTTGCCTAATTTAGAACAACTTTTTTTTTATAGTTAAGATGGTAGTCGAATTCGTGATATTTGGATCAACACATTAACCTCTTATAATTGGAGTGCTAGCTCGCTCAATATATAGAACAACTTATTTCTTGGTTTCGAATACAAATTTTCAAGAGATGTTAGATTCTCAAAATTGTTTTAAAAATTTTCAAAATGACAATCAATTATTGAAATAATTTAAAATTTATTCTATATATAGGATATGCAATATTCTTTTTTCAATAAAAAAACACACCTTGAAATCGTGAAGGTATAAATATATAGTATTATGGACCCCGCCTATGAGAAAATATTTCAAATGAATGAGAGGGAAAGAAAAATAGAATGCAAGAGCATCACCGATGCAATTCGCTATTTTGATTACTTAAAATATAGTGGGCGTTTGGGGTATGAAGAATAAGTTGACTTATAGCTTAAAATGAGTAAGTGCTTTATAAGTGATAAGTAGAGCTGAGCTTATAAAGTCCTAGAGTGTTTGGTAAATCAGAACTTATAAGTAGTAGAGTGTTTGGGTAAATCATAACTTATAAGTTAACTTTTTTTTATTATTTTTAAAATATTTATTTTTTAATATATATAAATGGATATCAATGGATAGATCTCGATGAGTAGAGAAATTTGATATATACATATCAATTTTTTAATGAACGGATCAAAAGATATATGGTTTTGAAGATTTGAAGGATATTATATATTGCGTTTATCGAGAATAAGTTCTAAGTTATAAGTTGAATGTTAAGGATTCTTAACATTCAACTTATCCATTTTAAGTAGCCATAAGTTGGTTTCACTTATTTTGGCAAACACCCCCCATAAGCTGAAATGAGTTTATAAGCTATAAGCTCGGTTTATAAGTCATACCCAAACATGCCCATAATAAAATAATCATTATTTATAGTACAGGGACTCAAAATATTATTTTACTCCAATGGTGTTACCTATATCGGTTATCTATAATTTAAAAAATAATATTTATTCAATATTTTAGGTAATATAGGCAATGAGGAGGAGGATTTGAGTAGATATATATTCTATTATAAGGACGCGGTGATGATGTGGCATTATAGAGATTCATTTTTCTCTCCCCTAAATAAGGGGTTTGATTTTCTCTCCCCTAAAAAAATTAGGGGATAGGGAATCCCATTAGGGCATAATTTTTAAATATAAACCCCTAAAATATGTATAACTAGAACAAATTTAGAGGATAGAGAGTTCCATTGAAGTTGCTCTGGCATGTAATATTTGTACCGAATATCTCAAAGCCAAGAGGAGGACGAATCAAGCTTTCCAACTAGGCCCATCGAAAGATGGTTTATTCCTACTAATAATTGCTTCTATCTAATCATAATCAAGTTTAGCTTTCCTAATATTTATTAATATTCTATATAGAGTTAAATATGCTAATGTCATACTGATGTCAAAACTATGTGTATTTAGTGATTCTAATCAGGGGTCGTTTGGTTCAGGTAAATTCTGGTATCAAGTATGGGTTTCGTTCATTCCAAACTCGTACCAGCTGTTTGGTTGAGCATTTTTAAATTTTGATAACCATACATAAAACCCTTCTGGAATCAAATTTGATATCTTAGGGGAAGGTGGGTTTGAGGGAGGGGTATGAGGTATCAAATTCAATTTTTTTAATTTTATTTTTATAATGAAATTAAATAAATACCCAATACACATATTTTAAACATGATATTGTTTAATCTTGAATAGATTATACTTAGGTTTTGAAAAAATTGATTTTTTTTTAATTTCATACTAATAAATAATATCTTATAAAAATATTATATAATTATTTAGTTGGTTAATTTAAAATTTACAAATCACATATTTTTTTTATATAACTGTATAATGTACACTTACACATTATACAAAAATGAGTTATTAATTATATTTTAAATTAAAAAGATTCATCCCAATACTGAACCAAGCACATGGTATCAAGAATGATACCTCAGCCCCATATTAACTTAACTCGATTCCTGATTCCAAACTCATACCGTTTTTTTGAACCAAACGACCCTAGTTTGTCCTAATCATAGACTGAATTACATGGGGTACTAGACTACTAGATAACTCAATACCATAGATTTTGGACCTACCATGGATAATACGACAACTTCAAAGATTTTCGAAATAAAGTTGTATAATTCTTTGTTATCTAGCTAACATAAATTTTAAGACTTCATGAATTTAGAAACAAATATCCAATCCCCGATTTGGAAAACAATAGTTGTTTTATTAAAAATAATAATTTAGTAAGGGCAAATATTAGATCATAAATGACACATCAATACTATTATATAATAGACAAAATATTAAAAGTTTGGTCGATCGGTATGGTACGTTATGATTTTACTTAATTGACATTTCTTAAATTCGTGTTTTTACTTAATTAACCTTACTTATTTATAGAAATATATTATTAAATAATAATATTACTTATTTATAACCAATTACCTTTTTCACCTAAAATACATTATTTTTTTTATTTTTCTAACAAATTTCCCTACTTTTTCAAATATATCACGGGCAATTACCTTTTTAACTAAAACATGTTAAATTTTCTATTTTTCCTTATTAAAACCCCTCATTTTCCAAAAATATTACGAGAAAACCTTTAGTTATTTATTTTTAAACCTAATATTATAATTATTTTTTTAAAAGGTTACTTATTTTAACATGCCTACTTATTTTTCTTAACAAATGAAATTACTAAAAAATTTAAAATATAAATAATCAAATATCAATTTATAACCAATTATCTTTTCAGCTAAAACAGATTATAGATTTTTTCTAACAAAGTCCCTCATTTTCTAAATATATTACGGGAAATTGTCTTTTTCAATTTACTTTTTCTATTTTTCTCATTAAAATCCATTTTTTCCTAAAAATATCAAGGACAAACCCTTTACTTATTTATTTTAAAAAGTATTTAAATAATTTAAATAATTAAATTTTTAAACCTCATTTTCCAAAAATATCACGGACATTTACCTTTTTAAACTAAATACATGTTACATTTTTTATTTTTCCATACTAAAACCCCTCTTTTTCCAAAAATATAAGGAACAAACCCTTAATTATTTATTTTAATGTTTTTAATTAATTAAAAGTGTTTAGCTATTTTTACATGCCAACTTATTATTTTAACAAATACAATTAAAAACATAATAATAATATAACAATTAACAATTTGTGCATCGCACAGGTTTTAAGCTAGTATTATTAAAGCCGAAACATTGAAAATTTTGGTTTTCGGTCATTTATTCTATTTAATAAATAATAAAATAATATTAATATAGCAACTAGCTCAATGTCTTTTATAATTAAAACACTTTTTATTACAAAATTTACTACTTTGCCAAAAATATCACGGGCAATTACCTTTAAATTAAAACATATTACCTTTCATATTTGTTCTCACTAAAATCTCTATTTTCCAAAAATATCAGGTGCAACTCTTACTTATTTATTTTAAAATATATTTTAATGCTTTTAATTATTTTAAAAAATTTACTTATTTTAACATGCCAAAGTATTTTGTTTTTTAAGAAATACAATTAATATATTTAAAACATTTCTAAAAAAACACGGGCAGTTACTTTTTTTAATTAAAACATGTTAGATTTTCTACTTGTCCTTATTATTAATATTATTTTTATAAATAATAATAATTTAATAATATAAAAATATTAATTAGCTGGTTGCCTTTTATAATTAAAACACATTTTTCTATTTTTTTAAACAAAATCCACTCATTTTCCAAAAATATCGGGCAATTATATTTTTCAATTAAAACATGTTACCTTTTCTATTTATCCTTACTAAAATCTCTCATTTTCCAAAAATATCACACACAACCCTTACTTATTTATTTATAAATATATTTTAATACTTTTAATTATCTAAAAAAGTTTACCTATTTTAACATGCCTACTTATTATTTTAACAAATACAATTAATGAAATATTAAAATATGGTCATTTATTCTATTTAATAAATAATAAAATAATATATAAATAGTAACCGGCTCTGATATGATCAGAAAAGTAATTATAGAAATATAATTAATGATTCATTGGAAAGACCCCATAATTAAGGCCCAAAACCCTGTTTATTTATTAATTTCGTAACTAATAAATAAGGGAAATATACAGCTCAGGAAAGAAGTCCAAAATATGGTAAATTCATCAAAGAAGGATCTAGAATCCCAAATAAAAGAAATAATGAGTCATAGCATTTATCAACAAGAAAAAGACTTATCCAACAAGAAATACAATATTTATCCAATATCAAAAAGGAGACTTATTCGCTAAGACTCCTAAACTTACCCTAAATATGAGGCTCCAGACGCCTATATAAAGGACCTGATCCTACAATCAAAACTACGTCTTTGGCTTGATTCTCAGCATTAATTGAGATACGTAGGCATCTTGTGAGGACCGAGTTAGTCTTGAAACACAAGTGCAGCCATTAAAGCTCGAAAGCTCATAAATCCTAGCAATTAATATACAAGCACGTTTTTTAATCCATAACATTTGGCGCCGTCTGTGGGAAGACAACATCAACCATGGCAAACACACGAAGAACAACTCGAGATACTCCAATTTCTGAGGAGCTTCCTATCACCTCTGAGGCTGATACTCACGGAAATCAACCACCGCCAACTACTGGCATTGAAGGGGCGAATATACCCACCAATACTCAAGGACCGGAGATCCCAATTTCGGTTGAAGGGACGAATCCCCTGCAGATGGTCATTCATGGATCTAATCCATAAGAGACCGCTCACCAGCAACCAATCACGACCTCCTCACTGCTCATGAATGCACCAAGTGGTCTTCAACTCCACACTACTGATCTCCCCCGATACACTACTCAAACTTTGGGGATGCCAAGCTATGGCATGCCCCCTCGACCCATGACGGGCGGTAGCGGTCTCAACCCCATTTACCATGAAGCGTATGTCCCCCCTTATATACAAGGTCTGGGACCTCAAAATCAACAAACTCGACGGACCCCTTTGATTCAAGATTACTCGGGTCCCTATACCTAGGACGAAGATTATACATCTGGGGAAGAGAGGGATGTCGCCCCAAGGAGGGAGCGTTCTTCCCAAACAAATCGGGAACAACCCAAAACTACTAAGGAGAAAATTGCAGCCCATGTGGCAGAAACTACAAGACTCAATAAACTCTTTGCTGAGGAGGAGGCCGCTCAATCTCAAGGCCGATCAACTGGAAGGGTCCCGATAATCAACCTGGACCCGACACCAAGAAGGACTAAGAGGGCTGAAACCCCAAGGGGTGATCTTAGTGCTTTGTTGCCCCTAGGAGATCCTGATGATCCTACACCAACGATTAAGGCTTATGATGGAACGGGGGATCCCGCAAATCATGTAAGAACCTTCTCCAATGCACTGCTGTTGCAGCCAGCCAATGATGCGGTCAAGTGTATGGCGTTTCCACAAACCTTGGCAGGTATGGCCCAACGCTGGTATAGTTGTCTTCCTCCCAACTCTATTGGGTCTTTTAAGGAGCTAAGCAAAACATTCATCAATCAATTCGTTAGTGGAAGAGTGCATGAGAAAAGCTCTGTATCACTCATGGCAATCCAACAAGGAAAGAATGAAGCCTTGAGAGATTATATGAACCGATTTACTCGGGAGGCTTTGAAAGTCCCAGATTTAGAGGACAAAGTGACCATGATAACCCTGCAACAAGGAACTACTGATGATCACTTCAAAATATCGTTAGCAAAACATCCACCCGAGAGCATGTTGAAGCTCCAAGATAGAGCCGGAAAATACATCAAGGCTGAAGAAAGCATGAGAAAGTATGAGCCCCCTACTGGTGGTAGTGGAAATTAAAAGAAGAGAAAAGAAACACAGGAATATGATGTCAAGGAAAAGTTTCCTAGAACGTCAAAGGATTCTGATTCTCCACCAAAGAGGAGCAATTTTGGGCCAAAGTTTACTGAGCATGCAAGATTGAATACTCCCAGAAGTCAAATCCTGATGGAGATAGCAAATGAGGGAGATCTCAAATGGCCGAAGCCAATGAGGGCTGACATGTCCAAACGGAACCAAAACCAATTTTGTAGGTTTCACAAGGAAGTCGGTCATGACACCGACGATTGTAGGCAATTGAAAGATGAGATTGAATTTCTGATACGAAGATGAAAACTCAGTAAGTTCACCAAAGATGGAAACCAAGGGATTCAAAGGGGGAACTATGAAAGGAATGACTATGACAGAAGGGACAATGATCAAGATCGAATTCCCAAGTCTCGAGGGCCAGTTATCAATATGATATTCGGAGGGTCAACTGCTGCTAGGTCCTCTAGAAACTCAAGAAAGGCTTATGCTCGAGAAGTAATGACTGTGGTCGGAGAAGCACTGAAGCGTGCCCGAACAGAAGTATCAATAGGTTTTGATGATTCAGACCTGGAGGGAGTGAAGTTTCCCCATGATGATCCCTTAGTCATCGTTCCTGTGCTAGGAAATTCTGAAACCAAGAAAGTTTTGGTCGATAATGGAGCTTCAGTGGACATCTTGTTCCATGATGCTTTTATCAAGATGGGCTATATTGATTCTCAGTTGACACCCTCGAATATGCCCATATATGGATTCAATGGAGTGGAGTCAAATGTGGAAGGCACTATCCAACTCCCAATGACAATGGGGCAATGGTCGAATACGTCTACTCAGATGTTGAACTTTATAGTTATAAAGGCAACTTCGACCTACAATGCAATCCTGGGAAGGACCGGTCTTCATGTGTTCAAGGCCGTTGCCTCATCCTATCATCTGAAAATCAAGTTCCCTACAAGGAATGGAATTGGGGAAGAACGTGGAGATCAAAAGATGGCTAGAAGTTGTTACGTAGCTGCGTTAAGGCCTGATGCAGTTGGGGGCAAGTTCTCCCCATTGAAGACATGGATATCAGTGACAATGAGGACCGAAGAGGGAAACCAGCTGAGGATTTAATCCCAATTCCCTTAGTCCCTGGTGAACCGGAGAAGGTGACTTATGTTGGAGCACTACTTCCTGAGCCATTGAAAAACAAGCTCATATATTTTCTTCAAGAGAATAATGACGTTTTTGCTTGGACAACGGCTGACATGTCAGGGATTGATCCCCAATTGATAACTCACAAGTTGAATGTGGATCCTGAAAGAAAGACGGTGATACAAAAGAAGAGAAATTTTGCTCCAGAGAGGCTTGAAGCCATTAAACAGGAAGTTAATAAACTTTTGGAAGCTGGGTTCATTGAGGAAATTCAATTCCCAGAATGGTTGGCTAACCCCGTGATGGTCAAAAAGGCTAACGGAAAATGGAGGATGTGCGTCGACTTCACCGACTTGAATGATGCATTTCCTAAGGATTGCTTTCCCTTACCAAGGATTGATGCTCTAATAGATGCCACAGCGGGACATGAGATGCAGAGTTTCATAAATGGCTTCAGTGGATACAACCAAATTAAAATGCACAAGGATGACATCTCCAAGGTATCATTCATCACTGACTTTGGTGTTTTCTGTTATCTAGTCATGGCATTTGGACTTAAGAATCCAGGGGCAACCTACCAAAGGTTGGTGAACAAAATTTTTGGACACCTAATTGGAAAAACCATGAAGGTCTACGTAGATGATATGCTAGTCAAGAGCCTCGATAAGGCCGATCACATAGAGCACCTCCGAGAGGCATTCGAAGTGCTGAGACACCACAAGATGATGTTGAATCCAGCTAAGTGTGCCTTTGGTGTAGGCTCGGGAAAGTTTTTAAGTCTGATGGTTTCCAAGAGATGAATCGAGGTTAATCCCGACAAAATCAAAGCAATTCTAGACATGGAACCACAAAATACTGTCAAGGATGTCCAAAAACTAACGGGAAGAGTGGCAGCATTGGGAAGATTTATCTCCAAGTCAGGAGAGAAGTGTTTATCCTTCTTCAAAGCACTCAAGAACGTGAAATTTTTTGAATGGACAACTGAAAGTCAAGAGGCCTTTGAGGCCCTGAAGAAATACATGGCTGAGACGCCACTGTTGGCAAAACCAAATCCAGGGGAAATTCTCTATTTGTACTTGGTTGTTTCTAACACAGCCCTTAGAGCCGTTTTGGTAAAAGAGGAATTGAAGGTTCAGAAACCCATCTACTACGTGAGTAAGATTCTACATGGGGATGAAATAAACTACTCTACGATTGAGAAGTTTGTCTTAGCCTTGATAATGGCCTCAAGAAAGCTACGCCTGTACTTCCAGGCTCACAAGATAGAGGTATTGACCAATCAGCCTCTAAGAAACATCTTTCATAGCCCTCAAGTTAGTGGAAGGCTGATCAAATGGGCCATTAAATTGGGAGAATTTGACATCAAGTACAAGCCTCGAACGGCCATAAAAGCACAAGCACTCACTGACTTCATGGTTGAATGTACTATTGACAACCAGGAAGTCGGGGGGCAGGAAGTAATAGAGGAAGACAAGAAAGATGAAGAGATGGTGTTCAAAGAATATTGGGTGCTCTATTTTGATGGAGCATCAAAAACAAAATCAAGTGGAGCAGGTTTAGTGCTACAAAGTCCTGATGGATTTTTCATAGAGTACGCACTGAAACTTGACTTCCCAACGACAAACAATGAGGTTGAGTACGAAGCCCTGATAGCTGGCTTAGGGCTGGAGATGAAGAGATGGTGTTCAAAGAATATTGGGTGCTCTATTTTGATGGAGCATCAAAAATAAAATCAAGTGGAGCAGGTTTAGTGCTACAAAGTCCTGATGGATTTTTCATAGAGTACGCACTGAAACTTGACTTCCCAATGACAAACAATGAGGTTGAGTACGAAGCCCCGATAGCTGGCTTAGGGCTGGAGCCTTGAGAGTTAAAACTCTGAAAGTATGTGGAGATTCGAGGCTAGTGGTTTCCCAAGTAAATGGGGAGTTTGAGGCCAGAGATGAAGTCATGGCCAAGTACTTAAAACTCGTCAAGGCTATCATGACTCAGTTTGATGAATGTTATGTGGAACACATTCCAAGGGAAGAGAACATGAAGGCTGATGCCTTGTCTAAGTTTGCTTCTTCTGAAATCGAAAACTATGCAGAGAGTGTATACTTCCAAGTCTTGAAGACCCCAAGCATCAATGGAAAGTTGGTAGCACCTATTGATGTTTCTAGCTGTTGGATGGATCCCATCAAAGCTCATCTGGAAACTGGGTTGTTACCCAACGACAGTTCAGAAGCACGAAAGTTGTATGTGAGAGCACTAAGGTATGCCCTGATTGAGGGAATCCTATACAAGAAGTCTTTCATCATTCCTTCTCTGAAATGTTTGAGACCTCAAGAGGCAGAATTGGCCCTAAGGGAGGTAAATGAAGGAATTTGTGGGCAGCACTTGGGGGGAAGAGCCCTTGCTCATAAAGTCACTCGTCTAGGTTTCTATTGGCCAAACATACTTGCTGATGCTAAAAGCTACGTGAAGAAATGTGAACGGTGCCCAAAGCATGCACCACTGGTTAGACAACCACCAGAGATGATGACATCCATTAACTCACCTATCCCCTTTTCCATGTGGGGAATGGATATACTTGGATCATTTCCAATGGCTAGCGCGCAAAGAAAGTTCTTGATAGTAGCAATTGACTACTTCACCAAGTGGGTTGAGGCTAAGCCTTTAGCCAAGATAACCAACAAGCAAGTGATGCATTTCTTCTGGGAGAATGTGATATGCAGATACGGGATTCCACGTATCTTGGTCATAGACAATGGAACTCAGTTTAACAATGATGAATTCAAGAAATATTGTGATGAGAATGATATCAAGTTACGTTTCACCTATGTTGCACATCCTCAAGCAAATGGGCAAGCTGAGGTTGCTAATCGAATTATCCTGGATGGACTGAAGAAAAGAGTTGAACGCTCTAGAAATACTTGGGTAGACGAATTGCTCCCCATATTGTGGGCATATTGTACTACTTGTAAGGTCACCACTGGAGCAACCCCCTTTCTGTTGGCATACGGGGCCGAGGCAGTGGTTTCAGTGGAGATTACTCACACATCTCCAAGAGTTGAAGCTTATGAGTCAGAGACAAATGAAGAAGGCTTGAGGCTAGCTTTAAATCTGATTGATGAAGTTAGAGATGAAGTGAATGCCAAGATAGCTGAACATCAGAAACGAGCATCTTTCTATTACAACCTAAGGGTTAAAGAGAGATTCTCCCTTCAAGGAGATTTGGTCCTCAGAAAGATTGAGGCATCCGGAGTTGGACAAAAAGGCAAGTTGGCCCCAAATTGGGAAGGACCATTGTAATATCCTAGAAATTTAAAGAATTTGATGATGATAATAATAATAATAATAATAATAATAATAATAATAATAATAATAATAATAATAATAATAATAATAATAATAGGTGAAGAAAAGAATCTGATACAAACTAAATTTAGAATTGGTAGGATTAAAATTAATAATAATATTTGTTTATATATAGTTTAATTGTAAAAAGAGTTTTAAATAAAATAGTAATCCAAACAGAAAAACATTGTTTATAAGTATATATATATATATATATATATATATGCGAGCTCTTTTATGAAACCCCTTAAAGCAAACTTGAGACTGCATTGTTAGGGAAAAAAGGAGAGAGAGAGAGAGGCCTGAAGGACATCAGATAGAGAGGAAATTTGCGTTTCGAAATTCAAAAAGTAACCATGTATTGTTTAATCTTTCATAGTAATATAAATATCTTAGTGAAATTCATAGGCGTTTTGTTAAGTGTGTTTTGTGTTTTGTTGCTTGTTGCAAGGTTTAAAAAAAAATCAAGCTTTAGGTGTCATCGTTAGCAATTTAAATTGATAATCATTAATTAGTTTTAAATTCCAAATATTAATTATACGCATCAAGCAAATTAATTCCAAAAGTCAGATTTTAAATGATAGGATATGAAAACATGAAGAGTGATTTGATGTGCGAGAGTGATGATCTGGATTTAATAATAAGATATTGAGTTTTCGTTTTAATATAGTGTAATATACATGGATTAAAATAGAATTAATATAGTAGTTAATTTTGTTCGTTGATGGAACCGGATGCTGTTGATTATATTATTAAAATACTAAGCTTCTTGTTCTCCTGTAATAGACTATTAATGGCCGATCGTTGTCATCATTGATATGGTTTTCTTAATAAAAGACTTTTTATTAAGTTACAATGATTTCTGTAAATTAGCTAGTATTGCAAGGTTAGTAACGTAGACTATATACTTTAAATTAGTGTAGCCCACAAATAGGTGTTTAAACGTGGCCAAATCAAAATTGTAATGTTAGTATCAATTAACATATTAGTTAAATAGTGTTAGTTCTGATAAAAAAACTATTGTATCAACCTAATTTGTACTCCTAATAAATATGGAAAACAACTTATTTTAATTATAAATTGTATTTTTGCAATTAGATTGGATGTCAGGAGTCTAAGATCGTTTGCGGATTTTATTAGTGACATTTGTTATTTCGAGGTACGGATTTCTCTCCCTTTCATTCAGCGCTACTCATGTTAAGAATTAATATATTTGTTTTATTTAGTTCTCAAATCGATTCTAGTAATATCCGTTTTGACTCTTTAAAGTTATTTCAAAAACTGTTTTGCAATATTTAGAAAAATCTATTTTTGGGATTTTCTAAGAAAATTTGCATCTTAAATTATCCTTTTAGAATATCTTAACATCTCGCTCATTTCCATTCCAAAATATTAAAATATCTGTTTTAGTTCTGTTTTGAAATATTTATATATTTGTCTCAGTTCTGTTACGAAATATCTCAATATCTGTGTATCAGTGATTTTTAGAAAATTGTGAATATTAAATATTTGCTTCGAGTATTTGTCTCTTTAAAATAAAATATACTTTTAGCTTGTGTGAAATATTTTATTTGGACCCTTAGTGATCTAGGTTATACCGAGTTAACCAGCTGTAGGGGTACTACAGCCATGTCATTGCGGCACCAGTGGCATGACACTTCTATGGCAGTGTGATTGGTCATGGCGTATCCTTCTGTTCTGTTAGCTCTTGGGAGGAGCTTTGCGCATTTTGTTATTTATTTCAGGATACGTGGGTGCACTCAGAGTTTGATTTGATTTGTGAGTGACGATGTATATGCCGTACACGTTATCCGGTTTGTTGCATGCATTACGGTACCCTATGACGTATGTATTTGTATTTGTATCTGTTCTGATCTCGGTATGAAATATTCTACCCTTTCGTTGCTTCAGCCATATTTATTTTTAAAATAATTGTTTTATTATAAACTATCAATTATGTATATATGTTTTCTGTTTTATAAACTATATTCCAAATCCGTACTGGGCATTTGGCTCATGCCGTATTCTTTTTCTGGCAGGTACTTGGGGGACTTGGGCTGTGTGATGGAGAGCTACGTGCAATCATGTTGCTTAGGAATTATGAAATTATAGATTTGTTAGGCTTGTATAATTATTATTTGTTGCATTTTAGTGCTCTGCAAACAGGTTTATGGTTTAATAAATAGTCTCTCATTTAATTATAGATGGGGGTGTTATCCTCGGAAATAAGGAGGTTGCAATGATGCAGGCAATCAATTGTCAGGATTTGAATTGTCGCAAGATCGTCTACCCCTAATTTGAGGGACCTTAAAGAACCATCAGTAGCCCTTGAAAAGTGAGGACAAAAATAGTTGTTCCAATCATCCCCATCTAAATAGATGTAGAACCACTCTTTTTTCCAGTGGGGAAGAAAGTCGAGAGAAGAACTAGAAACAAGGCAACTACGGGTTAAAGTTCGATACTGAATCTTAACCCAACCCAGATCTTCCGGAGCATTTACAAACTTAAAAAGATATCGGAATATTGTCACACTGGGATCTACCCTATGTTTTTTGCATTGGGCCAAGAAACAGTAAATGAATCGCCACCCATTGGGCATTAGTTGTGTGGGAGAAATTTGGACCTCAGCTAATAAACGAAGAACGAAAGGGTGAGGAGGAAGGCGAAAACCAGAATAAAAGGTCTCTTTATACATTCTAATGGCCCCAGGCTTAGGATAGCAGGCCCTATCATTTGGGCTGGGGGCAACGGCCCTATAAGGTGCCTTTATACCAAAAAGATTAGAAATATCGTTAACTCTATCTTGTTTATATTTAGAAGGGATGTTATGGGCCTCTAAATGTAAAAGATTGGGAAAAGCATCCCCAAAATCAGAAAGTAAATCCTTAAGAGAAAAAACATTTGCATGAACTAAAGATTTTGGAGGTGGATTACCTCGGTTTGCTCTAGAAGGACGAGAAGGCTGAGAGAGCTGAGATTGGGATGAACTTGAATCCGCCATTAAAATCCTTCCAAAGAATACTCCAACCCAGAAAACTTGAGAAAGAAGATGAAGATTTAAACGGAAACTGGAGAACACACTCTACTCATACTCCAACCCTAGCAGAGCTTTTTTAAGAGAAAGTTTTGAGAAAAATTTTGGTAGAGAAGTGTGAGAAATGGAAACTCTACTCTACTCAATTTATAAGGACCTCAGCCGGTAAGAACGTTCAAATGAACCGTCTATAGACAGTATATGGACCTAAAACAGGTCATTGGGCCTTTCCTAGGCGGGAAGCCCAAATGAATTCAAATTTTGAAATGAAAGTTCTAGAAGAATCTAGAAAATTCAACATATGAAAAAATAGATATGGGTTAAACATATCCAAACAAAAGAAAAAGGCCCGACATACGGCCCAACCTCGAAAAATTATTAGGCCCAATGATCTTTTGGCGTTCATATCAACGCCTAAGTCACTATTTGAAGTGACTTTATAAAACCCACGCCCAGGAGACATAGTTTCTAAGCGTGGCAACCTAGAACGTCTCATAGGCGGGGATATCAACGCCAAGAATTTATTTGAAGTGGCTTTATAAAACCCACGCCCAGGAGACATAGTTTCTAGGCGTGGCAACCTAGAACGTCTCCTAGGCGGGGTACCCACGCCCAGAAACTGTTTAAGGCGAGCTTATAAAACCCACGCCCAGGAGACATAGTTTCTAGGCGTGGCAACCTAGAACGTCTCCTAGGCGGGGGTACCCACGCCCAGAATTCGGTTTTTTTATTTGGATTTTTGGATTATTTGAAATATCCAAATTTTATTAATTTATTTAACAATTATATTATTAATAAAAATTAAATATATATTATTGTTATGTCATGTTAATGAGCATGTAACCATCAATATATCGTGAACATCATGTCCGTCTTTTTAGTTTGTTCCGCTTCATCTTAAACCGTTAATCTGTTATGCTACACCACACGTTTCTGATTTCTAAAGTTAATTTGTTTTAACAATTATTTTTAGTTAAATATTTTTGTTATAATTTTCTTTTCTTCTCTTTAAAGGGAAGGTAGATGCTAATGCTAATACTGAACTTGATTATCAGGCACACATTGAAGAAAGATGGACGAACTAGGAAGACATTATTTCTTTTATATTCTTAGGATTTTTTTCTAGATATTATTGATTTTCGTGAACTTGGTTTAGTGACCGGCAAAGACTAGTTTATGATTTGAAATGCTATTATGCTATTATAGTTCCATTCAGTAGTACATTGTCCGATTCAAAATATGCCTTTATTTATACGAATGAATTGACAATGCTAATATTTTGTTCATATAATTTTTGGATTTTTGGTTTTTCAACAACCGAACCGAAATAAAATATTTGGTTCGGTATCCGACCAAATTTAATTTGGTTCGGGATTTGGAAATGCAAATTCTTATATTAGGATATTTGGATATCCAAATTAATTATGGTTCGGATTCCAAATATCCGAATGCTCACTCCATGGGTTAATAGCTAGTGACATATTAATAACTCATAATTTGAAAACGATTTCGGGAATCATTTTAAATACTCTAGCATTTTTTATTTAGTAATGGAGTGGAGAAGGGCAAAGAATAGAAAGAGTGGTTCCGTATATTATGTTATACTAGCTTATAGCCCGTGAGATGCACGGTTACTTAAATTTTATTTATAATTATTTTGTTTATAATTATAATTTTATTGTTTTTTTAATATTTATAATTATATTTATTTATGAATATTTTAATATTTAAAAGTTATTAGTTTACATGATTAAATTATTATTAAAAAAGATTTAGCCAAAAAAATTATGGTTAAAAAATTGATATTTATTTTACACGCTCAATTTAATATTTGTTTATATTGAGTTATAAAAATTAGATTTTGGCAATTTTATAGTCCACATGAAATTCACAAAATAATCTTTAATTTAGTTTTGGTTTAATAGTTCTTTTTCAATTAAAAACTATTCTAAAACTAAAAAGAGAATAAAGTGACGAAATTTAATGTTGAGAATTCTATTCGATTTAGGAAATCTACTTATATGTAGTTTAGATTATTAGAATATGCTTTATTAATCAAATATAGTTTTTAATGTTAAATCTAACGGTTTTCACCTATCTATTTAACATTAAACGATTTTTATTATTTTGGTATTAAATGAGTTTCCTTATTTAATTACAACTATTTTTATGTTTTGACTTTTTAGAAAATCCAATCATAATATAATATCTTTTAACTTATATCATTTTTAGATAATAACTTCTTTTTATATGATATAATCTTGATCATGTATTTTTAAAAGTATTGGATCTAACGGTTGAGAATGTTTTGGCGGTATTTAGGACCAAAATACCATGATAACATCATTAATTTTTCTTAATATTTATAATATTTATAATATATAATTTTTTTAAATATTTATTGCTAAAATATAATATACTCTTTTTTGTAATATGTTAAAGATGCGGGAACTTTGAACTTTTGAGAAAATAAATTATCAATTAAAATATAATTTTTTTTGTAATAGTTCTTCTTTTAAAGTAGTACACCGTGATCAAAATTCTGTATAAATTTCATTTTTTTATAGTATATCCCGTAAATATCTATGTTATTATATTAAAGACTAATTAATGAAAGCTTCCTTATAAGTTTGGTCGCTTTGTTTGATCACTCAATCCATAATCGTTGAATCTTTCAAATTAAATTGTTGAAAAACGTTAGATATAACAGTAAAATTATCATGTAGAATGATCTAAGGTTTGAATCTACCAACAACATATTAAAATTTATAGGGTTTTTTGAAAAATAAGAATTTTTTCATTTTTTCTTGCACACATATGTTATTTGATAATATTTTTTGTAAAGTACTATTTTTCAGAAAAGTACTATACTAATTGATTAACAAACTTTTAAAGTTTCGAATTTAATAATTTACAATGTATATAGGTTTAAAAAGTTTGGCCTACCTGAGTCTAAAATTTCAAAATAAGGTTTTTTTTAATATGAATATAGTTTTTATAAAACAAAATCACCATTTACGTATAATTTATTATTTAATAATAAATAATATTTGATTAGTTATGATATAAAACTTAATAAAATAGGATTAAAAATATGCACAATTTTATAAAATTTTATCCTCGTATTATTATATTCTTTGTTGATTTGAATTTTTCTTAGATTGATTTTAATTTTTAAACATAGATTTCTAAATTTAAAATAGTTAGAAAAAATTAATTAAATTGGTGTTAAAATAATGATGACATAATAATTATTATTAGAATTTAAATATTCACTTTATTAATTTGGGCTTTATTTTGTGCTTTAAAAATCAGATTTTAACGATTTTACACCCCACATGAAGATAACTAAATTATCTTTAATTAAAAGATGGTTTAACAATTTTTATCTAGGTGAAATTGTCTATGAAAGATAAAAGAAAGTCACGAATTGTTTTCTTGGAGAATTCTATTCAATATAGAAAACTTATTTATATTTGGTTTAAATTATCAAAATACACCTTTTAGAATTTAAATATAATCCTATTATTAATAAAATAAACTTTTTAAATATTTGATCTAACGATTTTCATTTATCTATTTAAGATCTAATGGTCCACCAAAATTTGGGATAAGATCCCTATTATGATTATTATATATAAGGATTTAATATAATAAGGACATCAAATATATACTGATATAAGTATCTTACTAACTGCTTTTATACTTTTAATGTTTCGGTTTTATTTACGGTGTAAATAAAATTTTAAAATACATTATTACTTAAAAATTATTAAATAGAATAAAAATTATGTTAAGATTATATAAAAATTTATTCTCATATTATTATATTCTTTATCGATTTGAATTTGTTCTTAATTAATTTTGATACTTTATTGAAAGAAACATAAAATTTCTATATTTAAAAGAATTAGTGGAAAAATAAATAAATTGATGCTAAAATAATAAAACAAATATTTATTAAAATTTAGATACTCACTTTAATATTTGGGGTTCTATCTTGAGTTTTAGAAATTGAATTTTGATAATTTTACAACTCATGCGAAACTAACGAAATTATCTTTAATTTAATGATGGTTTAATATTTATTATCTAACTTGACCAGTTGACCTACCCATAAAAATAAAATAAACTGAAAAGAAAAGATGGTTAAGAAGTTTTACACAAAGAATTCAATTCAATATAGAAAACCAATTTATAATTGGTTTAAATTATCAAAGCACACGTCTTAGTATTTAAATATAATCCTACATTTAATCAAATACACATTTTAATATAAGTATTATATTCAAAATTATCGTTTATGAATATGAAACCCTCAACATTTTAATAATATTTTGATATTATCCTTTTATGTTTGTTATATGTAAAATAATATAATTATAATTTGGATTAATCAAATTGTTACGTTCATTCAAAAAAGAGTGTTTAAAGAGTTCTCGTAAGTCTCTTATAACTTAGGGTATCATTGTAATCGATATGAATTGTTATCTTGATATTTGGTTTAACAATTATTATCTAACTGGAACTATACATAAATTCAAGAAAAAAGATATTTAAGAATTTTTACATAGAAAAATTTTAAATTATCAAAATACACTTTTTAGTATTTAAATATAATTCTATTATTAACCAGATACACTTTTTAATATTAGATCTAACAATTCTCATCGATCTATTTAAGATCTAACTATAATTATTAATTTGGTCGTATACTGATCGTACACAGACCAAATCGATTTAATTTTTTCTTAAATTGATTTTAATATTTTATTGAAATAAATATATAATTTTATAAATTTAAAAGAATTAGGAAAAAAAATTAAATTGGTGCTACAATAATAAAAAAATATTTATTAAAATTTAGATAATAACTTTACTGTTTGGGCTCTATCTTGAGTTTTAGACAACAGATTTTAACGATTTTACAGCCCACGCGAAGATTACAAAATTATCTTTAATTTAATGATGGTTTAATAATTATTATGTAACCGGAACTATCCCTAAAATAAAGAGAAAAGATAATTACGAATTTTTACATAATGATTTCTATTCAATATAGAAAACCCATTTATAATAGGTTTAAATTATCAAAATACACCTTTTAGTATTTAAATACTATCCTATTATTAATCAAATACAATTTTTAATATTATATCTGACGGTCCTCATCGATTTGAATATTTATAGTTTTATAATCCAACGGATCATATACTTTTGGTAGTACAGTGACCGACCAAAGTTTTGGATAAGATCTCCCTTACGCTTATTATATATAAGGTGTTAACTAGATTATAAATAGTGCTACGTATGGATTTTTTTTAATATCATACATTTTTATTATAAATTTTATATAATTCTTTTTTAATAATGGTTTTAAAATATAGTATTAATAATTATAATTATAATTTATTTAATGATATTTAATATTTATAATTAATAATATAAATTCTGAATTTTAATATGTTGTTGTAAGGATTTAAACCTTAGACATTTGAAAAAGTAAACTAAATATAAAGTATTCTTTAATATAGATCACCACTCTTAATTATTTACAAAAGATCTAACCATCAATATGTTTTTTGTGATAGAATCAAACTATCAACGATTAGAGTTTAGTATAGAAATTTGTTTGTTTGAGTTTTAAATCTCTACCTTAAATTAATCTAAATAACAAATCTAAGAATTTAAGTTAACATAAACACAAAATAGAATATATATATATGCTTAGGGCTTAATTATATATTTTTTGTAATTATTATATATATTATAAAATTTGAATTCAGTTCAATAGACTTTTATTCATAACTAGGTTACTAAGCCGCGCTTCGCAACGGTATTAGAATATATTTGTTAAGAAAAAAATATTTGAATAAAATTTGTGAAATTAATATCTACAAAATTATTTAAATTATCAAATAAAATATAGGGCGAGCTCCCAAAATACCCACCAAATCAGTTTTTTTGCCCAAAATACCCACCGACGGGATGCTCCGTCCTAAATACCCACGAAATACGCATTACAGACATGCGTATACTATTTTTACAAAGGATGCGCACGTCAGACATGCGTATTCTTTGTAAATGCTTTACGGAATACGCATGTCAGACATGCGTATATTGTTTTTGAAAAAACAAAGAATACACGTCTCAGACATGCGCATCCTTTGTAAAAGTTGAATACGCATGTGTGACGTGCGTATTCAGCGGGTATTTTGGGCGGAACATTCCGTTGTTGGGTATTTTGGGCAGTCCACCCCGTTTTGGTAGGTATTTTGGACATTTTCTCTAAAATATATTTTATAAAATCAGCGACATTAGAATATATTTGTTAAGAAAAAAAATATTAGAATAAAAATTGTGAAATAAATATCTACAAAATTATTTAAATTATCAAATGAAATATATTCTATAAAATTTGCATTTGGGTAGGTAATATCATAAAGTATTTACATATTCCTTTTGTTTATATAGTTTGATTTTTTTATTTTCTTGGAACGATGCCATTGTCATATATACATATAAAAGGAAATTTATATTGATAAAAAAATACTAATTATTTGTAATAATAAAAATTTAAATACTTAAATATAATTTTTTTAGTCATTTTATCTTTAATATGAAGATTTATTATGTATGTTAAAAGAATATGTTTAAACCCAAAATTTTGGATTTTGAAATAAATTTGTTGGGGGCTTAAAGTAATTTTTTGTTATATCAAGTTTGAAAATAATAAAAGAAAGTTCTATGAAACCTACAAATTCAAAAATAATAAGAAAGTTGTAATTTTCTAAATCAAAGAAAATTCTATCAAGTCCTACAAATTCAAAAATAATAAGGAATTTGTAATTTTCTAAATCAAAAAAAAATTCTAAATCAAAGAAAGTTCTATCAAGTCCTACAAATTCGAAAATAATAAGGAAGTTGTAATTTTCTAAATCAAAGAAAGTTCTATCAAGTTTGAAAATAATAAAATAAAGTTCTATTAAGCCTACAAATTCGAAAATAATAAGGAAGTTGTAATTTTCTAAACCAAAAAAAGTTCTATCAAGTCCTACAAATTCAAAAATAATAAGGAAATTTTAATTTTCTAAATCAAAGAAAGTTATATCAAGTTTGAAAATAATAAAAGAAAGTTATATCAAGTTTGAAAATAATAAAAGTGTAATTTTCAATTTCCTTCCTACAAAATCGAAAATAATAAAGGAAGTTTTAATTATTAAAATTAAAAATTGTGAAAAATTGAGAAATTTATAAAAATAGAACGGAGCGATTCTAGAGCGCCACCTCACCGCCCCCGTCTTCTCCTTTAGATAAGTATATTGATTTACTCATAAGATAAATTAATCTATTTTATTACTTACTTAAAAATGTTTAATGGGACAAAATTAAAGTCATCCAAACATATTAAGCGAGTCACTTTTTTAAAAAAATTATTCAATTTAATCACAAATTTGAAAAATTATACCAATTTAGTAATTTAAAAGTTAAAATTTTGTATCAATTTATCTATTCTCAAATAAGTTTATTGATACAAAATTTAAAATTAGCGATTAAATTAAAAAAAATTGTAATGAATAACTTAGATATATTTAGACGAAACAACTAATAATTTTAATATTCATATCCATGTTTAATTGTTAATATATTTGAGTAAAGCGGATGATAACTTTCTTTTTATTTTGACGGGAGCTGATGATAACTTTAATATTTATTTCAATACTTAATTGTTAAAAAAGGCTAAAGAAAATCTATCATTTTCTAGTAGAAAGAAATTAAAATATTCATCCATATACATGAGTGGGAATGAGATGATGAAAGATGGTTAGAAACGATTATATCGGGGGCCATGTGAGAGAGATAAGAGATGGGAACATGCTTCCATATTTTCCTCCATTGATGCTGCTGGCTACTTAAATAAAATCATGCCATTAATCATTGTTTCTCCCACTAGCTTTTAATTTTCAACTTTATTTTTGGTTGACAATTTTCTTAACGGCTCCGTTCTTATTGCTCCACACCACCTCAATTTTACACTTTAATAGTCAAACTTTTAAGTGGATTCATACACTCCGTGCTACTACTAAACAAAATTTTTAAGCAAAAAGCCCCGTTTAGGTTAGTTGTTTTGTGTAAAGTGTGTGTCTGCACACATACATGCTATTTATATATATACTCTGTTAGAGCATATGCAGTCATGAAAAAAAATAGTTGATTCGTTAGATGGATCGACAAATTGACGGAGTTTAGTTATGTAACAGTATTTTTTTAGTCCGTCAATAAAATTGAACTCCGCCAATCAGTTAGCTACTCCATCAAAAATTGGTGGAGTAATTGATGGATTGATGGTCATCAATTTGATTGATGGATTGATTAGACCTGGCAATTCGTTTCGTTTCGTGTTCGTGTTCGTGTACCATCGTTTCGTATACTTTTCGTGTCGTGTTTAGAATAAATTTAAATTAAAATTAAAATATAATAAACAAATAAAAATATTTAAATATTAGCATTTTTGGTTTAATTTTTACTAGTTGACTCTTAAGTTAATAATTCATAAAGAGTCAAGTGTGGTCGAATCTTGTTAAACTTAAATTTGAAACTATTTTCTTTTTTGTTATTGTAAAAATAATGTATACACCATTTATTTATTATATGTATTTTATAATTTTAAAATATTTATTTAATTATTTCGTGTACTTTCGTTTCGTGTCATGTACCCAAGGGTAAACCCAAAACCGACACTATAATTATTCGTGTAATATCGTGTTCGTGTACTTTCGTGTTCGTGTACCGAAAAGGTGAACACAAACTCAATATTATCGTGTCGTGTTCGTGTCGTGTTATCGTGTCGTGTACGAAATTGCCGGCTTTAGGATTGATGGCCATCAATTTGATTGATGGACCCAAAAACATTGTTGCATTGATAAAACTCCATCAATTCATTGATTCGTTAGACGGATTAACTACTTTGATTTGTACTGCTGCATAAAAAATAGCAAAATAGTTAATTTTATTTGCATAGTAATAAACTTCATCAAGTAAATTGACGAATTAACGGATTGAAGGTCGGGAATGGGTGTGGATGCTCTTAAAAAAAATTAATCCTAAATCTAGAGGCATCAGGCAGACAAATCCCCGTTTTAACGGGAAACTTTAGGGTTTATGGAAGTAGTAAAATATAACATAATATATTTATGAGTAGTGTTAGTTATCCAAAATCACTGAAAATTTATCTCAAATAATGTTACACGATAAACGTTAAATTATACTTCCTCCGTCCTTCTCAATTCTTTACATTGAGAGGACGGCACGGAGATTAAGAAAAAGAGTAAATTAATAGGGAAAATTAAGAAAAATGAGTAAAGTGGTGGGATCAATCAATATTTAATGTATAAAGTGGGTATAAAGTAGGTATATTTGAGGAAAGTAATGAATGTGATTAGATTTTATATTATAAAATGTTACTATTTTTTGTATGTAAAGAAAAGAGGTACGTACTAAAAAAGAAAATGTAAAAAAATGAGACTGACAAAGAGGGAGTAACTTATAAACCTATATATGCACGTGGGCTCATGTTAGTATTAGAAAAATTACTGAAACACAAAAAAAACAAATAATATTAAATTATACAATTGATACATAATTTTTTTGAGAAAATGTTTGGATTTCACGGAATTTTCCAACAACATATTTAATATATAATATAAGCTCATATGAATCTAGCTATGTCCAAGATTCTTTCAAAAAATAATTTCATTTATGTTCACATAATCATATGCATGTATACGAATTTTCTATTATTATTAAGAAAGTTTCTAGTTACGCAAATAACGTATGAGTATTTGAAAAATACAATTGGACAACGATTAGGTTCTTTATGATTATTTTGGCTTACTTACTGTTACAATATATCTTATCTAACTGCTTGTCAATTATAGTATAGAAAGTGTTATCAGGTGCACAACGAAGGTTAACAATCAGTATCGAACAATAACAAAACAGTAACTGAAATATTTCATCATAAACTGTGTATGCAATACATTGTCTTCGAAAGAATGAAAAGAAAAGAGATCTTGAGAGAGAGGGAGATAGTTCTGAGAGAGATGTTCTTAGATTCAGAAAGAGTGAATCTACCAAAACTAAATAAAGGAAAACAAACACTAACAACACTAACAAACTTTCGTGCCAATCACTGTGTCAATCACTTCTGATGTGGATTGGTTTGCTGACTTGGAAGCTCCAGCTGTACTACTAGTGTCATGTGCAATACCCCCCGCAAGCTAGAGAGGGGAAGAACCATCTCTAGCTTGGACTTGAGATCGTTGAAATGAGGTGAAGGAAAAACCTTAGTTAAAATATCAGCAGGTTGAGAGGTCGTGGAAAGATAGGAGAGTTCAATCAAGCTATCGAGAACCTTCTCACGAGTAAAATGACAATCAATGGCAATGTGCTTAGTTCGTTCATGAAAACTGGATTTTTCGCTATGTAAATAGTAGATTGATTATCACATTTGAGCTGAACAGGTTGAAGGTTGTCAATACCCAATTCAGTAAGAAGACGCACAAGCCAAGTGATTTCAGATGTTGCAGCAGCCATGGCGCGATATTCCGCCTCAGAAGAAGAGCGAGAAATAGTGGACTGTTTCTTGGACTTCCAGCTAATAGGAGAATTACCAAGCAAAACTAGGTAACCAGTAACAGACCGACGGGTATTTGGGCAAGAGGCCCAATCAGAATCAGAAAATGCCTGCAAGGTTAACTGAGAATTAGCTTGCAGAAGAATCCCTTGGCCAGTAGTAGAATGTAGATAATTGAGTGTGTGGCATAAAACTTGCAAATGAGGCTCGCGAGGAGATTGCATGAACTGGCTCAAAGTCTGGACAGTATATGATAAGTCTGGCCGAGTATGCGTAAGAAAATTAAGCTTTCCCAAGAGACAGCGAAAAGAAGAAGGGTCAGATAGTAAGACACCTGAATCTGCCGAAAGCTTAAGAGAAATAGGGAGTGGAGTGGCAACATGTTTAAAAACAGTAATGCCACTGTCATGAAGTAGTTCACGAGTAAACTTTCCCTGAGTGAGAGTGATTCATGTGGGAGAGTAACCCACCTCGATGCCAAGAAAAAAACTGAGCTGACCAAGATCTTTGATGCTAAATGTCTGATGCAAGTGATCCTTGAGGGATTGAATTGCAGATAAATCACTACCCGTCAGGATTATGTCATCGACATAAACAACAGTTATTCTTAAATCAGAACCAACCCGCTTTGTAAACAAGGAATAATCATTTTTAAATTGAACGAAACCCTGAAACCGAAGCTCAGTTAACAGTTTAGCAAACCACTCCCGGCTGGCTTGGCGTAAACCATACAAAGACTTTTTAAGACGACAAACCTTGTTCGCAGCAACAAGACCAGGAGGAAGTTTCATATACACATCCTCATGTAAATCACCATGAAGGAAGGCGTTATTAACATCAAGCTGAAACAACTTTCTTCCTTTACCAGCAGCCAAGCAGATGGTACTACGAACAATTATCATTTTGACAACCGGGGAGAAAGTTTCGTGAAATTCGATACCATATTTCTGAGTAAATCCTTTTGCTACGAGACGAGCCTTGTAACGTTCAATGGTGCTGTCTGATTTAAGTTTTATCTTATAAACCCATTTGCATCCAATTGTCCGTTTACCCTTTGGTAATTCAACAAGGTCCCACGTGTTGTTCTTAGCAAGTGCTTGAAGTTCAAGATCCATAGCATTAATCCAATTCTGATTTTTGACAGCCTCCTCATAAGACACAGGTTCAATGATTTCAGAAGTACGAGCTATAAATGCCTTGTGAACTGTGGGTAAGAGATTATAAGACACTAGGTTGCACCAATGTGTAATGGGTAAAGAATTAGAAGTAACATTGGTACAAACGTAGTCATCAAAATGAGGAGGTCTGTGAGAAGATCTGGAAGACCTTCGGGGTGGATCATTGATAATATTATTACTATTATCAGAAGAATTATCCAGGTTAGTTGATGGTGTAGAAGAATTTTGTGTACTGAATACATCAATATTGACATAATCAGTAAATGAAGGGAGTTCGGTGTGAATAGGAAGAAAGAAAGGAGGAGGTTGTGTAGGAAAATTAGATGATATATGAAATGGGAAATGATTCTCAAAGAACCGGACATCTCGAGAAATAGAAATCGGCTTAGTAAACAAATTTAGAACACAATAACCCTTTTGAGAAATAGGATACCCAATGAAAACACAAGTATTAGCTCGAGGATCAAGCTTACTACGATCATGTTTGAGAGTAGACACGAAACAAAGGCAACCAAAAGCTTTAAGTATAGAATAATCCGGTTTATGACGAAATAATATCTCAAAAGGAGAAACATTGTTAAGTTTCCTGGAAGGCATTCGATTAATGATATAAGCTGTTAGATCAGGATTCAATGATCATCAGGATCTAGACTCAACTGATCAGGATTGCTGACGTCATCAGTATTTGCTCAAGCGTCAGTATCAGGATTACTATCAGGACTATGATCAGGATTGATCATCAAGACTGGAAGCTGATCAGGATTACAACTTCGAGTTATTTATGGAGTCTAGTTAAAGAAGGAAGTTTATTTTGTCGGTTCCTAGTTTATAGGAATGAAGCTGTCGGTTAGGATATGTTTCAATATAGTTGGTAATTGATTCGGACTTATCTTGTAATCGATAGAGAAGCTGTGTAGTATATAAACACATTTTAGGTTTTGATTTTAATAATCAATTGCATACACGAGTATTTTGTAACCTAGAAGCTCTCAAGAACATCATAATTTCTTGAGAGAGTTTGTAACAGTTTTATACCAGATTTAATATAAATATTGTTTTTGATTTTGACACTGATAATGCCTCTGAGTTAAGACGTTTTATAAAGTCATTGCATATTAGCTTTAGAAGTCAAACTGCTGAAAATACTAGGATCTTATCTGAGATGTCTGAACTTAGGAAAAGAAATGAGTATTTAGAAGCTGAATTTTCTTTTATGCAAGAAGTACAAAAAGAATGTGATAATGCTAAACATATGCATTTAGAGATGAAATTTAAATGTACTGCTCTTGAAAAGGAACTTGAATATGCTAATGAGAAAATCAGAACCTGGACAGATTCTGGAAGGAAATTTCATAAAATCAATACTTCTAAGAATTGGAAAGAGTGTCTAGGGTATAAGTCAGGCGGAGATAAGAAATTGAAAGAGAAAGTTGTTATAGACAAGACAGTTAATCCAATGACCTATAGACATGTGATAGACAAGACCAAATCAAAGATTAAGCATGTCAAATTTGTTTTTGGTAATGATCCCAATTCTACTTTTGAAAAGGGATCTACCTTTGTTAATTCAGTTTGAAATGAGAAGTCTAAACCTGTCAAGAAATCTGAAAAGAAAAATGTAGGTTTATTGTCTCAGAAACAACTTAAGGATAAAGTAAGTGAGGTAACTGTATACAAAAGACACCTACTGTCAAGAGAAACATGAATGGTAAAGTTGGGATTAATAAAGAGAATAACTATCAGTTTATCCCAAATGCACCTAGAAAATGTTGTTTTACATGTGGTAACTCTAATCATCTTGCTATTGATTGCAGGAAGAATAAACATAAGGTTACTGAGATTCCTAGGTCTGATGTTAGGAATAGATCAGTGTTTTATAAACCACAAAAGTCTTGTTTTCATTGTGGCAGTAATGGCATTCTATTTATACTTGTGAAGAATACCATAATTTGTACCATAACTTTTATGATCATTTACCTAAGTTTAATAAAAGTGCAAATTCTGGTAAATCTAAGAATGTCAATGTGAAGCATGCATCTGTTAATTCTGATATTGACAAAGCAAGTCCTGATGGATTTAATCCAGTCAGGACTGCTAAAGTCAAAAAGTCTTTTGCTGCTAAAGTTAATAAAATGAATGGAATGAGAACCCAACAAGTGTGGGTTCTTAAAAATACTAACTAGTGTATTTTTGTCTGATTGCAGGGTAAAAGGAAAAATGTGTTAGTCATGGATAATGGATGTTCTGTGCACATGACTAGAAACAAAGCCCTGTTATCATAATATGAAGAAAAAACTGGTCCAACTGTGTCTTATGGAGATGGCAACATTGGACAAACATTGGGATATGGCAATATAATCATTGGCAATGTCATCATTGAAAAAGTAGCTCTAGTGAAAGGACTAAAACACAACCTGTTGAGTATTAGTAAAATCACTGACAGAGGTTATCATGTCAACTTCTACTCCACACATTATGAAGTAGTCAGCTAAGCATCATGAAAGGTTGCACTCACTGACTACAGGCATGGTAACATTTATGAAGCCAACATTCAAACAAATACTGATGGCTCTCCTACTTGTCTCATCAGTAAAGCATCAGTAGATGAAAGTTGGAATTGGCACAAGAAGCTTTCTCATCTCAACTTCAGTAATATCAATGAGTTGGTTAAGAAAGATTTGGTTAGAGGATTGCCTAAAGCTTTGTATACTCCTGATGGACTCTGTGATGCATGTCAAAAAGCTAAACAGAGATGGACATCATTCAAGAGTAAATCTGAATCCTCTATTGGTGAACCATATCACATGTTACATCTTGATCTATTTGGACCAGTCAACATAATGTCCATCAGTAAGAAAAGGTACACTCTTGTAATTGTTGATGAATATTCTAGATTCACCTGGGTGTACTTTCTGCACAGAAAAGATGAGACTCCTGAAATACTGTTGGACCATGTGAGAATGATTGAGACAGGCACAAAGTATAAAGTCAAGATTCTGAGAAGTGATAATGGTACTGAATTCAAGAATTCAAAGATGGAAGAGTTCTGCAAATACAAATGAATTATTCAACAATTCTCTGCTCCTGGCACACCCCAGCAAAATGGAGTAGTAGAAAGGAAAAATAGAACTCTTATTGAAGCTGGCAGAACTATGTTGGAAGAAGCTAAATTGCCTACATATTTCGGGGCAGAAGTAGTCAACACAGCTTGCTATACACAAAATCTCACATTAATAAACAGACATGGTGTAACTCCCTATCAAATGCTCAAGGAGAAGAAACCTAGTTTGAAGCATCTGCATGTGTTTGGCTGTAAGTATATTTTGTTCTCAGAACTCATCTTGAACAGCTAGGGAAATTTGAAACAAAGGCTGATGAGGGAATTTTCATTGGCTATCCTGCATCAAGAGCCTTTAGAATTTTCAATTTGAGAACAAGAACTGTCATGAAGTCAATTCATGTATCTTTTGATGATAAGAAGATAACAGGAATTGATGAAGACTCACATGATATGTTGATTTTTGAAAATGAAGCTACCATGGAACCTGAAGAAATGGAATCAGATACTGATACACCATCAGATACTGATGGGTCACCAAATCCTGATAATCCATCAAATCCTGATGACTCACCAAATACTGATGGTGCTACTGATAGTACTACTGATGATACTACTGACAGTTCACATGTTGAGGGGGAGCAACAACAGACTATTACTGATACTGATACTACTCAATCATCAGGACAAAATTCTTCAGATACTGATTCAAGTGACAATCCTGAAAATCCATCAGGATGTGACATCAACAATTCAGGGGGGAGCTTCTACTGAAGCAAATTCTTCTAATCAAGATAACACCAATCTAGGGGGAGCATCTACTTCAAGGAATAATTTACCACCAGCAAGGAAATGGACAAGAGATCATACTCCTGATTTGATAATTGGAGATCCTGATGCAGGTGTAAAAACAAGAAGTGCAACTCAAAATGAATGTCTATATCATAACTTTCTATCCAAGGAGGAGCCTAAAAAAGTTGAAGATGCACTTAAGGATGTTGATTGGGTTACAGCAATGCAAGAAGAATTGAATGAATTTTAAAGAAATGAAGTCTGGAATCTAGTACCAAGACAAAATAATAGGTCAATTGTTGGTACAAAATGGATTTTCAAGAATAAGACTGATTCAGATGGTGTAATAATCAGAAACAAAGCAAGTCTAGTTGCAAAGGGGTATTCTCAACAAGAAGGAATTGACTATGATGAAACTTTTGCTCATGTTGCAAGACTAGAAGCCATCACGATCTTTCTGGCATATGCAGCTCACAAGAAATTCAAGGTTTTCCAGATGGATGTTAAAAGTGCTTTCTTAAATAGTGAACTGGAGGAAGAAGTATATGTTGAACAGCCTCCTGGTTTCATTGATCCTAAATATCCAAATCATGTCTACAGATTGGATAAGGCACTTTATGGACTAAAGCAAGCTCCAAGAGCATGGTATGAAACCCTAGCTCAATTCTTACTGGAAAGTGGATTCAAAAGAGGTACTATTGATAAAACTCTATTTTACTTTAATCATGGTAAGGATTTGCTTTTAGTTCAGATTTATGTTGATGATATCATTTTTGGGTCAACAAACAATAAGCTGTGTGAAAAGTTTTCTAAGCTTATGCAGTCAAGATATCAAATGAGCATGATGGGAGAAATGAGTTACTTTCTTGGTCTTCAAGTTAAACAGACTGAAGATGGGATTTTTATCAATCAGTCAAAATATACAAGGAATTTATTGAAAAGGTTTAACATGCAAGATAGTGCTACTGCATCAACTCCTATTGCTACAGCTACCAAACTTGATCCTGATCAAGGTGCTGAGGTAGATGTAACTCACTACAGAGGAATGATTGGCTCTTTACTGTATCTTACTGCAAGTAGACCAGATATCATGTTTGAAACCTGTCTGTGTGCAAGATTTCAAGCAAAACCTAGGGAACCTCATCTGATTGCAGTCAAAAGAATTTTCAGATATCTCAAAGGCACTCCTTCACTTGGCCTTTGGTATGCAAGGGAATCAGATTTTGGGCTGTGTGGTTATTCAGATGCTGATTTTGCAGGATGCAAGATAGACAGGAAAAGTACTTCAGGAAGTTGTCAGTTTTTGGGTGGTAGACTAGTTTCATGGTTTAGTAAAAAGCAAAAGTCTATCTCTACTTCAACTGCAGAAGCTGAGTACATTGCTGCAGGAAGTTGTTGTGCTCAGATAATGTGGATGATGAATCAGTTGTTAGATTATGGCCTGTCATATTCAAAAATCCCTATTTATTGTGATAACCAAAGTGCTATTACAATGACAGGAAATCCAGTTCAACATTATCTTACTAAACACATCAGTATTAGATATCACTTCATAAGAGAATAGGTTCTGGAAAGAACAATTGAACTTCATTTTGTTCCTACTGATCAACAACTAGCTGATATATTCACCAAGCCACTGCCTGAAGTTACTTTCAACAAGTTGGTGAATGAACTTGGTATGATGATTTTTGAGAATTTCTGAGGAAAGCTACAGAGAGGAAATCCTGATGACTATCAAATCCTGATTGTCATTCTGCAAGGTATGTAATTTTGATCAAATCCTGATAGGACACAATCCTGACAGGAAGTCAACCGGTCAATCCTGATGTACATGTCAGTATTTCATTGCTTAAATTGTGCGTGATTTTTCGTCAGTTACTGATGAGAAACGTTTGAGTTTTAGTTGGACAACTGTATTCTACAATAGGTTGATTTGTTAATCTTATCTACTGTGGTTGATTCACATAATGAAGAAGTAGATGAAGAAGAAGAAAGAAGAAGAAAAGAAGTAACAAGAACAACAAATAGAGATTTCAATCTCTATGTGCAAAAGCTTAAACATTCAAATAGAAGGTTGTGGAGAAATTCAAGTAGACAACAACCTCAGTTGGAAAGAAGCTATGTTCTTGAGAAGGAAAAAGACAAGAAATGGAAACACATTGACACACTTAGGTGTGATAGACATATCAACTATCAGTCTGGTGGAATTATAACAAGTGTCTCTAGTGTTGCTGATTTTTCTGATTCATTTAGATCCAAAGCACTTTGGTTACCGATGTTTTCAAGTCTAAAGCAAATGTCACACAACTCAAGAGGAGGTATTGGACACAGGGATGCTGAATTTCTGAATATACCACATGTTGATCCTCATGCTTTGACTGAAATTGGAGGTATTTTAACTTCTGAACACCTGGACAATTTATTGGTTGTTGATATAGTTATAGATTGTCATGATGGTACTGAAAAGAAAGAAAAGCTTATGTATTTCATGAAAGATGGTAGTGTGAAGGTGATGACCATTCAAGAGCTGTTGGTTAAAACTACAAAGGAACTGAAATATGTTCATTATCTGCTGAGATAGAAAAAAAAGTGTGCAAAGAATGGAGTGATATGATTTTGTCAACAATTAAGAGAAGATTTGATGAAGGAAGAAATTTCAATGGTGATTATACTCCCATGTACTTAAATCTAAGAGGTCAAGATGTGGAAATGCAAAGGGGCACTGCTGTTAAAGAAATGACCTTTGGCATGACTCAACTTAATCTTAATCTTGATGGGAAGGAAATTGCTTATCTTTTGCTTGAAGAACACAGTCTACAGAGAAGCTCTATTCAGAATCTCAGAACGGCTATCTTTCAGATAAATTAGGAAGATGAAGAACTCAAAGATCTTAAAGAAAGACTAATTCAAATTCTTGAAGACAAGGAAGAAAGACTACTGTCAAACTTCTTGAAGATGAATTTGTTCTATCAAAGAATCTGAACAGATAAGTTGTTACTGTAAATACTTGTACATTTTGTAAATAAGTTTTTGACATCATTGAATCTAGGAATCTATACTTTTTTTTACAAAGTATGAGATTGGGGGAGATTGTTAGATCAGGATTCAATGATCGTCAGGATCTAGACTCAACTGATCAGGATTGCTGACGTCATCAGTATTTGCTCAAGCGTCAGTATCAGGATTGCTATCAGGATTACTATCAGGACTATGATCAAGATTGATCATCAGGACTGGAAGCTGATCAAGATTACAACTTCGAGTTATTTATGGAGTCTAGTTAAAGAAGGAAGTTTATTTTGTCGGTTCCTAGTTTATAGGAATGAAGCTGTCGATTAGGATATGTTTCAATATAGTTGGTAATTGATTCGGACTTATCTTGTAATCGATAGAGAAACTGTGTAGTATATAAACACATTTTAGGTTTTGATTTTAATAATCAATTGCATACACGAGCATTTTGTAACCTAGAAGCTCTCAAGAACATCAGATTTTCTTGAGAGAGTTTGTAACAGTTTTATACCAGTTTTAATAAAGCTGTTATTATTCTTTCATATTTGTGATCTATATTTTATTAAGTCGAGAATCTTATACTGTTAGGCCGATTACACAATATATAATCAATATAATTATGATAATAACAATAAAGAACACTGTTTATGAACCGACAACTGAATTATATAAATAACTCTTCTCTTTGTGATGTAAAATATCACAGAGAGTTGCTAGATTACAAGAATAATGTTTTCAATAATCGCATCCCTTTTAGGGTTAACCTATCTGTGTTTATATAGTACACAGCTACATAGAATCAATCTCTAATTGATATTCCTATAAATTAGCTATACAAATTATATCAAATTAGGATTGCTTCTGTCTTCTGTTCCGTTTCCTTGTCTGTCTCAATATATCTTGCTTCTTTCCATCTTCAAGATATATTGCTTCTAGAATCTTCAATGTTAGCACCGACAGCTTTAGTAAACTCTCACCCCGTCAGACTTTATCAAACTCTGACTGGCTTCTAGTAAACTCTGATGAATACCTGTTGCTTAAACACTGATAAACACTCATCAGCAATTATATCTAACAATCTCCCCCAACTTGTGCATAATAAAAATGTACAAGTTAAAAGATAATTGATGATGTCAAAACATATAACAAATGCAGTGTTTATAACATATCAGAGTTTAACTTTTACTTAGAACAGAAAACTTTAAAAACTTACAGTCAGACTTTACTTAATCTCTTCAATATCAGGCACTGTCCTGAGATAGTCAATAAGAAGCCTCCTTTCAGCTTTTGCTAGCTCATCCACCATGATTTCTTTTAACTCCTTAAGCTCTGGATCACTTTCTCCAGTCTGGTAGATAGCAGCTCTCAGAGAATAAATGATGTTCTTCCTCATTTCATTCCCTAGCCGAATATATAGTAAGATTTGTCTGACTCTAAATTGAATTCCAAAACTTTTATACCCAATGATGTCTTGAACTTGGCACTATTTCTTTTCATTTCAACAATCTTTCCATAAGCATCTCTGTACTTAGGAATATATGCACTAGAAACACCTCCTCCAAGCATAGCTTTTGTTTTCAGCATCCTTTCTCTTAGAACTAGAGCAGCATTATGAGTACTTCTATTTTTGATTTTGAGAAGATATAGAACATACTCAAGCTCTTCCCATAGTTTCAATTGAACATCAGCTTCTCCTATTCTGTATACTCTTCCATCAGACATAAAGTATAACAGTACCTCTTTCTTTAACCCTCTATGATAAACCATCTGAACAGACTCTAGTTTATCAAGACTCTCTTGAGATACCCCAATACCAGGTTCTGCCAGTGATGAATGGTCAAAAGGACTGTTATTTATTCTCTTTTCTCTGTGTGAACCCGATCCAGATTTATCATAAGATTTCTTTCCATGTACTGTTCTGGTTTGAGAAAAGTTCACAGCTTCTAGCTTCAGAGTTTCAGAAAGTACAGGTCTTAAGAAACCTTGGAGTTGTGGAGCTAGCTGAGTTTGTACAACTTGAGCATTGTCAGAGGTTGTCACAACTTTAGTAGAAACATCAACATGAGCAACGTCAGAGGTTGATTTATTTGGCCTTGATTCAACTTGAGCAACGTCAGAGGTTGAATAATTCTTCTTTGGTAACTGTCCTTCTTCTACCAGTATACCTTTTCCTTTATCAGACTTTGCAATCATAGGCCTCCTTGTATATTGTAAACTCTGTTGAGAGTTCACATTCTCTTTAATAGAAATTCCCA
The DNA here is from genome assembly GCA_030848705.1 of Heracleum sosnowskyi. Lineage (NCBI taxonomy): Eukaryota > Viridiplantae > Streptophyta > Magnoliopsida > Apiales > Apiaceae > Heracleum > Heracleum sosnowskyi. Next base: position 765,904 of record CM061240.1, on the reverse strand, counting down.
TTTCCTTTTTCTTAGGAGCCTTGGCCTTTTTCTTGTATGTACCAGCTTCAATCTTTTTCTGGTGTTCTTCAGCAAGAAGCTTCATCTCAATATCCATATCTTCCATTGTGACTTGTCCATCATGTTCTTCTAAAAACAACTTAGCAGCAATCTCTTCATCAGTAGTTGGATTTTCTGAAATCACTAGACTCTTAAGTCTCGAAGAAGATTGACCACCAGAGTGTTTTCTTTCAGAGTATGTCTGTCTAGCAGAGTTTGACCGAAGTCTCCCTTGCTCTTGAGAAGACTTTGACCTTCTTTCAGATCCCCTGCTTCCACCATCATTAGAATCATCCCTCAGTCTCAAGGTTGGAGTCCTTTTGCATTTGTCTTTATGTATTCTCTCCCCCTTTTTGACATCATCAGGAATAAAAACTGATGTCAGCAATTCTAGTGAAGTAGCAATCGAATCAATCTTAGTAGATATTGCAGCTTGATTGCTTTCAACATTGGTTAGCCTCTTCTTGATTTCTTCTTGATCCTTGATCAGAGATGAAAATCTAGCTCTATCTTGCTTCATTGCTAAATCCTTAAGAGCAATATCATTACTCAATCCAAGAACAACTTTGTTTGTCTCATCAAAGCGATTGTGCAATGACTTGACTTGAACAATGGTCGCCTTAAAATGAGTTAACAACTCAGGATTGGAAATCTCTTCAGCTGACTTCTGTATAAAATCTGCAGCCCTTTGTGTAGAGAAGATGCAGTCTGCTCCTGACCAATTAGCATAATGCATTTCTCTGAAATGAGCTTCAGTTGCATTTTGGTTTTCTTTGATAGACTCTGCTGTAGGATCCCTTAGAAAAGGTTCTGACTCATGACTATCAGAGTTCGAAAGTCCAGCATTGATCCCAGAGTTTGCATGATCAGAGTTTACAGATGTGTGATCAGCATTATCAAAATCAACTCTAGCTTCATTGACATTTTATGCTATCTGCTCTGCAATTTCTTCAGCAACATTGTCTGCAGTAGCCTCAGCATTTATCTTTTCAGCTTCAGGAATCTCAGAGTTTGCAGTTACAAAAACCTCTGTTTCAACAGGAACAGACTCTGCAACAATTTCTTCTGTTTGTACAGTTGTCTCTTTCAAAGTCTCTGCCATAGCTTCATCCATTTTCTCTATAGCAGCTTCATTTACCTGATCAACCTCCTCACCCATTTCAAGAATTTGATTTGTAACAGAGAGATTCTCTGTGTGAGTAGCAATGGACTCTTCAATAACCAGGGTAGGTTGATCAGTTGCCACTTCCTCAGTATCACAAACACTGATACTAGGATGTGCTTCAAGAATATTATCAAAATCAAACTCAGCAAATAAATTATCTTGCTCAAAAACTTCAGCCTCTGTTTCAGCATTTGCCATTTCAGGCACAGTGGTTGCTTCAACATCTTCAGTAGCCTCCTGAACAAGAACTTCAGGAGCTTCATTATCCACAAAGACCCTGTCCTCATTATCAGTATTTACAGCAGACTCCTGAATAACAATTTCTGGAGCTTCATCCTGGACAGCTTCAGTTGCTGGTGTAGATTCATCCACATTATCAAAAAGATAATTGGCTACTAATCTTCTTTTTCTCTGATGAAGAGGTTCATCATCAACATCTGCTTCATCATCAGTTTTTGATCTATTGGCTCTTCTTTTCTTAGAATGACCAACACCCTTTGGCACAGATGTCTTGGGCACTCCTACTTCAGTAGCTGGTCTAACAGACTTTGCAGGTTTGGAGCCAACATGCTTAGTCCTACCACTGGATTTATGTGGAACAGATGTAGATGGAGGAAGTTCTGTTTGTAAAGGTTCTGGTTGTGGTTCTGATTGAGAAGGAGTTTGTGTTTGTGGATTAAGTTGATCATTTACAAACTGTTGCACAGAAGCAGGTAGCAACAACTCTCCAACAACCCCTTTCTTAACATCCTTGTTGATGAGATCAGAGAATATCCTCTTGTGTAATTTAAAACAAGAAATAACATCTCCATCAACTAGTTCTACCCCTTCAACACAAGCAAAGAATAAAATCTGACAAAATCTAGAAAAGTACACTACCCCTCTATTCTCTGTCATTTTCTCCCCTAAATTATTCAAGACAAGTCGTGCAAAATCAAAATGATTATCATATAAAAGAGAATACCCGATTTGCAGACTGTCCGTAGGAATAACATCCCAGTTGGTGCATTTCTTCCCGAACGTTCTTGTAATGTAGTCAAAGAAGAAGCTCCACTCCTTCCGCAAGAACGGTCGCTTCAATTGTCCTACTTTGGTCAAGGGCCCAGAATACCCAATCTCTCTCATCATCCTTAGTAGATCAATATCACCCATGCCAATAGTATATGAAGAATACTCAGGAAACCCCATAGCAGTTCGAATGGTACCAGAAGTAATTACATACTCTGCTTCTTGAAATTCAAAGATGATAGACGGGTTGCCAGAGTCACCACCATCATCATAACTACCTGTCTCCCAGAAGGCCTTGATTTGTGAACCATAAAGTGTTGATGGTTCTACTAGAGCACGCCCAATTGCTGATTGAGCAAGAAATTCCTGCATCATATGAAACGCCTCTGGTGCATTGGCAGTGTTTAGTGGTGCTGCATAGTTATTAGGGACAAACTCTAACCCAGAAGAAACAAACGCTGTAGTCGCCATTAGTAAGATATGAAAGAGGAACAAAGAACCAGATGCGAAAGCTTGAAAGAGTTTGAAAGTAGAAAAGTGTTTGTGAATATGTGTGTGTGACAATAGATGTGAATTGGAGTAAGATGTGAAAGGTTTAGACGTATGTGTGTGTATTGTTTAAATATGAAATTCGAAATTCAAAACTGAACAGTTTTTAATCATTAATACACAACTGTCTTACTCCGTTAACTGTGTGAGTGGGACACGTGGCACACATGCAATGACTGACAGCAGTAATTGACAGTTTCCAATGCGCATGCGCAGTAAAAACAGCAATAATTACCGCCTTTTACACTTTCCTAGACAAGCAAGCTTTTCTCTGTTTAATAATGATTAGAACCGTTACCAATCATACACTTTTGGTTTCAAGAATGTTTTCTCAAAAAATTGTTAACTGTCTGAAACAAATAATTAATTTTAATCATCAGAGATTAAAATAAAATTACCTCAGCGTAGAGTACACAGTCCATCAGTGTTTACCAATCCTCCTTCTTTATTCATAATCTCTTTTCTCTCAATGCACAGTTGTGAAAAATTGTGTGTGAAATAGCAGAGTTTACTGAATATAAATATTTAGAGCATCTTAAAGTGCATAAAATCCACACAATAAATCAGTAAAAACTGGTTGTCCAAACTCTCATGAATAAAATAAAATCTGATTTCATCTAAACTCTTTACTATTAACATTTATTATTTTCAACCCTTTCGAATTTTTATTTTTTTTTATTTTTATTTTTCCAGTAATCAGTGGTTGCACTAGTCACCAAAAATCAAAGATTTTAGCCCTTATTTCATACAATAAGTTCTTGGGTCTTCCTAGGCACAACATGATCTCAAAGGAATTTGTGCACTTTTTGGCATCTTTTGATTGGAGGGTGAAATATTTGCAACTAAATATCAGAGTTTAGACTTTTCATCAGTTAATACAATTAATTTATGAGAGAAAGTGCAAACAGCTAATACAGACTCAGTGTATAGGATCAATAAACTAAGAGATGCTATGAATATAGAGACAGTATCATGCTGTGTTAATTTACTGCACATTTTGAGATCAGATCATATATTATTCAGAAAGATTCATGATTACTTACTGAGAATCATGCTTCATACAGGTTTCTTCATCGGTCCAAATGTTTCAGACAATATCACAATCAGAGTATAACATCAGAGATTAACTTCAGACTTTAACCGACAGAGTATGACTGACACTTTATGACTAACAGAGTTTACTATCAGAGTTTAACATACTGGTACAAATAACAGTTAACACATGCAAAGAATCATGAGCATAAAATCAATCATGTATAGATTTTGAATCTAACCAGTATCTCTAGTCAAAACCAGATACCATTCCAAGTTCATTTACCAGTCTTGTAAAGGTAGCTTCACTCAAAGGTTTGGTGAAGATATCTGCAAGCTGTTGGTCTGTAGACACAAAATGAAGCTCAATATTTCCTTCTTCCGCATGTTCCCTGATAAAATGATACCTTATGCTGATGTGCTTGGTCATGGAATGCTGTACTGGATTACCTGTCATAGCAATAGCACTTTGATTATCACAGTAAATAGGTATTTTAGAGTACCTTAATCCATAGTCCAGCAATTGATTCTTCATCCATAAAATCCGTGCACAACAGCTACCAGCAGCTATATACTCTGCTTCTGCTGTGGATGTGGAAATTGATTTCTGTTTCTTGTTGTACCAAGAAACTAATCTGTCACCTAGAAATTGACAGCTTCCACTTGTACTTTTTATGTCTATCTTACAGCCTGCAAAATCTGCATCAGAGTAACCAATTAATTTAAACTCTGATTCTCTAGGGTACCACAAACCAAGAGTTATGGTTCCTTTGAGATATTTGAAAATTCTCTTCACAGCTGTTAGATGTGGCTCTCTGGGGTCTGCTTGAAATCTTGCACAAAGACATGTTGCATACATGATATCTGGTCTACTTGCAGTGAGATAAAGAAGAGACCCTATCATTCCTCTATAGTTTGTCATATCTACTGAGACTCCTGTGTCTTTGTCTAGCTTTGTTGCAGTAGCCATGGGAGTTGTAGCAGATGAACTATCAAGCATACCAAATTTCTTGAGAAGATTTCTGGTATATTTTGCTTGATTGATAAAAATCCCATCATCTGTTTGCTTGACCTGTAATCCTAGAAAATAACTAAGCTCTCCCATCATGCTCATTTGATACCTTGACTGCATAAGCTTGGCAAATTTCTTACAGAGTTTGTCATTAGTAGACCCAAAAATTATGTCATCCACATAGATTTGAACTAACAGCAAACCATCACCAGAATTAAAGTAGAACAAGGTTTTGTCAATTGTACCTCTAGTAAACCCACTTTCTAAAAGAAATTGAGCTAGAGTTTCATACCATGCTCTAGGTGCCTGCTTTAGTCCATATAATGCCTTGTCAAGCCTGTAGACATAATCTGGATGTTTGGGATCTATAAACCCTGGTGGTTGTTCAACAAACACTTCTTCTTCAAGTTTCCCATTGAGAAAAGCACTTTTCACATCCATCTGAAAGACTTTAAACTTCTTGTGAGCAGCATAGGCCAGAAAAATCCTTATTGCCTCCAATCTTGCAACTGGAGCAAAGGTTTCATCATAGTCAATTCCTTCCTGATGTGAATAGCCTTTAGCCACAAGTCTAGCCTTATTCCTCGTAATCACTCCATCACTGTCTGTTTTGTTTCTGAAAACCCACTTTGTACCAACAATAGATCTGTTCTTTGGTCTTGGTACAAGTGTCCAGACTTCATTCCTCTCAAATTCATTTAACTCCTCTTGCATAGCTGTTATCCAGTTAGCATCTTGAAGAGCTTCTTCCACTTTCTTGGGCTCTGTTTGAGATAAGAATGCATGAAACAGACATTCATTATTTGTAGCACTCCTAGTTCTTACACTAGCTTCTGGATCTCCAATTATCAAGTCAGGAGTATGAGCTTGTGTCCACCTTCTTGCTGTTGGTAATTGGCTTCTATTATCAGTATTAGATCCTCCCCCTTGATCCATGCTTTCCTGATTTTCTTCTTGACCATTTGCATTCTCTAAGGCTCCCCCTGAATTTGACTGCTCAGAGTTTGGATTTTCAGTGTTTGACTCAGAGTTTGGGATAGATCCTTCAGCTGATTCACTTTCAGAATTTGAATTATTATCTTGAGATGTTTCTGAAGTATCTTCACGCTCCCCCTCGACTGGTTTTCTATTTTGTTCTGTCAGAGAAATTTCCTCAGTGTTTACCAGTAGAGGTTCAGAGTATGCTTCATCAGAGTTTGTTGGATTTGCTTCATCAGAGTTTACGTCATCAGAGTTTAGATCTTCATTTTCAAATCGAAGTTGATCATGATATTCTTCATCTTTTATTCCAGTTATTTTCTTGTCATCAAATGACACATGTATAGATTCCATGATCACTTTAGTTCTCAGATTGTAGACTCTGAAAGCTTTTGTTGATAGTGGGTATCCAACAAAAATTCCTTCATCAACTTTTAAGTCAAACTTGGTCAATTGTTCAGGATGAGTTTTCAACACAAAACACTTGCATCCAAAAATATGAAAATATTTCAAATTTGGCTTCTTATTTTTCACCATCTCATATGGTGTTTTCCCATGCTTGTTGATCAGTGTAGCATTTTGAGTAAAAAAAGCTGTTTGAACAGCTTCTGCCCAGAAATAAGTTGGCAATTTTGCTTCATCAAGCATTGTTCTGGCAGCTTCGATTAAGGTTCTGTTCTTTCTTTCAACTACACCATTTTGCTGTGGAGTTCCAGGTGCAGAGAATTCTTGCTTCACTCCTCTTTCTTTGCAGAAAGCTTCCATTTCAGAATTTCTGAATTCAGTACCATTATCACTCCTAATAATTTTCACTTTGTGTTGTGATCCTTTGTCCAATTGCTTCACATGATCTATCAAAGTTAAGGCAGTTTCATCCTTCTTTGCTAAGAAATACACACATGTGTATCTGGTGTATTCATCAACAATTACCAAAGCATATTTCTTTTTGCCCATTGACATTACATTCACTGGACCAAAGAGATCAACATGTAAAAGATGATAAGGTTCCACAACTGAAGATTCAGATTTACTCTTGAAAGATGACTTCCTTTGCTTGGCCTTTTGACAAGAATCACATAGACCATCTAAGCTGAGTGTTGACTTTGGAAGTCCCCTTACAAGATCTTTTCGAATCAGCTCATTGATGTTGTTCAAGTTTAGATGAGAGAGCTTCTTATGCCATTTCCAACTCTCTTCATTTGACATTTTTGCAGATAGACACACAGCTTTTCCTTCAGAGTTTGTTACCAAACTTGCTTCATAAATGTTATTGCGCCTGTGTCCAACTAGAACAACTTTCCCAGTAGATTTGCTGATAACCTCACAATGTTCAGTATGAAAATCTACATGGTATCCTCTGTCACAGATTTGACTCACAGAAAGCAGATCATGCTTGAGTCATGGGACTAGAGCTACATTTGTGATGATGACACTTCCAAGATTAATATTGTCATATCCCATAGTACGTCCTATGTTGCCATCTCCATAGGAAACTTTTGGGCCAGCTCTCTCCTCATAATCTGATAGCAGGGCTTTATTTCCAGTCATGTGTCCTGAACATCCACTGTCCAAGACTAGGGTACTTTCCCTTATGCCCTGCAATCACAAACAATTACAAAGAGTTAGATTTAAGGATCCAGACTTGCTTGGATCCTTTGGCTTTCTTAACATTGTTAGCTTTTGCAGCGGAATAACTTTCAACAGAGTTTAAGCTAACTGTGTCAGACTTTACACTTGCAGAGTTTGCTTTAACCCATTTCAGGTTGGGTTTTAGCTCATAAAAGTTGTGATAAATAGCATGATAACTCTTACAAGTATAAATGGAATGCCAAGTGCTCTCACAGTGTGTGCATAAAGTCTGTGGTCTAACCCTAACATAATCATTCTTTACTCCATACTTGGAGGGTAAAGAATTAATATCTTTGTTTTTCGTGCAGAAACTTGCAAGATGGTTAGTGCTACCACAACTATGACATGTCTTCCTAGGAGCATCAGAATTAGGCAGATAATCATTTATTTTATTAATGCCTACTTTTCCATTCCTATTTTTCTTGGACACTTTCTGTTTGTTGACAGATTTTACCTCTTTGAGCTTATGTTTGAATTGTTTTTCTGTCATTGAACCAACATTAATCTGCTTATCACAGATTTTTACTGGTTCTTTAACAGCTTCTAATTTAACCTTATTCTCTGTTTTTGAACCAACATTAACCTGTTTATCACAAGTTTCAGCTGGTTCCATAACAGCTTCTTTCACTACTACAGACTTTAGCTTACTGGATTCAGAAACAAATTTCACAGGTTTAAGTTGTGGTTTCACTTTCACTTTATCTTTAAACCTAAGTTCATCTTTCTCACAATAACCTAAACCTACAGTGTCTGTCTGAAAAACTTGATGTGTGTCTTTTCCAGAATTAGTCCAAGTTTTAATCACTTTCCTCTCTTTTTCCAACTCAGATTCTATTTGCCTATATCTTTTAAGCAATTCCTGTTCAACATAAACAACATCATCTCTCTCCTTTTGAACTTGTTGCATGTTAACAAGTCTCTCTTCAAGAAATTTATTCCTTTCTTTAAGACCTAGATTCTCAGATTTGATTCTTTCATTCTCTAAAGTCTGATCCCTATAACTAACATGTATGCTTTTTAGATAAACTCTTAATTCAGATATATTATCAGTATCATAAGCATAAGTAGTTAGGGGTACCTTGTTTTCAGATGACTCAGCTTCATCTTTAACAGTTGCCATGAGGGCATAATTGGCTCCCTCATCTGAGTCTGAAGTGTCTGCCCAGTCCTTGCCTTTAGTGATGAGTGCTTTCTCAGATTTTCCTTTCTTGCACTCTGGAGCATAATGACCCATCTCTTTACACTTGTAGCACTGGATCTCAGACTTGTCTTTCTTTCCAGACTTAGTATTCCCTCCATCAGACTTTCTGAAATTTCTCTTATCAGAGTTTGAATCTCTCCTAGAAAATCTCTTTCCTTTCTTGAAGTTCTTGAATCCCATTTTCTTGAAGGTCTTTACCATTAAAGCAGCCATTTTCATCATCTCTTCATCATCATCCTCAGAATCAGAAGCTTCATCATCAGTGTTTGAGCCATCATCAGAGTTTGATGACTCACTGTCAGATTTTATGACTAAAGAAAGCCTTTCCTTTGGCTTTTTTTCTTGATGATTCCTTCTTGACAGGCTTTTCTTCAACTTTTAGAGCAACATATTTTGTCTTCTTTCCAGATCTTTTGTTTCTTTGTTCTATCTCCAGTTCATGAGTTTTGAGCAACCCATAGATTTCATCAAGATCTGTTTCTGCAAGATCATAATTGTCTCGAATTGTTGTTGCCTTCAAATCCCATCTTTCAGGTAGAGATAACAGAAACTTGAGATTTGACTCTTCAAGTTCATATTCTTTATCAACCAGGGACAAATCATTCAACAATTTACAAAATCTGTCATAAGTATCTGTCAAAGTTTCATTAGATCTCGAGTCAAAGTGTCCATACTCCTGTGTTAGAATGGTTTTCCTATTCTTCTTTATTGCACTTGTTCCTTGACACCTGACTTCTAAAGCATCCTAGATTTCTTTGGCAGTTTTGCAGCCAATAACTCTGTTAGACATGACATTATCTAAGGTACTATGGAGTAAATGTCTAACCTTTGCATCCTTTGCAATTGATGAGATGTCTTCAGGAGTCAAGTCTTTCTTCTCTTTTGGAACAGTCTTTTGTTCTTGACCAGTAATAACAGGAGACAATTTAGTTGGCATATGAGGACCATCATTGATTCTATCAAGGTATTCTGGATCTGTGGCTTCCAGAAACATGGTCATCTTCACTTTCCATATTGGATATTCAACTGGTCTTAGAATTGGAACCCTTATAGTCTCATATCGACTAACAGAAGTTGGTTGAACCTTCTGAGCATTCGAACCTGCATTAGAACCTTCCTGAGAGTTGTCAGCCATGATTATACTTGTGTTTAGATCGATAAACTGTATATATTAAACAGCCTAAGCTCTGATACCAATTGTTAGGCCGATTACACAATATATAATCAATATAATTATGATAATAACAATAAAGAACACTGTTTATGAACCGACAACTGAATTATATAAATAACTCTTCTCTTTGTGATGTAAAATATCACAGAGAGCTGCTAGATTACAAGAATAATGTTTTCAATAATCGCATCCCTTTTAGGGTTAACCTATCCGTGTTTATATAGTACACAGCTACATAGAATCAATCTCTAATTGATATTCCTATAAATTAGCTATACAAATTATATCAAATTAGGATTGCTTCTGTCTTCTGTTCCATTTCCTTGTCTGTCTCAATATATCTTGTTTCTTTCCATCTTCAAGATATATTGCTTCTAGAATCTTCAATGTTAGCACCGACAGCTTTAGTAAACTCTCACCCCGTCAGACTTTATCAAACTCTGACTGGCTTCTAGTAAACTCTGATGAATACCTGTTGCTTAAACACTGATAAACACTCATCAGCAATTATATCTAACATATACAATTGTATTCAACCCCCCCTTCTATAATTGTTATTTACTGGGTAACATAAGCAGCAGTTTTAACACATTCCCCCCAGTAAGAAATTGGTACCTTAGATTGAAGGTAAAGAGCACGAGTTGTTTTCATTAAATGTTTGTGCTTACACTCCACGACACCATTTTGTTGTGGAGTTTCAGTGCAACTAGTCTGATGCAGAATTCTATGAGAACTGTAGAAAGAACGAACAGAACCATTACACAATTCCTGGGCATTATCAGTTCAAATTATCTGAACAACTGCAGAGAACCGAGTCTTGACAAACGTCACAAAAGAAGTCAAAATATGTACATCATCAGATTTATGGTGCATCAAATGAATCCAAGTAAGTCTGGAAAAATCATCAACTATGGTTAAGTATAATTTGCAACCATCATGAGTAGCAGTTTTGAATGCCCCCCAAGTATCCACATGCAATAAATCGAAGCATTTAGTTGTCTTAATATCACTATGACCAAACGGTAATCGTTGTTGACGTGCTTGAGGACAAACAGTGCATAACACATGATCAGACAAGTCCTGTCCAGGCATACCATCTTCAATATACTTTAGTTGGCTGAAGGGAACATGTCCCATCCGTAAATGCAGCAATTTGGCCCCTTCAAGCTTTGAAGATATCAAATTATTAGGAAAATGAGTAGAAGGTTTGCCAAAATCTGAACACAAAGTTGAGTTCGCAGTAACCATTTTTCCATCAGTTAGATACGAACCATGTTTGACATTACCAAGAAGTAATGGTACCTCTATCTTAGCACTCTGAAGTAAACAACCATTGGAGCTAAACTGAATGGTGGAATTACCATCCGTACACATTTTGAGAACAGAAATCAAATTAAATTTGAATGCTGGTACAAAAAGCACATTTCTAAGTGTAATGTGGTCATTAACCTTGATAATACCCATATGTGTCACCCGTATCCTGGTACCATCAGGTATTGTAATGTAACTATTTTCATCATGGATTTCAACATAATCATCAAATAATGTCAGATCATGACACATGTGGTCCGAAGCACCACTATCCAAAATCCAGTCATCACTAGAATGATAAGATAGCAAACATGTGTACCTGCAAATAGCCCACTACAACCAATTTCACTGCCACATCCAGAATATGAGTTGTCTTGATCCTTTTGTTTGATATTAATCATAGAGAGTAAATGATTATATTGATCTAATGTAATATGTGGAGCTGAAGAATTAGTCTCAATACTACTACCATTTTCCATTTGATTAGAATCAGTAAACTCTTCACCGGCAGCATATGCAACATATCTTTTTGGATAAGGATTTTGTTTAAATCCATGTGGATATCCGTGAAGTTTAAAACATCTTTCTACACTGTGACCCGGTACTTTGCAATGGTCACAAAAATATCTCTTAGCAGTAAACATTTTCTGACTAGAATTACCAGTAGTATTGTCACTTCTTGGCATAATCTGTGGCATATTATAAGACCTGTTGGTCTGTTGTCTGTCTCCATATGATCTCTTTTCTGCTGCAAAAACTATAGTAGCTGTTTGTACATTCGAACCTTTACTAATTTCTCTATGCCTCTGTTCTTGCAACAACATTCTATATGTAGAGGGAGATTTGGCATGGTCTCCATCATCAAGATATGAGACCTAACATTAGCATACTGATTCGACAAACTTCATTTAAAACAACATCAATCTCTGATCCTGTTGAATTTTCAAGAACTTTTGTGTAACATTACAAGTGCAATTTGCACATTCACACGCAGGAAGAGGTTGCAAGTTATCCGGTTCATCCCAAACTTTCTTCAATTGAGTGTAATATTCAGCAATGGTACATAATCTTGACTAGTCTGATAAACATCTTGTTGCAGTGCATAAATCTGAGCAGATGTCACCTGACCAAATCTATCTTCTAAATCAACCCAAACATCTCTGGCCGTCTCAATATAGAGTATACTAGCAGCAATCGACGGGTCAAGAGCAGTTATTATCCAACCAGTAACCATAGAATTACATCTACTCCATAACTTAAAGTTTTCAGCAGTTATTTCAGGCTTAGTCAATGTTCCATCAACAAAGGACATTTTGTTTTTAGCAATTAAACCTATCGTCATCGATCTTTTCTAGTTTGCAAAGTTTGAACCGGTGAAGATAACAAACACTAATTTCATTCCTGTGCGATCTAAAGGATGCAAATAATAGACACTACTTGGATCTTGATTCAACTCCATCTTTAGATTTTAGCACAAATTTTCGATCAATTTCAACACGAAACTTCCTCTAATCAAAAATACAGATTATAAACAAACACATCGACGATCAAGATAACTAAGCGATTCGACACCGGAAAGATCAGATAAAGAAATCATACCAATTCTTTGCAAGAAACCAAATTTTCATGGCGAAACTCACATATCGAAGCTCATAGCAGGCTCTGATACCATGTTATCAGGTGCACACCGAGGATTAACAATCAGTATAGAACAATAACAAAACAGTAACTGAAATATTTCATCACAGACTGTGTATGCAATACATTGTTTTCGAAAGAATGAAAAGAATAGAGATCTCGAGAGAGAGAGTGTTCTGAGATAGATGTTTCTTAGATTCAGAAAGAGTGAATCTACCAAAACTAAATAAAGGAAAACAAACTCTAACAACCCTAACAAACTTTCACGCCAATCACTGTGTCAATCACTTCTGATGTGGATTGGTTTGCTGACTTGGAAGCTCCAGCTGTACTACTAGTGTCATGTTCAATAGAAAGTAAGGATCATAGGATTAATTATTTTAGATTATATTTTTTAAGATCAAAGCAAATGTATGTAGAAGATAATATCTTATTTTTTATTATTAAATATCCATCTATCATATATTTTAATTGTTTATAAATAATAAAGGTGAGTAATTAATTATATAAAACAACACACACAAACCAATAATCACTTCATGCAAGTTTCTTAGATCTAACTTAGGATTATTTTTCTCTTATAGTATATAAAAAAATTCCTATTCTCGTAACTTTAGTATCAAAATTCATATTTTTAATATGCTTAAGATAAATTTTAAAAAAAATAATGTTACATATCTCGAATTTAATCCCAAATTTCTTTTTGAATAACATGTGTCATGACTTTATTCGTGAGATTCATATTTATGTACGAGTCTTGTGATCCATCTCATTTAAGAAGAAAATATTCAATAATATAATAACATCTTATCATTTCGGAACCGTTTTGATAATAATTTTGAAGACTGTAATATTACTCTTTTAAAAATTTCACATTATCATATTTATTATCTACGAATAAACGTTCCTTGAAAGATGGATTGTAATGGAGGCGCAAAGCTTTTTGACATTTTGTTGAACATCACGTACTTAGTCACCAGTCACCGGCATTAACACCAGTACACTACCAAAGCACAGTACCCGTAAAATATTCAATTCTTAAATATTTTATGGGTACATTATCAAAAAATTTACTAAAAAATATAGCATAACACGTGATAAATTCTGATTTGTGACCGTACGAGTCCTATTTTTATTGTTAGAAAGATTAACAAGTATACGTGTGACACATTAGTATTTGATAAAAATTTTAATAAAAATTTTGGGTTCTAGCATTTTTCATATTAAATTGATTGCTTTGTTTCTTGAGGAAGAAAGAGAATCATTGAACTGTAATCATTATTTCATTTTTAATATTGTCTATGCTTTCACTAGATTCTACATGCTTGCGCTTTTATTGCCTTTAATTGAAATCGAATAAATTATTTCTTGTTTGCCATTTTGATTACTTTACTATACCAAGCATGGAAACCTGGTTTTATCTTCTCCAACCTTTTGACTCTTTTTACATTATTACAAATTTTATTGCAATTTGACATGCTATTCTTCTTATCATGATAAATGATAGCTCGGAGGAATATTTTTATTGAAAATTCATTCTAATTAATTTCCCATTAATATTTGAATGGTATCTTCATTAATTAATTTCGATTATCGTTTTTCACAATACTGCTATAAATTACTTAATTAAATTTAAAAAAATAGTCACACACCGGTGTTTCAGCTGTTTAAACTCTAAATCTTTGGGTCCCGAAAGTCTAAATGTTCGATTCCAGTTAAATGAAATGAATAATGAGTAGGCCACCAGGATTGATCGAGATGCACAGAAACTGATCCGGACACGTGATAAAGCTAAAAATGTGGTTAGCAAAAAAAAGAAAATAAAGGAAAACAAAAGAATGAATAAGCAAAGAGCCAAAGACCAAATTAAGCACTCATTTTTTCATGGCTTTTCGTTATTTTATCGGATTGGTTTAAGTTTTTAAGTAATGTTTTTCTTGGTTTGAAAGTATATCGTAGGTGAGTAATGTAATGATGTTTGACTAAGATAGAAATGACGAGGTATAGTAGTGGAGTGTTTGGCTTGTGGGGCCGTCACGCCGATTTTAACAGCCGTCTAGACAAGACTGGCATTCGAAGATGATGCGATTGTTTTAGGCCCTTTTTATCTTTCGAGCGTGCTAATTCCGGCGGGTCCGGATCGGCTGCGCTCAAACGGCTCATTATCATGAATCACAAAAGAGATAAAAGCCATTCCTGTATTTTTTTAAAGAAATTACAAAGAGATTAATGAAGTGGTTTTTTGAAATAATAATTTTTAGATTATCTATGAAAAAGTAATTTTATTTATTCATGACATTTTATGAGTGGCGCGCCGAGTAGCTTAAGCTGTTATAATGGGCCTAACTTTAGTCCGGGAAGAAAAGACGATGAAGACGTATAATGGGAGTAGAATTTTTAAGGCTGTGGTAGGTTTGTGGGCCCACTACTGAAGTTTACAGGTTCATCTTCTCTAGTTCTTTTCGAAATTACTAACTTTCGAAATTAGCAAAAAAAAAATAAAAAAATTACTAACTTTGTTGCTAAGCAAATTTCTACTGTGTATATATGTTCAATTATGTAAGAAAATTGTCAGGGATTCTGAATTGATTATAAATTTTTTTTGTTAATTGAATACACGCACCCACTTATCTTATTTTGGACATCTTGTAAAGATTGTGGGAGAAATATTATATGTTCTTAATCTTTTTATTAAATATACCAATTAAAATCAGTCTTAGTTTTATGAAAATATTTTAAAACGTAATTTGGGAACTTTAGCATTACTCAATTACTCAATACGTAATGTTTGGTTTTTTGCTCTGCAGTTAGACCCGACAATTTTCGACACGACACGAAACGATACCAAATTTTAGTGTTTGAGTTTGTATTTTTAGTATACGAAACGAAAGTACACGAACACGTAAGTACAAGATCAAGATTTAGTGTCGGGTTTGGGTTTACCCTTCAAGTACACGACACGACACGAAGTACACGAAATAAATAAATTAATATTTATAAATTAATATTTATATTAGATATTTTAATATTTTTCTTAGATATTTAACATTTATTTATGTGATTATGCATAAATTTATAATATTATTGGTAAATACTATATAAATATATATTTTAAATACATATTTGTAAAAATATTACCAAAATTTTTAATATTTCAATACATTTTTTTTTATTAATTAAAATTATACGAAAACATGATACAAAAAGTACACGACACAAAAACACGATACGAAAAGTACACGACACAAAGGTACACGAACACGAAATCACAAGAACCCTAAACATGTGATTTTGAGTTTAATATTTTGATACACGAAACACGAAAATACACGACACGAACGAATTACTGTGTCTCTGTTGCAGGAGTTCTCTAATATTTGTTGATGACGTATCCGTCTGAAGCGTGAGACGTCTATATACAGTATGAGTCTTCTGTTAATTATGACCAAAAATAATATGGTGAACAAAATTAGAGGACTACTCGAGAGTAGCGATCCATGCGTTGCAAGGGAGAGAACACAAATAATTACAACATGTTGTTTTGTACCCACTCATTTTTTTACAATTTTTTTATATTGTTTGATACATATTTTAAAACTTCTATAAAGTAAAGCTTTCTAATTTATTTTTTAATTTTTTTTAAATAAAAATTTAAACATTATATTTTTAATTAAAAAAATAAAAAATTCAAAATAATTTGTCGAAGTATATATTAAAAATACATTAAAATATGTGTCGAGCCTCGTTCTCCAATGTAAAGAATTGAGGGGTAAGGAGAGAGTATGAGTTATGACAGTGAGACAGGGGGCAGCTTAACACATACTCCGTAATTAACTTTGTTTTTTACTACAATAGTAGTAAACTTTTGTAACATCTAATCGGTAAAAATTGAAAAAGAATGTTACCCAATTTTTTTTCCCAAATAATATATGTCTTTTGTTTTTATTGGTGGATAATAATAAATGAGATGACCCCATATATAAAAAATGATAGAAAACTCAAATTTTATCCCAAACTTTCATGTCATTTGTTTAATTAGCAAAAAAAAATTACGTATATATTTATGCGCTTCAAATCAAAACGTGTCATGTATTATTGAGAATTGTTTTTACAATCTTTTTGGATCAATAATCAAAATTCATATTAATCTTACTAATTAATTAAAACATTTTAAATATTGTTTGACTTGTGCATTTCATAATGCAAGATTTACTGTCAAACAAATAAGATCCCACTATAGTAATGAAGTTGGATTAGCAAGAAACAAGATAATTATGTCAGCTGAAATCTCTCGATCGAAGACAGGCTCCCAACACAAGAATCATCGAATCATCAAGTGGAAGAAGGCACTCATTTTACCTGCAAATCTCATTTTAATAGATCCCCTCTTCTTTACATCGAAATAAATTGATTTTGTTGTGCACCGTTACAATTTCATAAATGTTTTGATAAGAAAATTTTAAATTTTATAGGTTTTTTTAAAAAAAAAATTAAGAGTTTGGAAGTATTTAATTTGAGCTTTAAAAGATTCATTAAACTTTAGATGTATTCAGCAAAAAATTTAGATAACTCTTTGGACAATTTTTTGAACTTTAGGAATATTAGATTCGAATTTTAAATTCTTGAATATTTAATTTGCATTATAAACAATATATTACAATTAGTTAAAGTAAAACAAAAAACTTAATGATTTTGAATCTTTGTGAATTTTATTGGCTATATCTCAATGAACCCATGTATATTCACATGAACATCAATAATAAAAATATTTTAAAATGACATATCATACAAGATTTGGACCTATAGTATTATTCTTTGTTAGAATCTGAATTGATGAACGGAAAATTGGGTAATGTTAGGTACACCAAATATATTAGCAAAAATGTGAGATGACATGACACAACTCATATTTTCTCATATTATTATTAGAATGTTACCAAATTTTTCATGAACACATAAACATTTGGGAACATTTTCGGGAAATTTTTTTGCTGCAAAAATGTTCCTGAATAAAATTTTAGAATAATGTGATATTTGAAGAGAATCTAATTGAACTAGTACAACTATAAAGATATATATAATTTGAGAACAAATTTCTTTTTAAGAACAAGAATTTGAAAACTTTAACATTTCCTATCAAAACTTTTACACCTAGAGAGAAAAATAGAAAAAACTAGAACGAGTGGAATGTTATTATTAAAACAAGAAACGAAAATACTAAAGTTATACCAACCATATTAAAAATTCAATAATACTAGTACTTGGATACTACTACTACTACATATGATCACATATATATATATATATATAGATACATAGGTGTGCTTGTTTATAAATAAGATAGACTAGCCAAAAGGGTGTGTCAATTTAGAGCTCATAGAGGAGCTGTTACTAGTAGTAGCTGCAGAACATAGACACATTTCCCACCTAGCATTTCATGCTTTTTAGCCACCCTTTAGCCGCCTTTATGAATTAGCAACATCAAACAGGCATTTAAGTTTGCTTTCCTTTCTTAAAAAAATTAAAATTTTCAAGATTTTCTGTAGCCGTTTCTTCTGTAACTGCCATTAAGTTTGCAGAAAGCATTTAAAGTTGGTTATGTGTTGTTCATTTCTGTCAATTCTTGGAACCAAGGATTCTTAAAACTCTCTTACTTTTTGGCTTTCTTTCAGTTTCTTTAGTGTACTTGTTTTTTGTTTTTTTACTACTAGTTTGCTTGTGAAAACAAAGAACCATACAATATATATATATATATATATATAGTTCTTATCTTACTAAGATCTGGACTAAAGGGAAAAAGACATCTCATTCTCAAACAAGGTATATTTCCAAGTTGGAGTAGTGTGTTTTTTTAGTTTTTTTTCATATAAACATATACTTTCATACATGTATGTATGTTTTTTTAACTTTGTTCTTATTTTTTGGGTTTCTTTGGATCTGGGTAATGGACTAAATGGTTCTTGGTTTTGTATGTTTTGTGTTTTAGAGATCTTTGTAAGGCTTGGAGAAGTGTGTTTTAGTTGATATCAAAGACAATGTTGGGTAATAAGCAAGCAGAGGAAGCTATTGTTGCCAATGAAACAGAACATGAAGCAAACAGAGAGGAGAGTAAAGAAGTTGAAGATACTTCTGTTTTGAATCTCAAGAGCTTTCTTTGGCATGGAGGGTCTGCTTGGGATGCTTGGTTCAGTTGTGCTTCTAATCAAGTATGTAAAAACAAACCAAGAAAATGAAAATAAAAACTTGAACCTTTTTTCTGTATCTTTTTTTGACCATGTGTGTGTGTGTGTGTTTTATTGCAGGTTGCTCAAGTGCTATTGACACTGCCATACTCATTCTCTCAGCTTGGTTTTCTATCAGGAATATTGTTTCAAATATTCTATGGACTTGTTGGTAGCTGGACAGCTTATCTGATCAGTGTTCTGTACCTTGAGTATAGAAGCAGAAAGGAGAAAGAAAATGTTAATTTCAAGAACCATGTCATTCAGGTAAGTCATTTGGTTGAGTTTTTAAAAACCCATGATTTATTTAAATAATAAGAAAAAAATAATATATACCCATTGATTTTTTTATTATTAATCTGTCAGTGGTTTGAAGTTCTTGATGGTTTGTTGGGACCATACTGGAAGGCAGCTGGATTAGCTTTCAACTGTACTTTCTTGCTGTTTGGATCTGTTATCCAACTTATAGCTTGTGCAAGGTAAAACAAAATTAATTATTTAAATCTTGAATTTAGACAGATATATGATGTACTTAGTGGTACTACTATTTATTTGTTTTCTAAAATTAGTATTGTTTGTTTTGATTTGAAAACAGTAATATATATTACATCAATGACCATTTGGACAAGAGAACTTGGACTTATATATTTGGAGCTTGCTGTGCAACAACTGTGTTTATACCCTCCTTTCACAACTACCGGATTTGGTCTTTTCTTGGCCTTGGCATGACAACTTACACTGCTTGGTACTTGACCATAGCGGCTCTTGCCCATGGCCAGGTATTATACATATACTTGTAAATAAAATACGACGTACTCACTTATCCCGCTTAGACTCAGCTCTGATACATATATATACGCTCGTATCATTATATATGGTAAAAGTAAAAAACCGTAAAAGTTATTCTTGATAATCTTTTGAATTATTCTTTAGGTTGATGATGTGAAACACTCAGCTCCCCAAAAGCTTGAGTTATATTTCACTGGTGCCACAAATATACTTTACACCTTTGGTGGTCATGCTGTTACTGTGTAAGTCTTTTATTTACTGTCCTAGAATTTCATTTCTTTGCTTTTTAATTTATTATCATTACTGTTATTGCTATTTGTTTCTTCACTGCTTCTCCTAGCAGCTTTTTGCCGGCCACATTGAGTTTCTTACCAGAAAATAGAATCATGGAAACTACTTTTCCTCTGTTTGCTAGAAGAATAAAATCAATCTCCATTTACTTATCTAAATATTATTATAACTTAATGGGCCTTTAATTTACAGTGGTAGATACTCTATTACATATTCATCATTATCTTGATCTTGTTTCTTTTTAATTTGTTTTCATCCTTACTTCATGATTATATAATGTATGTATGGCATGCATATCCAAGTTGTATTTTGGATTTGAACATTATTTCACATCTTACTTTGTTCTGTAGCATCCAATGCCCATACTTTTGAGTTATAGCATCTCGTTAAACTTTATTTACATAATAATTTGACCTATCGAAATTCTGTTCAGACCGTATTCTTGTTCTAGATAGTGAACTACATAACCAAGCTTAAGTATCTTAAAATTAAGATATTCTTTCAGTTAGGACACAGATTGATAAGTGATATGTTGGAGAATTTTTACACATCTAGACTCTAGTAATATTTTTGTTCTCAAATTTAATCAAGGTAGTGGTCGGTAACTAGATTTCGTGTTCTAATCTTGAAAGGTAAATTGTCAATTTCAGTGAAATTATGCACGCAATGTGGAAGCCGCAAAAATTCAAGTACATCTACCTGATAGCCACACTCTATGTTTTCACCCTGACACTTCCATCTGCTTCTGCTGTTTACTGGGCCTTTGGGGATCAGCTCTTGGATCACTCCAATGCCTTCTCCCTCCTCCCTAAGACCCGTTGGCGTGATGCTGCTGTTATCCTCATGCTCATTCATCAGGTCAGTTTCATACTCATTACTTTCACTAATGCTGAATATCACTTGTCTTGTTAAGAAATTAGATTTAATTTTTTCCGATTACATAAAGACTGACGTAATTATGGTTTTCGAATTGCAGTTCATAACATTTGGATTCGCATGTACACCACTGTATTTTGTGTGGGAGAAGGTTATTGGAATGCATGACACTAAAAGCATTTTCTTGAGGGCACTAGCAAGATTGCCAGTGGTGATACCAATATGGTTCTTGGCCATTGTCTTTCCGTTTTTCGGACCCATTAATTCTGCAGTTGGGGCTCTTTTGGTTAGCTTTACTGTCTACATTATACCATCTTTAGCTCATATGCTCACCTACCGGAAAGCCTCTGCAAGACAGGTAAATTGTAATTCTTTCTCTTAATTTTACACTAGTGTCCGATATATAATTATCTTGATTTTAGCGGGTCATATGTGTCTTCAATAATGTGAGATAAACTTATTAGAATTGTAACAAGTTGTGCCTGAATTATTGAATACAAAGTGTACAATAGCAATAAAGGAATGGATTTGGTAATACATGTAATTGGTAGGAAAATAGGTTGCAAGTCTTTTTCATTTTAGTTAGAACCTTGTATAATGTCTGAAATTAGCTGGCTTGGTGTCGACCCCTGTATAATTGCATATGTGACCTTTTTCTATATTTTTCAACTTGTACCGAGTTTCCTCAAGTAATCAACTCAGTTCATTTGCTAAAATTCTGCACTAAACATGACTGCAGAACGCCGCGGAGAAGCCTCCAAAGTTCTTACCTAGCTGGACGGCAATGTACGTGATCAACATCTTCATCGTGGGATGGGTTTTGGTGCTCGGTTTCGGGTTTGGTGGATGGGCTAGCATGACAAACTTTGTGAGGCAGGTCGACTCATTTGGGCTATTTGCGAAGTGCTACCAATGCAAGCCTGCACCTCCCCATCATCATTGAGTTAACTCATTGAAACTAAACCGAGTCTGACCAAAGCTCTCCATATTTTGTATTATATACATAGGGTGGTGTCAAATAGTTCACCTACATGTGATGTGTGTTGGATTTCTTCATTATTACATATTATATTTTTGGTTCTTCCCCCATCCCCCCTTGTTAGATAGTAAAGAATAGTGTGGTTGAATTGTAATGATTTCTTTGCTATCAATGCATAGGCCAAGTTATTATATCAAAATATCATCATCTTTTTCTAAATATTTGTATGTAGTTTGCTTCATCATAAGTTTTTATATCTACTCCTTTTCTTGCATTTTAATTACATAAAAGGGCAATGATTTATTGAATTCGGTTTATAAATCATGAGTTTACGAAGAGTAGAATATAATGCAGAATGAATGAAAAGTATATGAAAAGTAGAATATATGTGGAATGAAGAGTAATGCATGGTTTTAAGATTGATAAATTTCAATAACAATATTATATTTAAAATATACGTAGAATTGTAGAACAAAGAAGAGTATTGTACATGGTTTTAAGATTGATAAATTTTCAATAACAATATTATATTTAAAATATACGTAAAAGTGTAGAACAAAGAGTATGATGCGTAGTCTTAAGATCGTTAAATTTCAATAACAATATCTTATATAGAACGATGGTAGAATGAAGTACAAGTGTAGAACGAATAGTATGATGTACATAGTCTTATAGCATGTATGTTTAAAATTTGTATCTCTCCAATGGTACATTGCCTTAGATAAAATTTTAACCAAACCCTTGATATTGGGTATATAGGTTATTGTTATAAAGAGAATCATCTAGGGAAACCATATATTCTATTATAAAATCTATAAATAATTTTAAATTTTTTTATATAAAATATATAATCTGATTTCAATGTAGAATATTAACATATACAAACTTTATAAAAAATTTAACATTTAAAATTTGAATAAAAACATTGATTTTAAATTTGATTCTGCTGCAGAATCATTTTGGATAGATTTGATTCTGCTGTAAAATCACTTTGGACCATTTGACTAATTTTTAATTATTTTTTAATAAAAAGTAGTTTAATTTCGTTTTTTGATTTAATAATTGAAATTTATAATCATATCTAATAAAAAAATATGATAAAAATATGTATTATGAATATTTATGTAATGGTTCTCTTCCCGACTTTATATAAGAAGTTAAAGCTTGTATTTAATGAATACACGTCATATCTTATCATGTTAAAATAATAATTTAATATCATTTTTGAAATATAGCCAACAATTATAATTAATTCTATTAGAGAAAAATATCTTATAAATTCTGTAAATTTTAATCAATCATTATTTTATATCATTTTAACTAATCTCGTTAAAAATGCTCTTAAGATCATTAAATTTCAATAACAATATCATACTAAATAATTAACATGGGAAAGTTGCATTTTTCTCCCCTTTCTAAATAATAGGCTAATAAAAGCAATAATGTGAGCTAAATTGAAAAGAAAGAAACCGAGATTCTAATCAAAAAATGAAATCGCTTTACATAGTGAGGGAGTGGGAAGTGGGCCTTAGACCCGACCCAATCACATGGATATAAAACATTTGTCTACCTCTAATTCACGTGCCAGTCTCTGCTTCTTCCCCTATATTCTCTCCTTGAATCACATGGTAAGATTTATGAATCGACATGCATGAACTTCACTCAATCTAATACATATGACTTGATTGATTTTCTAATAAATTGTGGATATTCGGGTCTTAAATTTGACCCTTTTTCCTGTAGTCTTCACATGATCTATAAGGATAGCCTAATTAATTATATTAATCCGTTAAAGTATCACACCAACTTGTTAGTTAATTAATTTGTGTTTATACGGTATTTTAATTAGCAGTCAGCAAGCTCTTTGGTACAGCTATTAGGTAAAGAAAAAACACACACCCTTTACAATGTATCCTCAAATTTAAGCTATCTAGCATTGAGTATTGGAATTCATACACGTACGTAATTTTATGTGTACGATAAGTTACATGTTCGACTTTTCACTCTCTTCTTTAAATATTTTAAATTTATAGTGTTCTTTAAGTGATCAGCATAATAAACGGATTCATATAAAAGAATAACACACGACGTAAAGTTATTTTAACTGCAAATCATTGTTTTGATTTTTAACGAATCTGTACATGAAATGGGCTTTTTAGTTGTGTTGCATGAAGTTGATATTAGTATATAGTAGACTATAGCAACATCAAGCGGCCCATAAATTTCATGAGTTATGGTCTTTACTTGATAATACAACCCAAAAAGAAAAGCCCAGTAGATTAACAGCCCACATTCCATGTTACCCAGAAAACACCTTATCTTCATTATCCATGTGTGACATAAAAAAGAAGGCTGTGAAAAAAATAGCAGGGGATAGAAACAATGGCATCACTCATACTTGGAGCTCCTCCCATGGCTTCTCATTTTAAACCCACTTCCTCTCCTCACATTTCATCCTCAAATTCACAAACTTTAGGCCAATCCTTCACTTCTTGCACCACTTCTCTCTCAGTTGCCCCTGCCACTCCTCCCTCATATCCCTCTAGTAAGTCTCTCTCTCTCTCTCTCTCTCTCTCTCTCTCTCTCTCTCTCTCTCTCTCTCTCTCTCTCTCTCTCTCTCTCTCTCTCTCTCTCTCTCTCTCTCTCTCTCTCTCTCTCTCTCTCTCTCTCTCTCTCTCTCTCTCTCTCTCTCTCTCTCTCTCTCTCTCTCTCTCTCTCTCTCCCTCCCTCCCTCCCTCTCTCTCTCTCTCTCTCCCCCCCCCCTATCTCTCTCTCTCTCTAATTAATTGATATTTGTATGTTCTTGATTTTAAGTTCACTGTGGGAGAGGAGACAAGAAGACTGCAAAAGGGAAGCGTTTTAATCACTCATTTGGAAATGTAAGATATGGGTTGTTTCTAAAATGTTAAAAAGTTTAAATCTTTATATGATTTTATTGAGTATATGATGGTTTTGAATTGTGTGTTTTGATAATATATGGTGTTTTTGTATGTAATGTAGGCAAGGCCTAGAAACAAGAACAAAGGAAGAGGTCCACCTAGGGTACCAGTTCCGCCTGCTCCGCCAAGGAAGGATAAATTCGATGATGGTGAAGTTGTTAAGATCGAAATCGATGAGTCTTTGTTCTCCAACTGAAATAAATTGCTATAGTGTTGTTTTTAGTTTCAGCTCATGTATTATCTGAATACTGTTATTATGTATGAACTATTGTCAGCGGTTGAAATTTGTGTATGGTGATCATTTATTGTTTGGTACTTGATTTTTATTATTGCAATGTGTGTAATTATGTGACAGAATTTGTAGACATTCTTTACTAATGGAAATCATAACTTCGAAGTAATTAGTTTAAGATGCAATACACTGGGAGCTCGGATAGTTGGCCTTTACAGAAGTGATCAATAGCCTTTTTAGTAAACGAGTAATAAAGAATTGTCCATCCTTCCGATACGAGAGCCCAATTCTGACTGCTGAGTAATGGTAATGTACTTACAAGACTGTGGGAACATAGAAAAATAAGGACAAGAGAGAAAAAATGGCATGACACGGCTGCATTGTATACATGTAGATGATATTCGGAAAATATGGATAAGAGATGGTGTTAATCATTTCTAATGTTGTTTAATCAACAATAGAAATATTTACACCTATTGCAGCCTTCTGTTGGTAGGATGCTGGAACCGGCATTCTCTGCAGGTACTTGTTATTATTATGACTCTTCGCTGGTACTTGTAAATTTGTATGACCTAGTATAGTTGTATATGCTTGTTTTGTAGAACTACTCTTTGGCAATCATGGTTTTTAAATGGTTTTCATTTACAAACATTTGGTCTGCGAATGTTTGCAGCTATTATGACATGATTCAGTTGTTGATATCAGAATAATGAGAATAGACAATTAGACATGTATGGGGGAGTTTATCGCAAGTCTACCTCCAAATGGAGGTGATCTACAACAAATGTAATGATGGCCAGTATCTTATAAGCTAGCTCTGCAAGATGTTTGAAAATTGAAATGACTCTTTAAACATTTTATTCATAGCTGCTCTATATGATTTTTTTGTTTTTATGTTTCCCCAAGATAGTCGCTTAATAAATATATCTGATTCACTGAAAATTTTGAAGTGGTGTTTGGCTGTTTGCTCTTGTGGTCAACTTGAAAAGCACGTTCTTCTGCTGACTCTGCTTCTTCGACTTACTTCTTCTGTGGCCTGTTTTCTGATGTACTTTATACTTCGAATTTTGTTTACCTAAATTGCTTTCAACTCCATTAGTCAGTCCTTGTGGCAAAGGATTGTAGTTACTTCAAATTTATTTTCCATTTGTTCGCTGTAATTATGTATCTCCCCTAACTGGCCAGTGTGCAATTTCTTTCTTTTATTTGAGAATGTACTTAAGTCGATCAATTTCATTTGTTTACAAGTGAATATCATCCTTTGCTTTTTCTCAGTTTCTATATCTGTATTATAAACATCTGCAACCTACAACGAGCTTATCATTGTATACATATTGCAGAATCATATTTCACGGCATACATATCGAGTCTCCCCTAGTTTCTTGTGGGGATCAGATGAACATAAGAAGTACATGTAATCAGGTTGTAATGTTTTTCTATCTAGTCTTTTCAATTGTCTTTTTGAACTTATCTTGTGGTTGTAAAGTTTGGTAGTTAAAGCCTTCAGGACTAGCTAATTGGTATATCTGATTGATAAAATTGCAATGGAAGATGCAAAAATTCATTAGAGGTGGATGAAAGAAGAAGGGTGGGGATAGAAAGATGTGTGAACGATAGTTTTCTAGGGGTTGTATAAACTGAGAAGAATGATTGCCCTTTTGCAAATGGTTATAAAGCCAAATAATAGTGCAATACAAGCTGTGGCTCTTGGAAGTTTCAAAGATAATTATATGGCTTCTATTTGAAGAAAAATTTGGCATCATGAAATCGTAAAGTAGGAAATTTCTTCTCATAATTCTTATTCCTTGTCTGTGATTTCAGGACCTGCAAGCTGATTAATAGTTTTATAAGCTCAATACGAAAAAAAGACTTGTTTTTTTTTTCGTTTTTTTTTTTTGGGTGAATTTCACAATGGAAAATACGTTGTATCCATGTTTGCATGCTTAAACCCTATGTATTCACAGTTTCTCCTATACTTGTATATATTTCGTGTAGCTAACTGAGCATAACATTTTGAAGTGTTGCCTCAAGAACTACATTCATGCTTGCATATAGTACAATGCTCTGAGATTAATCTATAAATTATGCTTCCTTGTTCAATTGTTAGTCCGCTGCTTTGTTTGTTCCACAGGTGCATCCCATAAGTCTCGTCTGTGAGCTGTTCTAGCTTATGTTCGATCCATCTTCGACGAACTTGTTTAGGCCCCATGAAGAATCCATCAACATGACTCCAGTATACGGGATAAAATGCCATAGGAGGCAAAATTGTAAAATTGTAGTCTTGAGCTGTTGTCAAATCAGAAACTACTCTTGAGACTAGGTATGGTCCATTATATCCCCATTTGTTGCCATTAAAATTTAATGCAAATTCCTCTATGAACTTGTAGAGAAGTGGATGATCCTTGTCAAAGATTAGAACTGCATTGTTTAGCCTTGTCCACTTCCCTACTGGGTTCACACTTTGTGCTCCAATCGAGTTTCTCAACCCCGAGAAATCTTTCAAAACTATGAAATCTGTGTCCAAGTAAATTCCACCATACTTGTAGAGAACTGCTAATCTGATAAGGTTAGATAGGTTTTGCGCCAATGGAATTTCTCCAGGATCCTTGGTACCACTCTTCATATCATCAAACCATGACTCTGCTGGTGTATCCTTGAACAATTGAGGCAAGTCCGGAGTTACTGCAAGAACCTTAAATCCTCTATCAACTAAAGGTTTTAGAATCCCTAGTCCAGGAGAAGAATCCATCGTTCTTGATATGATCATCAAGCATCCATTAGGATGAGCTTTAAAAAGACTGTCCATGGTTAGAAACTCTCTCTCTCCAAACAAACTTATCGGGGCAATCCATGTCATGAAAAACTGTATTCTGCATTGATTCTCTCCCAAAAACTCCTCAACTCGATTTTCAAACTCCATTGACACTGGAGTAGACTTCAAAAACTCAAACTGAGGCAAATTTTTCTTGAACCAGGCCATTCTTTCTTGCAAGGTTACATTGATAGGAGGCACCAAATTACCATAATCTTCCACATGAACTTCCTCTTCATCAGTTACTCGTTTCTCGTAGGGTCTATATCGAACTTCAGTATCACCCAACTCTAATGGAAGTCTTGTGCGATGACTTTGCAGCTCTGGTTGAAGATAATTTTTACAAGTTAAATTGACTGTAAAAATAAGAACTAAACAGGTTGCGACAAAGGTAAAATTTCGAAAAATATCGGGTTTGGTTCTGCGAGTTTCAAACATCTTTGAAGAACTTCCAACTTGAAGAAGATTGATCATAAAGTGATTAATACGCAACATGGAAAACAGCGGGGCGGAGGTCACTATATGATTAGGATTTATATGATTAGGAGTTCTAAAGCATTGTTAACTCAGTAATTCTTGTTGAACTCTGCATTGCCGTCAAAACTTCCAAAATTTACCAATTGTATTTTTGATTTTATACTTATAATTTTATAATTACTAGCGATAAGTGCATGCAGTCCTTGTAAAATACAAATTTAACTCGTCTAGTTCTATTGTATTTCTCCTCGGTATCCTGATTCTCAACTCACTCATAAACAATATACTTTATTTTATTCCTATTATTTATTTTAGGGAAATTCTCAATGATACACTTGTAAAATTGGTTTTTCTAAATGGTACACAAAATGTTATTAACTTTCATTTAGTACCCTTATACTAATATATCATTATTAGCCATACTCCTCCCGTCACTTATCCATTAATCAAACGTTTGGTACCCTAAATTAACCTTAAAATAATAAAAAAAAAATAATCTAAAACGTTTAATAATTCTAATTAACCTTAAATTTAAAATGAAAATTATTTTAAAAATCAAAACAAATATCTATTTACACGGTTATAAGTCATGTCAGGTTAAAATAAGATTAAAGAAATTGGAAAAATTAGAAATTAGCGAATTAGGGTTTACCACCGTCTTCCACGAAGTAACGAAGAATCTATAAACGAGTGAATCCTCTCGATCTTTCTTTCGTCTCCAATTGAGATATACATCATTTATCTGCTATTTCACGTTCCTTAGTCGTGTATATGTAGATATATACACATACATATTTACGATTAAGGAAAGTATACATGTGTGGATGCATGTGTATCTATGTGTGTTCGTATATCATGTCTAATATGCCTTTGTGTGTGTACTGATATATGTATATATGTATTTTATTGATTTCAATTTCCTTGATCGTATATATGTATGTCTAGGGGTGTACACGGATCGGTAAAATCGACCAACCCGATCCAAACCGACCTCATTTCGTCTGATCCAATCCGAATATTTTTAAATCGATATATATTTGGATTGAAAAAATATAAACCCGATTTAAATGGTTTGGGTATGGGTTTTGATTTTTTTAAACCGAACCAACCCAACCCGATTAAAAATAATAAATTTAATTAAAATATATGATAATAATTAATCATGCTACCAATACATTACTCTTGGTTTAGATTATTGATTCATTTTATACATAGGACAAAGATAGGCTGCAAGAAGTCCTGCTGCTGCACTTGGTTTATTCCCGGTCTGAAGTTTACAATATCATGCTAACGACTAACAAGACTAGTAAAGCCCAATTAACAAGAGATGCCAGAAACCTAGCGGTTTCCCGTAAATTCAGTGGTAACATTTACAATATCCCATTTAATAAAAATTAGAACCAGAGTGAAGAGTGAAGAGTCGCAAAGAAACTCGGAAACTAGAACACCGTCGGTAGTATACTTTGATCGGTTAACATCTTTATTATTGATTGAACTCCTACTTATTTAATATAAAGGATTGAGCTCACCTTATTTGTCGTCTTTTAGTGTGTTTTAACTTAAAGATTTGAGATTTACTGTATTTGAGATGGATATATAATATTTTGCTGACTTTCATTTTCGGTTTATTAAATTAGTACTTGCTGTTTGATAAAAAATTTATATATTTATTAACCCGATCAATCCAACCCGAACCGATCCAAACCGAACCGATCCAAACCGAACCATACTAGATGGGTTGGATTATGAATTTGATTTTTATGGGTTGGGTTGAAAATTTGCGAACCCGATTTAATTGAGTTTGGTTGTTAAAATCTCGTAACTCGCCCAACCCAAACCGTGTACACCCCTATGTATGTCTATTGATATATGTATATATATATATATATATATATATATATATATATATATACGCAGGGTGTCATTCCAGAGATAAATTCTTATATAGAGTCCGGTAGATAGAGAACCATTACATAAATATTTATAATACATATTTTTTATTAGATATGATTATAAATTTCAATTATTAAATCAAAAAACGAAATTAAACTCTTTTTTTAAAAAAAATAATTGAAAATTAGTCAAATAGTCTAAAGTGATTCCAGCAGAATCAAATCTATCCAAAATGATTTTACAGCAGGATCAAATTTTAAATGTTAAATTTTTTATAAAGTTTGTATATGCTAATATTCTACGTTAGAATCAGATTATATATTTTATGTAAAAATAAAATAAAATTATTTATGAGATTCTATAATAGAATATATGATTCTCCCCGATTCTCTATATAATATGATTCTCATGGCCTATATATATGTATATTATCTTCATGTTGCTGTTATATTATCTCCGGGTATTGTCATTTGAAACTGTTTATGGGTAAACAAACGTTTCGGGGAGTGACGGAAGGGGTATAGTTAAGAATTGTGTATTAGTATAAGGATACCAAATAGAAGTCAATAATATATTGTGTACCATTCAGAAAAGCCAAATCTACGAGTGTATCATTGAGAATTTCCCTTTATTTTATAATAATTAACGTTTGTAGTTATTAAAAAGTAAATATTAATTGTCCATTTAAATATTTAATCTCAAGACCAATTGTACCAAGGAATAGGTTATTTTATCTAGTAACTTTTAACTTCTTTTATTTATTTCAATATAATCGATTTTTGAATAGTCAGTCAGTTATTTGAGGGCGAGGGACATGTTTTTCTTCTGTCGATCAAAAAATATCTCAGAAGATATTACGTTATTTGATTCTCCCTGACTGCATTTTGATATATAAACGGGTAAACCAGATAGAATTTGGTATTATCGATGGATATACAATTTACTTCGATCCAATTAGAATTATCGAACCAAAATTTTGAATTTAAATATGTTGTAATCATTCTTTTGCCGAAATTCAAATCCTCAAGCTTGATTACCAGGGACGGGGTGATATTTCATGATTTCCGTTGTTCAAGTGCTGGGGCAGAGGGAATAATGGGCTGACAAATCAACGAAAAAATTACAAAAAATATTAATTTTTATTTATAAAATTAACAAAAATAACCATTCCGGAAAAAAATTACCAATTTTTTTTTTGTATACTCCACTGTTGGATATTCCATCAGATAAAATTGACCAAATTTTTAAAAATTCATATTTTTATTAATTTTGTATAAAAAAAAAGGTTAAAGCTGTTTTTCACCCTCAGAGAACCAGCCCATGAACTGTTACTCCCAATGTACTACCAAAATTATTATCAATTTCCCTTTCAATTTAGCATGTTCAATCGGGGGATAAAAGAAAAACCCCAAAAAAGGGAGAATACTCAAAGATAAGAAAAATCTAGCAAGCACCTAGTCCACCGCCCAAAGGAGTTGTGATTTATTTCTAGAATTTGGTTGTAGGCAGAAAATTGCTGAAACGACAGGGAAAAACTTGCTGTATCTCACAAAATGTACGTGAAAACTGAAAAGAGGTAACAATGTATATAAAATTGACCATTTTAGAACCTTCATATATACAGTATCAACTCAAAATTATGGGGTAATACATTCAAAACCCCAATATTCCAAGAGGATACTTTTTTTTTTCTTTCAAGTGGAATTTTTTGATAGAGAAGACTACTTTCCCTACCTCAGTGAAATCCAACGCTCGCTTGGAAGAAAAGAACATTTATCCGAAACTTAATTACTGCTTGGAAGATATGAAACCTCTAATTATCTGAACCTTAATTTATATAATATTACTCTCCTAGTCTCTTGGCATAAAAATTTTAGCTACATAAACTTGTTTCACTGCACTTTCTTTCTTGCTCATTCCTCCGGTAAGCGTCGCCTGATTTCCACAGTATTTTATCCTTGATTCTCTCCCTTGAATTAGATTCTAATAACCTGAAAAGAGCCAGAGTTCAATATAAGAATCCTTCTAATAGTACCTACAAGGCGAAGGTTTAAATGGTAACACCGTCATAGAGTACATGTCTACAGGTTTACAAAGGTTCAAATGGTAACCCCATCATAGAGTGCACGTCTCTAGGTTTACGAAAAACTACATCTTTCGAGATGCATGAACAAATGTACTACCATAGACATGCATCAAAAATAATAAAAAAAGGTAACACGAAGTTTAAATTGAAGGAGACATTATGCACAAGGCCTGTGTTCTAAATTCTAATTGAAGCACCTGTTGGTTCATTTTACATCTACATGAGGGAAGCTTATTATTTCATCCCTGACATTAACCCTGACGAGAAGTAGGTAGTAGCACTGAAGATTAGAACATTAGGAAAAATATTTAGAAGATACCAAGACGAATCGGAAAGATTCAAGCAGATAACACAGAGAAAGGAAATGGATCAGATGATAAAAGAGAGCACTATAGATGTTGGTGTACTATAGCAACTCAATTTTAGAAACTACTCTAGCTGAGATATTAATAGCACGACTCATCATGTACCACAACTCGTACAGAGTACAGCTATAACTAATCTCGCAGATATATAGCATATAGCAATGGCAAAAGTACACCTCGTGGAACTACATTAAATCTCAAAGAATCAGGATTACAACTTTTTCTTACCCTCTTAAAACCCAAACTTATTAGTGTAGAGATGACGGGGCAACTGCCTTTTCCTTTCCCACTAGATTATATAACATTGTGGAAATTACAGTACCAACCTCCCAATCTCTCCAATTTTTTGATAGCTCACCAGCACATATGATAACTGACCAGATAAAACAATATCCAATTCCTCCCTCCAAATTATTTGATGTTAGAAACTTGGCACTTAAACAACTCTAGCTGAACTGTTAATAGCACTATTTATCATGTGATCAACCCAAATCTTAAAGAGAAACTTGCAGCTATAACTACTCTTTGCTTAGATATAACAATAGCAAAAGGAAACCTCGTGAAACTACTTCTAATCTCAACGAATCAGGATTACAATCAATTCTTATCCTTTTAAAACTTTGACTTAATAGTATAGAGATCATGGGGGCAACTATATGCTCCTTTCCATATAACATGGAGGAACTTACCAGCCTTCCGATCTCTCCATTTAATTCATCACTCACCAACTTATGATAACTGACCAGAAATACGATAATCGTTTCCTCCTCACCACCAGGGACAGCAGGGACGAAGCCGGACCTGGTCTGGTGTGAGCCTGACACCAACACCTCAAATTGTTGTAATATAATACTACTTCCAAAAAGTATATTTATTATCAATTTTAGTAGGAACCTTTCTTTCCATGTATTCTATTTAAGCAATAATGAAACCCACTCGTTTTATGCACTAATTTCATTCCTTCTTGTTGGTTTTAATTAACTACTTTGATTCTAAAATAAATTTAAAATATTTCTTTTTACCTTATTTTGCTTGCAAGTCATGCTAAGAAACTTTGGAGTTGGGAGTGAGTTTCATTGGAAAAAAATTGTATCAAGTTCGGCTCTTTTTAAGACCCCGGGTTAGAAAAATCCTAGCTTCGCCACCCCCGCTCCCCAAAAAAGCTGAAAGAAGATACCAGAACACTTCATCGCTCTTACCTGGGTGAACAGGCATGCTTTCGCACATGCTGCTGATTTACCTCATCAGAGCAAAAACTTCCAGGTGCCATTTCAACCGCCTGCAAAATGTAAATACACATGCTATTGATTATTGAGTACTGCGAAAGAAAATTAAAATGGAAGCACCGAGTGGTAAGGGATTATTATTATATTTTAAATGTTGAGCAAAATATAACCAACTTTAGAAAGTAAAAAGAGGAAGAGAAAGCAAGGCAACTGTCCTCGTCCTCAGATGAATGTCTTGAAGATAAAGAAGAAAAACTTCAATAGATTTGAAGTAGAATAATGGAAGGGCAAAAGTTAATCCACAAGGAAATTGTACCTGGGGTTGATTCTTATATGAACAGCAGTTTTGCTTTCGGATGAACCAACCCCATCCCCCCCCCCCCCCCCCCCCAACCCAACTGAAAACAAAAACACAAAACCAATAGACTTAAGGTATAGCATGTCACTGCCATCTACTTGTGAAAATGAATGACAAAGAACTTGGCTGACGAATGCATTTAAAAGATGGTAATCCTTGGCGGACATTCGATACAATTAGCAAATTCATGCAGTTACGCATTCAATCAAGAAGATAGAAAAGAAAGCTGTAAAGTCAATCACAAAGGAATACTTGGATAAGGGGTAGGTATTAGGGACATACCACCAAATCCTTACCAATAAACAGGAAGAGGCCTGCCAAAAAGACAGCTATGACAATGAGAATGGCGTTCCCATCACATTTCCATGTTCTTGCTTTCAGATCTTGGTGCAATCCAAATCCAGGTAAGGAAGTGGTATTTTCAAGAAAACCACTAGTCCTTATCTGGCCCCACATACCCGTTATCCAAGCATAGCCTACGTTTTTGAACAAAGAAATCAGATCATGCATGGGCAGCAGCATCACCATTTCGCACCTCGGAAGTGCTTTCCTTCGCCAATGATGCACCATTCACGAGCTGCTCTGATTCAGGACTGACTGTGTCCCACAAAAACCCTCTTTCAACTCCATTAGAGAGCTTATTTGAAGTTCTGTCTACAGCTCTTGAACTAGGGGCAACATGCGAAATGTACTTATCTACAGGAAACATAAAAACGTAACACAATTGTTAACATATGAACCCCAAATATAACATACAGCAATAAGAGCTATCAAATCCTCTATTGTATATTCCACCAATGTGCACGTCAAACCAAGTAAAGTTGTTCATTAACTCTAAGAAGTACGATTAGTAGAACAAAAAAGGTAACAAAGGCAATCAATAATTGAATACAATTTTTCTTATGTATAAAATTTATTTAAATTTTCTAATGATATGTCCTTAACTTTTGTAACATAATATTAATCTGTCTGTGAATGTCATCAATATATTAATAGCATGTGTGGAAACTTGGATTTCATTTGAAATTCTGGAATTGGTCTAATCACCAAAAGAATTTGGATTTGGATTACATTTCAATTCTATACATTCAAATATTATTACAAATTTGAGAATTTGAAATGACAACTCAATTTATGTCATTTAAAATCCATCATTTGAAAAGAATTACATGTTCCTAAACACAATTTTAATGTATTTCTAGGTTGGGAATAATATATAGTATTCATTTAATCAAATGCAAGTTCTTGAAAGTTACCTAAAAATGCATTTAGCATATATCAGCTTAGCTAGCCAAGCAGAGGCTGAATTTCTAAAAGAATGACTACCGATACACAATCAAGGCAGAAATAAAATGTGTGTGGAAGTTTACATCAAATATTCATATACATAAAATTTGTTGTGCATGCAGGGTGGGTCTGTATGCAATTTTAGGTACTCAAAGGATAATTAGCAAAAGAATAGCACACTATTAGTGAGCGACTTTCTGGTTTTGCAAATCAAATTTCTTCTCTTTGTCTTCACTTCTGGTAAAATCTCCTGATCCACTGATAAATGTTAATTTTACTAGTGATACAGATACTTGATCTCTAAGCTGATTTTGTAAGTTGAAAAACGACCACCTCTATCCCATACTCTATTACCTGGACTTTCTAGTTAGCCTCGAGTACCTATTCTCCTATATGACATGCAGATTGTCTCAGTGATGCACGGTTCGCGGGTCGACCCCTGGATCCGCGATCCAATTCGTGCGTACCGGAACACGGTTCGATGATGATCCAGTTCACTCCGGAGCGTGACCCAGTTCGTCAGTTCCGGCGAACCATCTCAACACCGATGAATCACGTTAAAAAGACACAAATAAGAACAAAGAAAAGTAGAAAAAAGAAGCTTCAACTGATTTGAATGGGCAGCAGATTTGTGAATATTTAAGAGAAAAGGACTGGAATAATGGAGGAGAGGAAGACGAAGAAGATGGTAGAAATTAGAATGGCAGATGGCTCCTCGTTTTTTGCAACTGGCGGCCGTGGGAAGATGTAAATATACAGTTGTACATCACTTTTCAATTGTGTACCGTATAATTCTATGTTAAAAAAATTGTTTTACATTAAGTGTAATATAAAATTTTGTTACATTAAAACATGTACCCATATTAATCGTAATTGAGGATTGAAATTGGAAAATGATTCGGTGAATAATTTAAATTTGGTAGTTCCATGATTTGATTTTTGATTTTTGTTATCAATTGATTTATGTTGATTAGATTATTAGAATTAATCAATATTGATAGAATTTTTTTTTCCTTTTATCTTTTTATGAGGAGTAATGCTAGAAAATGAAAAAAATTCAAAAAAAAATGTGCAATGTCAATCTTGACTTAACATGTGAAATTTTAATAGAAAATTTTATATATATGCGCACGAATTTTATTGTTTTATTATTTCAACCAATTAAAAGCAGACAAATGTTATTTTGTACATTTTTTTAATTTTTTTTTGATTTTCTAACATTTTGATTTTATTAATGATTCTTAAATTAGGGGTAAGTTTTTAAAATTAGTCAACAAGATCCACTAAATTAAAATTTTAACCTGGTGTATAAAATTTTAACATATTTAATTTTGTTAAATAAACAGTGATTCACGTAAATGTTTCTATCACGGTTTAAATTCAACTACCCTATTCGAGTAATTGAAAAATATATAAACAAACATATCATATTACACTGGTTTATAAAAATTTTAAAATAATTAATTAAATTCATAAACTCTCGTAAGTGTGTTAATAAACGAACTCATAAACAGTTATCTAGGTAAATGTTTCTATCATAGTTTAAATTGAGCTACTCTATTTGATTAAATTAAGAAATATATTAACAAACGTATCATATTGCATAGGTTTGAACATTGTGATTGTATTGAATCAGATATTATGTTCTGAAATTTTAAGTATTTATCTTCTGAAAATTCAACATGTTTTTGAAATTTTTTCAATATTTATGTATAATGTTTAATAGAAAAAAGAATATAAAAGGGGTCATCATTTCGACCCACGTACCCGATTCGTGAATTGTCGTACCCGATTCATGAAAACTAACGTCTACGTACCCGAATTCATATCGCGTACCCGAATGACCCGTGAACCGTGCAACACAAGTGTACTAAACTACCAGTTTTTTGTTCATGAAAAGACTACTAAAGAACTAAAACAACATATAAATCTCTTATCCCTACAAAACTTGAAGGTTGATTGAAAAAGAAAAAAAAAATACCGGCAAGGTTGCGAAGGGCATTTCCAGCAGCCTGTTGCTGAGCATCCTTCCTAGTCTTGCCCATCCCGAGACCAATTTTCTCACCAGTAAACAAGACCTACACCAAGTAGTTGACACATATAGAGCTCAGGGGTGAGACTAGCTATAAAAGTTACTACTTTTAACATGCAAAAAATACGTTGCACTTTCATTGCAGTTGCATGGGCAACTTTGCATGAAGTGATACAGAACAAGATAAAAAAATTCAGGTATCCTGAACAACTCTGAGTCCCCAGTAATACTGCTAAACATATTTTTTTGCAATTTATATATCTTAATACACTAAGAAGCAAGCAAACCAAAGTTCCTTTAACATTTTTTTAAGAAGTAATTCAATTCCAGATATATTCATAAAGCGCAACATCAACTCTAATGAAGCATTCCTATGGTACTACACGACTGATACATGCTCTAATAGCTAAATCTACAATCCTCTGTTTTTGACTCATAAATGAAGAATTGTTTGATATCATACTTATATTTATATGCACAGATACTATCTAGTAACAAGCAATCCTGTTGCACATTGAATCAAATAGCTGGAACACCACAAAACTCGAGAAGCTTTAATAGCCAAGTAGGAGGAATTGTGACCCTCTCTTCAATGATATTTCATTCAATTGTAACAAAAACAAGGGAACGAATCACTAAATCATATATCTTGGCAGGCAGCAGGCTAACTACCCTCCTGACATCAAACACTGAGCACAAAACTAAAGGAGAAAGCATAAAATATGTAAAACCAAATCCTTATAACCAACCCACCTTAAGTGAAAAAACATATATGAATCATTATGTACGAGTTTAAACAGGGTATCATGCTTCACTAACCTCAAAAGAAAATTGTAGATTCTCGCTGGTGCTTAAAACAGGCCTGAACTCGACCTACATTTATAGATAAAATATAATGAACTTCAAAAGCAAAGATGCAAACCACCAGACACACCAAAATATATTGGCATCACATACCTTCGAGTTGCATCTCTCTCCAATTTCTTGTAGCACTTCAATGTAAAAAGGTGGTGGCAAGTTTTGCTTCATACCTTCAGCTTGAAGTTCTTGGACATTAAAGGATGAAGAATTCCAAGAAACTATAAAAAAGTAAACGGGGGATTTCAGAAATCAGAGAGACAGAAACAAAGATCCATCCAATAGAAATGTATTGATCATAACTTTATAACAATGAACCTCAGGAGTGGTACATTCAGAGTATCACTAAAAAATTATGTGCCTTGGTATCATTATTCATCATTTTTGCATAAAAAGACAGAATGGGATTTTGAGGATAACATAAATTGAATCAGGAATCATTTGGTTGTGATTAACACCATGGGAAATCATAAAAAGATATATATTAGCAATCACAGAACTAAAATGCAAACCATGATTTCTCAATGAATAAACCAGAAAAATGAACTGATCTGAAACCAAAACGACATTGGATGCGAATTCCGAAGCATCTCATATTTTGATCACTACATCTCAATGACGACCCATTTTTTATATTAGAGATGGACTGGCATATTTCC
Source organism: Heracleum sosnowskyi (assembly GCA_030848705.1). Taxonomy (NCBI): domain Eukaryota; kingdom Viridiplantae; phylum Streptophyta; class Magnoliopsida; order Apiales; family Apiaceae; genus Heracleum; species Heracleum sosnowskyi. The sequence continues at coordinate 726,788 of CM061240.1, read as the reverse complement.
TACTACTAACTTGCATACATTTAGAAAATGAGAAACTGCTCCTAAAAGCTAAACCTGTAGACCATGTAGTCAGTTAATTGCAACAATTAAGTAAGCTCAGAGACCTGATGATGGGATTGTTGATAAAAGATTTTGTTTCTGCAATTCATGTCCATGATATGCCTGCAAACAGATAAAATTCAACAAGCAGTTATATTGCTGAAAGTAAGATGCTACACTAGTACACACTGAAACATATGAATGCGACATATATATTCACATTATAGGAGTGGTTTTAAAAATACAAACCTCTTCACTCTTTGGCAAGTGTGATGCAAAATCCACAGCAAACGCTTGCGGTCTATCAGGGTTGGATAAATCAGATCCTCGAACAATTTCTGGAGGTTGATTTTCAAAACGTCTTTTTTTTGCGTCTTCCTCTGCTAATCGACCTCCCACTGGTTGCATTCCAAGTACAGATTGTTGCCCAGGTAATCTTGACAGCAAAGGAGGATCTCCCGAGTCTCTGTAACGTAAATCTTGTCTCTGGTTCATCATGGGGATGCTTTTCTTCACATCAGAACTGGAATCTGAAAGGCTAATATCTCGCCTAGAAGGAACTCCAAGCAAACTGGGTTCTGAAAATATATCAGGAGTTACAAGAATCATGAGAAGACTGAGTAATTCATACACCAGCTATAATATGCAACTCATGTCAAATCCAGGAAAGATATAGCTTAAGATGCATACTCTCTGAAGGTCCCAAAAATGCAGGTCCTAGACCATTAGGAGTAGTTACAGTAGAATGCTGCGAGACGTCAGCTCTCCATTCAGAATTAGTTGCCATCGGATAAATAGCTGAGTTTACATTAGCCTTCTCATCCTAAATACAATATGAAAATAAGAAAGAAAACACTACTATTAAAACATTAAACGAACTAGAGATATTAGTATAATTTTGATTACTGATGAAAACATAAGGTGTGCATGGTTGTCATAGCAACAAAGTACATGTGAAAAACAGAATTTCAACTAGCACCCCTTTACCCTATTTTGGATATTTGGGGGAAGGAATAATTAGTACATGAAAGAACATGAATTTCGGAGTAAAGTTTGTATTTCAGGAAGCTTACCATTGAGTTTAATCTCTGCGCAGTTTCAGGACCGTTCATTCCCTCAGCCATAGGCGGATTCAGATTGTTGTACGGTACAAAGCTTGCATCCTAATAACAATAAACACCACACATACACTAAGAAATAAAAACTTCATTGAGAGACTGAAAATCCAGTAACACAAATGGCGTACCTCTGGCATCAAGTAATTGCTCACATCAGGGGCCGAAGGTAAATTTACAACTTCATCTTCATAAAATATTTCAGAGACACTTCTTAGCAGATTCTCATCGAACTCTCTGCATGGCACATCAAACATGTGAATATTGCATGTGTAATTAAGGTCAAAAATGATAATCACAGATTCCCCCAAACCAACGGCTATATGTGCCAGCAAACTAATATAAGGGAGTCTTAAGATATAATGGCAGAACTTACTTAAAAAAACCACCTCTAACATTGCATGCAACATTTCTTGCCACACATAAAACTGGAACCACATTCGCAGTCTGCCCAATATATATTAAGTTATTAGTAATGCAATGGGTTAAAAAAATATTATATGAAGAATTTCATAGAAGTACAGAGGTACGAAATCAAGGCATAATACCTCTGCCTGTGGAGCATAATAAGGAGCAAATGCAGGAACCACGTGAACTCGAGGTTGATCCTTGTCATCCCAAACTTTTAAGCGGTCATCAATGACCATCGCCATCTTCGGATGGCAATTTCCATCTTGAAATACATTAAGCAAAGACTTTCTAGCACCTATCAAGTTAAGAATGAAATAGATTGCGATAAAACATACAAAATAACATCAAAAATGTTAAGTACATGGAAATATAAGAACTTAATAATCATCAACCATAATAGATGTAATAATACAACTCTGGTCAAGTGGCCTCTAAAAAGTATCATATCATATTGACCTTACAAATGAAGCGCTCAAATATGTGTATGCGTCTATATATGTAGAGATAGATATAGAGATAGAAATAAAGTGAGGGTAAGAAAAATACAGAAAAGCAATAAATTAGTTTCCAACAAGTTCAAAGTTCTAGAAACACGCCTAATCATCTCCATATATCATAGTGCTTACCAGATTTGACACACACAACACGGTCCAATAACTGTTTTGAAGTAATCAGATGTGCATCTGGGTCTAACAACCTCCACATCTCCAATGCATAATCTCTTTCCGCCATGGTACAAACGTAAACTTCAAATCTTTTTCGCCCTTTTGCAATTAAATAACTTCTCAATTCATCCCAAGCAGGCCTTAACCTAACAAGCACACTAGTATCACGCACCTGCAAAACAAATCAACAAGCCACAATTCAGAAATATAGACCTTATGCTCCTGAAAATAACAACATAACTTATGGAGTAACATTCACAGAAAGAAACTTATACCATAGCAGTGCATCACAAAGTGCAAGGTTATGACAAATATTAATCATTACATAAATTAAACGGTAACTGAGATAGGATATTACTACAAGTTTCATATGATATACGTTCACCCAAAAAGGTGGTGGGGACTATGATCGATGATTCCACTAAATGCGAAGAAATGTTGTGAAATGGAAGTGCATGCAAGTTTGATATGACAAGTTCATAAGATCGGTTGGTAGTGAAGGGTTCTACCACTTACACTCGTAATCAGTTCTAATCATACCATTTAATGTCACGCTTCTTGAATAACAAATGGAGCTAACTATTTTCATCAACTACGTGGCCAAATGAAGTCCTGTTAGTGTTACATCTAACCCGCCATATCAAAATAATAGTTAGTACTCTCCTAGGTGAAGAGGAACATGACTGAAATTAAAAGGTAGTAAATAGCTTACTTATATATGTAGGCTAGAAATTAGTGTATTTACATATAAGTTTTACGTGGGGCTAGTAATTTATTATATTTGTAACTCATTTATAATAAGCCCAACTGTCACGGGTCTTAGTCCATTTAGGTTTTTTCTGATAGGGTTTCAATTGCCTATATAAGCATTGTTATCCCCACAATTTTATTAGACTTGATCGTCAGAATATTACTGAATAATGAACTGGGTCTCGTATATAGGTTGTGATCCAACTTTCTCCCCACTGCAGTTTGAAACCCCTGGGGTAGTGATTCTTCCGCAGTTTAATCACCCAAATTTATGATATTCTCGTTTTTATATAACATCTTCTATAGTCTGTCCTGCATCACTAGGACACATGCATATGATCAAAATTTATATTTATTTATCCACGGGATATTTTACCAAAAGACGGAAATAACTACATCTTTGGTGGCACATTAAGTGCATCATTGGTGGTAAAATGATGCACGGAAGAGTGATTCCATCAGGTGCATATGGACAACAATAAATTATCAAAGTCCAAACTAACTAATAAGTTTTAGATGGATTTATAAGATATCACAAGATTTCATACAACTTGGCAATTCTTTAACATTGTAAGATGTTGTCACATCATCTAAACTGGACTCCACTTAAGATTTCTATGTGTGATCCAGAAGTTCAGCAATCTGAAACATGCGATATAGACGGAAATTACCAAAGCAAAATGATTTTCATCAAATCAATGCATAATAAGGCAAAAAAGTCATAATCAATCATGTTAATTTGGAACAGAACATAAGCAAATACTAGCAAATTGCACAATTAATCACATTAAACAAGAAAATGTCTACAAAGTGTTCTGACCTCTGGGTTTATTCGGGTTAACACTATATTCCTTTCTGGCATTCTAATAACAGGACGAACAACGCGAGGGTGACTTTCCAACACCTTTGGAACCTCCTCTGATTGAACTGTATACACCTTTCCATTATCAACAACAGAATCATTATCCTTATATTGCTTCAGAAAAGCTCGATCCTCTATATACCTCTTCATCTCAGCAGTCATCCCTGCTACCCTAACATGATCAGGTTCCCTAGAAATCCAACTCCGTAAAACCTCAATCCTATCCTCAAACGACTTCATTGTATTTGCAACAATAAGCGTCTCATCAAGATCAAACACAATCGACAAACACCGCAAATTCAACATCCCTAAACAAGCATTATACAAACCAGGCCGAACCGAATAACACCAAAAACATGGATAATTCTTCTGTTTACTCAACATTGCAACTAGATGTATCTCTTCCTCTCCCAGTAACACCACAGCAGTCTAAATAAATCAAACAAACTAATCATCACATAAACAAAAGTATATACAAACAAGATAAGTATATGGATGTATTGTTCATAGAAACAAGCTGAGTTATGACAAAGCGAATGAGGGTGTTCAATACAAAACTGACTACAATATTACATATAAAATATGTATCTATATGCACAAGCGTATAATTGAGACCATTTGTTCATAAAAACAAGTCGAGCAAAGACAAAGCAAATGAGACTGTTAATTAGAAAACTAAAACAATTATACATACAAATTATGTATCTTACTTAGAAGAAGCATAGGTAAGACCTTCCGTTTATTGAAACAAGTCCAGCGATGATTATATGAAATGAATTCGTTCATCACAAAACAATATATACGATTACACACAGTTTCTAAATGTTCACAAGTATAATCGATACCTTCTGTTTATGTAAACAATTCAAGTGAAAACTAAGCATATGAGTCTGTATCTAAACACACAAAAGTAAAACTCGAGCAGCAATTAAGCAAATGGGGTAGTCAATTACAAAACTAACCACAATTACACACACAAACCACAAAATTAAACGCGTAAAACTACAAATAAGACCTTCTGGTCATGGAAACAAGCAGAGTGAAGACTAAGCATATGAGGCTGCATCTAAATACACAAAAGTATAATTCGAACTTCCACTAAGCAAATGAGGCAGTCAATTACAAAACTAAACACAACTACACACACAACCACGAAATTAAACGTGTAAAACTACAAATTAGACCTTCTGGTCATGGAAACAAGCAGAGTGAAGACTAAGCATATGAGGCTGCATCTAAATGCGCAAAAGTATAATTCGAACTTCCACTAAGCAAATGAGGCAGTCAATTACAAAACTAAACACAATTACACATACAAAACACTAAATTAAACGCATAAAACTACAAATTAGACCTTCCATTCACGGAAACAAGTGGAGTGAAGACTAAGCATACGAGGCTATATCCAAATGCGCAAAAGTATATATATAAGCAAATGAGGCAGTCAATTACAAAACTAAACACAATTACACATACAAAACACGAAATTAAACGCGTAAAACTACAAATTAGACCTTCTGTTCATGGAAACAAGTGGAGTGAAGACTAAGCAAATGCGGCTGTTCATTATTCGACTTGGATTCGAGCTTACACCGAACTGAAAACGGAGAAATCGTCTGCAAAACAGAAATAGGCAAGCACCGTTCGCTCCGAGGCGACAAGTGATGTATCCGAATCTCATTATTCGGAAACCGAAAGCTCTGATCCTTCACCGGAATAGCTTCTAGTTCTCCTAAACAACAATCTCCATCATATACCACTGATTTAAACCCTAAAAAGCTCATAATTTCAAAATCAAATCGAATCAACGGCTGTAATTGAACGAATCTTCTTGAAATTTGATGAAAAATTAGATGAAAATGACTTGTGATATCACATTTAAACACTCCACAACTTTCTCTCTCTAGAACTTGTGTTTCTCTCTCTAAAACCTCCTATTTCTCTCTCCCTCTTCTGTAGCGGTTTGAAACAATGAGAGTGCTGGTCTTTATATATAGAGGCCAGAGGGGTCGTGTTTAGAAATACCCTTGGTTTTTGATTTAATTACGAGGAAACCTAACTGTGTGTATTGAAGTTTTAAAGAGATTGTAGGGGTAAAATATAGAAAATGTCATGACATAAGTGAGGTGCGATACGGACGAAATCGCCTGCGGTGGGGCGCATGGTAAATATTGTGGTCTAGTATTTTAAGCCGTTGGATCATCAACTTATTGGGATGTTCACTGATGCAGAAATGTGCGTTTGTAGGGTAATATTTCCTTCTAAAAAAGTCGAATATTTATTTTTACTGGTGAAAAAATGAGCATAACTTTTACTGGTATTGTTTGGGCCAGTCTTCTCACACAAAATAGGTGTTCGATTGGGAAATATTTTTTCATTCAGCCAAAGGTCGTGTTCATCGTATATTTTACTCCTTCCGTTCCATTTATAATTTTTCAAGCACGTATTTTAAGGATTATATAAAGTATAGTTCTATAATTTATTTTTCAGAAACAAAAAAAAATTAAAAATAATTTATGAAAGTATATTTTATAGGAACCTTAAAATACGTGCGAGCCCCGTCTTTCAATGTATACAATCAAGTGGGACGAATGGAGTATTATTTTAGAGTGAGATAAATTATATTTAAATTTTTTGCTTATTTGGTTTTTAAAATTTTAAAATGCACATTTAAAAATATTTGATCACACGCAGTATACATATACAATTCAGCAACGTTTAGAGATATAAATTGTTATAGAAACTATCGTATTTCATAAATACGTCCAAAAAAACTTACGGTTAAACCTCAATAAATGAATATTCTTTGGATCATAAAATTTTATTCATTTATCGAGGTTAAAAATGTATTATCTATATTATGTCGAAACCGAAAAAAATTATTCATTTAACAAAGTTATTCGTTTATCGAATATTCATTTATCGAGGTTCTCCTGTATTACTAGACGTGATAGTTTTGACTTTTGACATATAATTGAACAAATTTTTCTTTCAAAACACGAACATATCTTATTTACGTTATTTTAATAACACAAACCGAAGACATTTAGTATATCTATGAATCTCATCTTGGAAGTATTGTGGTACTGGTAACGCTCTGAAAGCTATCTAAATGGTTCGAGGTTACAGAAGGATTACTCTGTTTCTTGGCTTTGGTTACACTACCTGTATGTTGCGATGTGTAACGCCTGTATACACCAGCTTCTGTTAATAATTTCTCGTTAAGGTTAACCTCTTTCGAAAGCATTTCCAGTACTTGCTTCATGGAAGGCCTTTGGTTTGAAGCAGCTTGAGTGCAAAAGAGAGCTATCTTGATGAAGCGCAACATCTCAGCTGCCGGATATTCTGTAAGATCAGGGTCTACTAAATCCAGGAGCCTTTCTTCTTCTTTAAGCCGCCACGCCTGCAATATGTTACACATCACGCAGAGTTACATCTAGAACTAGCTAGCACATTATTTTTTCTGCTCATTTTTCTCGTAAAATTAAGGAATGTAAAAGCAGTAGCATAATTAGTTACCCATTCCACAAGAACCAAAAGATCCTCCCCGAATGCTGCGGTGCTACTACTTTTGCCACTAACAATTTCTAGTATAAGCACACCAAAACTGTATACATCTGCCTTCTTCGTGAGTTGACCTAACATGGCATATTCAGGAGCCAGGTATCCCCTGAAGAAGCAAAGATGGAAATTTAGGACTTCCAGAACAAAGCTAAATAATGAGAGAGATACGTTAAATTATATCAGGCAGAGGTGTTAAAGAAAATTTAAGCGAGGATGCAAGTATAAAGTACATGCTTCAGAGCTGACTTATCTACTCATAACCAACAGTTTTCTTGCTGCAACAGTACAGCTAACAGTGATGGTATCTAAGGTCACTCGAAGGTTAAAGAAATTCTATTACAGGTAGTTGATGTTAGTTAAATTGTACGACGGGTCACGGGCAATTTTCACTTTTCAGGACATGTTAACAGAAATACTGACTTGCAATGTAGCAAAATGTGCCTACTAATTGGATGCCACCATTACTTACTCTTTTGATGGCATTTAGGAATTGAACACAAGACTCTGGCACACTATCAATCTACAAACAACCAGGAAGAAGATCTGTACATGTTGAGTATCAATTTATATACTATCTTAGTATCTTTAAATACTATCAAATCTTTCATTCTCTTTCCTAAGAAAACATATATTCACGCTCTTATCCATTTGCTTAACTAACATGAATGTCTGTTGTCCTTCCTATCACGTACATCTGGTAAGTCCCGATGACTTCATGTAACATCAACAAATTCCCGATGACTTCATGTAACATTCACAAATCCTCGACGACTTCATGTAATATTTTAAGTCTAGATGCAATCATTCTTATTGATACTCGAGAAGAGAGATCTCTAGTCTCTACACTTCTTTGAAAGTAATATGTTTGGAAGGTATACTAGATTAAAATATAAAAGGAGCAATATTCAAAGGAGTCATGCTTACACTGTTCCAGCCACTCGAGTGCTAATATGGGTGACATTGTCAGGAAAAAGTTTTGCCAACCCAAAATCTCCGATTTTAGGGTGAAAATTTCCGTCCAGAAGTATATTGCTGGCTTTAATATCTCGGTGAACAATTTGCGGGTTAGCTTCTTCATGAAGAAATACAAGACCAGAAGCTGTACCCATACAGATAGTAACCCTCTTAGGCCAATCCAGGTGAACACCTTTACCTTTTGAACCTGATATGTGATGCACAAAAGTTTGTTATGAATTCTATTCGTGATCTTCACTTATACTGTATGTATGTACAGAGAAGTTTGATCTTACGTAGTAAAACGCTAGAAAGGCTATTGTTCTCCAGATATTCATACAACAAGATCCGATTTTTGTCTTCAACGCAACAACCGATCAGTTTAACAAGGTTTGGATGTCTGACAGTTGATATCATACTTATCTCTGTCAAAAACTCTTTGGTCCCTTGTTTGGATTCAGAAGAAAGTATCTTGATAGCAGCACGAGTACCATCTCTCAAAATGCCCTGCATTAAGTGGGGGTGCAGCTGGGTTAGAATCAAGAAATTCAAGATAACGAAAACTCTTATGCATGTTTATGCAATATACATTTAGTATTTGGCGCTGATCATACCCTGTAGACAACTCCAAAACCACCCCCGCCTACTTTGTTTGATGGATGGAAAACACTTGTAGCTGATCTCAAGGAATTGTATGAAAAAAGCTTCACGTTGCTGATACCAATTTCTAATCATGCCGAAAAACATGAAGACATGATCAAGTTAACTTCAATCAAAGACGTGATACTCGTAAAAGTAATCAGAAACCTCCTGATGATAAATTAAACAAGACAAAACAGTGTAACAAGGCAAAAAATTTGACATCAGTAGCAAGACAACAAACAAGTTTAGGTATCAACCGCGTGGAACATTTTGTAGCAACCATTCATCTAAACTAGACCCGGACTGGCCTCGAATATGTACATTTAAGTTGGTTCTCTTTCAAGCAGGGTTGCTATGGTTTCAAACAATAAACCTAAATTTGATATGCACCTACTTCTGTCCTGCCTCGTAAAGTTCACAATTGTAAGTTAACGTATTTAAGGAATATCAATGATAGTTTAAGACTCGAAAGAAGTACATTCATATGACAGACTCTTCAACTTTAAAACACATATGAACTGAAATCAAACACAATTACACAAATCATCCGCTAATATTAGAAGCTAAATTAAAATTGTAAAGCAGCTGTCCAAGAATATGCCACTGAAGGTTAAGATGATCATATGAATCAGAGCAAAAGATAAACAACAAACTTGTCCTGTTGCAAATAATTCATACTCCCTCCTTTTTTTTAGTATTCAGTTGTCAAAGATAAAAAAAGCTTGGCATCATCCTAACATGTCTAAAAATGGAAAAATGCAATCTTTAAAAACAGTAACAGAGCAATAATACATTAAATAAATCATGAATTTAAAGAAATCCAAACCTTCTTCTTGCTCTCTGCTCTTCTTTTCACTTGAATCAAATGCACCAAAACAACAAAACCCCATAGCTTGATACACCTTCACATAAAAAATTTCACCACCTAAAACAAAGTTCTAACCTTTATAAAAACCCTTTGACACCAAAGCTTAAACCTTCAAGCACAAATATACTTGTTTGTGATCATGATCAACACACAGATTTTCAATGAAATCCCACAATCAAAACCATAAATCTTGGTACCCCGGATGAAGTTCTTGAAATATTTTAAAACCAAAGTATAAATGTATAATTGTTTGAAGGAAAACTAAACAAATGGGAGGTGCATACATTATATACACATAACTAATGTTGTGCTGTTGAGGAAGATGATGATGAGAAAGTAGGTGGGCCAAAATATAATGGTTGGATTACAATAAAAATTGACAAAGGTGAGTGAAAATGACTTGTAAACTCTGTTGTTGTGTAGTTTTATTGGCCTGACAAACATAAACTTTTTTGTGCACTTGCATGGGGCTCTAGTGCTTGCTTTGAGGAAGGAGAAAAAGTCCACTCTTGTTTCATTTTTCAAGCTGCATAAATAACAGATTATCATGAACTTTTCTAATTAACAAGGTTTATAATATTAAAATAAATATCTTAAACTATTGAAAAAGTAACCATCACTAGTCACTACTAGATTTGTTCTTGTCAAAACTATAGTAAAACATGGAATTTCAACCATTAAACTTGTACATGTTCATATTTAAAGTAAAGTTTGGTGCATTTCTTGAATATAATTAGGCCTAATCATGAAATTTGAATTAGAGGTGAGACTTCAATTTTTCCTTAAAAAGGCAAAATTCGTTACATTATTATATAAAAAATGTTAGGTACCTTTTCAAATTTTTTCCCAAAAAACGGTTGTTACACATGAATAAATATTAATTTTTTTAATATTGATATATGATCTGACGTGTGTGTATATATATATATATATATTGAGGGCTACTCCAATAAGAACCCTACTATAATGAGAACTGAGAACCCGGTGGCATTTTTATAATAAACTTAAAGTGTCGGGGCAGTCAAAGTTACAACGTACAAATTAAAAAAAAAGGAATTCATATATCATTCTTTTATTTCCATGTTCCACTACCATGACGAGACTCAGCCCTTCGCTTCCCCTTTCGCTGCTACTCACGATTCCCATGACCACCGTCACCCATCTCCCCCACCACATCTCCGAGTAATCACCAAAATTCGTCTCAAATCACAGAAATTATGAACGCAAATCACTAAAGAATTTAAATGATAATCACAAAAGAAACAAATCAGAGCATCTCTCATGAGTCTATCCTTAATCAACATCATAAATCTCCACCACCCCTTCTTCGTTCATCATCATCGATTCAAAACATTTTCACAACATCTACAACCACCACCTCTTTCCTCATAATCATCACTATCATCTACATAATCAAGTCACTTATCTACAATAAAATGATGTCATTTTCAGTAAACACATTGAAACCACTTTAAAAATCATTAAATTCAACAAAAATCACTGAAATTAAATTACAACCCACTGATATCGCCATCATCTACAAATTCAATAAGTTTAACGGTAAATCACTGAAAATTTGAACGCGAATCACCAAATGTTGAATGTAAATCACCAGAACTTTTAAATCAAAAATAGAAATGAAAATACTTCGATACATACATTTTTTTTTTGTAAACAAAAATGTCCATATGCATCATATGCATCAGAATACATCATCATCAGCTTCTTGCTCTAACCAATCAACATCAATTTTGAGTACGACTGAATGATGATGTTAGATCGGAACTCAAATTTCAGATCAAAGATGGATGTGATTGTTAGTGACTGCGGAGGAGAAGGAGATGTCGCCGAAGATGGAGAAGAGAGGTGAAAGAGATGTGAGAATTTTAGATCCGAGAAAATGAGCAAGAGATGTGAAAATATACATTTGCCCTGTGATTTAATATAATTATATTAATTGTGGGGTTGAGATTGATTCTCAGTTCTCACTCTAATTTAGGTTCTCATTTGATCATCTCCCTATATATGTGTCATTGTTTCAAGAGAACCTAGAGAATCGGGGAGAACCATATATTCTATTATAGAATCTCATAAATAATTTGAAATGTTTTTACATAAAATATATAATCTGATTCTAATGTAAAATATTAGCATATACAAATTTTATTAAAAAATTAACATATAAAATTTTTAAAAAAACATTGATTTTAAATTTGATTATGCTGCAGAATCATTTTAGATAGATTTGATTCTGCTGTAAAATCACTTTGGACTATTTGACTAATTTTCGATTATTTTTTTTAAAAAAAGTAGTTTAATTTCATTTTTTGATTTAAAAATTGAAATTTATAATCATATATCTAATAAAAAAATGTGATAAAAGTATATATTATTAATATTTATGTAATGGTTCTCTCCCGGACTCAAGTTATATATATATATATATATATATAAGTTGTCATAGGTTAGATCTTTCACCGAATTTTCTGCACTTGTGCGGCTTGTCCTGTCCTTGCGTCCCTAGCGACCAAGAACAGTCAGCCTAAAACAGAGGTTCTCGCCCAGCAACCTTAAACAACGCAACAGAATACATTTACCAATGATGACTTAGTGTGTGCAGTGTTTAAACATAAACAAACATTCTCAACTACAGGCAAACGCCCAATCTTTTATTGCTCAACTCAATACAAAGGAACCTTACAACTTGAAGCACTCACTTGGCCTCACAAATTACATACAAAAGCACTCACTTGGCTTTCTCTCAATTACAACAGTTTGTGACTCACTTAAGAATGGAGAAGTCAGTGTCGAGTGATGGACTAATGTATGTTGATGTTCAAGTGAATGGACATAAGATGATAACGATGGTTGATACCGGGGCCACAACTTGTATTGTTGCAAAAAGGTGTGTTGAGTTGCTGGGATTAAAGATGAGGCCTAGTATTTGAAGTACAAAGCTGTAAATATGGAGGCACTACAGATTCGGGGCACGTTGGATGTGAGTTTGAAAGTTGGGGCATGACAAGGTAAATATTTGTTCAATGTTATACCTTTAGATGAAATTGATTGTATTCTTGTTATGGACTTTTTGAGGGATGCAAAAGTTGTCACAGGGTCGGATCTTTCATCGAATTTTCTGCACATGCGCGGCCTGCCCTTTGCGTCCCTAGCGATCAAGAACAGTCAGCCTAAAATAGAGGTTCTCGCCCAGCAACCTTAAACAACGCAGCGGAATACAATTACCAATGATGGCTTAGTGTGTGTTGTGTTTAAACATAAACAAACACCCTCAAATACAGGCAAACGCCCAACCTTTTATTTCTCAACTCAATACAAAGGAACCTTACAACTTGAAGCACTCACTTGGCCTCACAAATTACATCACTTGGCCTCACAAATTACATACAAAAGCACTCACTTGGCTTTCTCTCAATTACAATAGTTTGTGACTCACTTGCACAAAACTTTTCATCATCCTATTACAATGTTATATAATACATATATAAAATGCTATCTACAGCCACAACCACGTTTTTCCCTCTTTCATGGGTAGTTACTCTCATCTAAACACTTTCCAGCAGTTGCAAATGACACATGTCAGCCAGCCAACCAATTGTGCAACATGTTGAGTAGTTACTTGCCTCCTCTAGACACCAACAAATACTAGCCGATAACCTGTGCGAAGCACGGATCAAAAATAAAAATTAAATTATTAAAAAAGAAATTTAAAATATTGAGAATAAAAATAATTAATGTTTTATTTAAATATGTACTTGCAGAGAATTTAACATGAAATTAATATGAAAGTCTATAATAAATAAATATTATTTAATTATGTAGATAGAAAGAATCAAATATTTAGTAAAATCAAAGAATTGAAATTAAATAAATAACTAACTTATATAATTATGTAGTTGCAGTGAATCGAACACGAGTTTGGAATGAAACCAATTAATTTAAATATATCGTACTAACCAAAATTTGGCTTTGTACTATTATGTGGCATCGAAAAAGAGTTTTTCTTATCAATAAAGTCCCTGATCCCCAAATAATTTTATTATAATTCTCTTCATTCCCGCCAATCCCCGAGTTGTTTTTATACTTTTCTCTGTTACTATCCTGAACACAAATAACTTCTCAAATTCCCGCCCCGAATGGGGCGGAGAACATAGAAAGATCAACGGAACGGATAAAATACCCATATATAGTTGTTAGAAGTAGGAAAGATATCCAAATTTGGCTTTGTACTATTGTGTTCCAACAAAAAAGAGTTTTCCTTATCAATAAAGTCCTCAATCCCCGAATTATTTTTATATACTTCACTTCGTTCCCGCCACCAATCCCCGAGTTATTTTTATACTTCTCTCTGTTCCTGTCCTGAACACGAATAATTCTCAAATTTTGATTTTATGTTAACATAATTAAAATAAAGTGGGATATCTCATTTTGATTTTATAATAAATATTATTTATATTAATTTAGAATTATGTTAATTATATTAATATAATAATTATATGTTTACCGTTGTATATGGCATATTATATCATTAAGAGTGGGTTTTTAATTTTAATAAAGTAGTAAAGATTAACTTTTAATTAAATAATAAATTTTATTATATTAATTTAGAATTATTTTAATTAAATTAAGATTATTAAGATAATAACTATATGTATACTGCGGTATACATGACATACCATACCATTAAGAGAGGTTCTCCTTTTAATAAAGAGTAAATTATAGATTTTTAATTTAATAATAAGTTTTATTATATTAATTTATAATTATATTAAGGTAAAAATAATATGTATACCGCGGTATACCTGACATATCATACCATTAAGAGGGGGTTTCTGCTTTTAATAAAGAGTATATATATATATATATATATATATATATCCCCCGACAGTTACCCACGTTTTTGTTGTCTCCCATCCATGTCACTTGTCCAGCCCACTGATTTTTCCCCCACATGAGGCCAACAAATGACCCAAACCTTTGGGCCTAATAATATGACAGTTCTAGATTGCCCAGCCATCCAATTCTTAGTCCAACGCCTATTTGTCAAGCCAGCCCAGCTCTAGCAACCAAGTATAATATCAGCCCACCATCTAAGCCATTAACCAAGCCCACATGTAACCACAACTCTGGCACCTGGCCCTGGCACCTGGTCCTGACCCTTGGTCCCGGCACCTAACCCTTGTGCGCCCTGAGCCAAAATCATCCAGCAAAACAAAAGGTCTTACAAACCCACCCACATCATTTGAGCCTGATGTCCTCATCAGCTTGTTTGCCACTTTAGTTGTCCCACTTCACCTCGTAGAACCCACAATCAAAACCATATTGTTTATTTTCAGCAATGTCGCCTAAGTACACACCAGCTTGGTGACAAGTGCGGGCCTAGGCCGCCTGCTAGCCTTAACCCACACTCAGTTCCCAACAATGTCCCCAACATAAGACTTTGGTTCGAGAATTTTCAACTTCGAGTGGCCCTCCCTACCACCAAATGAACCAGCAACAACAACACGCTTGACCAACACCATGCAACTCTTGAATTTGGCTATCATAGTCCTGCATCATGATCATCAACCGTGGTCTTGAACTCATCCAGGCTCTCCCTCAGAACCTGTACTTGATTCGCAACCAGAATCTCATAAGTTGACAAAAGCACGCCCAGAAATTCTTCGAGCCTTAGCAACCTTTCTGTAGTCGATGTTCCAGCCACCATTCTCTCAACCTGGCTCTGATACCAGTTATCACAGATCAGATCTTTCACCGAATATATATTTATGTGTGTGTGTAATCATTTATCATATCACATAATTTGATAAAAAAAAATGGTCAAAATTTTGGATATCCTGTACTACTCTTATTATATTAACCATGAATAAATTAAAAGTTTGATTTAGTCCACAAAATTAATCAAAATATTCTTTTAAACATGGATAAAATATAAAATTACTTAAAACATTTTATAGCATAGACTTAAAATTGAAATCTATATAATAATAATTTTAGATATGTGGAATATCTTTTATGGTCTACTTTGCCTAATTTTGTTCTAGATTAATTTTTACGAGTTTGACAAGAATTATAAATGTTGTCCCGTGACCATCTAGAACAAAAAGAGCAAAATGGGAAAAAGAATTCACAATACAGTTGAGCGTGCATAATTTCTTTTCGTTTTAAATCTACTGTGCAGCAAAAATCAATTATGTTCCACACGCGGCTGAGGAATATGAATCCAAGCCGGAATGATTCTTTAGTACTTGTAGTCAAGTATTTTTATTCTATGACAGACTGCTTCAACCTTTTTATTTTCCTAAAGACTGAAATTTTCTTATATCCTTTCAAAGTGAAGAGAAAATTAACTATCTATCCATTTAGAATTATATATTCTATATATCTTATGATTTATGATTTATGATTTACGAGGGCTGATGATGTACTGATCTAAGAGCAAGTCCAACAGTATGCTAGTCAATTCACTATAATTTCTATAAAATAAGGAATCCTATTAGTTTAGGGATATCACTTTTAATATTTACTCCAACAACAATCCCTATTTACTTTGCTCATTATTATTAAATTGTCACCAAAATTGTTATAAATCTGGACATGTATACTCCTTCACTAAAATTGTTATAACTTTTTGTAGAAAATTCCTTTTTACAGACCGTTTTTTGCTTAAAAAGTAGACTCTAAGATCTTTCTTATGGTATATGATTTACTATATTTTTAATAGTGATTTTGACAAGAAAGTCTAGGGACTTCTAGTATTTCAGTGGTAAAAACAAAAGGGAAGGGAGAAAAGAAAATGAAAAATTTCAGCGGTAAAACTAAAAGGAGGGAATGGATAAGAAAAGAGGGAAAAATGAGGGGAAATGAATATATTATTTATAAAAATGAAATAGGGGATAACTAGAGGATGCCTATAAATAGGGAATGACTAGTGAATTTGAGGTTGTGCTAGTGGTTTAGGGGATCACTAAGATACTGTTGGAGTCCCATTTTGTGTCATATTCCCTGTATTTGAAGTTGGGATATTATCTAGGGATACTATTGGACTTGCTCTAATGACAAAGATTTAAGGGGTGTATTTAATTTAGATTTTAATGGATTGATAAAAATCTGTAGGTTTTAACAGATTGTTGTTGATTTTAATTTTACGTAAATTTTGGCATAGTTTGTGTAAAATCTCGTACAATCTTGATGATTTAAAGTGGAGTTTTCGACAAATTCTTCAAAATCTCATGGATTTTAACAAGATTTCAAGACATGAAAAATCCATAACTTTATCAAATAAAAAAAAGTCCATGAACTTTTGAATACCACAAGATTTTAATATATTCTTTAAAATTCATAATAAATACCACTAGATTTTAAAGGACTTTTTAAAATTTAAATTGAATACACTCAGATTTTAAAAACAAATTTTAAAATTTAGACTGAATTCACCAAGATTGCATAAATTCATAAAAATCCTTTAAAATCCCAATTGAATACACCCTCAGTTTCGTGTACCATATATCGTTCTTGTGGCTCATTTAAATATATAAATAAATATATATATATATATATATATATATATATATATATATATATATATATACCTCATATAGGGGATATATATCAATACTATTATATAATAGACGAAACTTTAAAAGTTTGGTTGGTCGGTATGGTACGTTGTGCTTTTACTTAATTGCCCTTAACTGTATTTCGTGTTTTTACTTAATTAACCGTACTTATTTATAGAAATATATTATTAAATAATAATATTACCTATTTATAATGAATTACCTTTTTTTCCCAAAAATACATTATTTTTTCTAACAAATTCCCCTACTTTTTCAAACATGCCAATTACTTTTTTAACTAAAACATGTTATTTTTTCTATTTTTCCTCACTAAAACCCCTCATTTTCCAAAAATATCACGGACAAACCTTTAGTTATTTATTTTTAAACCTATAATATTATAATTATTTTTTAAAAGTTTACATATTTTAACATGTCTACTTATTTTTCTTAACAAATGCAATCACTAAGAATATTAAAATATAAATAATCAAATACCTATTTTTAACCAATTACTCTAAAACAAATTATAGATTTTTTCTAACAAAATCCTTTCTTTTTCTAAATATATCACGGGAAATTGTCTTTTTCAATTTACTTTTTCTATTTTTCTCAATAAAATTCATTTTTCTTCCAAAAATATCATAGGAAACCTTTTAATTATTTATTTTAAAACAAATTTAAATACTTTTAATTATTAAATTTTAAAACCTCATTTTCCAAAAATATCACGGACATTTACCTTTTTAAACTAAATATATGTTACATTTTTTATTTTTTCTTACTAAAACCCCTCATTTTCCAAAAATATAACGGGCAACCATTACTTATTTATTTTAAAATCCGTTTTCATGTTTTTAATTAATTAAAAATATTTAGCTATTTTAACATGGCTACATATTTTTTTAACAAATACAATTAATAAAATATTAAAAATATAATAATAAAATAATAATTAACAATCCGTGCATCGCACGGGTTTTAAGCTAGTATATATTACTAGTCATGTTATAAATTTTATAAACTAATCATATTACGGTTCTTGAAATTTAATATTTTACGAGTCATGTTATAGATTTTATGCAACTCATGTTCATTGAAACAAGGAAGACCATTTTGAAATTAAAATGGTCACATACATGATAAAATATTCTTGTTGCAGTAGCCTTCTTCTTGGGCAACCATAGCAAGCCAACATTTTTGAAATTGAATCTTAACCTCACTTGTAGCCGGCGCTCAATTATTCGGCATTTCATTTATTATGTTCTGTAGTAATAAATTTTTGTGCACAGCAAAAACAATAAGTTCAACATGCACAGAGAAACAGTGTTTTGGAGGAGAATAAGCCGCCTCAATTCATAGATTTACAGACAGAGAGAACAATTTTGATTTCGTATAGATGTCAATTTTGATTTCGTATGGTGCGATTCAATTTTTTCTCATGAAATGTAAATATACAAATTCGGTCAAAATTATTTTAATGAATGAACTAACAAACTAGACGTTGAAGGTGTCCAATTTAAGATTCTGATTCCACTCTCGTATTCTACATATCTTCGTTTTCTCTAATAATCAGTATTGTAAAAAGTGGAAATCGGAGTTAATCGGTGAAGACACCGTCTAGGGATTAATCGGGTAATCGGGGATTAATCGGAATGATTAATCGGAATAAATTTAATAATATTTTTTATATACAATTATATTCATATATATAATTGTTTCGTTATTTCAACTAAAACATATGTTATTATTATATATTTATGCAAATATGTTAAAAAATATTATATTATTTTAATAAATAAAATTTTGAAGGTTTAACTTTTTAATTAGAGATTAATTTAAGATGAAAAATTAAGAGAATTTACGATTTTGGCATCTAAAATTATAATTACATGTACAAAAATAATGTTTTTTTCCTATCATTTAATCAAGTTTCTACATTTTAAATTTCTAATTATTTTTTAAAATTTTAAATTTTTTTTTAATAATTAGCCCGATTTTTGACCGATTCAGTCGATTTTTGACCGTTTTTTCTGAAAAAACGATTAATTGACCGATTTTCGCTTAATCAATTATAGTGGCTTGGATATAACAATCAATCCTAGAAATGAATTCACTGGTCAAATTGAATTCCAGCAGTTGAGCTTGAAGTTAAGGTAGTGTTCTCTTTGATGTTATGTTTTTTATACTATCTTGTTTAAGTGAATGAATGTGTCTTTAATGCAATATGCTTAATATCTTTTCTTTTGTCCTTCCATTCTGTACGCCTCTTTTTGTTCCAGAATGACTATCAAAATTAGCCTGGAATGACTATCACTTTAGTCTGGAATGATTATCAGAATATTTAAATTAAGTTGCAATGACTATCCAATTGAACTGGGATGACTATCCTTGATAGTTATTTTTTTAAATTAATTAATTTAATAATTAATTAAAAGAGAATTAATATTCTTCCTTGATAGTTGAAACAATTCTTGAACCACTTGAATTAATGAGGAGCTTTCATTGTATGGTGTTGACACTCGATGTATTGTCTGGTTCATGAGTGACTAACTTCAATGACGGTTCTTCATTTCTGAACTTTAAGTTGTGGTCCTTTTCTTTTCCCTTTATCAAAGCACTGTAATCTGTACACTTGTTGTCACACTTCTGAAATCTCTGTCAATATAATAAATCCACTTCTTTGAATACTTCACCGAGACTTGATCAAATAAATGAACTTTTTTCAATGTACAATTACTTCAAGTTTGTAGGTTGACTTTAATCTTCATTCTTTTGACTGATATAACCTTCTGAGATTCATGTGACAATTGAATTATTATTTACTTATTACAAACTTGTTCAAGTTGAGTTGTATCCTCGATGTTTACAAATAGACCTAAACATACGTCTTTCACATAGGTTGATCTAAGTATATGTTGTAACTCAACCATCATATATTATGTTGATTATTTGATCAATTTAGTATACTATTTAAACTTCATATTACCATACTTTGAGTTATAGTCTAATTGGTCATTGCGAATAATTATTGCAATTTTGTAATATTTATAATTAAAAAATATATATATCTTTTTTTATTTTATATTGAATATTAATTATGTTATTTTTTATATATACAACATAAATCTTATTTTTGGAGTTGTCATTTTTTTAAACATAAATTCAATTATTTTAGTTTTTTTTAATATATATGTTTTTAGATCAATCACGCTTTTAAATCGCTGAAAGTCTAAATAGTTGGTCGACCAAAAATCTCTAATATGACTCGTGTATTTAAAATTTTATATACATAAAAATTATGCAGGACAATCATTTATTATGTATAATTTTATAAACAAAATTATATATTTCTTAAAAAAATCTTATTTTTTTATTTCAATAGTTTAATATCTACACAGAGGAGAAGGTAAATAAATTCATATTTTTTAGGAATCGATTACATTTAGTATAATTTTATATTATTTAAAATTTTATTTTTTATATCAATCATTTAAAATGACAAAAGAGAAATATAGAGTATACTCAATCCATTAAAATATTTTTTTATAATATATAATATGCAACATTCTATAAATAATATAAACCAACGTTTTTTTTGGAGAAAATGTGATTTATCTAAAAATATTTTTAAAGAAAACTCAAAATAACGTATAGTATAATGGTTATGGTATGAGTTTGATTAGAGAAGGTTAGTGGTTCGATTTTCAACACTAACATAATTTCATCTACTCTTTGCATAAATATAAAAGAGAAAGTGTTTTTTGTAATTTTTTAACATATAGGAGCAAAATCGTAAATTCATAGGTATTAAAATGACATATATCAATCATTTAAATTGACAAAAGAGAATTGTAGATCATGCTCAATCGATAAAAATATTTTTTGTAATTATATATTGTGCAATATTCTAAAAATAATATAAATCAATATTTATTTACTCTGTAATAAAAATAAAAAAAAATGGGAGAATATGTGATTTATCTATTAAGATTTTGAAAGTAAACTCAAAACAAAGTGTAGCACAATGGTTGTGGTGCAAGTTTGAGTGTAGAAGGTCATTGGTTCAATTCTCAAGACTAATATATTTAAGTTAGTTTTTGCATAAACATTAAAGGGGTGACATTTTTGTAATTTTTCAAAAAATAGGGGCAAAATCATAACTTCACAAGCATTAAAGTGACACTTTTTGCCCTTGTATTGTGGTTTAATATATAGCAACTAGCGTAAAAGCTCGTGCAAGGCACGATCATTGAAATAATTTTTCGCCCGAAATTGTTTATATATTGAGATAATTTTGTAATTTAAAATTCGAAAAAGAATAATATTTCGATTTTATCTTATATTTTAAAAAATTATTTTTGTAATATGGCATACCAATTACATTATCCAGATATTCTATAACTTTATTAAATTTCATAAAATTTGGAAAAATATCCTTACGATAATAATCGCATGATTACATTTAATTGCTAAAATATTAATATGATTTTCGATGACGTGATAAGAATTTTATCAAATTGAACATTTCAGTATATAATAATATGGTTTTTGATGACGGAACTTTATCAAATTGAACGTTTGAGTATAAAATAAATAAATATTTTTGAAAATTGTCAATATATAACATAGGCAACGTGATTTTAACTTAGTTAAAGTACATTTATAAAGAATCGATATATACGTAAGACGAAAATATATTATGAAACTATTAATATTACGTGAAAGTCGTCCTTGCGATGTATAACTCATCTTTTTTATATTACATACATATTTTTACATTTTTAAACTCAAATATTTAGTTTTAGTCTAAAATTTATTACACAATATCGAAATTCTATTTTAAAATTTTAGTAAATTGAAATATTTTTTATCTTATAATATGAATTATTTTTTAACTCAACTTGAAATTTTACAAATATTTTGATCAATGTAAATTATGATTAGACGACATTAATGACGGTACATCAACATAATATTGATATGGATAGAAAAGTAATTATAGAAATATAATTGACTATTCAACGGAAAGGCCGGTATTTAAGGCCCGACACCCTAATTATTCATTAATTTCATAATTAATGAATAGGGAAAATATACAGCTCATGAAAAGAGCCCAAATTATGGAAAATTAGTCAAAGAAGGATCTGGAATCCCAATTAAAGGCAATCAATGAGTCATAACCTTTATCAACAAGGAAACGAATTCTTCAGCAAGAAATACAATACTTATCCAATATCAAAAAGAAGACTTATCCGTTAAGTCTCCTAAACATACCATAAATACTAGGCTCCAGACGCCTATATAAGGTCCCTGATCCTACAATCAGAACTACGTCTTTGGCTTGATTCTCAATAACGATTTGAGATACGTAGGCATCTTGTGAGGACCAATTTAGTCCGGAAACACGAGTGCAGCCATTAAAGCTCGAAGCTCATTAAACCTTAGCATTAAATTCACAAAGCACGTTTTTTAATCCATAACATTTGGCGCCGTCTGTGGGAAGACAACATCAACCATGGCAAACACACGAAGAACAACTCGAGGTCCTCAAACTTCTGATGGACTTCCTCTTACTTCTACAACAGAAACTCAGGGGAGCCAACCACCGCCAATCACTGGCACTGAAGGGGCAGATGCCCCCATCACCACCACTCAAGGACCGGAAGTCCCGATTACTGCTGAAGGGACGAATCCCCTACAAATGGTTGTTCATGGACGAGATCCACCAGAGACCACTCTCCAGCAACCAATCATAACCACTCCGTTGCTTGCAAACGCACCACGTGGTCTCCAACTTCACACCACGGATCTCCCCCAATATACTACCCAAACTCTCGGTATGCCAACTTATGGTATGCCACCTCGACCCCCGATGGGCAGTAGTGGCGCCAACCCCATCTATCACGAGGCCTATGTGCCCCCATATATTCAAGGTCTGGGACCCCAAAATCAGCGAACCCCTTTTCAAGACTACTCAGGTCCCTACACCGAGGATGAGAATTACTCAACAGGAGATGAGAGGGATGTTGCCCCAAGAAGGAGACGTTCCTCCCAAACCAATCGAGAAACTACTAAGGAAAAACTTGTGTCCTTTGAAGTCGAGGTTGCAAGGCTAAAAAATTTATTGACAAAAGAGGATGCCACAAGGACACAAAATCAAGGAGCGATGGGAGTCCCGATAATCAATTTGGATCCGGCACCTAGAAGAAGCAAGAGGGCTGAAGCCCCAAAGGGTGATCCCACTGTCTTGTTGCCCTTAGGAGATCCTGATGATCCAACACCGCCTTTCACCCAAGACATCATGAAAACCAGCATCTCCAGAAAATTCAAGATGCCAACGATCAAGGCTTATGATGGAACGGGAGATCCCGCAAATCATGTAAGAACCTTCTCCAACGCACTGCTATTGCAGCCGACCAACGATGCGGTCAAGTGTAGGGCGTTTCCACAAACCTTGGCAGGCATGGCGCAACGTTGGTATAGCTGATTGCCTCCCAATTCTATTGGGTCTTTCAAAGAATTGAGCAAGGCATTCATCAACCAATTCATTAGTGGGAGGCTACATGAGAAAAGCTCTGCGTCCCTCATGGGAATTAAGCAAGGAAAAACTGAAGCCTTGAGGGACTTCATCAATCGATTCACTAGAGAGGCTATTAAGGTCCCAGACTTGGAAGACAAAGTGGCTATGATAGCCCTACAACAAGGAACTACTGATGATCACTTCAGGAGATCACTGGCAAAACATCCACCAGAAAGCATGTTGATGCTCCAAGACAGAGCCGACAAGTACATCAAAGCAGAAGAAAGTATGAGAAAATATGAACCCATTGCTGAGGGAAGTGGAGGCTCAAAGAAAAGGAAGGAAATTCGAGAATAAAATTTCCTAGAACATCAAAGGGATCTGATTCCCCACCAAGGAGAAACAACTTTGGCCCAAAATTTACAGAATATGCAAGATTGAATACTCCCAGGAGTCAGATTCTGATGGAGATTGCAAAGGATGAGGATATCAAATGGCCAAAGCCAATGAGGGCTGACCTATCCAAACGGAACCAAAACCGATATTGTCAGTTTCACAAAGAAGTTGGTCATGACACCGACAATTGTAGGCAGTTGAAAGATGAAATTGAGTTTCTGATACGGAGAGGGAAACTCAGCAAATTCACCAAGGATGGAAATCAAGGAAGCCATGGAGGCAACTATGAAAGGAAAGATTATGAAAGAAGGGACAACGACCAAGATCGTAACCCTAAGCCCTGAGGGCCAGTCATCAACATGATATTCGGAGGACCAACCGCTGCTGGTCCCTCCCGAAACTCAAGGAAGGCTTATGCCTGAGAAGTAATGACCGTGGTTGGAGAAGCACCAAAACGTGCCAGAACAGAAGTCTCGATAGGTTTTGATGATTCCGACTTGGAAGGGGTGAAGTTCCCCCACGATGATCCTCTAGTCATCGTACCTGTGATAGGCAACTCCGAAACAAAGAGAGTCTTAGTTGACAATGGAGCTTCGGTGGATATCTTGTTCCACGATGCATTTATCAAGATGGGTTACACTGATTCTCAGTTAACGCCCTCGAATATGCCCATATATGGATTCAATGGAGTGGAGTCAAAGGTGGAAGGCACCATTCAACTCCCAATGACCATGGGACAAGGAATGAATACATCTACTCAGATGCTGAACTTTGTAGTCATCAAGGCAAATTCAACCTATAACGCGATCCTTGGAAGGACTGGTCTTCATGCGTTTAAGGCTGTTGCCTCATCTTATCATCTGAAAATCAAGTTCCCAACGAGGAAAGGGATTGGAGAAGAACGGGGAGACCAAAAGATGGCTAGAAGCTGTTATGTAGCCGCCTTAAGGCTTGATGGAATCGGGGGGCAGGTTCTCCCCATCGAAGACATGAATACGAGCGACAATGAGGACATAAGAGGGAAACCAGCCGAGGACTTGGTCCCAATTCCCTTAGTCCCCGATGAGCCAGAGAAGGTGACTTATATTGGGGCACTACTACCCGAGCCATTGAAGAGCAAACTCACGTCTTTTCTTCAAGAGAACAATGACGTTTTTGCTTGGACAGCAGCCGATATGCCAGGGATTGATCCCCAATTGATAACCCACAAATTGAATGTGGATCCAGAAAGGAAGATAGTGAAACAAAAGAAGAGAAATTTTGCTCCAGAAAGGCAAGAGGCCATTAAACAAGAAGTTGAAAAACATCTAGAGGCCGGATTCATTGAAGAGATACAATTCCCGGAATGGTTGGCTAACCCCGTAATGGTCAAAAAGGCCAATGGAAAATGGAGGATATGTGTAGACTTCACTGACTTGAATGATGCATGTCCTAAGGATTGTTTTCCCTTACCAAGGATTGATGCATTAATAAATGCTACAGCTGGACACGAGATGCTCAGCTTCATGGATGGCTTCAGTGGATACAACTAAATCAAAATGCACAAGGATGACATCTCTAAGGTATCATTCATCACTGACTTTGGTGTTTTCTGTTATCTAGTCATGACATTTGGACTTAAGAATGCAGGGGCAACCTACCAAAGATTGGTGAACAAAATTTTTGGACACCTAATTGGAAAAACCATGGAGGTTTACATGGATGACATGTTAGTCAAAAGCCTCGATAAGGCCGATCACATTAAGCACCTCCGAGAGGCATTCGAAGTGCTAAGGCACCACAAGATGATGTTGAATCCGGCTAAGTGTGCCTTTGGTGTAGGCTCGGGAAAGTTCTTAGGCCTGATGGTTTCCAAGAGAGGAATCGAGGCTAATCCCGACAAAATCAAAGAGATCCTAGATATGGAACCACCAAGGACTGTCAAAGATGTCCAGAAATTAACAGGAAGAGTGGCAGCATTAGGGAGATTCATCTCCAAGTCAGGAGAGAAGTGTTTACCCTTCTTCAAAGCACTCAAAAAAGTGAAATTTTTTGAATGGACAACTGAAAGCCAAGAGGCCTTTGAGGCCCTGAAGAAATACATGGCTGAAGCACCACTATTGGCAAAACCCAAGCCAGGGGAAACTCTCTACTTGTACTTGGCAGTTTCTAACACAGCCCTTGGAGTTGTACTGATAAAGGAAGAATTGAAAGTGCAGAAGCCCGTCTACTATGTGAGTAAGATTCTTCATGGGGCAGAAATAAACTACTCAACGATTGAGAAGTTTGCCTTAGCCTTGATAATGGTCTCAAGAAAGCTACGCCCGTACTTCCAGGATCACAAGATAGAGGTCTTGACTGATCAACCTCTAAGAAACATCTTGCATAGCCCTCAAGTTAGTGGAAGATTGATCAAATGGGCTATTGAATTGGGCGAATTTGACATCAAGTATAAGCCTCGAACGGCCATAAAGGCTCAGGCACTTGCTGACTTCATGGTTGAATGCACCATTGACAACCGAGAAGTCGGGGGGCAGGAAGTAATAGTGGAAGATAAGAAAGATCAAGAAATGGACTTCAAAGAATATTGGGTGCTCTATTTTGATGGAGCATCAAAAACAAAATCAAGTGGAGCTGTTTTAGTGCTACAAAGTCCTGATGGATTCCTCATTGAGTATGCACTAAAACTTGACTTCCCAACGACAAACAATGAGGCTGAGTATGAAGCTCTGATAGCTGGCTTAGGGCTGGCTGGAGCCTTAAGGGTCAAAACTCTGAAAGTATGTGGAGACTCGAGGCTAGTGGTTTCTCAAGTAAATGGGGAATTTGAGGCCAGAGATGAAGTCATGGCCAAGTACTTGAAACTTGTCAAGGCCATCATGACTCAGTTCGACGAATGCTATGTGGAACACATTCCAAGGGAAGAAAACATAAAGGCTGATGCCCTGTCTAAGTTTGCTTCTTCTGAAATTGAAAACTATGCAGGGAGTGTATACTTCCAAGTCTTGAAGACCCCAAGCATCAACGGAAAGTTGGTAGCACCCATTGATGTTGGCAGCTGTTGGATGGATCCCATCAAAGCTCATCTGGAAACTGGATGGCTACCCAACGATGCTTCAGAAGGACGAAAGCTATACGTCAGAGCACTAAGGTATACCCTGATTGAGGGGCTCCTATACAAGAAGTCTTTCATCATTCCATATCTAAAATGTTTGAGACCCCAAGAGGCAGAATTGGCCCTAAAGGAAGTGCATGAAGGAATCTGTGGACAACACTTGGGGGGCAAAGCCCTTGCTCATAAAGTCACCCGTCTAGGTTTCTATTGGCCAAGCATACTTGCTGATGCTAAAAGCTATGTGAAGAAATGTGAACGGTGCCAGAAACATGCACCTGTGGTTAGACAACCACCAGAGATGATGACATCCATTAACTCACCTATCCCCTTTGCCATGTGGGGAATGGATATACTCGGGCCATTTCCAATGGCAAGTGCTCAAAGAAAGTTCTTGATAGTAGCAATCGACTACTTCACCAAGTGGATTGAGGCTAAGCCCTTAGCCAAGATAACCACCAAGCAAGTAATGCAATTCTTCTGGGAAAATGTGATATGCAGATATGGAATTCCACGAGTCCTGGTCACGGACAATGGAACTCAGTTTAACAACGATGAGTTCAAAAAGTATTGTGATGAGAATGATATCAAGTTGCGCTTCACTTCTGTTGCCCATCCTCAAGCTAATGGGCAAGCTGAGGTTGCAAATCGAATTATCCTGGACGGACTGAAGAAAAGAGTTGAACGCTCCAGAAACACATGGGTAGACGAATTACTCCCCATACTTTGGGCATATCGTACTACTTGTAAAGTCACCACCGGGGCAACTCCATTTCTATTGGCTTATGGAGCAGAAGCAGTGGTCCCGGTGAAGATTACTCACACCTCCCCAAGAGTTGAGGCTTATGAACCAGAAGAAAATAAAGAAGGCTTGAGGCTAGCTTTGGATCTAATTGACGAAGTTAGAGATGAAGCAAACGCCAAGATAGTTGAACATCAAAAGAAAGCCTCTTTCTACTACAACCTAAGGGTTAAATAAAGGTTCTTTCATCAAGGAGACTTGGTTCTCAGAATGATTGAAGCATCCGGAGTTGGACAAAAAGGCAAGTTGGCCCCAAATTGGGAAGGACCATATCGCGTCAAGAACGTATTTGGTCGAGGCTCGTACAAGCTAGAAACCCTCGAAGGGAATGAGGTGCCAAGGACTTGGCATGCCTCAAATCTGAAAGTCTATTATGTTTAAAGTGTGTCCTGATTGGACTCACTACTAGGACAAATAGAAATAAGGTTCGATGAAATCATGAGCTTCCTAGAAAGCAAATGAAGGGTTGAAACCCCAGAAACCTAAGACATTCAGTCCAAACCCCATCATTCGATATGCTCAATGAAAGGCTTGAAGACAAAACAAGACGGTATAAGACATAAAAGGCTTATGCAAATGTCAAGTTAGCCTCGAATAAGGCAAAATCGTTGTAAATGTGTAGGTCGCTCCACACTTTACACCAAGACGATACTCGTAAAACACTAGTGTATATTAAAATCCCCAAAAAAGGGTAGTAAGTCCCAGGTAAGGGATAAAAAGACCCCAAGTCTCGAAAAAGACTGGTATAACTTCTATGAAATCCTAGTGCATTATCATAGACGTTGGGAAGCGCGATCGGCCATTTTAAACCCAGAATCTTCAAAGAAACCCAGAAATTTTCAAGGGATGAAGGTGAAAACCCAGAAATCTTCGAGGGATGAAGATTGATCCCAGAAAAAGAAGAACACCACCGTACAAAAGCTCACCGGGAATCGCCTTACCACGGAATAAAAGAGAGAAAAGCTAAGAAGACTAGAGAGAAAGTTTCGGAAAAAAAGAAGTATGAAGTGAAGAGAATAGTGAAAAATCACTCTTATATAGACAAGATGACTGGAAACCCTACCGGTTAAGGAAGGGCAACCGTCTATAGCCAGTAAGGCCCGTGAAATCCATTTAAGGATTACAAAGGCAAAAGCCCAAATCAAATAAGGCCCGTTAAGGCCCAAGGATGGAAAGATTTAAGTCCAAATTAAAATGGACTAATTAAGGCCCAAGAAAAATGAATCTTGGAATAAAACCAAGGCAAAAGACTGAGGTCGAGATGACCCTAAGACAAAGTCGTATGTCCAAGGTCGAAAATATAGGAGAAAACGAGGTCGTATCCAACGACCTCGCTCCCAAACAAAGCGAAATAATTAAAGATTTGAGGTCGAAAAGACCCTAAATCGAGGTCGCATGACCCAAGTCGAAAATACACACGATAATGAGGTCGTGTCCATCGACTTCGCACCAAAAGCAAGTCAAAAAATTGACAGAATGAGGTCGAAAAGACCCTAGGTCGAGGTCGATTGACTGAGATCGAAAATACACTATAAATTGAGTTCGTACCCCTCGACCTCACACCAAAACGAGGTCGAAGAAACACGGAGATGAGATCGAACAAACGAGATCGAAAATGCATAAGAAATCGAGGTCGTATTGTATGACCTTGTACCAAAATAAAGCCAGGAAATCATAAATCCTAGTCGAAAACACATGGAAACGAAGTCGACAAATCCAGGTCGAAATTGACCTACGAGTCGAAGTCGACAGCTCCAGGTCGAAAACATACTGAGTCGAGGTCGAAATCATGAGGTCGAAAAAGACCTATGATTCGAGGTCGAACCCATCGACCTGGGAACAAGATCAAGGTCGAACGAAGGAAGATCGAGGTCGAACGATCCTGGTCGAAAAAGACTAGGAAACTGAGGTCGAAATCTTCGACCTGGGATCGATTCTGGTCGAATTCCTGGTCGAACTTGCACTGCTTCCAGGTCGAATTCCTGGTCGAATTTGTACTGTTTCCAGGTCGAATTCCTGGTCAAAAAATGACCTAATTTGAGGTCAAAAATGCCCTTAAAATGGAAAATTTTGGGAAATACGCGCTATAACTTCTACGAAAACCCCGAGGATATTTTCCCAGAAGTTGGGGGGCAAATGATATGGATAGAAAAGTAATTATAGAAATATAATTGACTATTCAACGGAAAGGCCGGTATTTAAGGCCCGACACTCTAATTATTCATTAATTTCGTAATTAATGAATAGGAAAAATATACAGCTCATGAAAAGAGCCCAAATTATGGAAAATTAGTCAAAGAAGGATCTTGAATCCCAATTAAAGGCAATCAATGAGTCATAACCTTTATCAACAAGGAAACGAATTCTTCAGCAAGAAATACAATACTTATCCAATATAAAAAAGAAGACTTATCTGTTAAGTCTCCTAAACATACCATAAATACTAGGCTCCAGACGCCTATATAAGGTCCCTGATCCTACAATCAGAACTACGTCTTTGGCTTGATTCTCAATAACGATTTGAGATACGTAGGCATCTTGTGAGGACCAATTTAGTCCGGAAACACGAGTGCAGCCATTAAAGCTCGAAGCTCATTAAACCTTAGCATTAAATTCACAAAGCACGTTTTTTAATCCATAACAAATATCTAAGATGAAAGTTTTTGGTTTCATCAAAGGTTGATCTAAGTATATGTTATAACTCAACCATCATATATTATGTTGATTGTTTGATCAATTTAGTACACTATATAAAATTCATATTACCATACTTTAAGTTATAGTCTAATTGGTCATTGCTAATAATTATTGAAATTTTGTAATATTTATAATTAAAAAAAACAGATCTTTTTTCATTTTCTATTGAATATTAATTATGTTATTTTTTATATATACAACATAAATCTTATTTTCTGAGTTGTCATTTTTCTTAAACATAAATTCAATTATTTTAGTTTATTTTAATATTTATGTTTTTAGATGAGTCACACTTTTAAATCGCTGAAAGTCTAAATAGTTGGTCGGCCAAAAATCTCTAATATGACTCGCGTATTTAAAATTTTATATACATAAAAGTTATGCGAGACAATCATTTATTATGTATAATTTTATAAATAAAATTAAATATTTCTTAAAACCAAATCTTATTTTTTATTTTTTTAGTTTAAATTTTTTTTTGTTTCAATAGTTTAATAAGTTTGAGTCTAAAAAGTCACAAGTTCAATTCTCAAGACTAACATAATTTAATTTATTTTTTGCATAAACATTAAAAGGATAGCGTTTTTGTAATTTTTCAAAAAATAGGGACAAAATCGTAACTTTACATTCATTAAAGTGACACTTTTTACCCTTGTGTCGTAGTTTAATATATAAAAGTAATAGATAATAGATAGATAGATAATCTTAACAGTTAACATTATTCGATATTTTTGATTGATCAGAGAAAATTAAAGCTATGCACTTGTTATACTCAAATTCTTAAATTTCTCTCGTTAAGTTTTTGCTTATTACATAGGACAGGTACCCTGCAACTCAGGAAATGTTATTTAGATACTAACTTGAGCTTCTGGCTAGTATTTGCCAAAATGTTTCATTTTAAACATATTTGATGAAAAACATTAAGTAAATAATTAATATATTAGCTTGTGTATGATAGAATGAAATGAGGTACACATAAATTTGACATTCTTTTAGTAATAGAAAAAATATTTCACAAAGAAACAGCTAAATGTACTGCATTCTGGTATTTTACACAAAGATAGTCTGCAACTTGAAGACAATCAGTTCATATTGCCTGGGGAAATGATACAGTCGGAGATCGAAAGGAGTTCGATGAGACTGCAGAGGATCATCCAAATATATATCCAAATGCAACTCAACAATACATACATAGTAATACAAGAGAAGGAAAGAGTTTTTCCAGCTTCTTTTAGGTGATCAGATAGGTTCAGTCTTTTGCATTCTAAGTAGACTCATATTAAGAAAAAATATGGTAACCGGCAAATTGAGTTGAACTTTGTTATTCGTGCTGGCTGTGGGAAGAAGGGTGTCCTTGCTCACTGGCAAGGTCAATGTCTTCCACTTCACTACCATCTAAACCATGGGAGTTGATGCTGAAGCTACGTTCTGAACTGGCACTGCTTGTGATCAGAGATTGGGAAATATCAGATATCCCGACTTTAGTTGACTTAGATCTCAGGCTGTATACAGAAGAAGCAGGAACGTCTTTCATTAGCGACCGCATGTTACCTGAGATGCTGCGCCTGATGTCCTGCACCAAAAGTGTCAATGAAACCAAAAGGTCAGTTCATGTAAAAAAAAATCAGGAACAACAATTGCAAAAGTACTTATATACTGATTAGTGATTACTGCACGTACGAATGTATGATGAACATTGAGTGTGCATTCAGCATCAACATTTTCATTATTTGAAGTTTTGAACTAGTAAATGGTGATAAATAAGTTGACATACCATATGCCTTATGGCCATATCTAATGATTTCTTGGATAGTGATCGGCCAAATCCAGAACTCTCTTGAGAAGAGAGCTTCTTAGAGGTGTTACTAGGATTAGAGATGGGATCATCTCGCTTTGGTGGTGCTAGTTTTCTCATATTCACAACTCTTTCAACCATTTGAGTTCCCATTAAAACAGGGTTTACGTCGTCATTAGTGTTGGAGTACTTGCGACTCTTCAATATCACAGGTCTCCCGCTGTTTTGAGAATTACTACTTGAGACCTGTGCATTTGATGACAAGTATGGTTTCTGTCTGGGTTTTTCACTAGAGACAGCTACCGCAGAAGATGGCTGAGAACTGGGTGCAGATGGCCTTTCCCTAGATGTTGAAGACTGCCTTCTGGATGATGTTGACCTCAAATTTGGTAAAGCATCAGTAGAGAAACCAGGCGCCTCAGAGGACTTCTGTGGTTTAGAGCTCACTGCTGGAGAAATAGCACGTGATGGCACTGTTTTTTTAATGGTTGTGGCTCTTGACTTTGTCAGTGAAGAAGAACGGCCAGCAGGAGCGGATGAGCTAGATACACTAGATTGGTCAGATGACTGACATAGAGTTGCACATCTTGATGCTGATTTGGAAGATGCTAGTATAGATGGCCTGCCAGTTGGTGTAGAAGAACGGGCATTGGACTTTGTTGGAGTTGAGGACCTCTTAGGAGGAGCCACAATTTTACTGGAAGGAACTGATGCTGTTCTTGAAGAAGGGGTAGAGGACCTCAAGGGCTTCACTGATGCAGGTAATGTGGGACGTCCTGTTGGTGTTGCAGGTCTAGCGACTGATCCTCCTCCCCCTGATGATGACGACCTTCTAGGGCCAGCACTGGCAGATCTTCTCTGCCTACACGAAGTTACCTCACTCGACGCAGATTCTAAAGAGGGTTCTGCTAGCTGCAATACCAAATATTTTTAGCATGGAATTTTTGCCATATAGTTCAGTGAAGTGAAATAGAATCTACATAGACTGCCATAATAAGCCCAAGTATTTAGAGAACTTCGTTATTATTTATCTAGTAGAAAATTTATTCCACAAACAAACACACACACCGGAAGTCTAGCGACTTCTTACTTTAGATCTTGGAGCAGTGGGTTGGGATTTAGCATTTCCAGTCGCTTTTATCACACCCTTTTCCAATGGAGTGCATGGTAGTGTAAGAAGCCTGGATTATTTGAAAATTATTCATAATGCATAAGTAACCATAGCAACGAAAAGTGAACAATTTATTAGAAACATAGTACATCATATCATGCCATATATGTGTAAAATTGTATGGTTAATTATATTACTTTGAACTGCATCTCATCCATAAAAGACAGAAATTAGAAATGTGAAGCAACATCTCAAGTGCTGTGGCGTCATATGAATAGTATTCCCTGATAGCTGGTTGTTCTACCAATTCGAGCCAACACACATCCAAAAAAAACAAAGAAAATATAAATGTGGAAGATTCATTCAGGAAGGCAGGCACTTGGCTCAAATTGTCGAAGGAAAGACATCAGATAAGTATTTCTTTTCTTAGGTTTGATAAAATTTAGGCCTGTTTTATGACAGCAGGTTACAATGTAAGAGTAATATTTATAATTTCTGTAAACTACTACAGATTAATCATCTCAACATCTAGTGATTTCTAGCTCAAGATGTGCTTATGAGTTTTTGTAGGTGTTCTAATCGCAAGTATTTATGACAATCTTACATAAAAAGCATTACTTAAAGGTATTCATTTTTCGAGAAGAAGTCTTACAGCTCCTAAACGTCTGAAGTGTCATTCTAATTGTAATACAGCAAGAATTGCTGACAAACAAATTTAAGGTATTAAGTATATGCAGAAGTTGTATGTTAAACAAACTTATTATCATAACTATTTTTTGAGATGTAACAGCAAACAAACTCTGGTGCATCACTGTCACTTCTATAAATGCTGACAGCTCCTCTTTTATACAAACTAAGCTTTTGAATTTCGAAAGATTATAAGCAAAATATGCATTTATAACGATGAAGTTATTTAATAGCTCAACAAACTCCACTGTCCCTTCCGATTAATAACTATAAAATCAGGTCGGCACCATTTCTTTTAAGTTCCAACCACCCAACAAAAGCAAGATAACAGATTTCCTTTTAAAGGATTCGTGTAATTATATTATTTGTTTGGATCTTCAACTTTTAAGTATCATAACCAACCATTCATCAAAAGCAGATTAATAAGCTGATCTAAATGCATTGGTTTCCAACCTTTTGGGAGTTGGCTAATCATAATACAAAACGAGAAAATCAGCCAGTGAGAAAAGAGATTACGAGAGTGATAAGATTAAAAATATGAAAACTACCAGTCATAATCAGTTTTGCCATTTTCAGAATCCAGAAATTCATCAGCTATTGTTTTCGGACCATGCACCGTTGTGTCTATTGATGGTATCTTTGGTTTTGATCCTGTAATCATCATCGATTTTGGTCAACTCAAGTATCAACCAACAAAAGTAGAGCACAAACATGAGATAACAGAAAAACCATACTTATAATTTCAACTTATTACATATATGTAAAGACTTGTATCATACCAAATGAATCATCAAAATCGTCAGACTTTTGAAGCAACGAAAGATCATTCCTTCCCATTTCACGGTTCCGCATCTCGAAAAACAATGACAAATCATCCTCATTCTCCTTCATCACATTCCTATATTCCACAGAAGCCTGCAAAGTTCACCATAACTCAAACTCTCAATCTACATCAAATACTAATAAAATCACTAGATTCTTAAAACAAAAACACAACAACAAAAACACACACACTATACTCTAAGCATTAAAGATTGAATTTTTATCAAAATCACCAAAACTTTCATGGATCTAAGTCAAACTTTAAACTTCCATCAACATACTAATCAACATACTCTAAGCATTAACCATAAAAAACATCATTAGAATCAAATGAGTTATCAATACATTTCAATAACATTTCTAATCCAACCAATCAAGAAAATTAACATATTTTTTCCCTGCATTAAAAAATCAAGAACAACCATTTTCACACACACACACACACACACAGAGAGAGAGAGAGAGAGAGAGAGAGAGAGAGAGAGAGAGAGAGAGAGAGAGAAGCATGTGCTTACAGCCATTGATGCTGGAAACAAGGTTGAAGAAGATGGGCAGTCACAGAATCTCAACTTTAGTATTATATAATTATTCAAATTAAAGAAAGATTGAAAAAAAGAAACTTTTGAAGAAAAATATATGAAAAAAAGGGTTCAATAAATGAGAAAATCTAAGAGAGTAGCTTTGACAATAAAGGCTTAAAATTTATTTCTTTTGTGTTGTGGGGGGGAACAAACAGTGTTTAGAGATAATTTGAATCAAGTGTATATATGTGTATGTGTGTCTCTGTGTGTAATAAAAAAGAGAGAAATGAGTGCAGAAAGCATTGAGACTCACGATGCCATTTTTATCAGAGCATCCTAGGAAGTGTTTGATGCTTATGTTTGTGTTGTGTCATGTGTGTATAGATTGTATGTAATGATGCCACGGATTGATGCTGTAGCTTTCCTGGCCCAACACGTCCGGACCCAACTCAGATTTATCAACTGTACTGATGTGTACTGTGATTCTTGTTTGGTTGTATATTTTTATTATTTATTTAAGATTTATAAACAATATCAAAGTTCAAAATTCTTGCAAAAAACATGACAAATTAAAGTTGCAAATAGATATTGTTGTTTCTTGGTTTTTTGACACAAATCTTGTTAGATTTAAGTTATCAAAATAAATTTTACCAAATCCTAACGTGTGACTCGTAAATTCGGTAACTTTCCTAACAATAAAATAGGATCGGTATGCATTCATATGTGTGCGCGGTTAAAATTTGACACATGTCATGCCACATTTAGAGATGTTCAAAAAGTCTGAATCCCGAAATTCGGCCCGGCCCAATCCGAAAAAAAAAGCCCGAAAAGCCCGGCCCGAGGGTCTTAAACGGACCTACTATTTTTCATCAAGCCCGGCCCGAACCGAACCGAAAAGCCCGGTTAAAATCCCGAGCTTTTGAAAAGTCCGGTCTTTCAAAAAGTCCGAATAAAAGCCTGATTCGGCCCGGATAAAAGCTCGTACTTTTTGAGAGATCCAGATAAAAACCTAATTTTTTATAGATAAAATCTAAAAATTTATAATATTTTAAATAAATTTCAAGAATATTAAACTTAGTAATAGATGGAATATAAAGAATAACTAGCATGAAAACCCGTGCAAGGCACGTGTCACTATCTAACATAATTGTTTTAACTTCTAAGTAGTTCGGTGTTTATGATAATTTATAGATCGTTTGACATAAGTCTCGTTGTGGGTACAAAAGCTGGACTTGATCTCTGTAGTGAGATAATTAGCGTTGAAAAGTATCCTTGATTGATGTGTTTTTGAGTTAAGAAATGATTATATTCGATACTTATGATATTTGTTATGTGTAAGATCTATGTCAAAATATGATTATCTTACATACAAGACATTAACCTACACGATTTTACTAATTTAGCTCATTGAGCGAATGATACATTTTCTTGTTTGTGAAATGTAATTTGCATTGTAGAATGTGTACAATGAAACATTTTCTTGTTTGTGAAATGTAATTTGCATTGTATAATGTGTACATGCATAATATTAAAATTTAATATATAATGAATTTTCTAGTATATTCACGTGAATTAAGTACCTTTCCAATCAAATCAATGAGAACTGTTAGATCCACAGTCATTAGATCTTTCCAATCAAATCAATGAGAACCGTTAAATAAAATACTACAAATTTTATATAGAGTACTTTTTATATTTTTTATAACTAAAATTTTTCTTTTCTAACAACATTATTTATCAATACTATTATATAATAGACAGAACAATAAAAGCTTGGTTGATAGTATGGTCCCCATGGTTTGTTCACTCATTCCACAACCGTTAGATATTTCCAATCAAATTAATGAGAACCGTTAGATAAAATACTAAAAATATTATATAGAGTACCTTTTATATTGTGTATAACTAAAAATATTATATAGAGTTCCTTTTATATTTTTTCAACTAATTTTTTTCATATAAGTTTTACAAATAAGGACAAAATAGAAATCAATTAGAACCGTTAGATAAAATCCTAAAAATATTATATAGAGTACCTTTTATATTTTTTATAACTAAAAATATTATATGGAGTACCTTTTATATTTTTTCAATAGTTAAATTATCTCACATATTATAAGATTATGTTAATCGATATAATAATAGATACCAAATACTCCTATACTCACGCGACACACACACACATACATATAATGTGTTTGATAGAGAACACGTATGACTGAATAGTGCAATAGTAGGAAGATGAACAAATTATTGCATAAACCTAAGTTGGATTCCATTCATTAACATTTTTTTTAAAAAAAAAAAGTAAACCCATGGGAAATTTAAATATTTTAAATTAAATAAAATGTCTCACCAATTTAGATTAGAT
The DNA here is from genome assembly GCA_030848705.1 of Heracleum sosnowskyi. Taxonomy (NCBI): domain Eukaryota; kingdom Viridiplantae; phylum Streptophyta; class Magnoliopsida; order Apiales; family Apiaceae; genus Heracleum; species Heracleum sosnowskyi. The sequence goes on along the minus strand of CM061240.1, from coordinate 688,525 downwards.
TAAATGTCTCATGAATCATTGCTTTTATTGGGCTATAATAAAATAGATATATAATAATAATAATATCAAATATTTCTCTACTCAAGTGACACACACATGTGATGTGTGTAATTGAAAACACATGTAATTGAGTGGTGTGGTGGTAAGAGGAGGTGCAAATTATTGTATAGACCCAAGTTCGAATCCACCCAACAACAATTTTTTAAAAAATAGTAAACACAAGGGCAATTTAGACATTTCAAATGCATTAAAATGTCTTGCCAATTTAAATTGAATAAAATGTGCCACCAATTATTGCCCCATGTTGGGCTATTATTAATAGAAAGAAGACGAGGCTAAGAAGAATCAACAATGTGCAGGACAACCCCTTTTTTCCAGAAGATTTATTGAGTGCAGTGTATGTGCTTCTTGAAATGGTCATGTACGAGGAGATTTGTATGACTCACGGTCAGGTTAAGTTCAATAACGGATATTATGTGTAGAATGTTCTTGAGTTGCACTCATGTTTTATGATAAAACATTATGCTAATAGTTTTTTAGTAATAGGTATTGTGGTGTCTCTCGTTATGTTTTCTGAATTTTAATAGTTCAGGGGTGTAGCTCTTTTAGATTATTTTTTTTGGAAAACTTTTCTTTTTTTGTATTTTAATATATTAAATTTGCAAAAAAAAGAAAAAAATTATTTATATATAAATTAAAAAAAAAGTCCAGATAAAGGCCCGGTCTGAGGGCCTAAAATGGGTCTCATATTTTAGAGGAAGCCCGACCAGTCCTGCCCCGATTTTTGAAAAAACCAGGGCCGTGCCCGATTGTTAAAAACCCCAAACTTTTTAAAGCCCGGATAAAGCCCGCCCCGATGTGCTTTTTGTGCATCTCTAACCACATCATTCAGTAAAAATTTTGGTAAATTTTTTGGAATACCTAACACTACCCTTTTCAAATTTAAAGACTATAAACATTGTTATTATTTTGATTTGATTTCGAAACACTTAGTTCCGTTTAAAATTGGTTCAGTGATACATAATTGAAACTCCAATTATTAAATTTTTGATTCTATATATAGTCATAATCAAAATTATATAATTTTGATTTCTGAATTTAAAGATTTTTAGACAATCTGTGATATTCATACATAAAAAACAACGTGATGGTGTGTGAATAACAGATAAGGTGTATATAAAACAGTAAACAAATACAATAAACAAATAATAAGAATAACGTAAAGAGACAAAGAATAAAACCGAGTTCAGTGTGTGACTGTATCCTTAAAGCGTATTAGCCCTCACTGTATGTGCGAGCGAATTGCTTCCCAGGACAAAATGCTTTGCAGTGAGGCTGTCGAAAAGCGTCACTCTCAGCGAGTTTGAGATGAACAAAAGAACTGTCACCAAAGGAAGAGAAGAGAAATGTGTATAAAGAGAGGATGTGTTTTCGAATGAATAATCCTAAGGCTATACACGAGTTTATATAGGCTAGGAAAACTTATGCGCAATACAATTGCCTTAAATAATTAATTGCGTTAGTTAATTAAGTCGGTGACAATTTCCTTAATTAATTAGTCACGCTAATTAATTGTGGCGCTGACAAAAAATCCGAAGTTAAAAACGGAATTGATTTTATCAGATAAAATCATATCTGCAAAAAAAACGAAGTTGATTTTACCAGGTAACTCAAAATCAAATTCGAATTAACTAAGTCATAATTTTTAAGCTCAAGCCCAGTGAAAATAATATTTTAGCAAAACTGATCCGTTTTTAATCGGGCCCAATTTCTGCTCCATTCGTGTCCGCAGGTCGCATACGCGGAAAGCCCGAAGGCTTGTGAAGCCACGAATTTCCCCTCTAAATCCCATGATTTGCACCCCTGCGCGCACGTAGATGATGGAGCAACATATTACTAACACACTTGAACAATACACAAGTGTATTGCTATGTAAAGCAATAGAAACACCTTTTCCATTTCAATGTGGGATATAAGGTTACAACTTCAATTTCCACTTCCAAGGAAGCAACTTTGGATAATCATAACCCATCCATCCCTTAGTCGTTTTGAGTGTTTCAACATGCATTGGAAAGCTCTCGCGGAGGAGAACACAATCCAAGCATAACTTGTTGCGAACACACATACAAGACTTACTCAAATCGGAGCTCAAAATGACTCGACAATGTGGGGCTAAAACCCACATTTTCCATCAAAGACTAATATCGAAATACTTATTTATATTTCGAATTCAACTTTAAAGGTTGAAAGCTCCATATTTTAGTAAAAAGATCAAATTGTATATTAGCCTACTCTAAATTGTGAAGCGAAGAATAAATATGTGGATAGACGGAAGGGTGAAATAAGGGGAGAAAAAAATAAAAATAACGATATAAAGTTTCGTCCAATATGTAAAGTTTATGAGTCATCTCATAAAAAAGTAACTAGATTTATACCCGTGCAATGCACGGGATACTTTATATATCATTTGTCTATATTTTAATTTTGTTTAAATTGTTATTTTTAATTTTTCTAAAAGTATTATTCTAATTTAATTTTAACTTTATAAATTTTTAATGAAAACCAAACTTGAAAACATATAAATTTAACATATATTTTATTTAAGTTTATGTTGTATTTTTGAAATGATACTTGTTTTTTATTTTTTTATTTTTAAAATCACTATTTGTTTGTAATCATTTATTATTTTCCTAAATTTAACTTTGATAATTTTAGTTTGCTATTTGTTTGTCTTATATCAAGTTATCTGTTGACATTTTTTATTTAATTTAGTTTGTTATTTGTTTACTTTAATAATTTAATTTTAATTATTTTATATATATACTTATTTTTTTTCTTAAAATATTATATAGCTAAAGATATACCGATCATACCATGTCATAAATTAATTATTTTTGTATTAAAGTTATCATTTTCTTAATTTTTTTGAAAAAAATAAACACCAATATTATTTTTTTATATTATAGTTATTATTTTTATTTTATTTTTGTTGTAATTATATTAGTAATCACAAGGTTAAACATATCTAACTCATATGTTAGATTTAAGTTTTATCTTTAATTTCTTATTCATTTATAATGAGAATAGGACATTTTAGTTATCTTTCTATTTAATAATTTGAATTTTATACAAATTGATATTTTGTTTTATTTTTAATTCAAAATAAGAGGCATATTTGTAAATGAAACTAATTTATATTAAAGTAATATATATATATATATATATACATATATCATTTAAAAATTTATCTTTAATTGTTTTTAGCTAAATATTGACCATAATTTGTTGATTATTAATTTCAAGATTTATCTTTTCTGATTATAGATAATATTTCTATAACTTTTTAGTTTTTAAAGATCATTGTTTGATCTTCATTATAATTAATTATAATTTTATTCTTTGTTTTAGTGATTTTTTGTTTCAAAATGTTAAATATTTGTTGGAGCATGGTGATTATAATGTTAAGTATATCTAACCTTTATTTTATATTTAAATCTTATTTTAAATTAATTTCCCCGAGTTTGGGTAAATTTAAAATTATTGCTTATAACTTAAATTGCTTAAAGTCAAAAGTCATAAGTTATATATATAAAAATGTTTCATTGATTTTAACTTTTTAATATACATATTTAATTATTTTGTTTTTAGTTATGTTGTTTACTAAAATGTACTACCTAAGCTAAAAGGTACTTATAGTACCTAACTACCACCTCATACCATACCACATAAACCACTTTACATCAATTATATATAAAGATATAATATAATGTAATAAAACATCAATCAATATGAATTTATAAAAAGGAAAACAAATCCGTTCATAGAAAAAAAGAAAAGAGCTTCGAGCCGGTAAAAAATAAGAAAATTGGCTAAAGAAAAAAATTTCATTATAAACTCCGTTGTAGAAATGAGAGCAATCATGAAAATCCAAATCACATGCAGAGCTTTGACTAACTAGATAAAAAACACATGGAGCCCAATAAGAAAGATACAACAAAGAGTTGGCTAAAGTAGATGTTTAATATTTGAAATTTAAAGGATATTTCAAAGTAGTAGGCTTAACGTGGGTTTGTTTAAACTTAGAATTAGGAATTTATGATTTTATGCATGTACAAAGTGCATAATGCCAATTAATTTATTTACTTTTTAATTTTTAATTTTTTTTATATTATTTAATTGAGTTGTTGAAAAGTTGAATATGGAGTGGTGGTGGGTTCGACTTTGAAATACTAATATAGTAGCTCTCGAGTACCGTGAGATTTTGAACTTGAGTGGGCCTCATGTTGAATAACTCCATGACTTTGTGGGCCCAATCTGCATAGCCCGATAAATTGTGCTGGCCCCTGAACAGGAGGATCTGTTATCTGAACCCACATTCATCAAATAATGAATGTTTAAAAAATGTACGTTGACTGTTGATGTAATTTTTTAATTTTAGGAGGTTGGGAATCCTAAAATCGACCTTACCTAAATTTATACTAAAAAACTCTGTTATCTTAGGAAATTTTCTAACGTTAACCTTACGTTTCTTTTTCCGTAATTTTAGTGGCAAGTCATTTATTTTCATGTGCCTTTTGAATTCATTCGAAATAATTGATGCTACGAGATGATCGAATCTTGGACAAAAGAGGAGCCCAAACGGCTAGACTATGGAGTAAATAGTGTAGAAAGTTGGCCCATGATCACGTTCTCGTTGTTTTACCCCTAGCAGGATGTAACTAGTTGCCCATTATTAACAAGAAAACAAATCTTGATTTGACCATTTTTTGCGCCAGTGTCCAGTGACAAGATATGCAACTCAACAGATTCGTGTTTCAAGAATAGTGAAATTATGGTACAAGCAATTCGGAGTCCTGGTGAGAATATGCTAAAAGTTGGTCACATTTTCGAAAACTGTCGAATTTATATGCGATCTAGAGTGGGTTTTTCAATTTCTTTTATCAAACGACAAACAAACAAAGCAGCTCATGAAATGACTAGAATTCCTTGTTTGCTCAATTGCCAAGTTGTGTTTACTATTCCTCCATCTAGTATGCAGGAGACGCTTTTGTCGAGGGTCTAAAATCCAAATCAATATTGTTTTGTTGATGATCAGCTGAAAAATATATCCAAAAAACGAGCAATAAGAACATGAAATTGTTTGGAAATAGAAATTTGTAGCTGAAGTGCTTACTGGTGGTTCCAGAGGAAACGAAAAAACAGGCTCCAATAACTATGTAGCATAGCAGAAGAATGAGGCCTTTCATGTAGTGAGAAGTTCCATCCTGTTAAAATTAAAATAAATGTTAAGTTTCTACATCAACAAGATTACATGTTAATGTGGAATAAAGATGATCTCAGACCTGCAGGGTGAAGGCTGTGACAATAATCGAAAGAGCAAGCGAGCCAGTTTCAAGGAGATTGAAATCAAGATCCATGTTGATGCCCAGTATCCAACCAAACAACACACTTGCTGGTACCTGTGTTCACAGATATCGTTTAACACAGAGGCTAAACCACAAATCGAAAAATATCCATTAGATATCCTACGAGTCATTTGGCTTATATATACTAGCTTATAACCCGTGCCAAACACGGGCCATGATGTATTCTTACCACAAACATAGCAATCTGAGTTGCAGAACCCAGAGCAATGCCCAACGTTATATCCTGCATTGATGCGTAAAGTTAGCATGTATGAACGAGAAAGGGCCTAAATTAAAAATTGTGATCATGTACACGTATAGCTTGATGCATGCATTTGTACTAACCAACTTGTTCTTGAAAGCAAATATAACAGCTCCAGCATGTTCTGCTGCATTTCCAACTATAGGTAATAAGATGATACTAATGAACGTGACTGATATTCCCCAAGATGCCGAAGCTTCCTGTTAATTTATGGAGATTATTAGACTAATCAACATTGTTTTACCTTAATAAACTGTTGCACATATATAAATCCAATCCATGAATAGGTAGTTCTACCTCAATAGTGCCAACAACATACTCAGACAATATAGCTATTACAATGGTCATCCCAACTAGCCAAACGACTCCACTCCAGAATCCAATCACTGGCGTTTCTTCTGAACCGACATCATCATCATCATCTTCTTCTTCCTGATCATACCAGAATCACGTAAAACATAATTATTTAACAGACCATTAGACTTATACTATACATGCAAATTGACAGTTTGCTTAGGCGTGTAACGTGTTCTCATATCATTTCATGAATCAAGATCAATTAAATAATCAATCACCTCTTGTGCTGCAAATAGGTTGCTATGAGTACATAGCTGGAAGAAAATGTAAGCCATGTATGCAATCAACATAACAATACTGCTTGCTCTTGACAATTGAAGAGTGGCCTTAGGACTATAAGCAGCAGATTCGCCAGCATATCGAAACATCAAAGGAAGAACATGACATAACAATGCCAGCAACAGAAGAGAAGAGTTCACATCAGCTTGTTTCTGTTGCATGTAGAAATTAGACGAATCTGATTAAATTTCGAATAATATTAATCATAAAAAAATGCAGTAGAAATTGCGATGAATGAAAAATGTACTCTGTCATAATTTTGCTCTTTGTGTAGATTGACAAGGCCACCACAAAACAGAGAAGTTCCAAGAACCAAAAGGAGATTAGAAAGAATAGAACCCAAGAGAGAATACTTGACAACATCAACTTTGTGTTGCCATAGAGCAAATATTGCTATTATCAGCTCTGTTGCATTTCCACATGTTGCATTTAAAAGCCCTCCCACTGCAAATTTGTAATTAGGGGATAAATTCAATCTGTATTTATGTAAAAGATTTTTTTTTTTTTTTTTTGGGTAAGAATTCTGAGAGGAGGGTACCTGAGGGACCAGTGTAGATAGCAATTTGCCTGCATTCATACAAGAACAAAAGGAGAAAATAAGACATGTAAACATTGAGCAAGATTCACGATTTAGTCATGATTTTGCAAAAATCACGATAAAATTATGACGGAGACTGTTTGTCAACTGCGGTGAAACGCGATAAAACCACTGTTGACGGAAAAATTTAGTAACAATGAAAGTTAAACATGTATCACTCGACGGAAAAATTTAGTAACAACAAAAGTTAGTTAAACATGTTACATGTATACACAGGCATGCACAGCACACGTAGACACAGTTATGGAACATAAGTTAATGTCTTACTCAGTCAGAAAACTGATGCGCTCCGCCAGCATAGTGAGTCCAAGCATGCTCAAAGCGAACACCCACGGCTAATTACAACAACCACAAAAAAAAACCACATTATTTTAAATTTAACAAAATCAAATTTCATCGGTCTCATTCCGCTGAAAATTAACCATAAATATTACACATCAACCGCTGAAAAAATGTTACGAAAAAATGAACAATATTTCTTACTTCCGCTATCCCATAGCACTTCGCGAACATTGCTAGAGGCACAGCGGGAAGAAGAACACAGAGCTTGGTTCCAAACAAGACCTCCTGTAAATTAACCAAAAATTTCTTAAGTGTTCTACACTGAACTTTCGAGGCAAGATCGATATCGGATTTTTTCCGTAACGACGAAGCCGATAAATTATGTGCCGTCCGGCCATGTTTCTCCTTGCTCAAAACTTTCACATTTCCATTCTCCATTTGCCATGGCTCAATAACCTGCTCTATTGAGTTAGACATATCTATTGCTTTCAAATTTTTTTATATAATAGGCTTGTATTTATATCTATTATTACTATTACGGATATGTATAAAATTAAAAAGCTATATGATAATAAGTACTCGTTTACACATGACAGTGCAAGGTGATGCATGTAATTGTTGGTGTTATGTAAACGGTTATATATGGGACAATTAGATTCAATTACCATGCAGCTTCCACGAAAGTTCGTATTTTTTTTATTTCTAATTTAAGCTAAATACTTTAATTAAATTTAATAAATAAGAATATTTATCATTTCTATTCTTGCTATAAATTTAAACTGACACGGTGTATGTATTTAATATTTCATGCTAAACAACTTATAAATTTAATCCATTGGTCTTAACACCCTAATATAGTTAGATAGCTAATTTTGTTATATATGTGTGAGCAACCTACTCACGTAAATTGATTTTTGAATGGACATTTTTATAACTTAGAAGATTTAATTAATTTTAGTTTGCCTCGTATTTCTCGATGTGAGAATGGAGTATTACAAAATAATCGCTAATAGATATTCATATAAATAGGGACGCAATCGGGAGCTAATCTAGATTGAAATCCAGCTAAGCGGAAAAATTTACTAGGAATTTTTAAAAAAATCACAATTTTAATTAAAATTTAGAAGAAATTTCATGAGTCGTAACTAATCTCATAATACTAGCAATAATTTATTTTAGCTCCAACTGTTTTGTGATTCTGATTCCGACATATAAATTCAACTGGAACCATGTCCAAGTGGTATATGCGAGGTGAGGCCTTGGTGTACTCAATTAAAGAATGAATAGACAAAAGAGTGTGTTATGTAGTTACCGGATGACTGATATATGACATAAAATGTGTTGTTTCGAAAAAGAGGCGGGGAGAAGTTTCGTACAAAGTTCCAAAAATGGCCGTGCAAGACTCCATTTAGAAAGTTTTGGCCTTCGTGACTTTGCAGTGTAGAGATGTTTTACAAACATGTCAAATATTTGGGAGTCCAACAAGTGAATCGAATGGATAAGGTAATGAACAATTTTAGGAATATAAACAACTACAGTTTGAAGCGGAAGATATTTACTTTTAAACGGCCCATTTAAAACAGGTCCAGTCAACAAGCCCACTAAAATTCAAGTCTTTGAAACAAGTCCAGTTGCAGGTAGTCCGGTGAGATAAGAGTCAACATAACTAAAAAGGATTTGTCGTAGTAATTTTTTGTAAATAGCAAGAATTTTAAAATTAAAAATTAAGCGTGAATAGAGCCATATTGCTTTCTGCATTCACATTAATTTTTTATATTAAATTTATTTGTAAAAAAATTTCACAGGTTATGGCCAACGATTAAATAGTTGTCTAAATTTATAATATATATAGAAAAATTGTATAATAAAAAATCAGATTTGATTGATATTAATCTTTTTGATTATCAGATTAATTTATGTTTCATCTATGATCGAGTATTATTTCTGTTTTCTATAATTGATAACTCCAGAATCCGATCGAGTCCTTTCTAGCCGTTCCCACGTCTGGATGCAGTGTTGCTGCTGGTGGGTGTCTGCAAAACAACACCGGAGGGGGGTTTGGACCCTTGCGGCGCCTCCGGCGTGAGAATAAGTGTGGGTTTTGAAAGAGAAGATAAGACTATAGAGATATCTAAAATGTGGAGGGTGTGTGTATAGGTTGTGTAGAGAATGAGCGAGTAAACTTAAACCTTTCATTCTTGGGTTATTTATAGGCCCAGAATTAGGGTTTAGGGGTGTACCTGCAATCATGAGCGTTGGATCCTAGTTAGGTAGGACACTTGGGTGATGTTGATGGGTCACACGTGCCCAGGTGAGAATTGTGGTGTCGTGTGTCAGACTCATGTTGGCGTGTGGTTCAGATAGGACATAATTGTGTCAATCATTGGGTATTCAGAGGTGTCGTGACCAGGTGTAATTTATGACAACGACCTGTATTTTCCACGTCATTTGAGCTTATCATTTCTTGAGTGTTGTAGAACTTTATTTGTCTAAGTCAGGATTCAGGAGTGAATCAGGGTTGCTTGAGAGTCAGGGCACAGGTACCGTTGAACATGCCATAACCAAGAGTCCGGGCTCAGATACTAGATTTGGGAGTCAGGGCTCTTGCAGCCTGTCAGTGAGAGTCTGGGCTCTTATAGCCTATCAATAACACTAACAGTACCTGCCAGATTTTAGGTAAGAAACAAAATAATTTAATTAAATATCTTAACTTTATATATACATATTTCAATAATATATAGACATAGATTATAAATATTTAAAAAATATAATTATCAGTCTAGAATAATATTATCCGACTCCAGTTTATCAATTTTTTTTAATAAATATTATTTTCGACAAAGTTTGTTACATTATTTTGCAAAGAGTAAAGTGCAATTTGTGTACTCGCACTTTAGTTAAGACACCACTTGCAATATTATAATTCAAAATCGAGCACTTGCAATATCAATATTTGTATTTCACTGCACTTAGTTGCATTCCGTTAACTGAGATTAACTCCGTTATTAATTTAGTAAGTAAAATGCATTTTGTGTACTTGCACTTTAATCTAAATTTTGAACTAAAGTATTGCAAGTGATGTTTTGAGCAAAGTGTGGGTACACAAAATCAGGGGCGTAGCCAGAATTTGGAATCAGTGGGGTCAAAAAAATTTCTAAGCTCAACCATGAGTATAGAAATTTTGTGAGGATAAATTAATTTATGTGAAGTTTAAATTACAATGAACAAAATTAATTATCTACATAAACTAATGGGGTCAAATTCAGAGTTATTACTACAAAAATAATTTTTTAGTGGGGTCAACTTTGAATTTCTCTACTATAAATATTTTTTTTAAATATTTATACATATAAAAATTCATTTTTTAAAATTTCAGTGGGGTCGGTTGCACCCGCTGGTGATACATTGGCTACGCCCCTGCACAAACTGCACAAAATGCACTTTAGAGTAAAGTGCGAGTACACAAAGTTCACTTTATTCCCTAAATTAATAAAAAAGTTAACCTCAGTTAACACAGAATGTAACAAAAAATAATGAAATACAAACATATTAAAAAGTGTTCGATTTTGAATTATAATATTATAAATAGTGTATTAACTAAAATGCGATTACACAGTATTTTAACGTTTTGCAAATAGAAAGAAAAAATAATAAATTAATGTAACCACAAAATCGGTAGTTATTGACTTTATTCGTTTATCGTACTGGGGTTGAAAGAATCATATGATTCTCAGCAGTTCACAGGCAGTTGAAACTTGTAAATGCTTTCTTGTACATTTGTACCCAAGTTAAAACACAAGTCACCATAACAGTCTCTCTCTCTCTCTGTATATACGAGAACACAAACACAAACACACACACACACTAGGATTTGATCAAGAGAGGTAGCGATGATAGGAGGCGAGAGGCCGAAGTTTGTGTTCTTTGGGTCATCTATAGTTCAATATGCTTTCAACAACAATGGCTGGGCTTCCATTTTAGCTGACCTCTATTCTCGAAAAGTAACTCCCTCCCTCTCTCTCCCTCCCTCCCCCCCTCCCCCCCCCCCCTCTCTCTCTCTCTCTCTCTCTCTCTCTCTCGCTCCCTCCCTCCCTTCTCATACATATATCTATATCCATGATTATTAGACATACATTTGTGATTTCATTTAGGAGGTTGACTTTAATTGTTATGGGTGAGGGTCACTTCGTGAGGGGGTATTTTTCATTTTATGATGATGATCTTTATTAATGATTGTTTGGAATATTATTCATGCTTATAAATGCTTAAAAATGTTTACATGGATATGTGAGAATTGACAAATGAAGTGTTTTTTTGTCAAAATTTTTCTACTTGTAGTAAATTAAAAGACTAATAATATGTGGGGATCAATGGGGTAATTATAATCGATTCTCTAAATTTTGAAAATTGAAAGTACCGTAGTAAGGTAAGATGGTAAAAGAAAGTGCTTGGAATGAATACCAGAACATCAGATGCTACTATCTTTGTACCTTAGCCCATACCAGTTGTTGCATTAGTCTATTTTCATATTAGAGCCACATATGTTTCTTCCAGTTCATATCATAATTGCATTAGTCTTGACAGTGAATGTTTCCGTTAAAATAAATTATTTGTGCTTTGCACATTGAGGAGATATGGCATATGCTGAAGATAAGCTCAAGTATTCCTAATTCATTTCAATATGGCTTAATTATAACATAAACCTTGAAGTATGACCTTTTGTACACATAAAACCTTAAAGAAAAATGTTGTACACATCAAACCTTTAAGTACCGATTATGTATATATAGACCTCTGTTCCAAAAAACACTACCGAGTAAGGTGGGATTTAAGTGTTATTTCATGTCACCATGTCATCTCTTGCTTAAATAAGATGGGGTACAATGTCGATAATTATATTGATGTTTATTTTTCAATCACAGAAAGACTTTTTCAATAATAATATTTCCCATGAATGGACATGAACTATGGTTATTCGGTAGTGTTTTTTGGAGCAGGGGTCAATGTATACATAACCAATACTTGAAGGTTTGATGTGTACGACATTTTTCTTTAGGGTTCTATGTGTACGAAGAGTCATACTTCAAGGTTTATGTTATAATTAAGCCTTTCAATATTTGTCACCGGATATGATGGTTTGAGCTAAAATCTAAATAACTCTCTTTTGCTAACAAGTACCTATGAATAATTTAGAACTATATAACTCTCCGACTTGTTGCCCTGATGCCATCTTGTCGTCTCAAGGACTTATTATATATTGCTTTGTCGAAGTAAAAGGTTATTTTGTGTCATTAACTATTACCTTTTCTTGGCTTGCAAATGATAAATATAGGCAGATATAGTTCTGCGAGGATACGCAGGTTGGAATTCAAGGCGTGCCCTCCAAGTTCTTGAGAAAGTTTTCCCAAAGGTTTGCTCCATCATATGATCTTTCTAATATATCTGGGTTGAATGGCCAAAACATAACTAAGCTAAAGGCTCAACTTGCAACTGGATGATCAAACTCAAAAGGCTTATAATTAGATTACTAGACTAATTTAGGGCCTGTTTGGCAACAACCGCTTATGTATTATAAGTTGATAAGAGCTTATGAGGGGTGTTTGTGTACTCAGCTTATTTGATAACTTATAACTTATAAGTTGATAAGTTGAATGTTAGAAATAACCAACATTTTACTTAACTTATCAACTTATTCTTTGATTTCTTTATTTTTATAATATTTTATATTTTTACATTTGTGTTTTTAAATATTTTTTTTAATTTAAGATACAAGTGTTGAAATCATTGTATTTAAAAATTATTTTTTCAAATTTAATTTAGCAAATTTTTCACTAACTTATAAGTAAATTTATCCAAACATCCGTATAACTTATAAGAATTCATCAACTTATCACTTATATGACACTTACTCATTTTAAGCTATAAGTCAACTTTTTTGTGATACCCCAAACACGCACTTAGATTGCATCTAAGTCAATGAACTGGAAAAAACTTGCACGCCCGTTACCTTTTGTTGAATTTAGACTGAAGTCCAAAAAACTTACTGACCGTTAACTGGATAATCAAACTCAAAAAACATGCAATTCGATTACAAAACTAATTATGATTTAGCTATTTAACCCTAATATATCTACTATTACCTGACGCCTGACCTTTATTAATATAAAGTAATTTCTTCTGCAAGATCCATGAATTAGTTCAAGGTCATTCAACTTTAGAACTTGCATTCTAGCAATCTGATATACCATGCTCAGTAATATGACTAAACTTTTCCTTTTAAGTTGTATTTTTGACATATTGTTTCTTTTCTCACCCTCTTCTTGTATAAACTAGACTGCAAATGAACAGCCAGATCTGGTAATCGTGTATTTTGGGGGCAACGATTCATCAACACCGCATCCTTCTGGCCTGGGTCCTCATGTTCCTCTTCATGAATTTGTCGAAAACATGAAAAAGATTGCTCTTCATGTCAAGGTAATTATTCTCGGTAGCATAATATCTTTTTGCTATAGCTAAATAATACTGGTAGTCAGTCATGTACCTGCTTGTTATAGGTGACACATTATGCCCATTATTCACGACTTCATGAATAAGATGCTCCTTCATTTACTCGTTGAGTTACTATTTTAGTTGATTGATATAAATGTGCCCACCGATGTGTGCCTATTATGTCACAATTTTTTTTTTTTTTTTTGGGGACAGAGTTTGTCGGAGAAGACACGAGTAATCTTCCTTACTTCCCCTCCTGTGAACGAGACACAATACTGCGAATTTTTTGGGTGAGCTAATGTTGTCTTGGATATCACTAACTACTTTGTTGAAATCGATGTTGCTAATTAATCATTCTCGTGAGCTCCAGCTTTAGATTCGGTTGGCATAATCGAACAAATGAGTTGTCCGGTGTATATGCCAAAGCTTGTGTAGAGATGTGCAAGGAGTTGAACATTAAGGTTATTGATCTTTGGAGTGTACTACAGAAACGAAGTGACTGGTTAGCTGCTTGTTTCACGTAAGCGTGCTTCAGTTATATAAACTATGAAATATTTTGCTCTTGATCGACTTCCTTTGCATTGATCAATGTCACTGTTGTGCTATCGATTTCCTTTTTCAATGATACGTTCTTTTAGTTACAACTATAAAATATATAGAGCAGTAAGTACTCCCTTAGAGCATCATTTTGCTCAGACAGTCTAATCAGCCATTCTGAATAAGTGCGGATGAATAAAATTATATTTTCTATGAGTAGCTAATCGAAACTAACTTCTCCAGTGACGGAATACATTTATCACCCGAAGGGAGCAAGATAGTGGCAAAGGAGATACTTGCAGTTCTTGAAGAGACAGACTGGGAACCAAATTTGCACTGGAAGTCTTTGCCTAGTGAATTTGATGAGGATTCCCCTTATGATCATCTAGCTTCTGACGGAAAGACCACATTAAACGTAACTGACTTGGACTTCTACCGGGAAACTAAATGGACGTAAGCAAACAGAAGTATACTGATTTGGTTATGTTGTGCAAGATGTTGTCCATTTTAATAATTGTAACCTAAGAGATTTGGTTATCATGACAACTGCCATTAGGGTGGATCATTCACAAATTAGTACCGTTGGTATCTGCTCTCTGTTCCACCGCCGCCTAAAGTCTTTGTTGCCTTAACAATACTTGAATCATGATCTGCCATAGACAATATATTTTAGTTCATGTAAATCTGTCGATTTTTGCAGTTGAAGGTGACCTCGTTCTCACCAACTAGAATAATGCTAAGTAATCATGTTCTTGACACCAATTTGCAAGAAAGTAACGGTGTAACAAAGACAAAATCCCTGTGCTATCTTTAATAAATTATAAGTTTAAATGCATTTGAAAACAATGGATGGGTTTCTATCTTAGCTGACCTAGTAATGTAACTCACACTCTGCCTAGTAAATTTGCTGAGGATTCCCCCTTGTGATATTATCTTCTGATGGTTAGACCACACATTCAAGTTAATTTGTAAGATCTTGTTTGATTGTATGGAGTACCTTTTAACAGATTTCTTAATTAATCCCATGCCACCAAAAGTGCCGGAATCAGAATCTTAAAAGATCCGGGGCTAAAATACATGATTATATTAACAAAACACATTAGCAACACATCTCACAAAGACGTAAAACACATTCTTTGGAATTTAGATGACTTCATTTACAAATATATGTGAGATGTCAGACAAGGCTGGCCCTAGAAAATGGATGGTGAGGACAAGTCATGTTCTTGTTACCTGTTTCTTTATTAACCCTCTTAAATACAAATCATGCAGCTGGCGGAACTAGCATTCCAAGATAGCCGGGGCTAATAGTACATATCATTAATAAGATAATGTGATCCATTGTTTGGTCCTGCTGAGTTGGTTTCGCAAGTTATAAAGTTGGATAGCAGGAAACATACCTTTATGGCGTTGGAGCCTAAGAACCCCACGTATAATTAATAATTGGCTTAATTATAACATAAATCTTGAAGTATGATTCTTTGTACACATAAATTTTTTAAAAAAAATGCCTTTAATTACCGATTATGTATACATAATCAATACTTGAAGGTTTGATGTGTACGACATTTTTCTTTAGAATTCTATGTGTACAAAGAATCATACTTGAGGGTTTATGTTATAATTAAGCCTTAATAATTAGCGGCGGGCAAATTGCGTCGGTGAACTTAAGCTACTAGATATACTCTACTAATGGGAGTTACAAAAATAGAAACAGAGGAGAATTTGATCAAGTTGGTTAGCAATGGCCGGAACTGATCAGAGGGCGAAATTCGTTGTGTTTGGATCATCCATCGTCCAGTATGCTTTCCACAACAATGGCTGGCTTTCTATTTTGGCTGACCTCTATTCTCGAAAAGTAACTCACTCTCCCTGTATTTACACACCTCCATATGTGTCATCTCCATTAGTATCGCTCATAGTTAACTAAGCTAGAACTGCAGTCTGCAGATGCCTCTAACTTGTTGCTTCAGTGCCATCTTGTCATCACTCAAACAGTTGGACCTGCCATGTATTGCTTTGCTAAATCAAATAATATATTTGTTATTAACTGTGTTAAGCTTTGAACTGATTTATGTAGGCAGATATAGTGCTGCGAGGATATGCAGGGTGGAACTCAAGGCGTGCCCTCCAAGTTCTTGATAAAGTTTTCCCGAAGGTTGTTACTTTATATGATCCTTTAGTAGTATATCCCAATTGCAGCAAACTGATTTTGCATGTTTAATAATTTGACTAATATTCTCCTCTCAATAAGTAGTATTCTGATACCAGTGTTCTTTTTGCATGCTCATCTTGTATAATCTAGACTGCAGATGTACACCCGGATCTCGTAATAGTTTATTTTGGAGGTAATGATTCAATGAAACCACACCCTTCAGGCCTGGGTCCTCACGTCCCTATTGCAGAATATGTGGAAAACATGAAAGAAATTGCTCACCATGTCACGGTGATTTTCTTTATCTTGGTAGCCTATTGTTTTTGTTTTTTGCTATAGAAAATGAGACTGGTAGCCTATTGCTCAGATGTTCTTTTAGCAAAAGAATACAAAAAATCTAAGATGTTCCTTTTAATGGTTGAGGACGGCAGTAGCTAGATATGTAGATTATTTTCTTGCGTCGAACAGCAGTTGATATGTCATCTATTAAAACAGGAAGGATAGAAATTCTGAATCTACATTATCATCTGCCTATTATCTATTCATGCCTAGTATATTGCCGTTTTTGTTTTTGGAACAGAGTTTGTCGGAAAAGACACGAGTAATCTTTCTTAGTTCTCCTCCAGTAAATGAGGCCCAAATTTGCAAATATCTCTGGTGAGCTGATGTAACTTTCAATTTGTTTGATGTATTTGGTATCTTTATCTGCTTGATTGAAATTATAGATGTTTGCCATCCTCGTAAACTCCAGTGTTAAACTTGACGAGCTGCAGCGAACAAATGAGTTGTCCAGAGTATACGCCAAAGCTTGTGTAGAGATATGCAAGGAGTTGAACATTAAGGTTATAGATCTTTGGAGCGTACTACAGAAACAAGATGATTGGTCAACTGTTTGCTTCACGTAAGTCCGCTTCAATTTTGTACTAAGATACATTTTGCTTTGATCGCTTCTTTGCATTAATCAGATACTCCCTCCGTCCTCCTCAATTCTTTATAGTTTTTTACACTGCTTGACACACATTTTAAGGCTCCTATAAAGTATACTATCCACTTCCTAGCAGAATTGCTGATATATTCTTCTAATTATCCATTCTGAATAACTGCGGATAAGTAGAAATCTGTTTTATGAGTAGCCGATTGAAACTGACTTCTCCAGGGACGGGATACATTTATCACCCGAGGGGAGTAGGATAGTGGCAAACGAGATACTTGCAATTCTTCAAGAGACAGACTGGGAACCAAATTTGCACTGGAAGTCTTTGTCTAGTGAATTTTCTGAGGATTCCCCGTACGATCTTCTAGCTTTTGATGGTAAGACCACCTTAAATGTATCCGACTGGGACTTCTACCGACGAAACTAAGTGGAGCTAAGCAGAACAGAAGTTCTAATGAGTCGATTGTGTTGTGTAAGATTTCGTTGTCCATTTTAAACCACTTGGCGTTTTGCTTGATTTCTCCTTGTCATAACAACTTGAAGATAGTCTTACAAAGTTTGTAATGTTTATTGTGGTGATCTCTTACAATGTATTGGTGATTCTCTTGTAGCTTATGGCTTGCTAAAATTATTTATGACTAGACTTCCACAAAATTCATGTAGGCATATTATTAATTTCTTTAATATGTGTTAGAATACAATATAAGATCATGAAAAATGTCTTTCTCTAATAACTTGAGGTTTTAGTGACGGACTACTTAACATGGTATCAGAGTTCACGCATGCGGAAAATTCAAGATTTGACTCCCTGCCACCACCAATATTCTCACAATTTATTATGAACACAAAAGACAAAAATTATGTCCCAAAGATAGACGTTCGTGATCTAGACAACAATATTCTTCTTGATCCCCGAATTCCCTGATCAACACTTCCGCTATCATTTTTCATTCTTGTGCAACCAATCATGAATCACATTTTCTACTAATTAACCGAATCTAAAAAAAATTTACGACAAACAAACGAAGTCGAGTGTTCCACCATTTTCCGCGAATCTTGTACCATCTTCTCTTGCATATATCATTTTATGTTAAACATAAACGTGGACAATTAAGAATGTGCTTGTTATCCAAATTGTTTATGTTCTTTCCCATTTTTAGTAGTACCATAATGTACCATAAATAATATATAAATAAATATATAATAATAATGTTTTTTATCAACAAAGAAATATGCTTGAATAAACACCTCAGATTTAAAGTAAAATTTTCATGAAGTTGAAAATATAAAACATTAAAAATTTCCTAAATATGTTACAATTGCACTGCATCAAATATTCTACACATACAAATCATCATTTCTCTTTTATCATGAGGGGTTATATTTTATTTAAGTTTTAAAATGTTTTTAATAAGTTACAAATATATAAAATTTCGTGTAATAGATCGAAAAAGTTGTACAAATGTACATGAGTCTAGAGGATTATTTGGATCACGAGATATCAACCCGAATTAACTCAATTTCCTAAAACAACATTCAATAATGTAATGAAAATGTTTGACTGGTTGGGCCGAAAATGTATACTATATCAATATACTTATATAAAGGAGAAGACGAAGGCGGTGAGGTGGCGCTCTCAAATCGCTTGAATCTATTTTTCTAATTTTCTTAAATTTTTGAATTAATAATACCAAATATTAGAAAATGTCTCAATTTCCGTTTAAATCTCTACTAATAAAGAAAATTAAATATACAATTTGATACTAATAGAGGAAACTAAATATAAAATACCAAATATTAGAAAATGTCTCAATTATTTGACTTTAAAATTTTCACTAATTGAGGAAAGTAAATATACAATTTTAATATTTTTACATTTAAAATTTTCACTAATGGAAGAAAGTAAATATACAATTTTAATTAGAAAATGTCTCAATTTCCGTTTAAATCTCTACTAATAGAGGAAACTAAATATACAATTTGACTTCAATATCTTTTATATATATAAAGGAAAATCCCCAGGAGCTCTAGAATCGATCGATTCATATTTATCTAATTTTCTAGAGCTCCTGAATTTTAATTCAATAAAATTAAATTTCCTTATTCAAATTCAAATTTATAGGATATAAAAAATATCAATTGTCTTTTAAATTTTACTAAAGGAGGAAATAAATTATACAATTTTAATATTCTTTTCTTTCTCAATTTTGATTCAATAAAATTAAAGTTCTTTACTTAAATTTGAATTTATAGGATAGAAAAAAAATCTCAATTGCATTTTAAATCTTTACTAATGGAGGAAACTAAATATATAATTTTAATATTCTTTCCTTAAAAATCTTTAACAATGGAGGAAAATAAATATACAATTTTAATATTCAACATCTTTATCTTTTTATCTTATTAATCTTTATCATCTTTTTTCCTTTTATATATTTATTTTCTTCTTTCTCGATTCATATTTTTCTAAGCTCTTTAATTTTTAACATCTATATAAGCGTCAATCCAATTGTGTCTTTCACGATTTTATTTTCTCTTTGCAATGCTTATTTTAAGGGTTTTCATTCCTAACGCTTCTTTTTTTGTTATTTGCTTGCAGAAAAATTATATTTCAGGTTTTAATGATAACCTCTAAGCATTCCGACGCGGCTTCTCATCTACGTAATTTTGAAGGTTTGTCCACACTTATGTAAATTATTATGATCTATGTATGTAGTTATGTGTATAATGCATGCGCAAGTCCCCGTGTATTTCATTCTTCTTAAATTATTGCTAATCATATAAATTACATATATAATCAACTCATGATTAAGTCTGTAATTAATTACACTATAATATTCTATACGATTTTGATTTATCTTAAGATGGACTTTTTTTTTGAGAAGAATGTAACATAGAAGGAGGTTCTTGTGCCAACTGCCAAGATCTCGGTGAAAGATGGGTGCTCTTTCAATAATTTTCGTTTTTCAGATGTTTTTTTATATAATTTTGCTCATCTTTGTGTTACTTATTCACATATGTTTTGTTGTTATTGTGATTGATGTATGAGTACCATATTTATACATTGTTATACATTATTTATTTGTCACTATATAATGAATATATTTTATACGTATTACAATCCTTGATGGTCAAACAAGCAAATACTTGAGTTTGATAGGGTTTAACATAACTCAGGAACCTATCCTCATAGCTTGAATGTATTGAGTTAACATGCTCAGTTTTTTTTATTTTTAATCAGTTTTGTCTCCAAGACTTTTATATGAAACATGAATCGATTTACATTATTTGATTTAACAAGTAATATATTTAGATATGTACGTGGGTTTAACATAATTGAAATATCTTGATGTGTAAAAGATAAAATAGAAACTTTAAATTTTAACTAAAAATAGAGGTGCTATGTAGTATTTTATAAAATTGTGAATCTTGATATTATGGTTATTCCAGAAGAGAAGATTAGATTTTCATAAACAAGCATGTATTTTATGTTCATAGGATGTTAAACTTTGATTTTAGCCAATTATCGATAACTTTTGCTATTAAATATTAACTTTTAATTTGGTTTTGAACTATTCAAAATTTAGATGGAACTTGAAAAACTGAATGTAGCATATTTTGGGTGAACAAAGTTTTACTATTTTTATATTATTAGATAATATAAAGAAGAATTTGCAGGTGATTATGACAAATAATAGGAGAATTTTTAAAATTAAAAGCATAAAAATAGGTTTTAAAATAAATAAGTAAAGAGTTTGTTCGTGATATTTTTAGGAAAAAAGGAGAGATTTTAGTAAGAAAAACAGGAAAAGTACTTTGAAAAAGAAAATTGCCCGTGATATTTTTGGAAAAGGAGGGATTTTGTTAGAAAACATTTATAATGTATTTTAGCTGAAAAGGTAATTGGTTATAAACATATAATATTATTATTTAATATTTTTTTATAAATGAGTAAAAGGTAATTAAGTAAAAATACGATGTTACTGACCGACCAAAGTTTTAATATTTCTTCTATTTATATAATAGTATAGACTAGCTTATATCCTATACCATTTACGTGTTTTTAGATATATTTTATTAATTAAATAATTAAAAGATATATTTGGATGTATTAATGAGTTATATATATTATTAATTATTGAAAGATATCGTGTAAGGTATTTTTGAGAGTGTATTAATGATTGAAAGATATTATACAATTGGTATTTTTAGGTGTGTTTGGAAAATGTAATATTGTTTAATTAAAAGGTAACATGTTAATTTAAAAAAAAATACATTAACGATTGAAGATATAATATAATTAGTATTTTTAGGTGTGTTTATAAAAGGTAGTATGTTTTAATTTAAAAGATAACATGTTTTTAATGATTGGAAAATATAATATTATTAATATTTTTAGGTGTGTTTATAAAACATAGTATTTTTTTAATCAAAAGGTACTCCAGTTGTTAACATTTGAGAGAGAAAACTTGGCATGCATTTTAAGACTCTAAAAAGTATAGTTTCATAACTTATTTTTTATTTAGGTTTTTAACATAACCTAAATGGACGGAGGGAGTAATATGTTTTGGTTAGAAAAGGCAATTTCCAATTATTCGTATTATTTATTAATTAAAATGATCGAAAACCTGAAAATCAAAATTTTTAATGAAACGGCTAATATAAACTTTTTTTCTTAAATAGTTAATATTTAAAATTTTACAAAAAATTTATAGGGCCGCTGCGAAGCGCGGCTTAGTCGACTAGTGTATACTATAACCGTCGTTCTTACAAAAGACAGAACTCATCCAACCACCAGCCCGCCCAAACCTAAACGACAAACTACTTCCCTTACTTACCATTTCTAAGTCAATCAATCAATATGTCCACACACCAAATATAGGTCACAACAAATACTAATCCTTTACATATTATTTGCGAGACATTTATTATTTTTGTGATTTTTTGTAAATGGATGCCCCGAATGATCAGCCGGAATCTTCCTCAACTCTATCACCGGAACTAGATGTTATGGAAGTTTCCGGCCATGCATCTACGTCGAGTTCAGTGTCACAGGCTCGACAGGAAGACGAAGAAGGAGAAGAAGAAGAAGAAGAAAATAATGCAGAGTTGGAGGCGGTTCGAGATGAGACATTTAGTTGTAGTGTTAGTGAGACAACATGCTCTTGCATCTGCCTACTCTCCACCATTTGGTTTTTGGGTCGTTTTCTTACTCTTTTTATGATTTTTTATATATTTGTAGGAAGTGACTCGACCGAGAATAATATTTACTGCCCCTGAGAACAATTATGTTCGTTGTTCTTAGGCTAAAATGTGTTTTTCCATCGAAGGTGCACTTTTATGTGTAACGTTCTGCAATTTGATTTTTCTCTCTATAGTGCGACTTATGTATGTTATGTGTATCCTGTGATGTTTAGTAGTTAATTCAAAGTTTACAAATTGAAAGAAATTTATTTAAAGAACTCCGAATTTTGAGATCATCTTCTTGTAAACGCATATTTTAGAGTAACCGTAAATTTCATTTGTCTATATATACACATAACAATGTTTTACGGCATCGTTTGAATTCTTTGGCTTTTTAAGCTCACCAGCTACACATTTTGAACTAAAATCTGTCAATGAAAATATGATAATTGAATAGTAACCTGAATATATATGTTTATTGCTGAATGACCTTCTTATGTTTATCCAGAGTCTTCACTGATTTGTTTCTCTGTACATTCTATTTCAGTATCTGTGACACTAATGTTAGGACTATATGGGTCTTCAACTTTAAGACTTGGCCCTAATTGTTCATTACGAATCAGAGCCAACCCTCTTTTTGTGGAATACGTGAGGGTAATCTAATGCATCTCTTAAACCTCTTTATAGTGAATGTTTTATAAAGTATAGAGTTAAGACGACATCCTTTACTATAATGTCGTTTGTAGTACCAGATCATTTATGATAATGTAATTAGGTGGGATCATTTGTTATATTAGCAATAATCAATTTTCCTTCCGTTTCTAGTGATATATAATTTGTATTTGCATATATGTTAGTTTAGCAATTTAGCATATCGTATTATAAATAACAGGTTAAGCAATTTGATGGCACAAAACAAGGGCCAACGCTATATGGGTTTTCTAAATATCCTCCACTTGATGTCCTAGTTGCATCATCTGCACATGAAAGAATGTATCTCCCAGAAAGGTCTCAAAAGGCAAGTTTTCAGTTGAAGTACTTCAGCTTGATCCTCTTCTAGTAGATTATTATAGCCGAAAATTTCCCCCCTTAATTTACAGGACTGGATATATTTCCTAAATGAAGGGTCCCAAATGAACATATCCATGACTGTAATGTCTTCAAGTTCATTGCCATTGGAGCTTGCAATCGGGGAAGGTATGTAGAAATTTGTAACATGGTTGTCATTAAGTAGTTCATCTCTTTTTTGTTGAGTATAATATCTGTATATATCAAGTATGCTTGACAACATGCTAGGTAAAAAATATTCCCTGACTGACCAAGTTTTCCCTTGCTGTTGGCTCTTTGCAGTAACTAATATTTTTGGTGCTTACTGATCAGTTGTTTATTGTCAATTTTCTTTTGAAGTGTAGGGTTCGTGGTTGCTACTTGAAAATTTTAGTTGATGCATATAATAATTAATTACCAGAGCCTTGCTGCATATGCACATATCTGGTGTCTGATTCTCTAACAATTAGAGATTTACAGCATGTATGCTAGAAAACATCAAAACTATCAGTTATTTAGCCATTTAAGTTCAAAGTTTGTTTGTAACAGACCACTTTTGGCAAAATCTGAAGTAGCAGTAATCGCTGTAAAAGACTCTATAAAACCCTTATGGGGTTGACTAACATTGCTAAAACCTTGTTCAAGATGAGGTTTGGTTTACTTTACCCAAAAAAAAACCGATGTGATTCTTTTCAGTTTTCACTCTTTGACTGAGAAAGGAAAATGTATCCATAAGAAAATTTGATATTATATATATTTTTTTAAAAAATAACTTTTCTGCTTATCTGAAATTCCTGCCCTTGCTGTTATTCACCAATTATCAGCAGACTATGTTATCTCTCTGTGTCTTTCTTTTTCAAAAACTGTTCCTTGATTAACAACCTTCTAATGTCGTACAGCTATTCACTGCTGAAAATCATTTAGTTCCTGGATATACATGCAACTTTGATACTTTGTGAAGCTATTGTGATTGTTTATCATACCTGCAGAGTTCTCTAAATCCTAGATATTTGTTAGGGATTGAAGGTCTTACACAATGGCTTGACAACCCAATGTATCCAAACAACATCTTGTCATCAGACATCATTCATGGTTTGTAATTTTAAGTATACTATGCACTTATCTTATATATCTATTAGTTGACTCTGCGCTAACATTGAAATCTGTTTTTGAAAGGCAATGGAACGATCCATCACAGTGTTACTAGATCTTCTAATTACTATGTGTCGATTATCAATCTGAATTCAGAAATTGTGGAGGTAATCATCATAAATATCTGAAATAAATACTACTTTATCGTCTTGTGATGATGTGTCACAGGTGCTTTCCAGAACTTGTTTCTAAAGAAAGCATTGCATGCCAATAGTCGGGTACAGTCAGATGCATCCTTGAAAACATTGTTCTTTGAGATTAATTCGTTAGTTATCAGGAACTAGTTAAGGAGGAACCTGCTGCCTGAATGTATGGTTCATACTTTCAGATTACAACATAATACAGTGGAGAATCCAAGAAATTACACACCGTGATGAATTCATCCAATCTAAATAAGGCCAATAAGCTGTTTTGTTTTTTTCATCGCGACAAAGGAAAGAATGGAGACATTTTGGGAAGATAGAGATATAAAAAAGGGGGGTATGGGTTAAGATGCTCAGTTTATTAGACGGAATCTAAGAGAAGTTAGAGAGAAGAATTCAGAATCCAGAGGCTAAGAGAACCTAATGAAGTCTTGAGAGAGAACCTGAAGTGAGACACAAGGATTTTGGTCGATTTTCGGCTATTATCCATATTTGGTTATCAATCAACCTACTGAAATGCAATTACACGAATCCCACAGTCTCAGTACCCATTAAAGTCTCTTTAGGGTTGAAAAAGGGTATTGTGTTGTAATGTTGGTGAGTGATAACCCTTTAGTGTCATGGTTATTTGAAACTTCAGCTAGATCAATAATCATTTAAATGTATAGGTTTATATTGCCCCGGAAAAGAAAGTTTCCCCAGTGGAATTTATATTTCTTTGATTATATCAGGAGAGAAGTTAGTGGAATTTGGTTTGGGAGCATGGGTTGTTGTTGCTGTTCAAGACATCCTTATTTAAGCACTTGTAATTGCTTTGATTATCAGGAGAGAAGTTAGTGAAAGTTGCGATGCCTTATTTTTTTTAACAGTTTTGCAGTGTTTTGTTCACTCATATCTGACAGCATGTTCTTAATAGATGCAGTTGAACCTCACACTGAAGGCTTTAGTTTATAACACAACCCGGGCATATTATAACTGTTCTGTGGCTTATGGTGAATGTACTTTTAGAACTTCATTTTCTGATGGAAATACAGTCGTTTTAACGACTCCTGGTAGTAGACAGGTGAGTCTCACTAGCGCGCCTTTGTTTTTTGCTTATCATTATAAAATTCCTGCTCATAATAAATTTAACAATATATCATAATATCATTGCTATTAACAGATTTCCCAGATAGTTATTAGAAATTTAAAGTATGTTATGGTTTCGGTTTAGACTCTAACCATACGCCGTTCACGGGTATATTTAAAATACTATCAAACGTGTATAGAAGTATAAAACTGAGTCCTTGATTTTTTCCTTCATTTAAAACATAACATGTAGTATTTTGCAAATATTGCTGCAAATATACACAACAAGTGCTTGTTTTTTGTTTCAGGGCGTATATTATGATGATTGGTATGTTGAATTGTCCTATGGACCACGGTGGATGACTTATACTGTTGGCTTAGGTACAGTTTTAAATTTTAATATTTCTTTCACAAATCAAAGTTGCGTTACATTTTTAATTTTTATTTTTATATGGGAAATAGCTTTGGATTTGGTTTGCAAGTGTTCTATTATCCATCTTGTAGGTGGAATGGCAGTCCTTATTTTCTTGGCATTCCGCCTCATGAACTGCTGTCGACATATTGATACCAGACCTGAAACTCAGTACAGAGGAATAGGATCCGAGAGAGCCCCCCTGCTTTCACACAAAGATGATGATCAGTCAAGTTGCTCTTCTTCTTGTGATTTTGTCTTCCAAGATGATGAGCAAGTACTGGATATGCTTGATGGGCAGTTTAAAGATGGAGAAACTGACTTAAGTATCAGTCGTCTGTGTGCTATTTGCTTTGATGCTCCAAGGGATTGTTTTTTCCTCCCATGCGGGCATTGTGTGGCTTGTTTGGCATGTGGAATGAGGTAATGTCCTGAGTCCTCCCATAATCAAATTTTACTTAAAAAACGAGAATATTGAACATGAACACTCACCTTACCTTTGACAAGACTTGCCTTTGTCCTGAATTCTCCCATAATCAAATTTTACTTAACAAACGAGAATATTGAACATGGACACTCACCTTGCTTTTGACAAGACTTGGATCTTCAACCTCCTGTCGAGGGATGAGGGAGATACCACTAAAGCAAGAGTTTACTGGTAGTATTTTATATTGTGACAAACAATTTATAGATTTTTTTTATTTCTTTAGAAAAGAGATGACGCTATATCTAAGGTCTAAATTGGTTTAACACCAGATAACCTGAGTTCTTAGTCTAGAGGGCCACCAGAAGGCATATTCGTGCCTCACAAACAATTAAATACATCTAGAAGAAATAAGTAGTCACGGTTCAACCTATACATGTATTGTGTTGTAGCATGTAATTGTATTATTAGAATTGACAGTTACGTTTCTCAGTTAGGAGCATAGCTTAACCCAGCAACGACATATGCTGCTGATAGATTAAAGCTTAAAATCTTCCATCATCCCATTCCCACCTAAATTGCTGTTTGGTGATCAGCCAGCTATTTACCTAAAATCGGTGTTGTGACAGCCCGGGTCAAATCCCGAGCATTTTCCGAAAATCGGGTCAAGTCCCGATTCCGAGCCCGAATAAGCCGAAGCCTACTGACTCAAACGCAACCAACTTGGGTAACAACAAGTCCACCACAGACCCCCAAAATATCATGATTTTATTGGTGCTAATTAGTAGTAGTACTTTGTCTTATAAACTGAACAGAAATCCCGAATCTCCTCGATGTGGGACTGAGGTGTTACAAACTCCCCCACTTAAACTCTTGACGTCCTCGTCAAGCCTGAACGGATAGCCCATAGGTTCCAAGATCGTTCCTCTCTAGCCATTGTGGGATAATACCGGCTGGCTTCGTGTCCCCACCTCCAGACCTCTATCCATTGTGTGATAATACCACCAGCCTTCGTGTCCCCACCTCCGGCAACTTGCCTCGACAAGCTTTCGAGAGTCGGCCCTGATACCATATGTGACAGCCCGGGTCAAATCCCGAGCATTTTCCGAAAATCGGGTCAAGTCCCGATTCCAAGCCCGAATAAGCCGAAGCCTACTGACCCAAACGCAGCCAACTTGGGTAACAACAAGTCCACCACAGACCCCCAAAATATCATGATTTTATTGGTGCTAATTAGTAGTAGTACTTTGCCTTATAAACTGAACAGAAATCCCGAATCTCCTCGATGTGGGACTGGGGTGTTACAGGTGTACTCAGAAGCACTTGAAATTTTTCTACATCTCCGTTCTTTTTTTTATAAAGCTCTGCATCTTGACTTTAGTGCAGAATAATTTAAGTATGACAATATTCGATAATATCACTGAATTGTAATTTTGCAGGATTAAGGAGACTTCCGAAACTTGTCCCATTTGTCGTAGAAAAATGAAGAAGGTAAGGAAGTTGATTATAGTTTGAAAGTATGGATTATGGATAGCTATGCAATTAGGCACAGCCACATTATAACAAACTTATACACACCATTTGCAAGTTCTCTAGTATTACATGGAGCAAAACCCTGAGTAAATATACTTTACAAACTCCAGTGGATGAAGCTTTTTTTCATGCATTTCTTACCATTCAAAAGGAAGATAGCAACATTGGCTTTTTCTTTCTATACCTCTGATGAAATGGTTTTGAGTCTTTGTACAAGGAATCTCATATTTTTATAAATTAAATATATACTCCCTCAGTCCCCCTGAGTTCCTTACATTGAGAGACGGGAGCTCCCCCTGAGTTCTTTACATTGGGAGACGGGAGCTCGACACACATTTTAACGTAAAAAAACTGTAAAGAAATGAGAGACCGGGGAGTAATAAAGAGTGGGAAAAAACAAGAAAGAAGAGAGAAAGTTCGATTGAAAAATAGACATCGGCTATAAAGGTATACAGTATGGTGGCAAGTGGAAGGCTGCTTTGCTAGGTCTCAATCAACAAGATTATTAAGAATTTGTAGGGGAATTGATCACGATACCTTTTTCTCTATATTGACCGCTTCTTTCCCCTCTTCTTAATTTTAATAATAAGATGTCTAGGCTCGATATATATAATCGACTAATCGAGTATCAATTGTTCAAGATATATAGTCGAGTATTTGAGGTTAATTAAATATTCGACGAATATCTGTATCTAGGTTTAAGGCAAGGGTACAATTCTTTTTCCCCGAGTAGAGTTGATAATTTCGTACATGATACGATAACATGACACGAACACGACAGAATAATATTGGGTTTGTGTTCACCTTTTTGGTACACGAACACGAACACGAACACGATATTACACGAATAATTATAGTATCGGTTTTGGATTTATCATTGAATACACGACACGAAACGAAAGTACACGAAATAATTAAATAATTAAATAAATATTTTAAAATTATATAAATACATATAATAAATAAATGTTGTATATATTATTTTTACAATAACAAAAAAGAAAATAGTTTCAAATTTAAGTTTAATAAGATTCGACCACACTTGACTCTTTATGAATTATTAACTTAAGAGTCAACTAGTAAAAATTAAACAAAAAATGTTAATATTTAAATATTTTTATTTGTTTATTATATTTTAATTTTTATTTAAATTTACACGAAACACGACACGAAAAGTATACAAAACGATAGTACACGAACACGAAACAAAACGAATTCTTAATGGGTCGTGTTTTGGTTTAGTATTTCTGTACACGAAACACGAAAATACATGACACGAAAGTACACGAACGAAATGAATTGCCATGTCTATCCCTGATATTTATGCATCATTGGTTTCTTTAAAACAAAAATTTTAACTTTTTTTGTGTGTGATGTTCATGCATGCAATGTGTACAAGTTGGTTTGAAAGAGCAATTACTGGAAAGTAAAGGGCCACATGAATCCTTTCTTGAAATTTTTGTAGCCTTTAGAAAAAGGAATTATCAACTTACCTTTTGTTTAAAATTTAATCGTGAGCCATAAAGTGTATATGGTGGCAAGTCGGCCACATGCAATTTAAGAATATTCAGGGCAAACTATGTTTATGATTTTGATTCCTTACCAGTCAAAAGACATCGGCTCATCTTTCAAGTGTAATTGGTTTTTTGTTCTCTACTTGTAAATCCATCTAGAGACTAGACATCTCTTTTTCATTTTAAATCTTTTCGTAAAAAATTATAATAAGTAGACATCAGATATTAGAGTACCTCCGGACTCGTATCTTCTCGAAAATATTATTTATGAATAATCCGACTCGATAATTTGATATACGACATGAATTATGCACGAACAAAATGTACCGACAATTATGTAAAATAATTCAAGAAGACATAATATAGTGCGTGTTTGGGATATCACAAAAAATTGACTTATATCTTAAAAATGAGTAAGTGTCATACAAATGATAAGTTGATGAATTTTTATAAGTTATACGTGATAAATTTACTTATAAATTAGTTAAAAGTTTGCTAAATTAAATTTGAAAAAATATTTATTAAATACAATGATTTCAACACTTGCATTTTAAATTAAAAAAATATTTAAAAACACAAAGGTAAAAATATAAAGTATTAAAAAATAAAAAAATCAAGTAATAAGTTAATAAATTCAGGAAAATTACTCCATTATTAACATTCAACTTATCAACGTATAAGTTATAAGTTAAGGTCAAAAGTTGGGTCGAAACACACCGCTTTTATTAACTTATAATGTATAAGTTTAACTATCCAAACATGCCCATAATAAATTTGGACTTCATTTCAAGAAAAAAGAATATTGGCACAGTTACAGAATCAGAGCCACCCGCCAGCTTTTAACTGTACATAGACCACCGTTTCCCACGTCGCTTCTTTCCAAACCTCAATCTTTTTTAGTTTTTCTTGATAATTTTTTTTCCCAAGTAATATGAATAAAAACACTTGACCAACTCACTTGTGACTATCAAAAAAAAAAAAAAAAAACTCACTTGTGATTATATTTCAATTCACAGTCCTTGATTTTTTTTAATAAATCAGAAATAGGACCAATAAAAATTACATCAAATACGATCTTATTTAAATATAAAAAATTTATCAAAAATACTTTCTTCGTAAAATTTATTTGCCGTTCTACTACCTTTTAAATAATCGCGATTGTTTTGCAACTAGAACCAACCAAGTAATGCTTTTTTAAGAGTTACAATCAAATTCATTTTTTTTACGATTTTTTTGGAAAACGTTACCTTTACTTTTGGTTGCATTTAAACTTGATTATAGTTGTATTTGATTACAAAAAATAAAAATCACATTTTTATAAAAAAAAGTTGGTAAATTATGTATCTTTGAAAGAAGAGTATTAAAAAAGTATGATAAAAAAATTACTTTGTTTGCGAAAAAGTACTTAAAATATTTTTTTTTGTAAAAATATCTAAGATATGAGGGTGAATATATGAAATATCAGTAACAACTAACAATATCTATTTTGATATTATTCGGACTTATCCGAAAGGAAAAAAACCTGAAAATTAATAATAAAGATACTGGTACAGTGGTATCAACTATCAATGGCAAAATAAAATAAAATAAGTCCTCATTTATCAACGGTCAGATTGAATTACAAAATGTAGATCCAACGGCTTGTATTGAATTCCTCAGAACCCCATATTTACAAATGCCTCCTCTGCGGCTCTTCTACTCTTCGTCTCTCAACTTATCTCCTCTCTCTCTCTCTCTCTCTCTCTCTCTCTGTAGGGTTTCTCTCTGAAACATTTCACAAATGGCGGGAACCGGCGTAGTAGCAGTGTACGGGAACGGCGCAATAACCGAGACAAAACAATCCCCCTTCTCCGTCAAAGTCGGTCTCGCTCAGATGCTCCGTGGAGGCGTCATCATGGACGTCGTCAACGCCGAACAAGCCCGTATCGCGGAAGAAGCAGGCGCGTGCGCCGTCATGGCACTCGAACGTGTCCCAGCCGACATTAGGGCACAAGGCGGCGTCGCAAGAATGTCTGATCCTCAACTCATCAAAGACATCAAACAAGCCGTTACAATCCCCGTTATGGCCAAAGCCCGTATCGGTCATTTCGTCGAAGCTCAGATTCTCGAAGCCATTGGTGTTGATTATGTCGATGAAAGTGAAGTGCTAACCCTAGCTGATGATGAGAATCACATTAACAAGCATAATTTCCAGATTCCATTTGTTTGCGGGTGTCGTAATTTAGGCGAAGCTCTTCGAAGGATTCGAGAAGGCGCTGCGATGATTCGTACCAAAGGAGAAGCTGGAACTGGAAATATTATTGAAGCTGTTAGACATGTTAGGTCAGTCATGGGTGATATTAGGGTTTTGAGGAACATGGATGATGATGAAGTGTTCACTTTCGCGAAAAAGATCGCGGCTCCTTATGATTTGGTCATGCAGACGAAACAATTAGGGAGATTGCCTGTTGTGCAGTTTGCTGCTGGAGGTGTTGCTACGCCTGCTGATGCTGCGTTAATGATGCAAATGGGATGTGATGGTGTTTTTGTTGGGTCTGGTGTTTTTAAGAGTGGTGATCCGGTTAAGAGAGGGAGAGCGATTGTTCAAGCTGTTACGCATTATAGTGATCCGCAATTGCTTGCGGAGATTAGTTGTGGGTTGGGTGAGGCTATGGTTGGGTTGAATCTGGATAAGAATGTTGAGAGGTACGCTAATC
Source organism: Heracleum sosnowskyi (assembly GCA_030848705.1). Classification (NCBI taxonomy): domain Eukaryota; kingdom Viridiplantae; phylum Streptophyta; class Magnoliopsida; order Apiales; family Apiaceae; genus Heracleum; species Heracleum sosnowskyi. Next base: position 656,054 of record CM061240.1, on the reverse strand, counting down.
GGTCGGAATGAGAAAGGGGCCGTTTGGATCATGGGATTATGAATGGTTGGTATGTGTTTGATGAAATGTTTGGTTTGTTATGTTCGTGGTTGATGTAGCAGTGATGGTGTAGAATCCATCCAATTCCAACTAGCTTTTAAACTATGTTCTATCAAGTCATGTCTTTGCAGTTTTATTATTTGCCTTGTTCTTTCGAATGAAATGAAAAAACATTGGTATTTTAATGTTTTAGACAATAAGACTATAAACTTGTTTTTGTTCTGGTATCATTACTTCTGAATAGGTTTTAATTTTATTTGACACTCACTCCGTTTCTTTAAAATATGTGCAAAAAAATCAAACGTCATATAAAAAGAAACGGAGGGAGTACTTGATTAGTGTTAAGTAATTATTGTGCTTGCAGTTGAAATTGTTCATGATAAAGATTGTGCAATTGAGTAATTGATCAGTATGAGAATATGAAAACAGATTATCCGTGTGTGCGAATGTGTGGTGTCCCTGGTGTGGCTCGAGAACAATACCCCTTGTATAAATCATAGGAGATTTAGTCTTACAGCAAATGGTTTTCGTCCTAGTGGATACAGTGTTCAGTGTTAATCAAGTGATGAATATGCTTATTGTTTACCGAATTTATACTCTTTATTAATAAGTAAAATAATGTGTAAATGATACGTAATATTAAAATATCAAAATAACAAATTTGATTATTACTACATTCGAGTTTGATTACTCACAATTACATAATTATACAAAATTTATTTACTTTAATTTTTTTTAACATGAATCGTTTACTTGAATTCATGACTACTTGAAATAATTTCATTGATTTAGTTACCGAAAATGGTTAGAAGTATGATCCACACGATAAGATTGGGCTTAGAAGTAAATAAGGATTGGTGCGGAAAAGAGGGCGGCCCCAATTCGCTTAGATAGCAAAGCCGCCTTCAGACCCTCTTCTTGTCATCATCTGAAAAGGTGATGAGAAGACTGAACTATTCCCAGGTTTTGCCGGTGTTGCCTGTAGGTCGTGATGTGCCTATGACATTCTGTTCTTAATAATACTTTATTTTGACGTGACATGCCTCACCTTGACTAGTCTTCGGCTTCAATCGGCTTCTGTTCTTACTAGTACTTTATTTTAAAGTAAATAAATCAAAGAAAACAATGTTTAAACAGTACCAACGTCATTAATTTTATCCAAGGTTCAATCGTATATAATTATATAATTAAATAAGAGAAAAAATAATCTAAGATTAACCTCACGAAATTTCTCAAGGTAACATGTTTTTTTAGTATAAATTCAAAATGATAATTTTGTAATTACACATAATATTCTGAAATTACAATAGTACTCTCGTGTTTTAATATGAGATTTGAGTGTAACCTTGGGAAACTTAGGTGAGATCGACCTTAGGATCATCAACCTCATTAAATAATGTTTATTTATTATATATTTTTATCATTCGATTGATCAATTCTTTGCAAAGTACATTTTTTAACAATATTTATTAATGATTTATTAATATTAATATTTTACTATCGGCTCCGGCTAGCCCCGTGCTTGACACGGATTATGAGCTAGTATTATTTAGTATCGGCTCCTGCTAGCCCCGTGCTTGGCGATGATTGATCGAAACATTAATTGTAATATTTTAAAACATGTAACAATGTTTAATTTATTTAACTTGTTATATTAGTTTAAAAAAATACGTAACGATTAATCATATTTCAAAAAATAATTCGACGTGTTTATATAATTTATCTTGTGTCACATGCTCAAATATTATTGACAGAATAACTTGTATTTATATAGTTTATATCTTGTGTCACAAATTCACAATGCTCAAATATTTCCGCCCAAACCCAAACCCAAACCCAAACCCAAAAAGAAACCCACATCGGCGATTATCTTATACTGTAAAAGAGAGAGAAAGAAGACCAACGCTGGACTGGCTTCGAACTTGCAAGGATCCATTCATTCATCAACGGGTATGAGCCCAATAGCCAGCCCATCACCATATCCATAATTTGTGTTTTTTGTTGCAATGCTATAGGGTTGTCTAGGTACGATGTTGGTATAAATTTTGTCATTTTCATCTTTGGCCGAAGAATATTTTTGGTTCTGTGGGGTCAAGATATCCTACTTTTTTTGCATTCGGCCAAACTAAAATAATTTAAAATATCAAACACAATAACCTTTTCTTTCGTAAAATTTTCAATATTTTATTGTATAACATATTCACGTACTCATCTTATTTTTTTAAAAGGTTTGAATTCTCAGCATCCTATGCAAAGAGAGTTAAGAAGATCTTGTTAGATCATGAGGTTTTGGTTTAAAAAATAACATAAAAAACTAGAATGTTATCTCCAACCATGTTAGCTATAATGGTTGGCTAAATTAATATAAAATAATAATTGGCTATATTATAGAGAATGAAAAGGTGTGTTGTCTCCAATGGTATTAGCTATAGTTGTTGGCTATATCTTAAAAAAATACATTTTACTATTATTCAGAAAAGGGAAATTATGATTTGGAAACACAATAAGATTAAAATATTAATTAACTATGGTAAGATGATGAGGTGGAACATTATAGAGAATTGCAGTGGTTGTACAAATATAGCCAACCAAGCTAGGTTATGTAAAAATTTTTTAGCTAAGGGCTTATGGTTGGAGATGGTGATTATATATATTGGTTGGCTATATATGTTGCCACGTAGGATTTTGCTAAGGGTTTTGATTGCATTGGAGATGCTCTTATATAGTTTAATGTTATAGGTGAAAGGAAAAGATACACTATGAAATGGGATTTTTTAAGTTTGAATAAATATACAGTTGAATCCCGATTAAGTAATAATCGAAAAAATAATAATATTGTTACAATAATATTTTTTTTTATCTCAACATAATGGAGACTGTGTATTTTTTTACTCTCGATAAAATAATATTTTCTCACAATCCAAGACTATTATTTTAAAAAGGTTTAACTGTATACCATAATATATAATTTTTGAAAACGATTTGTTTTATTAGTAATGTTATTACATTGTTGCATACAATTTTAGATCTTGAAACGAGCCATTAAATTTTAGATCTTTAAATTTATTTTTGATATAATTTCATAACGTACTTGAGAACAATGTGGAGCTCACCATGTGTATTGCTTATTATCAAGAAGAAAAAGAAGAAGATATTTCGTAACATGTCGACAATATCTGTATGTACGTAGCTCTCCTGCTATATCAACTGCCACGAATTTTTAAGTATTCCGGTTTTGATAAAAAGATCAGTAAATTTAATAATCGACTCTGATGTCTTCGGAAGCTATAATTATGTTTCAATTGGGTCGGTCATAATTAATTTTTAAAATTTAAATATATTATTGTACAATGTTTTCATTACGAATTTACATTTGAAATATTCGAAAATTTTGAAATTTTTTCATTGGCTTATAATTCAAGTAATCCCGATTATTTGAGTTAGTAGGTACGAATTTCGGACGATTATATATATTCATCATTCAATGTCGATCGTCGATTGTCGATCATGTCACTGAAGTTGTTGGGCAAGAGAAAAATAAAGTGAGAATTGAGTAATGTTTTTAACTACATCAACTTCTTGGATGTCACAGCTGACAATATGATAACATTGAATTGAATTAAATTGAGTTTTTATTTTTGAATCATAATTTCTAAATACAGTTCATTATTACTAAATGCAGTTTGCTGAAATTACACTAATAACCCTCTTAATCTTTTGGACCGAGTGCCTGGTTTTGTGTGCGATTAGTAGGGGTGTACACGGGTTGTTAAAACCGACCAACCCGATCCAAACCGACCTCATTTCGTTCGATCCAAACAGAATATTTTTAAACCGAAACATATTTTGTTTGAAAAGATATAAACCCGATTTAAATGGGTTGGGTATGGATTTCGATTTTTTTAAGCCGAACCAACCCAACCCGATTAAAAATAATAGATTTAATTAAAATATATGAAACACATTTAGTTAAAATAGTTAACAGTTTTGGAGTGTACATTTTTAATTATTGAAACACATTCTTTGAATTCTTGTGTTCTAGATCATAGACCATTTGTGATCCTCGAAGAAAACTTCATTGCTTGCATTGCATAGGGTTATCCATACATGATATTATCTATGTTTGTTAATATTGTATAAGTACTTCAAGGCCAGTTTACTTTAAGAATGCATTAGTTTTACATTAAGTTCAAGGACATATGTGTACATCAATATTCTACAAAACTTGTACAAAACTGTGTGTTGAGATCATTTGAGACAAATGTTCTTACTGTCTTTGTCCATTCGCGATTGTAATACAAATTTAGCACACTGACTATGCTAATAACACAAATTTGACGTTTAAACTGAAATACTATGTTTAGTACTTTATCAGTCTTTTGGTGTGTTTTAACTTAAATATTTGAGATGGATATGTAATATTTTGCTGACTTTCAATTTTGATTTATTAATTTAGTACTTACTGCTCGATAAAAATATATTTTATATATTTATTAACCCGACCACTCCGACCCGAACCGATCCAAACCGAAGTATATTAAATGGGTTGGATTACGAATTTATTTTTTGTGGGTTGGATTGAAAATTTGCAAACCCGATTTAATTGGATTGTGTTTTTAAAATCTCGTAACCCGCCCAACCCGAACCGTGTACACCCTAGCGAGTACTGAACACCTGATCATTAATGCATCCTATTTCTAAAACCTTCATTTTCCTCCGTGCTTTCTTTTTAATAAATATATATAATTAATTATATTATATGAATTATGAATATATTTAAATAATATTTTTATATTACTATAACAATTACATAGATAAAAGATTAATACATAATTTCAATCTATACTATCTATATCAATATACTTATATAAAGGAGAAGACGAGGGCGGTGAGGTGGCGCTCTCAAATCGCTTGAATCTATTTTTCTAATTTTCTCAAATTTTTGAATTAATAATACCAAAGATTAGAAAATGTCTCAATTTCCGTTTAAATCTCTACTAATAGAGGAAACTAAATATACAATTTGATACTAATAGAGGAAACTAAATATATAATTTGATTTTAAAATTTTCACTAATTGAGGAAAGTAAATATACAATTTTAATATTTTTACATTTAAAATCATACTTTCAAATCACTTGAATCTATTTTTCTAATTTTCTCAAATTTTTGAATTAATAATACCAAAGATTAGAAAATGTCTCAATTTCCGTTTAAATCTCTACTAATAGAGGAAACTAAATATACAATTTGATACTAATAGAGGAAACTAAATATATAATTTGGCTTTAAAAATTTCACTAATTGAGGAAAGTAAATATACAATTTTAATATTTTTACATTTAAAATTTTCACTAATGGAGGAAAGTAAATATACAATTTTAATTAGAAAATGTCTCAATTTCCGTTTAAATCTCTACTAATAGAGGAAACTAAATATACAATTTGACTTTAAAATTTTCACTAATCGAGGAAAGTTAATATACAATTTTAAAATTCTTACATTTAAAATTTTCACTGATGGAGGAAAGTAAATATACAATTTTAATATTCTTGCATTTAAAATCTTTACTGATGGAGGAAACTAAATATACAATTTAATCTATTTTTATAGAGCACCTTATCAATATACTTATATAAAGGAGAAGACGAGGGCGGTGAGGTGACGCTCTCAAATCGCTTGAATCTATTTTTCTAATTTTCTCAAATTTTTGAATTTCAATATACTTATATAAAGGAGAAGACGAGGGATATATACATATAATTCAAAACAAAACTCAATTTTATATTAGAAATATTGTTTTATTTAAACACGTATTTTGTATAATATTTTTTGAGAAAATTTAGAGATATTATTATAAAGCCGCTGCGAAGCGCGGCTTAGTAAACTAGTTATACTATATTATAAAAGACGAAACATTAATTTTTTTTAGTTAATTAACATTACTTATTTTTAAAAAAATATTATTAGATAATAACATTATTTATAACCAATTAACTTTTCAGCTAAAATAAATTATTTTTTCTAACAAAATCCCCTCTTTTTCTAAAAAAATCACATTAATTACCCTTTTTAACTAAAACATGTTACTTTTTCTATTTTTCTTTACTAAAACCCCTACTTTCCCAAAAATATCACAATAAACTCTTAATTATTTATTTTAAAACATATTTTAATATTTTTTATTATGGACAATTACCATTTTCAACTAAAACATGTTATTTTTTCTATTTTTTATTATTAAAACCTTTCTTTTTCAAAACTATCATGGGCAAACCAGTACTTGTTATTTTAAAACATATTTTAATACTTTTAATTATTTAAAAAAGTGTAAGATGCCTATTTAATTTTTTTAACAAATGCAATAAACAAAATAATAATTATTAAAAACAATCCGTACATCGCACGAGTTTTAAGTTAGTATTATTAAATATGAAAAATTAAAAGTTTGGTTGGTCGGTACAGTTTTTTTGGTACTTCACGATTTTACTTAATTACTCATACTTATTTATACAAAAATATTATTAAATAATTACATTACTTATTTATAACCCGTTATTTTTTCAGTTAAAATATATTATTTTTCTAGTTTTTAACAAAATTTTCTCATTTTGCAATAATATGATGGACAATTATCTTTTTCAACAAAAACATGTTAGTATTTCTATATTTCCTTACTAATACTCTCATTATCCAAACATATCACGGACAAACTCTTACTTTATAATTTTAAAACATATTTTAATATTTTTAATTATTTAAAAAAAGTACATATTTAACATGGTTACCTATTTTTTTTAACAAATACATTAACTTTTCAACTAAAACAAGTTATTTTTTCTATTTGTACTTACAAATCCCCTCCTTTTTCAAAAATATGACAATTCTTAATTATTTATTTTAAAACCTATTTTAATTATTTAAAAAAATTAACACGCCTACTTATTTTTTTAACAAATGTAATAAATAAATTATAATTATTTTTAAAATAAACATAATATTTTCTATACTTGATTTAATTGTACAGTGCATCGCATTCAGCAAAATTATAATCACACATTTAATATATGCAAGGGCTTGGATGTAATTTTAATGAACTGCATTTAGAAAAAATGAAGTGCATTTAGCGGTACCCTTTTGAATTGAATTGCATACCCAATAATTCAAGTTTTTGATAAATATGATATGATTATATTCCTTTTTCAATAACCCCACATAATCATGCAACTGCACCTATTGATACACACGTAAGAACATATTTAGCAAAAATAAAATCTCGAACACTGCACTTTCAAATCTCTCTCTCTCTCTCTCTCTCTCTCTCTCTCTCTCTCTCTCTCTCTCTCTCTCTCTCTCTCTCTCTCTCTCTCTCTCTCTCTCTCTCTCTCACAGAAAGATGTCGAAGGAAAGCTATGGAATATGTTGGTGTTTCCTGCGAAGTTACAAGTTTGGTGCGGCCAAGGCACCGCAAGAAATCAAAGAGTTGTTTAAACTTTACTCCGAGGATGGTGTCATGAGTGTTGATCATTTACAAAGGTTCATGAAGGAGGTTCAGGGAGAAGAAGTCACCATTCATGATGTTGAAGCTGTAGTAATGGAGGAAATTCGCAAACACCGACACCTTCATCCTCTTCGTCGAAAAAATCTTAACCTTGAAGCTTTCTTCCATTACCTTATCAGTGATATCAACTCTCCTCTCCCTTCACCTTCCAAGGCATGTTCTATATCTTTACAATTTCTTGAACTTGATTTTTCTTAATTTTTTTCACCTTCCGTATTTAGAAAAAAATATATCATTTTAGCTAAACAGATAGTGTTTAATTCATACCTAATAACATGCTCATGTTAATAGAATCAAATAAGGAGATTTCCGACATAGAACTAGTAATTTAACATGGTATCCATTCGGACTCGAAAGAGGTGAACACATAGAAATGACACTTTAGACTTTTGGTAAAGTACAGACACAGAGAAATTTAGGTGTTGAGTAAGATTTTAAGAACAGTGGTCAATTTTAAAAAGTTAATAGGGAAAGATAGGGACTAGGCCAAATTTGGGACACTTTCTGTCTTATGATGAACAGAAGTTTCATCTTTTTTACTCTAGTGCAGAAAATACATTTTAAGTTAGATGAGTTAAAAGTGTGGGATACTGGGATATTGGGTGTGTCAGTCAGTATTCAGTAACGGACTCAGACGTCAGACGTCACCTCACCTTCAGGACCGACTCCAGCAATTGACAACACTTGTAGGAGGACAAATTAGCTATCGCTCCCTCCGACCTCCTGACCTCTTCGTCTCGTTTTACTTGTCTCTTTTAAATTTTGTCACGCGTATTAAGAAATTTCAAAACCATAATATTTTTTCAGTCCTACCTATGTTTATTGTACTAATTCGACATGTAATTATGAAAAAGAAAAGAGCCAACATGTTGTGACAAGTAAGGAAGGACAATTTCAGAAAATTGTTCATAAGAAAAATCTTAAAAATTGACAAATAAAATGGGACAGATGAAGTATATAACGTAATTAGCAATTCAAAAAATGAATTTATGACTAATAACCTTGTTTGTAATAATTACTGATTTTTTTTTCTCTCTAATCCCACAGGTACATCATGATATGGCAGCTCCGTTGTCACATTATTTCATATACACTGGGCATAATTCATATCTAACAGGGAATCAACTCAGTAGCAATTGCAGTGATGTCCCAATTATAGATGCATTGCATAGAGGTGTGAGAGTAATTGAACTGGATATGTGGCCTAATTCTACCAAAGACAACGTCGATGTTCTTCATGGAGGGTATGTACTCGTATAATGTTCTTGTTTTCATTGCGTACGTTTTGAATCTAAAACCTTAAGGTGTTAGATGAAGGCCTCAAATGAATCTTATGCTATATTTCAATACTCCCCCTCACTCGAAATCCCATTTCTGGGTTGAATAGTGGATCACGGGCGCCGCGCCCATTTTTGGGGCATTAACCAGCTCATCTAAAACCTTAAGGTGTTAGATGAAGGCCTCAAATGGATCTTATGCTATATTTTAACAATGCTCATGAGAAACATGCATGCACGACACACACACACATTGAGGCGAATGCCCTAATGTTGGTCAATAACTCAATATCCATGATTTTAAGTTTTGATACGGATTTACTTGTATGCTTCTTTATACAAATTTGCTACGGACTGATCGGACGATTATTTTTTATGTACATAGAACACTGACAAAGCCAGTGGAACTCTTGACATGTTTAAAATCTATCAAGGAACATGCTTTTGTTACATCTGAGTATCCTGTGGTACTAACTCTAGAAGACCATCTTTCTCCCGATCTTCAAGCTGTAGTAGCTAAGGTAAATTCATGCTTTACAGAAAATAAATGAATTAGAAATCCACTCCAGGGAATTACTCACGGAATTGCCACTTAATAGGGTATTTCGCTCGCTTAGTACGACATCAAAATCATGTACATTTGTTTTTCATCCTTATAACATAATATAATTTTCATTCTAGATGGTTACTGAAATATTTGGAGATTTACTATATACATCCAAGTCGGAAAGCTATCCAGAATTTCCATCTCCTGAATTATTGAAGAAACGGATTATTATCTCGACTAAACCACCAAAGGAGTATCTCGAGAGTAAAAGTGTTAAAGTTGTACCGAATCATAATCAGAAGGGAAGTGATCTTTTGGAGGAGAACGGGTGGGGAACTGAGGTCGATATCAAAGCTGCATTTGAAGAGTTATATAAGGTATGCTATATTCTTAGTATATATATTAGTTTGGTAACTAGTACATCTCTTCTTCGTGATTAAATGACTTTAATATGGATAGCAGAAGTGTGATCCAGAGGATGCAGAAAGATTCGATGAAGATGAGGATGACAACTTGAAGCAAAATGTTGATCCTGAATATAAAAATTTGATTGCAATCCGGGCAAGAAAACGAAAAGGAGGAGTCAAGGACTGGTTTTATGATGATCCTACAACAGCAACACGGATTAGTTTGAGAGAACAAAATTTGGAAAGTGCTGCTATAAGGCATGGAGCAGATGTTATCCGGTAACTATTCATATGCATTGATAAAAGCATACTACATCATTGAAACTGTACGTGTATGCTTCTTCAAACACAATCTTGTTTTATCCTATTAATAAGTCAGTCTTGGATTTTTTTAAGGTTCACTCGAAGGAATCTGCTCAGAATATTTCCTAAAGGTTCGCGAGTTGATTCGTCCAACTACAATCCGCTAATCGGGTGGATGCACGGAGCACAACTTATAGCATTCAATATGCAGGTCTTCTCTAACTGTTACTAATTATAGTGGCCTATTGAGGTTACTTCTGAACGTTTTAGATATCCTAATATAGTCCAAAAATATGTTGCTAATATCTTAAATCTCTGCCAAACATATGAAGATCTAAGTTTGTGAAAATTGAGTGGTACAAAACTGTGTACTCTGTAACAGGGGCATGGCAGACCACTTTGGCTGATGCAGGGGTTGTTTCGAGCCAACGGTGGGTGTGGTTATGTGAAAAAACCAGATTTTCTACTGCAGGATGGCCTAGACAATGAGGTTTTTGACCCTAAAAAAGAATTACCAGTTAAACAAACTCTAAAGGTGGGCGTAAAGATTTGAAGAATGACATGTTCATCACTATTCCGTTGTCTTTCCATTCAAAAGTTTGAGATTATATGTCCTTTAACTTGACATTTCTGTTCAGATAAAGATTTTCCTGGGAGAAGGCTGGCATTTAGATTTCAAGCACACCCACTTTGACCAATACTCCCCTCCAGATTTCTATGTAAAGGTATCAGACTATCAGTAATGCTTTTTCCCTACTAACATTCGGTTTAAATGTCACTAGGGGTGCCAAAATATAAGCCCAGACCATCTACATGTTCCCCTAGATGTCTAGCTGTGTATAATTTCTTTGTCTACATGAATTTGTTTAGTTCACCATTTATCATATATTATATAGGGAACACTATAGTGAATGACGTACTTGATGCTATAGTCAAGTGTCTACTTGTTATCCGTTAGGTCTTGCGAACATAATGCAATCTTTATTTTTGTTGAACGATTTACAATATTATTATTTTCTGATCCAAACCTAGAGAAAACTTGACGAGAAAAATAATTCCGAAGGCAGAAAAATCCTCACAATTATATGAAGGTTTTAAGATCTTCTTTTGATCGGTGTCAAGAAGACTATAGGCACCTTGTAGAATCCGCACGCCAGAATGCAATCTGGTGCGTAGACAAATTAAACATGTCTAGGAAAATATTAAATTACTGGTTGATTTCTTACAGGAAAATATATTGAAATGTAAATATATTCACGCAGGTGGGAATCGCTGGAGTTCCTGCTGATTCACTAATGATGAAAACAAAGATAGTTGAAGATGACTGGATCCCGACATGGAACGAAGAATTTGAGTTTTCCTTAACAGTTCCAGAGTTGGCACTACTGCGGATTGAAGTACATGAGTATGACATGTCCGAAAAGGATGATTTTGGAGGTCAGACCTGTCTACCTATTTCAGAATTGAGAACAGGAATTCGAGCTGTACCTCTTCATGACCGGAAGGGAGACAAATACAAATCTGTGAAGCTACTAGCCCGTTTTGAATTTGTTTGAAATCTATATTATTGTTGTTGGATTGGTTCTGTTCTGTTTATTAATCTTTCATAACGTTGTTGGAGATCTTATGGTTCTTGCTTATAGATCTAGTGCATTCTTGGTTCTTTCATAACTGTAAAAATGGAATCTATCATAGTACCTACTAGGAATTGTGTGTGAACTTTAAATGGTAATCTTTTTCAGGCATGCATGCTCACTTTTTATGCAACTATTGGTTAGAATCTGCAGCTCTCTCTCTTTTTTTTTTGTCAGTTTACAGAAGCTAATATTATGCTTACATCTCTCCGATAACTTAATTAAGTTGCAGACTTTACCAGTGCACTATGCAGGCCTAATATATGTAAATGATTGAAGCAAAATTAACATGCTTTAGAACAAAAGACTATCAACACTCACCAAAAGCTACTTGATGAACGAGTTTGGTCTTTCTGGTGTCATTTAATCAAGTGTCTTGCTTGTAGAAAGACGCGACTATGGTGGCATGTTGCGACTTCTCAGTCCAGATTCTTGTAACCTCCAGTCCTTCACCATGTCATGTAGATTCGAAACTGCCATCAAAAGGCCTGCACTTATAACAGCCCAGAACATCAAGAGATCTTCTACTCGTCTCCAACACTGGAGTTTTAGTAGTGTCATATGATTTCCTTATTTTGCTTCAAGGTAAAATGAAAATGCAAAAAAGGCGTGGTCGGCAGGATTCGAACCTGCGCGGGCGAACCCACATGATTTCTAGTCATGCCCGATAACCACTCCGGCACGACCACGTGTTTGTAAATGTTTGGTTTTTAACATATTAATATTTCAGTAGTGGGCACTACATTTCTTTTACCAATTTTTTTTTTTTTTTCTGAAAGGTTTTTCTTATCAACCTTGTTCTGGGCTAAATCAGTATCACAAAATTTAGTAAAATAAACGAGAAACGGATCTTTTCTAATGATCCTGCAGTTTTTTCCTATTTCGCCATGCAAATTTAATTCGATTTGCTGGAAGACCATGCCAGTAACTAGATTTCTTCCTAACTGTACCTTGAACATGAGGATTTCTGATCACAAGTTCAGAAAAAAGACCAGTGACTTCCTTCAGGTCTGCAACTCGAATTGTAAACGCTTCTACATTTGTCAAGCATCTTATCATCCTCTTGCTCAGCAACTTTTGTAGTGGAATGCTCAATACATCTGTATGTCTATTTATATCAAAATGCTCAAGGAAGTACATTGTTATCTTCTCTGACGCTCTCAAGCTTCCGTTGAACAACAAAAACCATCTTATCAATTAGACCTCCAGGAACCAAAATTCTGCTTCCTTTAATATATAGTTTATGCTTCCTTTAAAGAAAACCACACAAAATGAAAGAAAAAAAATAACTAAACAAAGCCAAGAATCTATTAGTTCTGGTATGTAGTGTTCAGAATACCTAGTAATTACACTAAAATATATACTTTTATAATCTAAAATTTTTTAATCTGTCAAAACGGCATTTATCCAGTTTTCGAGTCATCAACTTCATAAAATCCAAGTGCAAGGGCATAAAATTCCAATTCCAGTAACTGTGAGGAATATTGTTGCAGGGCAAAGCATAAGATTCCTCCTATTAAAACAAGCCTTAATATAATTAAAACAAACCAAACTGTCAAATTTCAAGCAATAATTTAAAGTTTTGGAATCACTACTACTCAAATGAATAGGCATGGCGAGACATCACATACACTTGTGTAAGTTTATCTTTCAATGAATAGATCCGGCCTTTATTCGGGTAGTAGTCCCAGTAGTTCCAATGTAATAATGTATTTAATTCAGACAAGGCCTCATCTTCTAAACCACCAGCATAGAAAGGAAAATCCTTATCCTGAAATGTAGAGTATAATGTTCTTCTCACCAGTCTTCCATCTCGACCAAAGGCAAAACTTGGACAATAGTTGAGAATGTTGCCCAATAACGCATCATCGAAAAAATAGGAAGCATAACCAACAGCAGGTAACTCCCGTGATATCAACCAAGGCATATTCTCAACATGTATGCTGGCGCGAGATTCCATTTTACCCGTAATTATGTGAATCACCTCAAACTCATCATCGCTACCTCTCTTATGGATATACCTATTTTTTAACATCTTTAGGAACTCGACTACTTCGCGCTCCCATGTAGCAGAAACAAACCTACGCCTCTCAAAAAATACTATAACTCTCTTCCCACTTAGTTGGGAGAAAGTAACCTACAAAATAAGCACGGAAAAAAAGGTTGGAAACAAAGCTACAAGTATTAAACAAGTTACAGAATCTGTAATTGGCAACTTAATTGCATCCAGCTTCGAACTTTCTATTGAATTAAAGAAGGGCAACTAAATTTGTCAAAAAAAAAAGGGCAACTAAAGAGTTTCAACATTTTCAACTAACCTGGGACCCATCAATCCTTCTAAACACAGTCTCCGGATCCCATAGCATCTCCATCCTCAGTTCCTGTGCTTTTTCAGCCTCTAACTTCGCAACTTTATTACGAGTGAATGGGTATGCTGGAATTTTATATCGATACAAGATGTCCATCCCAAATGGTTCAATGAATTCTCCACGAGGCCCGAAAATTACAAGGATGGGCTCTTGATACCAATCATCACAATGATAACCTTGACCTTGACAATACTCAAAAATACGCTGCAACTTCTTAAGATTCGGGTCTTTAAACGGGAGTGCCAACCAAGGCATAGTCTTAAACTCTTTCCAGAATGATTCTTCTGTACAAGTATTATAAGTTTGTGCCGTGTCATGAAGGTAAATGAGCACAACCTCAAAGTTTTTTTTGGTTTTTGCCAACTCTTCATAAGCCATCTTCAGTTCTTCAGTATCGCATTCTTCGGTGATCTCATGTTCATAGAAATATAGGGCTACCACCTTATCTTCAAGAGTGTGAATAGGTACCTGTATGTCCGAAAGGAAAAATAAAGGAAAAAATTAATTAAATTTTATTGTTGTGCATGTATGGATGCCACCAGAAAAAGAAAAATTCAAATAAGATATATATATATATATATACGCACTCTGAAATTAAAAATAATGTGCAAAAATAGATAAGATAAGTAAAACCATATACCGGAACGTCGTAATTATACCTTTTCTCCTTGGTTTGAGATGACATAATCACGATGAGGGGAGCCCAATAATGTTTTCAAGGAGGGTTTATTACTGATTGCATCATCTTCTGCCTTGAGAAATTTCACCCTTTCATCACTAAAAGGATAACCCAATGCTCCATATTGTTTGACAATATTCAAAGCATGGCATTGCAAAACAATGCATGTCGAATCAATGACAAACATGGTAAAATATGGAGAAAGGACATCAAATCTTGTTTGCAAACTTTTACTAGATGCAATATCTGAAAATGGAATGGAAGTCCATGGCATGCACGAAAATAGTTTCTGAAAACGGCTGTGAGATAGATTGGTGCTAGTATCAGCATCATGTAGAGGGACAACAACAACCTCAAAACCATTGCTTGATGGTAAATTGTTGTATATATCTAACAACAATGCTGTGTAAAACTTGTGCGGAACAAGTGTAAAAAGTGGAATAAAATATAGAGCAATAACTTTGCCTGCCAACTGCTCAGCTCTAACCTACAAAGCATAAAGTATATATTGTGAGCTAATAAGCTAATTAAAGGTGGTATCAAAGTATAGTTTGAAACATAAAGAGTCTATATGCACATTCTTATTGAGGACTTGACGTCAAGAAGAAAGATAATGTGTTTAAATTCAAGGAGGGCAAATGAACACTGAAACAACAGTTTTAGATCTTTCAAGTGAATCAGTCTAGAAGTAACAAAAGGAAGTTAATGTACTAAAAACACTCAAAAGTGGTATATAGTAAAAAAAAGGTGAACTTACTTGTTTGTTAGTATTTGTAACGAGGTAATCCCTGTTTTTTGTAAATAAAAGGTCTGGCAAATCAATAAAATCTCCGTTGCTTATGATCGGCTTCTTCCTACTCTGTTTCTCCGCCCCCATGGAGGGTACAATCTAAATCAGGTACTCTTTTTGCTTCCTCTTCCACTTGGAGGGTCTTGGTATCCTGTCAGACAAAGTTTCAGACAAACAAACAAAGTAAGATTCAAATATACTAATTCAGTAATACAAAAGTAGAGACATTACAAACAAGGATAACTGAAAGATGAAACCCAGTAGGCATACAGATGAGAGTTTGTGATGGGAGACGATCACAAATCAGGACAGGCGTTGGATTCGGGTTTGTGTGAGAAGCGATTTTGCGCTGTTCGACAACTTCGGACGGGAGGGGATAAAAAAATTGGGCTTGGATTTAAGTTGTATTTGTAGTATGCTTAATTTTTTTAGTTATTATTATTTTATTTTTTTCTTTCAAATAATAATAGGGTTAAATATCAAATTGGTCACTGAAGTGGAGGTCATATATCAATTTCTTCATCAATTTTAACGGGGTCTCAATTAAGGGCCTGTTTGGCTGCAACTTAAAGTTGCAGCTTATGGCTTATAAACCCAAAAATGCTTATTGGGGGTGTTTGCCAAAATAAGTGAAACCAACTTATGGCTACTTAAAATGGATAAGTTGAATGTTAAGAATCCTTAACATTCAACTTATAACTTATAACTTATTCTCGATACACGCAATATATAATGTCCTTCAAATCTTCAAAACCATATATCTTTTGATCCGTTCCTTAAAAAATTGATATGTATATATCAAATTTCTCTACTAATCGATATCTATCCATTGATATCCATTTATATATATTAAAAAATAAATATTTTAAAAATAATAAAAAAAGTTAACTTATAAGTTCTGATTTACCCAAACACTCTACTGCAAAGTTCTGATTTACCAAACACTATAGGACTTATAAGCTCAGCTCTACTTATCACTTATAAAGCACTTACTCATTTTAAGCTATAAGTCAACTTTTGCTTGATACCCCAAACACCCACTAAATCACTTAAGTCATAATAAATATCAAACAGATACCTCTAAATATGTGATCAAGAAGTAAAATAATTTTTTATTGAGTTATATACAGTTTTCTTCAATGTCACCATAACCAAATGAAAAGTTATGTATTCTAGTATTTTAGATAATATATTCAGATTTTTAAATTTTTATTTAAAATTTATTTTTGATTTTATAGTTATTTTCTTTTATTTAATTAAAAATAAATTTTAAAAAATCTAAATATATTATCTAAAATACTAGAGTTCATCACTTTTCATTTGGTTATGATGACATTGAAGAAAAATGTATATAACTCAACAAAAATTTATTTTACTTCTCGATCAACATTTAGAGGTATCTGTTTGATATTTATTATGACTTAAGTGATTGAAATGAGACCCCGTTAAAATTGATGAAGAAATTGATATATGGTCTTCACTTCAGTGACCAATTTGATATTTAACCCAATAATAATATTCAGACAAAGTTTTGGAAAATATTAAAAGGGTTAATTATCTTGTTGATCACTAAAGTGGGCCTAAAATATCAAGTTGGTCACCAAACTGAAAATGGTCTCAATCAGGTCACTAAAGTCGGCTACATGGTACACTCCGTTAAATAAATAATTTTTTTAGACGAAAAATGATGATGTATTAAAAAATATTTAATGTGATATTTACATGGTAGGGTAACATACCCATTTCAGACCATAAAATCGAAGAAATTAGCAATAATATTATTGTTTTCCGTATAGAAAAAAGTAAGTTATATAATAGAATGTACCTGTAGCTAGCTGACTTTAGTGACCTGTTTGAGACCGTTTTCAGTTTGGTGACCAACTTGATAATTTAGGCCCACTTTAATGACCAACAAGATAATTAACCCAATATTAAAATGTTATGTTTAGTTTCCTCCATTAATAAATCTATTAATAAATACAAGAAACAATTCCGTAAACAATTACATATATACACCTTTAAAACTTCCGCACATGACATTACTATGACCACTAAAATTAACAACTACACACGAAGCAATTCCGTAAATTTGCACAATATTAAAACAAAAAAAAACGCTACAGAAGATAAATAACATAACACTGCTACCAGAATTTCACAAATCATGATAATTCAAACCTCTGTTTGATCATATAATACAAATAAGTAAAAAACACTACGGCTTATAATTACAATTCAAGCGAAATTGCAAAATATAGTAGAAAACAACTATTTAATTATAAACTCAATTAAAATTGTGCAAGTCAGTCTTAAACTAGAAAAGACATTTTAACAAATAAACTATCAGGGATTTAAGGTCTAGACAGTAAGTTTTAAAAACTAGTTTCTCTCCATTACGTGAGAGTTTGTTTTGGTCTCTTCAACCTGTATCAGGCTTGTGAGAGTTTTCATGGCACGTTATCAAAATCTGGATGAACATTTAGCAGATCTGAGTATTGAAGAAGAGGAGAATGAAGATTTTTCTTTCGATGAAGGTGTGGAAGAGCAGGTGAATAGGTACGAATTATGTCTGGTTGGAAGGTTTTTAACAGAGAAAAGCATTAACACCAGGGCTATGACTTCGAAGATGGCGGATGTGTGGAAACCGACGATGGGAATCAACATAAAAGAGATTGATCCAGGAATCTTTTTGTTTCAGTTTTATCATCGGGAAGATTTAGCATGGGTTTTTAATGGTGGGCCATGGTCGTTCGACAATGCAATGTTGGTTGTGAGTAAAATTCCTTCCGGTGAAGAACCACTGAATGTACCATTGTGGTCTATGGAGATGTGGATTCAAGTTCACGAGTTACCAAAAGGATTTATGTCAGAAGCGGTGGGCAAACAGTTAGGAGATTTCTTTGGGGAGTTTGTGCTATATGATGTTAAAAATAATTCTAGTATCTGGGTGGAATATATGAGATTGAAAGTCAGGTTGGATGTGCGAAAACCACTGAAGAGGAAGAAGAAAATAAAGAGGAAGAATGGCACGGAATTTACTGTGTATTGTAAGTACGAGCGTCTTGGAGATTTCTGTTTTGCTTGTGGTCTCATGACCCATACGGAGCGTTTCTGTAGGAGGAATATAGACAACAGAGGTGAAGATGTTCAGAAAGAATGGGGTGGTTGGCTTCGTGCACCGTCGAGGAGGGCGGCGATGCAGAATCGGAGTAAATGGCTGAGAGACGAAAATGATGCGGATTGGGAGGCGAAGATGGGGCGAAACAATAACGACCCTGTATTCACGGAAGGTAGTTCAGGGAGTAGGGATAAGACTGTAGCTGTTGGACGAAATTTCCGCATGATTTATGATAATAAGATTTATTCTGCTGAAAATACGGGAGAACAGGGCGGGAATATTTCAAATGCGTTGTTACAATTGGAAGAAGGTAAGTCTGGGCCAGAAAATGGGGAAGTTATTGGGCTGGATGTTGAGGCTAGGAAAAGAAGAAGGAGTGGGCCTGGCTCACAAAGGGTTATGGATACAGACGATGTCCTAGTAAACCCAGTGTCTGTTAGCAAAGAAATTATACAACATGAAGCTGGTCTTTCTAATATGGATTGTTCAGCATCATCTCAACAACATTTGGCTACGCTTGCTCAGCAAGCTAGCCGCCCATTATGAATCTCGTAGGATGGAACTGTCGAGGGTTGGGGAACCCTCGTACAGTTCGTGTGCTAGGAGACGTTATAAGGTCTCTTAAACCCACTTTTCTTTTTCTTTCAGAAACGAAGGTGAATAAGGATAGAATTGATGAACTTTGTAGTAAGTTTGGTTTTTCAGATTGTTTTGCAGTAGATAGGGTTGGTCAGGGAGGAGGGTTAGCTGTTATGTGGAAGCAAACGGTGGTTTGTAATGTTACTGATTCCTCTAATAACCACATTGACGTGGTTTTCTTGGAAAAGAATTCCCCATCTTGGCGGTTGTCTTGCTTCTATGGTATGCCAGAGAGAACCAGAAGGCAAGAGTCATGGGATCTGTTAAGGTGTCTAGCAACAAAGGATTTATTACCTTGGTGTGTTTTCGGGGACTTCAATGATTTGTTATACGCGTCTGATAAGAAGGGAGAGAATCCTCACCCTCAACCTCTGTTAGAAGGCTTTCGTTCGGCTGTGGATGATTGTCATTTGGTGGAATTGGATCTTATGGGGGGAGAATTTACTTGGGAAAAAAGTAAAGGCAAACCGAATTGGGTAAGAGAACGTCTTGACAGAGCATTTGCTAATCAGGATTGGTGGCGTAAATTTCCTCTATGCACTCTTAAAGTTAATCATGTGTCGTGCTCAGACCATGATCCCATTCAAGTGTTGCTTTTCGATATGACTGTCTCAAGAAAACAATTCAGGTTTCGTTTTGAAAATTCTTGGTTACAGGAACCTTCTTTTAAGGAGGAGGTGTCGAGATTTTGGAAAGCTCTTCCTACAGTGAGTGTCTTACCTAAGTTGTTATCTATGTCTTCTTTTATGGCTAAGTGGGGTAAGAATTTTTTTCACAAGTTTAGGGACAAAGTGAAGAAGCAAAAAGAGATTGTAAATGCGTTGGTAGGTCGAGAGGATGATGACGGGGTTAAATCGTATTTTGAAGAGAAGGAGAGACTGAATGAGCTTTTGTTAAATGAAGAGGTGTATTGGAAGCAGAGGGCAAAGACTTTTTGGTTGAAGGAAGGTGATTTGAACACAAAGTTTTTTCATGCACAAGCATCGAAGAGGAAGAAGCTGAATAACATTGCATTTCTGACTACAGATGATGGGGAGAAGGTTGACGATCATGATCAGATGTGTGAAATGGCAAGATCCTATTTTCAAGGGGTGTTTTCTGGGCAATGTTGTGTTGATCTCCCTGTGTCTGATTCGGACCAGACTATTATCACAGTAGAGCAGAACAGATTGTTGACTGCAGAGCTCAGTTTCGAGGAATTCACTACTGCTTTAAAACAGATGCACCCAGAAAAAGCTTCTGGGCCAGATGGGTATAGCCCTGCATTTTTCCAGCATTTCTGGGAGTTAGTTGGTAAGGAGATTTTTCAATGTTGCAAGAAATGGTTGGATGACAATGTTTTTCCTGCTGAAGTAAATAGTACAAATCTGGTTTTGATCCCGAAAAAAGAAAATGTTGAGAAGCTTACTGATGTAAGGCCAATAGCACTATGTAATGTGCTGTACAAGATTCTGGCGAAAGTTTTAGCTAATCGGCTTAAGGGTGTTCTTCCTGGCATTATTTCGGAGAACCAGTCAGCCTTTGTGCCTGGCAGAAGCATCACTGACAATGTTCTTGTAGCTTTTGAGATGATTCATTTTATGAAAAGGAAGAAAGGGTGTCAAGAAGGGGATGTGGCTTTGAAACTAGATATAAGCAAGGCTTATGATCGAGTGAACTGGAATTATCTCTGGCACAGATTAAAAGGCATGGGTTTTAATGAAAAATGGGTGGGGTGGATGAAACTTTGTGTCACCACAGTAAAGTATATGGTGTGTATGAATGGCTCGTATGTTGGTCCCATTAATCCGAGTCGAGGTCTGCGACAGGGAGACCCTTTGTCTCCATATCTTTTTCTACTCTGCGTTGAAGGTCTGTCTGATCTGATAAAAAAGGCAGCGGATAACGGGCACATTCATGGTTGTTGTGTTAGTAATTCTGCTCCTGCAATTACGCACTTACTATTCGCAGATGATAGTTTGTTGTTTTTTAAAGCAAACAAGGAGGAAGCTCAATGTGTGAAGAATCTTTTGAATGTTTATGAGCAACAGTCGGGCCAAGCTGTAAATTTCAATAAGTCGGGGATTTTCTTTAGCTCAAATGTTAGGAGGGATAAACAGATGGAGATCTCTGGCATCTTAGGTGTTCATGAGGGAATGGAGGACAGTAGGTATCTGGGGTTACCATCTCTAGTCGGTAGGTTGAAGAAGAAGGTCTTCAGTTTTGTTAAAGAAAGAGTGCTAAAGCGTATTCAAAGTTGGAGTAATAGTAAGTTATCGCGAGCAGGAAAGGCAGTAATGGTAAAGAATGTAGCTCAAGCCATCCCATCATATTGTATGTCGTGTTTTTTAATCCCTAAGTCTCTTTCACAGGAGATTGAAAGAATCTTAAATGGTTTTTGGTGGAAGACAGGGTCAAACAGTGGGAAGGGATTACGCTGGCTTTCATAGGAAAAGATGTGTAAATCGAAAAATAAAGGAGGATTGGGATTCAGAAGCTTGTATGGGTTTAATTTGGCTCTGTTAGGGAAGCATGTATGGCATTTGCTCAACAATACTGGAACGTTGGTTGAAAAAGTTTTTAGAGCTCGATATTTTCAGCAGAGTCATTTTTTGAAAGCTCAGGTGGGTCAAGATGCAAGCTTCATATGGAAGGGTATTTGTATGGCAAGGGATGAACTGTGCAGAGGTTTTAAGTGGGTGCTGGGAGATGGTCAGACCATAAATATTTTTACTGACCAATGGCTTCGAGGGAAGGGTGATTATAAAGTAGAGGATCATCATGTTAACAGGAACAGAAGTGATAAGGTAAGTGAGTATATCCGTCCAGACATTAAACAATGGGACGAAGAAAAAATACGAAATACCTTTCATGGAGTTGATGTTAGCTGTATTTTGAGTACGAGAATTCCACAGAATCAATGTAAAGATCGAGTGGCATGGATGCATACAAAGGAAGGGTGTTATACGGCGAAATCTGGGTATCACTTTTGGTTTGATAGGCAATTCAATGAACCTGAGGACGTATCGAAGGGTTGGAAGAGAATTTGGGGGTTATCAATTCCACAAAAAATGAAATATTTCTTATGGAGAATCTGCAAAAACACTATCCCTGTGAGAAACTTGCTTCGCAGTAGAGGAATCCAAACAACAATACTCTGCCCAATGTGTAATGTTGATGTCGAACATGTATGTCATTTGTTCTTCGATTGTCTTTTTGCAAAGGGTTGTTGGGAGTGTATGGGTGGTGAATATGATATGACAGAAGTGGAGTATGTATCGACTTGGTTGTTAGAGAAGCTTGAGGTGGAAACTGAGGAGAGGTTGATCAGAATAGTGAAGGTACTGTGGGGGATCTGGTTTGCTAGAAACAGGAAAGTATGGGAGGATAAAACGATCAATACGCAGACAGCTATGGAAATCAGTTCCAGGATGGTTGCAGAATGGAAGGAAGCTCAAAATAAGCAACAAGGTGGTGGACAGGCTTCAAGTAGTAGGGTTTCTGGTAGTAGATGTGGATGGAAATGTCCAGATCCAGGGTGGTATAAAGCTAATGTGGATGCTGCTATACATGAGGGGTCGTCTCAATTCAGAGTTGGGATGGTTCTCAGAGATGATACAGGAGTTTTTGTGGCTGGTATGGTAAAGAGGTTTGATGAAAATGCCACCGTGTTGGAAGCAGAAGCAACAGGAATGTATGAAGTGCTGCAGTGGGTGTGTGGTTTGGGTGTCTCTCAGGTGGTTGTGGAAAGTGATTCGCTAGTTGTGGTTGATGCCTTGAACAAGAACAGGAAGTATGTATCCGAGGTTGGCTCTATTTTCGAAAGTTGCAGGGTCGTCCTTCAACAACGGTGTGATTTAAAAGTTCAACACGTTCGACGTCAAGCAAATAAAGTAGCTCATAGTATAGCTAAAATCCCTTGTATGTCAGGATCGATGAACTGTTTTAGTACTCCTCCTCCCTGTGTGTTGGAGCTGATTGTATCTGATTCGTTTTCTTCTTAATGAAATTTTAGTTTCAAAAAAAAAAAAAATTATAAACTCAATTAAAGCAAAAATATCGTCGATCCATGAGCGAAAACCTTAGATCTAAAATTTAATTATTTAATGTGTGTGAATCAACTATAAATTGTATATATTGACAGCTTGAATTACTTTGCAGTTGGTAAAGATGATCGATGTGCAAGTATGAATTTCTAGGGTTTTGCCCTCAGACCTCTTCTACTTGACGAAGATGGCTGACGCGTGATTAGTTGAAACTGATGCATTAATTAACAATAAAATGTAGTAGTAATTAAAAAATTATATATTATTACAAATCTTAAATTTGTAGAATATTAAAATATGTTATTCGTGTGTTGTACTGTATGTACTAGTATATTATCCGTACTCTTTTTTTAATATTTATAATTATTAATTTGTAATTTTTTTATTAATTTTATGTTATTAGTTTTTAAACTTTATTTATTACGTTTTATACTATATATACATTATTTATGTTGTATGAGTTCTAAAAATCAGATTTAAATAATCTTACAAAACACACAAAATAATCTTTAATTTAATTATAGTTTAACGATTTTTTTCCAATTAAAACTATCGTGAAACTGAAAAAAGAATAAAATGATGAATTTTTATCTTAGTTCTATCCAACTTAGGAATAGAATTGAAATAAATAAACACAACTCAACTTAGAATTAAAATATAGACCACCAGTCAAATAAACCTACTCAACTTAGAATTTAAAATTACGATTTTTTATATTGAGAATTCTATTCAACTTAGAAAATCAACTCATATTTGATTTATATTATTAAAATAATTTTTTTAATATTAGATCTAACGGTTCTTATTCATCTATTTTAAGATCAATGATCTTTATTAATTTGGCGGTACAAAGGACCAAATTTTTGGATAAAATCCATCTTACGGTTATTATATATTAGTTTATAATCCGTGCGAAGCACGAGCTTCTTTTAATATAATACAATATTTCTTTTATAGTAAAATATTTCTTTGTAGTATTATTTTTTGTATTAATAATACAATATATAATATAGTATACTTGACATTTTTATTAAAAAGATATAGTGTTTCATATTTTTTAGAATGTATTAATAATTGAAATAGATATATAATATGCTTAATGATCTTTTAGCCTTAAAGGTTTACTACCATATACCCATCACGGGTATATGAGCCCGCACGGGTTTGTTTTTGGGTCACTCCCAAAAGGCCTCATACTAATGGAGTTATCTGGATGATTATTAACTAGCAATTTTCCCCTCTCACAAACGATGTGGGGACTTGACTCCACATTAGTATGATATTGTTCGCTGTGGGCCGAGCCCGCACGGATTTGTTTTTTGGGTCACTCCCAAAAGACCTCATACTAATGGAGTTATCTGGCTACTTATTAACTAGCAATCTGCTCCTCCCACAAACGATGTGGGACAACTCCCAACAATAGTCCCTGTGTTTTAAAGTTGTAACTTTTAGCCAACACAAAGTTGTAACTTTTAGCCCCTGCGCTACTGAAATCATACCTTTCGACCCTTATACTGGTTCACAATAAAAAATCAGTATAACTCGGATGGGCAAAACAAGCTTAAATCCATGTTTTAAAGATTGTTTTAAAGATGATAGTCATCCAAACCAATAACCTTCCTGCAACCAAGCTTAAATCCATTTTAAAGATTGTTTTTGCCCCTCCAAGTTATACCGGTTTTTTATTCTGAACCGGTATAAAGGTCAAAATGTATGATTTCAGTACCTTGGGGGCTAAAATGTACAACTTTAAAATACATGGGCTGATGGGTATATAGTAAACCTTTAGAGCTAAAAGGTCATTAAGCCTATATAATATTAAAAAGATATATAATTAAAAAAAAAGACAATATTAATGATTAAAAAATATATTATACTAATTTTATTTTTAGGTGTGTTCATTAAAAGGTAATGTGTTTTAATTATAAAATATAATCAGTTAGTTACTATTTTTTATATTATTTTATTATTATTTTAGAACTAGTCGATAATCAAATTGGAAAAACATCACTTAACAAGAAAAAGCTATCATCTTTCAGAATTCAAGCTGCAAAACTTCCTCCTGGAGTAATAAATTTCTTCAGTTCCCTGTTTTCTGATTGCAAAAACTTTGTAATTCTGTAAATCTATGTTCACAGTTATTTACAGGTTGAAGTGCCTAAAGTGCAGCCTCAGTCAAAGCTCCTTTTCTTGGATTTACAAGAACTGCGGAGATTTGGAACTCAAGAGCTTGTATGGTTGGTCTAATTGGAACCTTTATCGTAGAGTTGGTAATGTTATATGTTCACAGAGTTCTTTTGTAAGCTTTAGTTATGTGTTTTTCTTGATTTTAAGCTCTCATATTCTTAATTTTGCAGATAATCAACAAGGGTATACTTGAGGAGATTGGGAAAGGACTTGACATTCCTCTCTGAAGATACACTGTTTGAGTTGCATAAAATTTATACAATAGCCTTGTAAAATGTCCAATTGACCAAAGTGTTGAGGTTCTTATTTGCATCAAATGTTACCATGCTCTGATATTTTATACATTTTTCTAGTGTCTTTGATATAGATCACTAAGGGCAATGCACTGTAATGCAAGTTCAACACAGATTGTTCATTATGTAATTCCGATCCAAAAGAGGTTCTCTACAAATTAAGCTGCAAAATTACAGAGTCTGCAGTCAGGACCCAACTTAAGAAATCTTTAAAACAGTAGAACACATCATATGAAAAGGAGAGCAAGCGTAAAGCTTATTCATGATTTAGCATTATTAGGTATCCTCTAAAAGATGTTACAAAACCACACATTCTGTTGATGGCATTTGTAATTTGTTATTTTCGAGTATTCTCTAAAAGATAATACAGAATCACACATTCCGATACTCTTGCTAGATGTTATAGAACCCTATAATAGTATACATTGAGATTAAACTGCTCGGACCAAAGCTCTAGGCAGAGAACTACAATACTCTGCTAATCCTAAGATCAACAACAGGCACTTTAGACGAAGGCTCAGACAAAGTTAGCGCGTCAGCTACTGATAGACGTCGATTTCCCCATGCAGTTTCTGCCCACTTTTTCATCTTTTCTCCTTCAGCTTTCCTGTTTTGTTGAACACACAGCAGTTCAGCATACCCTCCTACACATATTCAGCAGCTATGTTAAAAAAGGGAGCCCATGTTTAAAAAGTCCTTGAGGTTTGAACGAAAACAACCCAAACTAATATATTTCATGTTGACATGCTACATCTGCGGTTAAAATAATTACCATGTAGGCATGTAGATTATACCTCTTGCAAGAGCAACTATGTCCCTTCTGTGCACCTTCCCCATATCGGTAGTTTCTAGTGAAGGAGCTTTTAGCATTTCCAGAGCTCTCCTATATAGTCCCTGTATATGATATATTAATCAGGAGTTATATGAGCACTAATCCTGAAATAAAGTACAACCAGATATGCTACTTGACAACACATTAGTAATCATACATGATATACTGAAATAAGTTTTGCAAGTCGCGTGATATTCTTAATCTCAAACCATCTATATTACAGGCCGATTTTTTAGTCAAAATATGATGGGATCAGGGCAGGAAGATTCCGAACTAGTTTTTAGTTATAAGAAAAAAAAAACCATACATGACATCGACTAAATAACAAAGTTGCAAATTAACTAATAGTCTTGTTTGCTACAATAAATTTCTTGCGACAGACAAACCAGTGTGTTTTTAAACAGAGCCAAGTTGCAAAGGTTCAATATGTATCCAACCTCTTGAATCAAAATGGAACTTGACCGTTCCGTTGCTGCTTTGTGTCGAAACATAAGAGCTATGCAGGTTAAAACAACCCCAACCTTGGGATGGCGTGAGCCTATATTAAAAGCAAAAAAATTAATTAGTGTGAGACAGAGGTTCCATACTTTACTAGAAATCTATTGAAATCTGTCCAAGTAACCAACTCACCAAAATGTTCTTCAGTTTTAGTCAATGCTTGAGTCAACATCTCATCTGCCTCGGAAAAATTTCTAAACAGCATAAATCAGATATCATTAAAGAACAGGACTCATACTGAAAACTGAAAAAAGAAACTGTAATAAAAATCTAACCCCTAAGTGTGCCTCAAGCTGCCCCAATGAACAAGTAGCTGCCAAGAGAGCTTCCTCCAAGGCCATATTACCAGCTGCTAAGTTATGTGGATCGCTCGAATCTTTGGTTTCTGATACCCCCTGGATTACTTTCTCATATATCTCCTTTGCCATCGGGAAATTTTGCTTGGCATGAAGGAATCCTCCATATGATATAGCAACATTCCCTTCAAAATAACATAACAATTTAATATATAGCATAAGAAAATGATATATAACGACATTAATTGAAACCATGCCACCTTTGTTTTCCTTAAGTCCTTGAAAAAATGAATCCGCTGCAAAAGTACAACTAAATGTTTAGCCAATTATTTTATTCAACAAGCAATGAAAGGGAAAAACAAAATGCTCAACGAGGCACGACATCATACATGATTCAAGATCACCACGGACAAGCTCAACCAGCCCTTTTACTGCCTTAGTACGAGCATCTAGTACTCCATCTCCATAACTGCTGCCAGTTTCCATTTTGACAGATTCCAAAAGTTGTAGGCATATATCTGCGAGCACTGATGAAGTATCATCCTATATATGGAGAACCATCTCCAGATAAATACACATCTTCACTAAAGACCAAGCTCAAAACAAATTAACTAACGAACCACACACACGATCAAAACTTTTTGCAGTAAATTACCTAACCGAGCTCTAGTACACAATTCTCTGGAATTAAAAGTTCTTGTGAAGTGTTGCAGCTTAAAAGTTACTACAGTACACAATTCTCTGGTATTAAGTGACTGATTACATACATTTTTTTGACAAATTTAAAGCAAATTTCATTAACGAGAAAAGAACTCGACTGGGACAAACCCCCAACCGGCTATGCAATCAGGTTGAAAGAAAAACCACACAAAATGAAAGAAAAAAAATAACTAAACAAAGCCAAGAATCTATTAGTTCTGGTATGTAGTGTTCAGAATACCTAGTAATTACACTAAAATATATACTTTTATAATCTAAATTTTTTTTAATCTGTCGTAGAAACGGCATTTATTCAGTTTTCGAGTCATCCACTTCATAAAATCCAAGTGAAACTGGCATAAAATTCCAATTCCAGTAACTGTGAGGAATATTGTTGCAGGGCAAAGCATAAGACTCCTCCTAGTAAAAAATAAAACTGCATGCTTGAAACTGTAGTGTCACTTGCCTATAAATACATTACAGTCACTAGAAAGAGAATTATGGGCTCGATAGTTTGCGAAGCACCCTTTGATCAGGAGCAGACACATGTATACGGCTATACCTACAGGCTACATACTCGTAGGTGCGTATGAGTATAATAAGTATTAAACACAATTCTCCATAGTAATGATCAGAATCATACAATTGTCACTTTTCTCCATAGTAATGATCAGAATCAGACGATTGTCACTTTTTTATTTTCTTGACCTCATTTTCCGCCAAACAAGCCTTAATATAATTAAAACAAACCAAAATGTCAAATTTCAAGCAATAATTTAGAGTTTTGGAATCACTACTACTCAAATGAATAGGCATGGCGAGACATCACATACACTTGTGTAAGTTTATCTTTCAATGAATAGATCCGGCCTTTATTCGGGTAGTAGTCCCAGTAGTTCCAATGTAATAATGTATTTAATTCAGACAAGGCCTCATCTTCTAACCCACCAGCATAGAAAGGAAAATCCTTATCCTGAAATGTAGAGTATAATGTTCTTCTCACCAGTCTTCCATCTCGACCAAAGGCAAAACTTGGACAATAGTTGAGAATGTTGCCCAATATCGCATCATTGAAAAAATAGGAAGCATAACCAACAGCAGGTAACTCCCGTGATATCAACCAAGGCATATTCTCAACATGTATGCTGGCGCGAGATTCCATTTTACCCGTAATTATGTGAATCACCTCAAACTCATCATCGCTACCTCTCTTATGGATATACCTATTTTTTAACATCTTTAGGAACTCGACTACTTCGCGCTCCCATGTAGCAGAAACAAACCCACACCTCTCAAAAAATACTATAACTCTCTTCCCACTTAGTTGGGAGAAAGTAACCTACAAAATAAGCACAGAAAAAAAGGTTGGAAACAAAGCTACAAGTATTAAACAAGTTATAGAATCTGTAATTGGCAACTTAATTGCATCCAGCTTCGAACTTTCTATTGAATTAAAGAAGGGCAGCTAAATTTGTAAAAAAAAAAAAAGGGCAACTAAAGAGTTTCAACATTTTCAACTAACCTGTGACCCATCAATCCTTCTAAACACAGTCTCCGGATCCCATAGCATCTCCATCCTCAGTTCCTGCGCTTTTTCAGCCTCTAACTTCGCAACTTTATAACGAGTGAATGGGTATGCTGGAATTTTATATCGATACAAGATGTCCATCCCAAATGGTTCAATGAATTCTCCACGAGGCCCAAAAATTACAAGGGAGGGTTCTTGATACCAAACGTCACAATGATAACCTTGACCTTGACAATACTCAAAAATACGCTGCAACTTCTTAAGATTCGGGTCTTTAAACGGGAGTGCCAACCAAGGCATAGTCTTAAACACTTTCCAGAATGATTCTTCTGTACAAGTATTATAAGTGTGTGCCGTGTCATGAAGGTAAATGAGCACAACCTCAAAGCTTTTTTTGGTTTTTGCCAACTCTTCATAAGCCATCTTCAGTTCTTCAGTATCGCATTCTTCGGTGATCTCATGTTCATAGAAATATAGGGCTACCACCTTATCTTCAAGAGTGTGAATAGGTACCTGTATGTCCGAAAGGAAAAATAAAGGAAAAAATTAATTAAATTTTATTGTGCATGTATGGATGCCACCAGAAAAAGAAAAATTCAAATGATATAGACTATATATAGAATAAATTGCACTTTATGTACATGTAAAAAAAAATCCGACGATACTGCTGACGTCACAGTGACATCACAGCAGATTATTTTTTTTATTTTTTTAATGGATAGAGGGTGGGTTAATATACATTTTTTGTATTGGTGCCCATGGCGGATCCTTAGATTAAATTAAATATGTATATATTTAAGTAGGGACTAAGTTCTAATTATAAGAATGAACTAAATGGAGTAAACCCCCCTCTCTCTCTCTCTCTATATATATATATATATACGCACTCTGAAATTAAAAATAATGTTCAAAAATAGATAAGATAAGTAAAACCATGTATTGGAACGTCGTAATTGCCATAATATACATTATGTAGTCTACAAATCATACCTTTTCTCCTTGGTTTGAGATGACATAATCACGATGAGGGGAGCCCAATAATGTTTTCAAGGAGGGTTTATTAGTGATTGCATCATCTTCTGCCTTGAGAAATTTCACCCTTTCATCACTAAAAGGATAACCCAAGGCTCCATATTGTTTGACAATATTCAAAGCATGGCATTGCAAAACAATGCATGTCGAATCAATGACAAACATGGTAAAATATGGAGAAAGGACATCAAATCTTGCTTGCAAACTTTTACTAGATGCAATATCTGAAAATGGAATGGAAGTCCATGGCATGCACGAAAATAGTTTCTCAAAACGGCTGTGAGATAGATTGGTGCTAGTATGAGCATCGTGTAGAGGGACAACAACAACCTCAAAACCATTGCTTGATAGTAAATTGTTGTATACATCTAACAACAATGTTGTGTAAAACTCTTCCGGAACAAGTGTAAAAAGCGGAATAAAATATAGAGCAATAACTTTGCCTGCCAACTGCTCAGCTCTAACCTACAAAACATAAAGAGTCTATATGTTAGGAATGCACATTCTTATTGAGGACTTGAGGTCAAGAAGAAAGATAATGTGTTTAAATTCAAGGAGGGCAAATGAACACTGAAACAACAATTTTAGATCTTTCGAGTGAATCAGTCTAGAAGTAACAAAAGGAAGTTAATGTATTAAAAACACTTAAAAAGTGGTATATAGTAAAATAAAAGCTGAACTTATTACTTGTTTGTTAGTATTTGTAATGAGGTAATCCCTGTTTTTTGTAAATAAAAGGTCTGGCAAATCAATAAAATCTCCGTTGCTTATGATCGGCTTCTTCCTACTCTGTTTCTCCGCCCCCATGGAGGGTACAATCTAAATCAGGTACTCTTTTTGCTTCCTCTTCCACTTGGAGGGTCTTGGTATCCTGTCAGCCAAAGTTTTAGACAAACAAATAAAGTAAGATTCAAATATACTAATTCAGTAATACAAAAGTAGAGACATTACAAACAAGGATAACTGAAAGATGAAACCCAGTAGGCATACACAAGGGTTAGGCTGCTTAAATTCTCCAACCTTTTTGAGACGGAGACTTGTGCATGGAGTACAACAACGTGAGACAGATCCAAGAGGAAACTGTACAAGTTTGTTGTATGATTGAGGCTAATAGTAGTTCCTTTCCTGAAACAAGGAAATACAACAGAAGTATTATTTTAACAAACACATGTACTGGGGAATATATCTCCTATGACGCATGTTAGAAATAATGATTCGTCAAACTACCTAGTCGGAAAGATCTAAGATACTATAACTTACGTAAACAGCACCAGAAGATAAGACAGAGCAAAATATGAAATCAATTGGTACTGGATAGTATCTTAGAACAAAAGTACACATCTACTGTGTACGATACGCGCTGAGGTAATACAAAAGTTTCAGACAAACAAACAAAGTAAGATTCAAATATACTAATTCAGTAATACAAAAGTAGAGACATTACACACAAGGATAACTGAAAGATGAAACCCAGTAGGCATACAGATGGACTTACACAAATTGGGAGACGATAACAAATCAGGGCAGGCGTTGGAGGGGATAAAAAAATTAGTGTAGATTCGTTCTTAAACAAAAAATTAGGGCAGGGACTTGGATTTAAGTTGTATTTGTAGTCTGCTTATTTTTTTAGTTATTATTATTTTTTTATAACGGTGGCTTTTAGTTTTTATATTTCAAAGATTCACCGTCACATACACCCTGTCACATACCCAAAGTTATATCCGAATCATCAACGGTTTAGGGATAGATTATGACAAAGGTTATATCTAAGGTCTACAATGCATTCTCTGTAGAAATACATTAATTAACAATAGATTGTAGTAGTAATTAAAAAATTATAAATCCAAACGATGGTGCTGAGCAATGGTCACCCCAACAGAAAACCAGACTAAGGTTAATACTGATGCGGCAGTTTTTGAAGCTTCTAACAGATATAGTTATGCGTTCGCTGCGAGGGATCACAAAGGAAATCTGATAGAGGCCAGGTCCAGTTGTAAGATGGGGAATACTAATCCAGAATGTGCAGAAGCCATGGGGATTCGAGAGGCTTTGAGCTGGATCAAAGCTCAACAGATGGAGGATACAATAGTAGAAACAGATTGTGTGGGTGTCGCTCAAGCAATTAGAGGAAAAGCTGCAATGGCCTCTTACCTCGGAGTCTTAATTCAGGAGTGCAGGGATCTTCTGAAGGATTTAGAAGTCAAGGGTGTAGTCCTTAAATTTGTAAAGCGTTCTGCGAATAACCTAGCTCATGTCTTGGCAAGCTGTAGTTATTCTGTAGCTGATCGCATTTGGAAGGCAAATGTAGCCTATCCAGAAATTTCTCATGTTCTTATGAACGATTTGAAGTAATGAAAGTTTATTTTCTCTTGGCAAAAAAAAAAAAATTATATATTATTACAAACTAGCTCATAACCACGGGCTTCCTTTAATATAATATAATATATTTTTTTCATAGTAAAATCATTATTTTTATATTAAAAATATAGTATATTATTTTTATATATTTCTTTTATAATGTAATATTTTTGAAAAAGGAGAAATTTTAGCAAGGACAAATAGAAAATGTAACATATTATAATTGAAAAAAACAATTACCCCAGATATTTTTGGAAAGAGAGTGAATTTTGTTAGAAAAAATAGAAAAATGTGTTTTGGAAAGTCTGATAGTGATCAAGCAGATGGTGAAGAAGGTGAATGGAATGTGGAGGACTGGGATGATCAAGATGATTTGTACAATCCAGATCCCTGCCTTTGAAAGGGAGATTCTCAAGGAAAGGGCAGAAATAAGGAGGAGAGAAGAGGAGAATGTTAGAGTAGCTGATATCATCTCCAGAAGCTTAAAATTCAAAAGGCTGAGCATGAAGTCAAACAAAGTCTTCATAGTCTTAAAGTCAAGGATAGGAGGATGGACATCAAGTTGAAGATTGGAGAGAGATGGGATCAGGCAAGGGAGTTATTTGCAAAGCCCCGGAAGTCTTCTAACAATGATGCTCAATTCTTAAAGGTATTGAAATCCTTTAGCAGTGCTAACCCTGATAATAACATGTACATCAAGGCTTTGAAGAAAGAGATTACCAGGGTAGGTATTGGTTATAGTAGAGTGTTAGAAGAACCCCAAATCTTTGTCTCTTGTCAGAATGTAGGGTCATTCATTGTTTCATTTGACCTTCTGGTGAGAAGAACTGTATCAGAACTCTGGGTGTTGATTTGCAAGACACTTGAAACTTCTCATCTCAACGTTCTTCTGAATGAAAGGCTAAGGGAGTATGCCATCAGAAACAGTCCTCAAACTATAGATGTGCCACTTGAAGTTAAATTCTACCAAGGCACTTCTGTTCAGACTGTAGGACTAGATCCAGTATCCTTAGCTTCTGTTACTGCCACAAGATTAGTTCACACTGAACATCTGCTAAGGACTTCTGGTTTTGCTTCTGAAAAGAAGACTGAGTTTGCTGACATCATCAAGGAGTACTGTGAGCACAAAATCAAGAGATATTCTCAACTCAAGAACAGACTCAAGAAAGTTACTCCTCAACCAATCATGCCATCAAGTTTTGCTTCTGAATCAGATAAAGTTCTTGATGAAGAATTGTTGGAAAAGCTAGAAGAAGTTGAAGAAAGTGAAGAAGAAGAAGGAGAAATCAGTGAAGGAAGCATAAGTTTTTAATGTATACATCTTTGTTATGCTTAGGTAGATCAAGATAGAATCTATGTTATCACTTGTTCAGGCTAGAGGAACAACTATCTTGTATTTATCTGTTATGTTTGAATCTGGAATTGTTATATATAAACCAGAACTTTTCTTGTTATTTACTTGGCTCTTAAAAGTCATTTCTATTTCTTGTTTAAGTTAGTTGAGTTATCCTCTAGGTATTTGATTGTTATTCTCTAACAAACAAATAGGGGGAGATTGAAAGGCATATGTTTAGGCCTAATAATATTCCGAGGAAACAACTTAATTTAAACAAGTATGTAATAAGTAAATAATAAGTTAATATGTCACAGGAATCTCAGAGAGTTTTATCTGTCAAGAGAATGGAGAACTAAAGTCATCTACAAACTTGAAGTTATTCTACATTGAAAGAAGTTCAATTTATTGTTCAAGCCTCAGTGAAGTATTCAAGAAAGTGGATTTACTACAGTGACAGAGATTTCCAGTTGGTGACAGAAGAAGTACAGGATACAGAGGTTATTCAAAGCTAAAGAAAAGGAGCCACAGCTTTAAATGTTTTAAAGATGAAGAATTATCATTGAAGTCGGTTATTCATGAAACCAGACAGTGCATCGAATGACGACATCAATCAGTGGAATTAAATCATCTATGTTCAGTGGTTTTCAGTAGATAGAGGAATGCAAGGATTTTAAGTTATCTTATTTGATTTATTAATTCAATTTAATTAATAAATTAATTCTATCAGAATTAATTTATTTATTAAATTAATTAAGTTAGTTGTTTAAATTATTTATTCACTTAATTCTATAAAAGAATTAAGTTAATCTAGAATTTAATCTAACTAAATTAATTAAAAGAAAATATCTTAAAGCTGTATGACCTAGCTCAAAACTCGGTATGACCTAGTATTTTTAATACAAGGTTCTACCGAATTATTAACAGGTCATACAGGTCTTTTCTAAGGTCATACAAATTCAGTACAGCAGGTCATACCGGTTACTTTTCAAGGTTCTACCGAAAAGTTGTCAGGTCATATGGCAGGTCATACCGAACTTACTGTGCAGGTTCTTTTGAAGAAGCATGGTTCTACTGAATGGTCATACAAGTATTGTCCACAGTTTAAAAGAGTTTCTTCTCAGTTTAATTAGGTCATTTTGATCTAATTAAAAGGTCATACAGGCTAATGAATTGTGTTACTTACCCGAGGCTGTGCAGAAGAGTCAGACATCACACAGAATTGTATTATCAAACACACATAAGACATTTCTCTCAAGAACAGAAGAAAAGCATTTGATATCATTTCTTCTCATGCAATTAATTCTAGTTTGTATTGTTAAATCCAAACCACTAGAAGTTGATTACTTGTATTGCTTTGATTATCTAGCGGATTTTTATCCCTAAAATTTATCTCGAACTTGCTCTTAGCATTCGATCTTTTTATTACAAATATTAGAAAAGTTCATGTCAAATTTATTCTAAATTTGTATTAATTAATTTGAGATAAATACTTTGTAATCCTTATTGTATTTGCAACACCCTTCAAGTTTAATATAAGTTATATTTAACTTGAATCTTGTTTCATTTATATTCCGCATTAATTTGTTATCAATTGTTATATTATTCAAAGGATAAATTCGATAAATCGGTATAGTTTGTATTCAACCCCCCTTCTACAAACTTATCAGGACCTAACAGTAGTACACCGTGACGATCAAAATTCTATATAAAATCCATTTTTTTATATTATATCCCGTTAATATTTGTGTTATTATATTAAACACTAAATAATGATTACTCAATCCATAATTCATAATCCTTGGATCTTTCAAATTAAATTGTTGAGAAACGTTAGATATAACAGTAAAATTATTATGCAGAATGATCTAAGATTTGAATCTACCAACAACATATTAAAATTTACAGGTTTTTTTGAAAAATAAGAATTTTTTTCATTTTTTTTCTAGTAGACATAGGTTATTTGA
Organism: Heracleum sosnowskyi; assembly: GCA_030848705.1. Lineage (NCBI taxonomy): Eukaryota > Viridiplantae > Streptophyta > Magnoliopsida > Apiales > Apiaceae > Heracleum > Heracleum sosnowskyi. The sequence continues at coordinate 619,642 of CM061240.1, read as the reverse complement.
TAATATTTTTTAGTAAAGTACGGGTTTTCAAAAAAGTACTATACTAACTATTAACAAACTTTTAAAGTTTTAAATTTAATAATTTAAAATTTATATAGGTTAAAAAAGTTAGGTCTCTTTTGTAGATGAGTCAAAAATTCAAAATACAGTTTTTTTTTTGTATATGAATATAGTCCTGCTAACATTGAAATAAGGTCTATATGAGTTTTTATAAAACAAAATCACCATTTGTGTATAATTTATTATTTAATAATAAATAATATTTGATTACTTATGATCTAAAACTTAATAAAATAGGATAAAAAATATGCACTATTTTATAAAATTTTATCCTCGTATTATTATATTCTTTGCTGATTTGAATTGTTCTTAGATTGATTTTAATTTTTGAACATAGATTTCTAAATTTAAAATAGTTAGAAAAAAGTAATTAAATTGGTGTTAAAATAATGATGGCATAATAATTATTATTAGAATTTAAATACTCACTTTACTAATTTGGTAACTAAATTATCTTTATTTAAAAAACGGTTTAACAATTTTTTTACATGGAGATATCTATTCAATATAGAAAAGCTATTTATATTTGGTTTAAATTACCAAAATACACTTTTTTGAATTTAAATATAATCCTATTATTAATAAAATATATTTTTTTAATAATTGATCTAACGATTTTCATTTGTCAAGATCTATTGGTCCTTATTAATTTGGTTGTCCCAGAACCGTACGACCAAAATTTTGGATAAGATCCCTATGCTTATTCTATTAAAGGATTTAATATAATAAGGATATAAAGTATATACTATATAAGTATCTTACTAACTGATTTTACTCTTAATGTTTTGGTTTTATTTACGGTGTATATAAAATGTAAAATACATTATTACTTAAAGATTATTAAACAGAATAAAAATATGTTATGATCATATAAAATTTTATTCTCATATTATTATATTCTTTATCGATTTGAATTTGTTCTTAATTGATTTTAATACTTTATTATTATGGGAATGAGTGGTATTGGATAAATTTTAAGTACGAGAATGTTCCCACATTCTGTTTTATATGTGGTATTATGGGGCATTCAGATAAATTCTGCAGCAGGTTATTTGATACTCCCGAACATGAAATAACCAAACCTTATTGCCCTTGGATGAGAGCACCATTTCGACGTCAAGTGAAACCTATCGGGACAAAATGGCTCCGCACTGGTAATGCAGAAGATGATCAGAATTTCGGTGGAGAAGAAAGTCAACGACAGGACACGGTTGGAAACACCAGTAAGGGGGAGAGATTTCCTCGGAGAATGTTGGAAGCTGTTAAACAGATAGAGGATCACGGAACAAGGATAATTCAAAACGGAGCAAATGGCGCGGGGCCTATAATAAGGAGTATTGAAATATCTGATGCGTCAATTAAGGAAACAAATAAAGAGAAAGATATTACGTTTGTAGTGTCAAAAAAAAGAAGGACTGAGGGCAATGTGGGCTTAGAAGATAACTTGGGCCTGGACACCGAGTTAGGAGTGAATTCTGAGGAGGATGAAAATATAAGTATGGAGCATGATGGAGTTAACAGCCCAAATGGTTCTAAGAGTCTAAAAACGGATTAGAGGCGAGTACCCATGGAGGTGCTCGCCTAGCATTATGAGTATATTGAGCTGGAATTGCCATGGGCTTGGGACCCCGTGGGCTTTACAATTCCTACAGGAGACAATTCTCCAAAAGAAACCCGATTTTATTTTTCTTAGTGAGATTTTATGTAAGGAGGAAAGAGTTGAAAAGGTTCGGTATATCATTGGTTTTGAAGGCATGTAATTTGTAGTTGAAACTCAAGGCCGTAGCGGAGGTTTAGCTCTTTTATGGAGACATAAGGAAGAAGTTCAGTTAAATTCTTTCAACAAAAACCATATTGATGCCACGGTTCCTAAAGCAATAGGGCAGAAATTTCGTTTGTCGGGAATTTACGGTGAACCTGATCGTGCCAAACGATAAGAAACTTGGGATCTGATGCGTAACCTAGCAAGTCTTCTGTCACTTCCATGGTGTTTAATAGGCGATATGAATAATGTATTGAGTCAGTGTGAGAAAAGAGGGGGAAGACCATACCCCCAATGGCTTATTCAAGGATTCCATGAAGTTTTGGACGATTGCAATTTAATGGACATGAATCTGTCAGGTTACCAATTTACATGGGAGAGGGGCTTCAGAACTGATAAATGGGTAGAAGTTCGACTTGACAGGGCTTTGGTGAACCCAGCATTTATTAGTATGTTCAAGGACGCGAAATTGTCAAACTTAGAAGTTACTACCTCCGACCACTGTCCTATATTGTTAGAGCCCATCGTAAATATTCATGTCAATGTTAACAAGAAATTCAGGTTCGAGAATGCATGGTTGAGGGAACCTATGTGTGGGCATATTGTGGAGGAAGCGTGGAAGGCAAATCCAAACCACTCTATTCTTGAAAAGATCTCGGAATGTGCTGATAAGTTAGTGACTTGGGGACAGGAAATTACTGGTAGCTTTCGTGATCGAATCAGTCACAGTAAAAGAATAATCAAAAGGTTAAAGGGTCGAAAAGACAGCTACTCTATTGAGAGGGTTCTGGAGGAGAAAAGGAAGATAGCAGAAGTTTATACTCAAAAAGAGGTGTTTTGGAGGCAGAGGTCGAAGCAACTATGGCTTAAAGAAGGGGATCACAACAGCAAGTACTTTCATACTGCAGCGAAAGGTAGACGGAAGATAAATCATATTGATTCCCTTCATAATAAGCATGGTGATATAGTGGGGTGGGATACAGGTCTGGAAGACACTATGACTCAATATTTCTCGTATCTATTTGCAGCATCTCATACAGACTGGACAGAGGTAACTGAATGTGTGGAAAGAAAAGTTACAAGAGTGCAGAACGAGAACATGCTGGCACCAATCGAAGAAAATGAGGTAAAGGAGGCGTTGTTCAATATGCATCCCGACAAGTCCCCAGGCCCAGATGGTATGATCCCGGGGTTCTACCAAAATTACTGGAACATCGTGGGAAAAGACATCGTTAAAGCAACCAAACAATTTTTTGATACAGCAAGCTTTGATACTCAGATGACCAACACAAACATCGTGTTAATCCCGAAGAAGAAAAACCCAGCCTTTATGACGGATCTGAGACCAATTTCATTATGTAATGTTGTCTACAAAATTATCTCCAAAGTGTTAGCGAATAGACTAAAGCATGTGATGGACACAGTAATAACGGACACTCAGAGTACGTTCATTCATGGGAGATTGATTACTGACAATATCATGGTGGCATATGAGGTAATGCATTTTATGAAACGAAAGACGAGAGGTAAAACGGGTTGGATGGCCCTCAAGCTCGATATGAGCAAAGCTTATGACCGGGTAGAGTGGGGTTTTCTCGAGGCTGTTCTTCACAAAATGGGATTTGATACCAGGTTGATAGAGTTGTTTATGGCATGTGTGACCTCTGTTCAGTATCAAATAACTCATGTTGGCTGATCTTTTGGTTCGATTACGCCTCATAGAGGGATTCGACAAGGAGATCCTCTCTCATCCTATTTGTTCCTAATTTGTATGGAAGGTTTTACATCCATAATTCAAGATTATGAGAGAAGGGGGCTAATCAAAGGAATACAGGTTGCCAGAAATTCTCCAATCATCTCGCATATGTTCTTCGCGGATGATAGCTACATATTTTGCAAGGAGAATTCTGATAATGCTGTCACGTTGTTGAGATGTTGAAAATCTTTGAAAGGGCTTCTGGTCAACAGATTAACGTTGACAAATCATCGGTATGTTTTAGTAAGAATACAGATCAAGGTCTCAGGGAGGCGATTTGTAAGCAGTTGAATTTTAAGGAAGCAGGTGATGATTGCATGTATTTGGGACTTCCTAACATAGTTGGGAGGAAGAAAACAGCCATTTTCGGCTATCTGAAGGACATATTACATGAAAGGATTCAAGGATGGGATAAAAAGTTGTTGTCGAAAGGTGGAAAAGAAATCCTTCTGAAAACAGTTGCTCAGTCACTTCCGAATTATGCAATGAGTGTATTCGTTTTACCAAACGAGTTGTGCAGAGATCTGGAAAAAGCTATGTGCAAATTTTGGTGGAAAACGTCACAAAAAAAGGAAAAAGGTATTCATTGGCTGAGCTGGAGTAACATGTATAAAAAGAAGGCAGCAGGTGGATTAGGGTTCCGTAATATTAAAGATTTCAATGTTGTTCTTGTGGGAAAACAGACATGGAGACTACTAATGCATCCGGAAAAACTGGTGAGTAGGGTGTATAAGGCAAGATATTATCCTCATTGTTCAATTCTTAATGCTAAAGCTGGGCATAATCCCAGCTACATATGGAGGGGTATTCTGGAGGCTCGAGCAGTTATTAAGAAAGGGATTATTTGCCGTATTGGAAACGACAACAGTATCAATATTATGGATGAACCATGGTTACCAGATTTCGAAGATCCATATGTTCGTACTAATAATGCCGCCTTGATTAATAAACAGGTTTCTTCTCTTATGGTCACGGGAGAAAATCAGTGGGATATAGACCTGATTATGGATATTTTTGATAGGAGGGATGCAGATTTAATCACGGCAATTCCACTGGGGAACGGAGAGTGTGATAATTGGTTTTGGAGAGGGGAAAAAATGGGAATTGTTTTGGATTAAAAAACGTGCTTGTGTAATTAATGCTAAGGTTTAATGAGCTTCGAGCTTTAATGGCTGCACTCGTGTATCCGGACTAAATTGGTCCTCACAAGATGCCTACGTATCTCAAATCGTTATTGAGAATCAAGCCAAAGACGTAGTTCTGATTGTAGGATCAGGGACCTTATATAGGCGTCTGGAACCTAGTATTTATGGTATGTTTAGGAGTCTTAGCGAATAAGTCTCCTTTTTGATATTGGATAAGCATTGTATTGCTTGTAGGATAAGTCTTTTCCTTGTTGATAAAGGCTATGACTCATTAATTGCCTTTAATTGGGATTCTGGATCCTTCTTTGACTAATTTGCCATAATTTGGGCTCTTAATGAGCTGTATATTTTCCCTATTCATTAATTACGAAATTAATGAGTAATTAGGGATTTGGGCATTAAATATCAAGCCTTTTCATTGGACCGTCAATTATATTTCTATAATTACTTTTCTGACCATATCATTTGCCCCCCAACTTCTTGGAAAATATCCTTGGGGTTTTCGTAGAAGTTACAGCGCATTTTTCCCAAAATTTTCCATTTTTTTGGGCATTTTTTGACCTCAAACTAGGTTATTTTCGACCAGGAATTCGACCTGGAATTAGTACAAATTCGACCAGGATTTCGACCTGGAATTCGAGCTCAAACTGTTGTGAGGTCGAAGCCATCGACCAGGAATCCCAGGTCTTTTTCGACCTCACATGTTCGACCTCGACTCAGTATGTTTTCGACCTCAAATTGTAAGCCATTGTTGACCTCGATTTCCTGGTTATTTTCGACCAGGATTTCCTGGTCACGTTCGACCAGGATTTCCTGGTCACGTTCGACCAGGATTTCCCCTTTTTCGACCTCGATGTTGGTCCCAGGTCGTCTGTTTCGACCAGGAATTCCTAGTCATTTTCGAATAGGATCATTCGACCAGGATTTCCTAGTCATTTTCGACTAGGATCATTCGTCATCGATTTTAGTATATCTTCGACCTCGATTGATTGTGAGGTCGAAGCTGTCGACTTCACTTCATAAGCTTTTTTCGACCTCAACGCGTCGACTTCATTTCCATGTGTTTTCGACCAGGATTTCGTAGTTATCCTAGTTTTATTTTGGTACGAGGTCGTATGTTTCGACGTCGATTTCCCATACATTTTCGATCTCATTTGCTCGATCTCATCCTTGTGTTTCTTCGACCTCGTTTTAGCGTGAGGTCGGGAGATACGAACTCGATTTATCGTGTATTTTCGATCTCAGTCAATCGACTTCGATCTAGGGTTTTTTCGACCTCATTTTTTCAATTTTTTGACTTATTTTTGGTGCGAAGTCGATGTATACGACCTCATTTTCGTGTATCTTTTCGACTTGGGTCGTTCGACCTCATTTTAGGGTCTTTTCGACCTTAAATCTTTAACTTTTGAGTTTATTTGGGAGTGAGGTCGAGCGATACGACCTCAATTTCCCATATACTTTCGACTTCAAGCCTTCGATGTCGATCAAAGGTCTTTTCGACCTCGATTTTTTCATCATTGCCTTGGTTTTATTCCAAGTTTTTTCTTTGGGCTTAAATATTTCTAGCTTTGGGCCTTTATGGGCTTTAATAGTTTGGGCTTCGATTTTGCCTGAGACTCAATTTTTTTTTGGGCTTTTGCCTTTGTAATCCATAAATGGATATTATGGGCCTCACAGGCTATAGACGGTTGCCCTTCCTTAACCGATAGGGTTTCCAGTCACTTTGCTTATAAAAGAGTGGAATTTCCACTTATTCTTCACTTTATATCTTCAAATCTCCGAAAATTTCTCTCTAGTTTTTCTTTCTTTTCTCTCTCTTATTCCGTGGTAAGGCGATTCCCGGCGAGCTTTTTACGGCGGTGTTCTTGTTTTTCTGGGTTCAATCTTCTTCCGTTGAAGATTTTCTGGGCTCAACCTTCATCCCTTGAAGATTTCTGGGATTCTTTGAAGATTTGATGATTTGAAGATTTTTCTGGGTTTTTTTTTCTGGGATTTCTCTTGAAGATTTGGAGATGTCTGACAAAACTGCTCAACGCCTCCAGAAAATGAACAAAGCTTCTAAGAGAGGTATCACCATTCGTTTTTCTCATATGTCACTTCAAGATATGATTTTAGAACGTAGTGATGAATATCCTTCTGTGTCCCACTTAGATTCTTTTGACTGTAGTAACAAATTCCACGAAATCGATTTAATTAGGGACTATAACAAAATGTATAGGGTTAAGTCCCCTTATAGGTTAGTCCCAGCAGGCCCAGGGGACCGGTCTTGCCATTGGTGTCCTGATGCTTTATGCATTTACAAGGATGCCATTGTCGCGGGACTCAGGTTCCCTTTTCATGAGTTTATTCCCAGGCTTTTGGCTGATGTTGGGATCAACCCTTGCCAACTTCCTCCAAACGCCTGGAGAATCATTATGTGTTTCATTGTCCTTTGTTTGAAGAACAATTTTCCTTTGTCTGTAGCTTTGTTTAGAAAAATTTTCCAATTTAAGAATAGCTCATCCATTACTTTGGGTTGGGTTTATATCAACCACCGTCCTTCCACTCCCCCCATATTTCACCCCAAATCTATTCCAGATAACAACCCCAAGTGGAAAGAGGAGTTTATGTATTTGATTTGGGAAGGAGGGGACTGGGGCACCCTTTTTCGTAGTTCCTTTAGTAGGGTTTCGGATGGTAGCCCTAGTAATATCATCCTGAATGATGAAGAGGCCCATGCATATGCTGAGCTCACAAAAGATGATTATGCCACATTGGCTTGGGTGCTCCTGGACGAGTTCCAGCTTAAGTCCTTGGGACTTTCAAACGTTTCTGATAAGGGTAATTCTCACCTCATATTTTCCTTTGTTTATTTAAGATTGTCTTATACCAACTGTTTCTTTCCTTGTGTTTTTTGCAGCTGCGGTCTTTATTAATAAGACCAACGAGCCCGAAGATGGGGAGACAGCAAGGATGAAGAGGGCACGTTTGGGAGGGAAGGACTCTCGTGCTTCCAGTGTTCCAGCTTTTATAAGGCCCCATGTGGACCTTACTGAAGATGCTGAGGTTCCTGCCTCGGCCAGGAGCTCAGTTTGGCGCCCCAACTGGGGTCTTAGGAAGAAGGACACTGTGGTGGGAGTGTCCAAGCATGATGTGGAGTGGTCCTACCATTCTTTGACTCCTTGTGACTACAAGGACTTTGTCTCCAACTCCACCATTGAGGGGGTGGAGCATGCTGGATCTCAAGCTATGGCTGCTGTAAGTATTTCTCTTCTTTTTTCTTTGTAGTTAATAATGTATTTCAAGTTTAAGTATTTGACTTGTAACTTGCTTGTAGGTTAATGCCAACTACCAAGGGGCTCTCTTTCAAGCCAAGGCTTGGCGCTCATCTTCTGAGGCCAACCAAGGCAAGTTTGAGAAGTCCCAAGAGGAGGTGGGCTCACTGTAGGCCACCTTAGCCAGGAAGGAGAAGGAGTTGGCTGACTCCCAGGCTGAGCTGGTGTCTTTGAGGAAAGGCAAGGATGACTTCATCGACGAGTACCTTGACTCCACGGAGTACGAGGACTTGATTGATAAGCATGACGAGCTCCTCTTCCCAGTTCAGTATACTAAGGGATGGGATGACGCTCTTTCTGCTGTTTTGGAGAAGATGCCTGGATCTCTCCTTATTTCTGATTTTCCAAGCCCTCACCTTCCTACTCCTTTGGAGATGGCTTTGGCTGGAGAGGACGAGATGAAGGAGGATGACATGATCTTAGACCTGGATCACACTTCTCCATCTGGTCAGATTGCCGGAGCTGATGATGTTGTCTTTCCCTCTAGAGAGGAAGAGGAGGAGGAGGAGGACGTGGACAAGGAAGATTAGGTGTAATTTTCTTTTGTAGTTCTTGTTTATGGCCTTTCTTGGCTTGTACCAGTATTGATGTACTTTTGGCCTACGGGCTTAACTTAACTCTTATTTAAGTTTTTATTTATGTCTGGTGGCCATTCATGGCTTGTGTTGTTTTTCTTGCTTCTTGAATGTTTGTCAACACTCATAGTATATAAGCTTTAAAACATGAAAATACTGAATTTATTCATAACTTGAAAATGGGATCAACCCTTACATAGTATCCAAGTTTAAGAACTCGGGTTGGTTTTATCAAACCTTATTCATATTAGTGAGTCCTCCTGGGAAACACCTTAAACATAATAAACTTTCAAATTTGAGGCATGCCAAGTCCTTGGCACCTCATGCCCTTCGAGGGTTTCTAGCTTGTACGAGCCTCGACCAAATACGTTCTTGACGCGATATGGTCCTTCCCAATTTGGGGCCAACTTGCCTTTTTGTCCAACTCCGGATGCTTCAATCTTTCTGAGAACCAAGTCTCCTTGACGAAAGAACCTTTCTTTAACCCTTAGGTTTTAGTAGAAAGAGGCTTTCTTTTGATGTTCAACTATCTTGGCGTTTGCCTCATCTCTAACTTCGTCAATTAGATCTAAAGCTAGCCTCAAGCCTTCTTCATTTGTTTCTGGCTCATAAGCCTCAACTCTTGGGGAGGTGTGAGTAATCTCCACCGGGACCACTGTCTCTGCTCCATAAGCCAATAGAAATGGAGTTGCCCCGGTGGTGACTTTACAAGTAGTACGATATGCCCAAAGTATGGGGAGTAATTCGTCTACCCAAGTGTTTCTGGAGCGTTCAACTCTTTTCTTTAGTCCATCCAGGATAATTCGATTTGCAACCTCAGCTTGCCCATTAGCTTGAGGATGGGCAACAGAAGTGAAGCGCAACTTGATATCATTCTCATCACAATACTTTTTGAACTCATCGTTGTTAAACTGAGTTCCATTGTCCGTGACCAGGACTCGTGGAATTCCATATCTGCATATAACATTTTCCCAGAAGAAATGCATCACTTGCTTGGTGGTTATCTTGGCTAAGGGTTTAGCCTCAATCCACTTGGTGAAGTAGTCGATTGCTACTATCAAGAACTTTCTTTGAGCACTTGCCATTGGAAATGGCCCGAGTATATCCATTCCCCACATGGCAAAGGGGATAGGTGAGTTAATGGATGTCATCATCTCTGGTGGTTGTCTAACCACTGGTGCATGTTTCTGGCACCGTTCACATTTCTTCACATAGCTTTTAGCATCAGCAAGTATGCTTGGCCAATAGAAACCTAGACGGGTGACTTTATGAGCAAGGGCTCTGCCCCCCAAGTGTTGTCCACAGATTCCTTCATGCACTTCCTTTAGGGCCAATTCTGCCTCTTGGGGTCTCAAACATTTCAGATATGGAATGATGAAAGACTTCTTGTATAGGAGTCCCTCAATCAGGGTATACCTTAGTGCTCTGACGTATAGCTTTCGTGCTTCTGAAGTATCGTTGGGTAGCCACCCAGTTTCCAGATGAGCTTTGATGGGATCCATCCAACAGCTGCCAACATCAATGGGTGCTACCAACTTTCCGTTGATGCTTGGGGTCTTCAAGACTTGGAAGTATACGCTCCCTGCATAGTTTTCAATTTCAGAAGAAGCAAACTTAGACAGGGCATCAGCCTTTATGTTTTCTTCCCTTGGAATGTGCTCCACATAGCATTCGTCAAATTGAGTCATGATGGCTTTAACAAGTTTCAAGTACTTGGCCATGACTTCATCTTTGGCCTCAAATTCCCCATTTACTTGGGAAACCACTAGCCTCGAGTCTCCACATACTTTCAGAGTTTTGACCCTCAAGGCTCCAGCCAGCCCTAAACCAGCTATCAGAGCTTCATACTTAGCCTCATTGTTTGTCGTTGGGAAGTCAAGTTTTAGTGCATACTCAATGAGGAATCCATCAGGACTTTGTAGCACCAAACCAGCTCCACTTGATTTTGTTTTTGATGCTTCATCAAAATAGAGCACCCAATATTCTTTGAAGTCCATTTCTTGATCTTTCTTGTCTTCCATTATCACTTCCTGCCCCCCGACTTCTTGGTTGTCAATGGTACATTCAACCATGAAGTCAGCAAGTGCTTGAGCTTTTATGGCCGTTCGAGGCTTATACTTGATGTCGAATTCACCCAATTCAATGGCCCATTTGATCAATCTTCCACTAACTTGAGGGCTATGCAAGATGTTTTTAGAGGTTGATCAGTCAAGACCTCTATCTTGTGAGCCTGGAAGTACGGGCGTAGCTTTCTTGAGGCCATTATCAAGGCTAAGTCAAACTTCTCAATCGTTGAGTATTTTATTTCTGCCCCATGAAGGATCTTACTCACATAGTAGACGGGCTTCTGCACTTTCAATTCTTCCTTTATCAGTACAGCTCCAAGGGCTGTGTTAGAAACTGCCAAGTACAAGTAGAGAGTTTCCCCTGGCTTGGGTGTCGGTAGTCGGCGGTGGCTGATCAGCCTCAGAGGTGATAGGGCGATCATCGGGAGTTTGAGTATCCCGAGCTGTTCTTCGTGTGTTTGCCATGGTTGATGTTGTCTTCCCACAGACGACGCCAAATGTTGTGAATTAAAAAACGTGCTTGTGTAATTAATGCTAAGGTTTAATGAGCTTCGAGCTTTAATGGCTGCACTCGTGTATCCGGACTAAATTGGTCCTCACAAGATGCCTACGTATCTCAAATCGTTATTGAGAATCAAGCCAAAGACGTAGTTCTGATTGTAGGATCAGGGACCTTATATAGGCGTCTGGAGCCTAGTATTTATGGTATGTTTAGGAGTCTTAGCGAATAAGTCTCCTTTTTGATATTTGATAAGCATTGTATTGCTTGCAGGATAAGTCTTTTCCTTGTTGATAAAGGCTATGACTCATTAATTGCTTTTAATTGGGATTCTGGATCCTTCTTTGACTAATTTGCCATAATTTGGGCTCTTTTAATGAGCTGTATATTTTCCCTATTCATTAATTACGAAATTAATGAGTAATTAGGGATTTGGGCATTAAATATCAAGCCTTTTCATTGGACCGTCAATTATATTTCTATAATTACTTTTCTGACCATATCAGGAATATACTCAGTAAAAAGTGCTTACTCGATTATTCAGGAAAGTACAACTACAGTGAGCTCTAATATGGATGCAAAGTTCTGGAATTTAAAAATTCCCACGAAAGTAAAGCATTTCTTATGGCGTGCAATAAAGGGGTGTTTACCTACAAAAGATAATTTGCGTATGAAGAGGATTGACGTGAACAGTTTATGCCCTTCCTGCAACCATAATAATGAAACAGTACTTCATACAATGGTAGAATGCTCGTTTGCACAAAATTGTATGCAAGTTACTGGGTTGAAGAATGTTAATGGAGAATTTGAAGAATTTGCAGAGTGGGTCCAACTTTCTTTTAACCAATTCTCTGGGGATGAAATTCGTTTATGCGTGATGATTTGCTGGATGCTTTGGAAGTCCCGTAACGATCTTATTTGGAATCAACGTAGTACAAGAGCAAATGAGATAGTTCTGTCAACTAAAGCGGTCTTTAACCAATGGCTAAGTGTTCAAGACAAAACGTTTGTCGCATCAGTGGGCTTTCTAACTCAGGACGATGGACACGAACACTGGAGACCACCAGTAAGTAATAGTGTTAAGGTAAATGTTGACGCAACTATATTCGATCCTCTGCATTGTTATAGTTATGCCATTGTCATTCGCAATCAACGTGGGGAGTTCGTAGAGGCAGTATCAAGTTGTAAGAGTGGTAAGATTGCTCCAGAGGTTGCGGAATGTATGGGTATACGAGAAGCATTAAGCTGGATAAAATCGAAGCGGTCTCAAGGGGTCGAAGTGGAAACTGATTGTCTGTTAGTTGTCCAAGCCATTCGCAGTAAAACAGTGTCCTTATCATATTTAAGTAGGGTCGTTGAAGAATGTAAGGAAATGCTACGGGAACTAAATGATAGGAATGTGATTATTCGATTTGTAAAACGATCCGCGAACAACGTATCTCACTATTTAGCGAGATATAGTAGTTCTATAGCTGATCGTAAATGGAGACCTGGGGATGTTCACCCGGAATTCCAATTTGTTTTGTCGAAAGACCTTTTGAATTAATGAATGGATCTCTTTTTGTGGCAAAAAAAAATACTACTGGGAAATAATAATGAATGAGAGAATGGTCCTCTATTTTGATCTCACCCCGCAAAGCAAATGATTACAATTATAATATCCTTTGCAAGGACTCAATTTTTGAATTAATAATATTAAAGATTTGAAAATATCTCAATTGTCTTTAAAAAATTTATTAATGTATAAAAATAAATATACAATTTTAATATTCTTGTATTTTAAAATCTTTACTAATGGAGAAAAATAAATATACAATTTTAATATTCTCTTAAATTTTTGATTAGAAAATATCTTAGTTGTCTTTTAAATCTTTACTAATGAATATACTTACTAAAATAGGAAACTAAATCTATTATCTTAAAGCTTAAATAACTCATATATTTTCTAAATATATTCCCTTAAATTATTTCTAAATTATAAAAAATAACTCATATATTTATTTTTATAATTTTCTCAAAATTTTGAATTAAAAATTAGAAAATAAAACTAGCTACGTTATATTTTTTAAACTTTCTCATAAGTCAAATTACCATTTTAATAATATTCTAGACTTCTTATTTAAGTGGAAATTACTATCTCAATATTTTCACTAACTTTCCCTCTTAAGCTTTCTCCACAAGTCAAATTATCATCTTAAAAGTAGAGATGCACAAAAAACTCTTCGAACCGGGCTTTATCCAGAATTTAAAAAGCCCGAGCTTTTTAACAATCAGGTCGGACCGGGCTTTTTAACAATCAGGTCGGGCCCGGCTTTTTCAAAAATCAGCTCAGGTCGGGTTTCCTCTAAAATACTAGGCCCGTTTTAGGCCCTCAAGCCGGATCGGGCTGGACCGGACTTTTATCCGGGATTTTTTTAATTTATATATATATATATATTTTGCAAAGTTAATATATTAGTATACAAAAAAATCAAAGTTTTACAAAAAAAAAAAACAACCCCTAAAGTGCTACACCCCTCAACTATTAGAATTCTGAATATATAATAAAAGACACCACAATACCTAATACTAAAAAACTATTAGCCTAATGTTTTATCATTACATATTAGTGCGACTCAAGAACTTTTTACTAATTTTGTGCGTTATTGAACTTAACCTGACCGTGAGCCATATAAATCTTCTCGTACGTGGTCATTTCAAGAAACACATACTACACTCAATAAATTTTCTGAAAAGAAGGGTTTGTCCAACATATTGTTAATTATTCTAGGCTCGTGATTTTTCACATTTCCTCCATTGCTAAGTTTAATATTCTTGAAATTTATTTGAAATATTATAAATTTTCAGATTTTATCCATAAAAAATCGATTTTTTATTCGGATCTCTCAAAAAACCCGGGCTTTTATCCGGGCCGAAACGAGCTTTATCCGGGTTTTTTGAAAGCCCGGACTTTTCGGGCTACGGACCGGACCGGGCTTGATGAAAAATAGTAGGCACGTTTTAAGGCCCTCGGGCCAAGCCGAACCGGACCGGGTTTTTTTGGGCCAGGCTTTTCAGGCTTTTTTCCTGATCGGATCTGACCAGATTTCGGTTTTCATGCTTTTTGAACATCTCTACTTAAAAGTATCACAAACTTTCTTTCCAAGTTAAATCACAGTCTAAATCTTGTTAGTTAAAATTATCATCTTAACATTGTACCAAATATTTTGTTCAAGTCTCATTTCAAAATTTTGAATAAATAATAACTATCTTTCTAAATATTTACTAATAGGGAAAAATAAATATAAAATTTTAATATTCTCCTAAATTTTCTACTCAATTTAATAGAATATGTGTTAAACGAGAGGGTGGATCGCGATACATTTTTAAAGTTAGGCGGTAATATAGTAATTTAAAATATATCTTATTATAAAAATAAAAATAATAAGAAGACATAAATTAAATTAAAATGTAAAAATATATAATTTAAATTTTATAAATCAATAAAATAGATTTATATATATTATAATTTAATTTGCGGGATGTTGATATTAAACTTGGAGACGACGAGAGAACGACTCATTACGGAGAAACATGTTTCACTGGGAGGATTGTTGGAGCATGATATCTGCTAGAATTTAATATTGATAATATAATTTTTATTTTATACATATTTTAAAATAAAAGTTGCATTTGTATTTAAGAAGAAAAAAAGATAAGGATGATAAATGTATTAATATTTGAGACGGTATTAAAATAATAAAAATGTCAAACAATCGTGTTTTTGTATATTTATTCATGAATGAAGATGACAATATCAATGGAGATTTTTTTTTAAATAGATTATAGTTTTGTATGAAAAGAGATCAATTATTCATTTAACAAGAAATTTACATAATATAACTTAAGACTATTCATCTTATTTATATAGTATTTTAATTATTTGTTCGTTAAATTTATTTAAAATTATAAAAAATGATTCGTGAATTTAAAAAATTTAGAAGGCCGCTGCGAATCGCGGCTTAGTAAACTAATTTTAATTAAAACATATCTATAAATTATGATTAAATACAAAATTCTTGAAATACAAATTAATCACGATCAAATAAAAATAATTACATCAATTCAACAACCACATATAATTATTCAAATTTCTATAATTATATTCATAAAACGCAAATGTAATTTTAAAAAAATAAAATATTAAAATACAAAAAAATAAGAAATTCAAATTTCAACCGTGAATCGCACGGGTCTTAAACTAGTAAACACACTAACTAATAACTGATATGAAGCGTGAATTAAAATTAAAATAGTAAATTATATACAGTGAAGTTGAAGTTGAAGTTGAATATGCAGTAAAATATTAAAAAACATGTATTTTTAAGTAAAATTAAGGTCCAAATCATTTTAAAAGATTGTTCTAAGAAAAAACATACATCGAATGGTTTACAATTATTTAAAAACAAAAAAATTAAAATGATTTACAATTATCATAATTTATCAAGTACTAAACTTGAAATAAGAAGAGGTTTCCCATAACAGTTTTTACCCAAGTACCCTTTTCATTTAGATAAATATTTTATAGGTAATAATATCTAAGAGGTCGTTTAATTCAAAGTATGGTATGAGTTTGTAATCAGGAATCGGGTTAAGTTGGTATGCGGATGAGATGTCATTCTTGATACCATGTGTTTGGTTCAGTATCAGAATGAACTTTTTTAATTTAAAATATAATTAATAACTCATTTTTCTATTTTATGTAAGTATACATTATAAATTGAAGTTAAGTAATTATAAAATTTACAAAAATAAAATTTAATATAAAGAAATATGTGATTGGTAAATTTTATTTTAACCAATTAAATAATTATTTAATATTTTTTTAAAATACATATTATTTTATAGTATGAAATAAAATAACGTATAATCTATTTTTTTGAAACGTAAGTATAATCTATTTAAGATTAAACAACATCATATTTAGAATGTGTATTTAGTGTGTATTTAACTTCATAATAAAAAAATAGAATTTGATAACTCATACCCCTCCTCAAATCCACCTCCCCGGTATGGATTTGAAATAAACAAAACTCATATTTGATACTGGAGTCAATACCACAATCAGTTGAACCAAACGACCCATAAAAATTAATGTTATAGGTATCGAATTAGGTACCGAATTTTGGTATGTGACATTGATGATGCGGAAGTTTGGAATAATTTTATTGGGAGAATTAATGTGAATGCAGTGATTCACTATAATTAATTGAGTTATAGCCAATCAAAACATTATATTTGACATTTGTAATTCATATTTTGGGATCCAATTTGATATGTCTTGACTAGCATTATTCATATCTAAATTTATTAAACACAGTATTATGAATTGGTATTTCATTTGTCCGCACGACTCCGGTTTGAGTTCAGTTATATTTTGATCAATGGATAACAAAAAATATTTTATAAAAAAGATCGAGGATGGGAGCGGGTTGGGAATGAGAGTATATATATCCCGACTTCCAATTTTAATATTTAAGAATATTTCTATTTTTACATAATATAAACAAATTATTAAATAAACATATTGAAATGTTTTATTGTTTTTTTTTAAATTTTTAATTCATTCCACAAAGTCAAAGTTTTAGTAGTAAATCATAATTTAACTAGAATAATTTAATTATATATATATATTAATAATTTTTTTATAATAAATAAATATTAATTCAAATTGTTTGAAGAATATGTTATTAAATTTAAAATATTATATATCATGATTTAATAAATTAAATTTATTATAAAACGTATTAGAACTTAAATTTTAATTTTGAAATTACTATAAAAGTTTCTAATTTTTCTCGAAATTTCCAATTTGGAACGGAATTTAGGATACAACTAGCCTAAAAACCCGTGCGAAGCACGGGCCTGCTTATTTACTGAAATAATTTTTCGCACGAAAATGTATATATATCGAAACAATTTTGTAATTAAAATTAATTTTGAATTTATCTTATATTTGTATAAAAAAAAATTAATTTTTTTAATATTTAATAAGATTTCACAAAATTTGGAAAAAAAAATCTATAAAATAAAGATCAAATTATTATTTTCATTTGACAAAATATTAATTTAGTTTTAAATGTCGTGAAATGCATTTTATCAAATTCAACAATTAAATATAATCTAAATGATTATTTTAGTATAGTTGTTTATGATATGGATGTATCTAAACTAATGTGTTTTTAACGAAATGACAATATACTTGTAAATAAAATATAAAGTTGGTCAGATACGTAAGACTACACACCGTGATCACATCTTAAAATCTTTTAGTCTAAAGTCCGTATATAACATTAGTGTATGTAAATTAATATGATAACGTAACTGTGCCAAACCCAAGGCTTTAGGACTTGTTCATAGTGAGTATTATTGATATTAAGAACAAATAGAAACAATGTAAAATTTGAAACACGGTCGAACTATTGTTCTTGTTGCAATTATAATCAGGTTTACCGGAGTTTTCTATGTTGGAGAAAGTATAATTTGTAAATAGGTATTTTGCCTTAGTAGTTGTTGTTTGTTTTTCAGCGATCAATTGATTTGGTTTTTTTTTATTTTTTTGCAGTCTAGAATATAAATCGTTAAATGCACACAATGTTGTTGTAATATAATCGAACACATGTGAATGAGATAGAGGATTTTAAAAAGAAGCTGAAGGTTGGTGCATCTTTGCACACTCTCACAAGACTATCTTGCGGTGTAAATTACAAAATTGTCGGTATATAGCATAGGCGATGCAGTCTTAACATTGTCAGATATAAACGTAGGGCTGAGACTTATTACAAAATCTATTAATATTATTTAAAAGTCATCCATGCGGCGTCTCACTCAATTTTTTTACTTTTAAAATTTTATAAAAATTTTATACTCTAATCTTATATGTTATCTATAACCTTATTATTATGTAGAAATTATATGTTATCTATAATCTTATACTCTTTTAAAATTTTATTTTTTATATCAATCATTTAAAATAAAAGAAAGAGAATCGTAGAGTATGCTCAATCCATTAAAATATTTTTGGTAATTATATACAATGCAATATTTTATAAATAATATAAACCAACATTTTATTTATTTAAAAATAAAAAATTATAAAAAAGAAGATGAGAGAAGAAGAGAAATTAACATTAATAAGATTTTAAAGAAAACTTAAAACAAAATGTACTATGCTACTTATGCATGAGCTTGATTAGAGAAGATTAATGGTTCAATTTACTACACTAACATAATTTTATCTACTATTTGCATAAATATAAAAGAGTTGACGTTTTTGTAATTTTTTAACATGTAGGGGCAAAATCATAAATTCAAGGTATTAAAATGACATATATCAATAATTTAAATTGATAAAACAGAACTGTAGATTATGTTCAATTGCTAAAAATATTTATTATAACTATGTATTGTGCAATATTCTAAAAATAATATAAATCAATGTTTATTAACTCAAAAAATAAAAAAATTGGAAGAAGAGGTGGTTTATCTAATAAGAGTTTGAATATAAGCTCAAAACAAAGTGTAGCACAGTTGGTTATGACATGAGTTTGACATGGATATGTTAAGGGTTCGATTCCCATCAATAACATAATTTCACAATTTTTACATTTTCATTAAAGAATGGTATTTTTGTAATTTTAGAAAATATAAGGGTAAAATCGTAACTTCACAGCCATTAAAATGGCAAACTTTGCCCTTTGTTGGCTTTTAATATATAGAGAAAGATATAATCGTTATTCAAAGATTGAAACATTTCACAAAGATTTCATACACAACACGGAACCAACATGATGCTTAAAATCAGAAAATTGTTGGCTTACATTTTAAAGTTTGTAAATATGGACACAAATAATGTAAACATTTATGTTGGGTCGAAACTTGTCAAATTTTAGTCAAATTCAATTTTGCACTTTAAATACATAAATCAAATTTAATCTTGAACTCGAATTTTCGATCCGAACTCGAAATTGATTATGAAATAGACTAATACTCCTTTAAAAAAAGCCTTCCCACACAACACGGCCCAT
This sequence comes from Heracleum sosnowskyi, assembly GCA_030848705.1. Classification (NCBI taxonomy): domain Eukaryota; kingdom Viridiplantae; phylum Streptophyta; class Magnoliopsida; order Apiales; family Apiaceae; genus Heracleum; species Heracleum sosnowskyi. Next base: position 600,399 of record CM061240.1, on the reverse strand, counting down.
GCAATATTTATATAGCCCAACAACAACAATATCATCAATTCTGCAAATCGCAAAACCCAAAACTATACACACACAAACAAGCCAACACATACACACAGACAACTAAAACTCTCTGTAGTCCTCTTATTCAAAGTGGAGCAAAGAAGAAAAAAGAGAGATATTAGAGACATGGGTGTTGATTATTATAAGATTCTTCAAGTGGATCGAAGCGCTTCAGATGATGATCTTAAAAAAGCTTATCGAAAGCTTGCTATGAAGTGGCATCCTGATAAGAACCCTAATAACAAGAAAGATGCTGAAGCTAAATTCAAAACTATTTCTGAAGCTTACGATGTATGTAATTTCTCATCTTTTTAATACCCTTTATTTGTTTTTAGTTAATTTGTTGATTTTTATGATGACCCTTTTGATTATGTGTGTTTGTTTGTGTTTTTGAAGGTTTTAAAGTATGCAAGATTGAATCTTTTTGATACCCAGATTGAGTTTTTTAGTGTTTTGATTGGTTTGTTATTGATTCTTGTAATTTGTGTGTTTGTGTGTGTTTTTGAAGGTTGTAATGTATGAAAGTTCTTATCTTTTTAATCCCCAATTTGGTTTTTTTTACTTGATTGATTGAATTGTATTCTTGATGTGTGTGTGTGTGTGTTTATGAAGCTTATAATGTATGCAAGTTCACATCTTTTTTGAACCCGGGTTTGATTTTGTAGTTGATTGTTTGATCTATTCTTGATCCTTTAATCCCTTCGTATATGTTTGTGCTTATGATGTATGCAAGTTCACATCTTTTTTGTACCTTGTCTGATGTTTTTAGTTTTTATAGTGATTTAATCTTGACACTTGTGTATGTGTAATGTTATGTTATTTTTCAGGTTTTGAGTGATCCCCAAAAGAAAGCTGTTTATGACCAGTATGGTGAGGAAGGGTTAAAAGGTCAGGTGCCACCACCAGGTGCTGGTTCTGATGGGCCTAATATGTATAGGTTTAATCCTCGTAATGCTGATGATATCTTCTCTGAGATTTTTGGATTTTCGGGCTCGTTCGGAGATATGGGAGGGGGTCGTGGTGGTGGTCCGGCGTTTCAGAGGAATATGTTTGGTGAGGATCCATTTGCTTCCTTGAGGAACAATGCCAGTGAGGGTTCTGGGAGTATGCCATTGCGAAAAGGGGCTGCGATAGAGAGGACATTGCCTTGTAGTCTTGAGGATTTATACAAGGGAACTACTAAGAAGATGAAGATTTCAAGGGATGTCATCGATCCTACTGGGTAAGCTTCTTATTCCATTAAAGTTTGTAACTTTAGTAAGGTTTATATGTTTTTATGGGGTTTAATTATGTCTGCACGAATGTGTTTTGTGGAATTGATTGACTTGCATTGTTTGTGGAGTTTGCTAATTTAACCATTAGTTAACTTTATTATCGGGTCTAGTTATATATGGAATCAACATCGAATTTATGAGTTGTTGATTCTTTTACATTTTTGTTTTAACTTTTTTAGCTATCCAATTGGATATCTTAGTTGAGCTTTCCACGTGACATTGCTAACATATTTAGCTGTATTAATTACCTGCCATTAATTGCTCCACATGTTTTATTTGAAACTATGTACTTAGGTATTTGAGTTGTGCTTGTTGGGATGATAGTGTCTATCTGAGTCTAGCTGTAAATTGTAATTATGTAGTCGCCTTTATATATGATACCTATTGCATAACTTTTTCTTTTTATGTGTTATGTATTTTCAGATCTTAGTTATTTTGTTGTTAGTTTAGTTAACGGTATCCTTGCTGTCACTTTCTTTGTCGCTAGCGTAATCTTTAAATTTTATTCTTGCGAATCTTTTTTAATGTGCTAATAATAATCTTATCAACTTCTGAATAGGTCATGTGCGATTACCAAAAAAAAAAAAGTCAACCTCTTGAAATTGAATCTATCAGATCTTAGTTATTTTGTTGTTAGTGTAGTTAACAGTGTACTTGTTGTCACTTTCTTTGTCACTAGGGTACTCATTAAATTTTATTCTTGCGAATCTTTGTTAATGTGCTAATAATAATCTTGTCAACTTCTAAATAGGTCATGTGCGATTACGAAAATAGAAGAAGTCATCCTCTTGTAATTAAATCTATCATGCTTTTGATTGTTGCACTGTCTGTTACTCTCTTTAATTGGATGCTATTGTTTAGTATATATATATAAATATATATTGTGATCCGCCTCAGACCCTGCTCGACCTAGAGCGGGAGACACAAGGGGTGTTTGGTATATATATACACTTGGTAATGTGTAAAAGGCTTTTGACCGAAACCCTGAAACGGGTGAATGATGGTCATAAATACTTCTATATTTACACCTCCGAGTGCTTTCTAACTTGTATTGGCTAGTTGAGTGTTTTAGTTTTCTCTTTACTCCCAAGATTAATTAGATATTTTTTCATCGTCGAAGCTAATTAAACATTTATGTTTTTGACACTGTAAATTCAAGTGTGGTACACTGATAGTATTCTACATTAAAAAAAGTGACCTTGTTCGACATTAGTTATTAATAATTTTAAATAACACCAAGACTAGTCACGGTATGCGTGCTTGTGCTAACACACTTCCCAACTGACGAGTCCATGTTAAACTCAAGTAAGCTAATATTATAAGTTAGAGTGTAGGCTGAAGGAGACATATTATAGCAATCACAACCCATGAAGTAGTACAATCTCAAATTTTAATGTAATGGACTCATGGGAAGTTTGTATTGATTGCAATATATTGAGACAATACCCTAGCTTTTACCTGGACACTTAAACATATATTAATTTAAAAAAAAAATCTGGACTTATTAATAGATATTACTAAATCAATGAGAGATATTTTAATCCAGGTGTTGTCTAGAAAAACAATTACACTAAATCTTTCCTTATTGAACATAGCAAAAATCTTAGTCATAAATATAGTAAAGTCTCACTTTATTGTTTCCGTCTCCATTCCTCTTATATTCTGGAAACTGCCATTTCTTTCTCTTCATGAGAAAAATGTATGCTGTGGGTTGCCCTGTACTAGTGAATCTACATATCAGTAGTCATGGATGTATTTAACTTCATTGTCTTTCAATATTTTCATTTCTGTAGGAGACCAGGCACAATGGAGGAAATCCTTACAATTGAGATCAAGCCTGGTTGGAAGAAGGGAACCAAAATCACTTTTCCACAGAAAGGGAATGAACAACGTGGTATTATACCCTCTGATCTTGTTTTCATAATTGACGAAAAGCCTCATAGCATCTTCAAAAGGGATGGAAATGATCTCATTGCCACCCAAAAGATTTCTTTGGCAGAAGCATTGACAGGTTACACTGCACAGCTCACTACCCTTGACGGCCGTAGCTTAACGATCCCCATTAGTTCTATCATCAGTCCAACCTATGAAGAAGTTATTAAAGGAGAAGGAATGCCAATCCCGAAGGAACCTACTAGAAAAGGGAACTTAAGAATCAAGTTCAACATCAAGTTCCCTACTAGGCTCACCGCGGAACAGAAAACTGGGATCAAGCGCTTACTGACTTCTTGAAGACCACCTGTACTCCTGTACAGCTCTATAAAACTTATGTATGCTAGAGTTGGTTCTTAATTTTCTTTTGTTTTTTTTGCACCTTCTGAAGTGGAAATCATTGTGCTGATTCATTTGGGATTTCATCAAAGGAGCTCTTTAGTTTTTTGAAATCAAATTATCAATGTTATAAATTATATTACTTGCCTTGTTATTTCAAGTTTAGTGCTCTTCCGGAATGAGATTTCATATGTACCAGTTCTAATTGTTATTTGTCTACCTGTTTACCGTATAATCGATTATGCTTTAGCAAAAGGACGTGGATTGCGGTTTATTAGATTTCAATCCGGTTAACAGAAATAGAGTTTTTTTGACGGTTTATTAGATTTCAACCCGGTTACCAAAAATAGAGTTTTTTTTATAAATAATAATGTTGTTCAACCAAGGATTTACTTTGATCGGTTCCTTTTTCCTTACATCATTCACATCTCTATTTATTATTTTTCTCTGTTTTTATTATAATATTGGAGGGTATCAAGGATCTCATGACTCACGTCACGAGAGTCAAGTGGTCTCAGGTAGGCGCCTAGACTCCCTTTTCTGCTAGTACCACTCCATTGCTACGTTAAAAATTAAAAACCTTGATCAAAATTCAAAACTATGAATGTGAAAGATGGTTTTGACGAGGTTTTGATATGATTTGCGTTTGGGTTGTGAAACAGAAATATTTGAGATCCAAATTTTTCACAAGTTTATTCTCAAATACATATGACAAATTTCGAATTGTGAGATATTTGTGAAATTTCCCTTATTTTATAAAAATCCTGGCCAAAATCAAAAATCTATACTATTATATTAAAAACGAAACATTAAAAGTTTTGTAGTCTGGTCCTGAATGTTTTTGTAGTCTGGTCACTCCATTCATAGCCGTTAGATATTTCTCATCAAATCGATGAGAACCGTTAGATAAAATATTAAAATTATTATATAGAATATCTTTTCTATTTTTCCTAACTAAAACATCTCATTTTCCAAAAATATCACAGACAGTTTCATTTAATAAAATAACATAATAAGGTTATAATTGCTAATAACTAACTCATTACCATTTTTAGCCAAAGTGTATATTCTTTTTTATATTTTCTAACTAAAATTTCTACTTTTCTATTTTTCCTAAATAAAACCTCTTATTTTCCAAAAATATCACGAACAGTTCTATTTATTAAAATAAAATAATAATATTATAATTATTAATAACTAACCGATCAGCTTTATTTTCCAAAATGTATATTCTTTTTTTTTATTTTCTAACTAATATTTCTCCTAACTAAAACCTCAAAAATATCATGGGCTATTCCATTTAGTAGCATAAAATACTAATATTATAAATTTATCTATCTATCTATACTATATTATTAAAGACGAAACATTTAAAGTTTTGGTACCCGTTTTTTGGTACCTATTTTTTGGTACGGTACTTGCCTTATTTAATTGTTTATTTAATTTTTATAAAAATTATTATAATCAATTACCCTTTTAGTTCAAATACATTACCATTTTTTTCTTAAAAAATCACGGGCAATTTCCTTTTCAGCTAAAACATGTTACTTTTTCTATTTCCCTTACTAAAATCCCTCATTTTCCAAATATATCATGAGCAAACCCTTACTTATTTATTTTAAAACCTATTTTAATATTTTTAATTGACAATTAACTTTCCCATCTTTTTCTAGAAAAATCACGGGCAATTACCTTTTTTAGCTAAAAAAGTTATATTTTCTATTTTCCTTAGTAAAATCCCTCCTTTTCCAAATATATCATGGTCAAAGCCTTACTAATTTATTTTAAAATCAATTTTTAATACTTTTAATTGACAATTACCTTTTTCAACTAAAACATGTCACCTTTTCTATTTTTCTTACTAAAACTCTTCTTTTTTCAAAAATATCACATGCAAATCGTTACTTTTACATTTTAAAAATTCAACGAAAACATGTTACTTTCTATTTTTCTTACTAAAACCCCTCTTTTTCCAAAATATCACGGGCAAACTGTTATTTATTTTAAAATCTATTTTAATACTTTTAATTATTTAAAAATGTTTAACACACCTTTTTTTAATAAATGCAAATAAAATATAAACTATAAATATTAAAATTAACAAAAACATGTTATTCTTTCTATTTTTCCTTACTAAAACCCCTCATTTTCCAAAAATATCACGGGCAACCCCTTACTTATTTATTTTAAAATCTATTTTAATACTTTTAATTATGAGCACTTTTTCAGCTGAAACGTATTACTTTTTCTATTTTTTTCATTTTATAAAGAAATTATTATTAAATAATAATATTTTTTATAACCAACTACCTTTTCAGCTAAAATACATTATCTTTTCTATTTTTTTTCTAACAAAATCCTCTCTTTTTCTAAAACAAATCACGGGCAATTACCTTTTTCAAATAAAACATGTTACTCTTTCTATTTTTCATCACTAAAACCCCTCATTTTCCAAAAATATCTCGGGCAAATACTTATTTATTTATTTTGAAACCTATTTAAATACTTTTAATTACATGCACTTACCTTTTCAGTTAAAAGATGTTACTTTTTCTATTTTTCCTTACTAAGACCCCTCCTTTTCCAAAAAAATCACGGGTAAACAGTTATTAATTTATTTTAAAATCTATTTTAATACTTTTAATTATTTAAAAAAGTTTAACACGCTTACTTATTTTTTTTAGCAAATGCAAATTAATAGAGTATTAAAACATAAATAATAAAAATAATAATTATTAATAACAATCCGTGCATCGCACGGGTTTTAAGCTAGTATTTTTAATAGATAAAATAAATAAAGCTAAAATTTTGAAGGCGAATAATAAAAGAGAATCATGATCCTGAAGTTGAATGAGGTTATAACAACTTCTTATATAAATATAAAAAGGTAAATTTATAAATTCATGACGAGTTTATTCATATTTTTACTTTTAGATTTTTTTTCCCATTTATAATAACTAGCTCTTTAGTCCGTGCATGCACGAGTCTACTTTAAATGTGAGTAAACTATTCTTTGACTTAATTGCAGAAACATGACCTCAGTTATTATTTTTTTTACAGAGAAATGACTTAAGTATAGAAACATGCACGGGTGTGGTCGAATAATTTTTTTTTTAACCCTATTGCATTCTGTCAAATGGGTTAGACGGACGTTATGTTTTGAAGGGTAAATATGTCAAGAGCATTTTCAACGGCTATATACATACACAATACTCTATATATACATCCCTCAATTGTATATGACCAAACCCTAGAATCCAAACATCAATTGCAAATCAAAACCAAAGTTTGTGGTAGATATGTCTCAGAAATATTTTTGTGGATTCTGGGTGGTTGAAAGAACAACACGAACGGATGCAAATGTTGGTCGAAGATTTCTTGGATGTGTTCAAGGCAGTCGAGGTTGTGATTTTTTTCGGTGGGTGGATGGTTGTAATCAATGCAGGTATCTAGAAATAGAGATAGATAAAGTTAAGTTGGAAAGCAGAAGATGGAAACAAGACTTCATTTTAGTAGCATTATTTTGTATCTTGTATGTTTTTTCACAGCCTCATGTAGAAGAGGCGTAATAAGTTATTTCTTGTTTGAATGCTTGAGCCTCGCAGCCTTTGTAATGATATTGAATGTTGAAAATATGTATTGTTTATGTTGTCTTTATTTGTTGTTTTTGGTATGTTTAATATGTAAGTTATACAAAAACTTAAGCAAATTGATAAGAAGCAACAAATTGAAACCATAACTTCAATAAAACAGTCATTGTCTTAATACATAGTTGCAATGTGTGTCATTGGTTAACATTACTTCAAGGGAGATGCCATAACTACCAAGCAATTAAGTCTCCAACAACCCAAAACAAAATTACACTATGACAACCATGAATGGCATCCCAACAACCAAAAGCAGTAGTAGTTTCAACATAAATAGGCCAACTACATTATAGCCCTTAGTTTTAACAAAAAACTCGCATAACAATTACTGCAACTACTATATTTCTTCTCTTTCTCTTAGCATGTTCTTTATCTCTTCCTTTTCGGAGTCATTTTCTTACCCTGCTTCTGAGGGGCTGATGTTGAGCTGCCTTGAGTCCCATATATCCCTCACCCTGCTGTTGTTGAACAATCATTTCAGGAATGGTCTGTTGGCCTTGTTGTTGTCCCTTCTGCAAAGGCATATACAAATATGTCAAAAACTGTCATACACAATCTCAAAGTTCAAAGGTAAATTGAATGAAAATTTACCTTGAGTGGACATGTCCTACAATTATGGCCTTGTTGCTTGCAAGTTTTACACACAACTGTTAACCTAGGTATGACAGGCACAGTCCCTTCCTCTACTGCCTTTTTTAGCAAGTCATTTTTCTGTGAGTGAAACAGAAAAATAAGCACAGTTTAGACATGTTAAAGGTAATGAAACAAAAATATAACAACAACATTTACCTTCATTTCACAAGTTCTTGAATTATGGCCTTGTGCTTTACAGTATGTGCAATTCACAACAGTCCCAGCATTACTTAGTTTTGTTGGATCTCGAGCAATGTCATTCATTGTTGATCTTTTCTTCTTTGACCTTCCTGTAGGAGTCTTGACATTAGGAGGCCTGGGCCTTGGCTCATTGGCCTTTTGCCAATATTTTGGGCCTACAATGGGCTTCAAGGTACAGTTGTAGAGCTCACAAAGAGAATTTAGACCTTAAGTAATACAAATACAATGTAATTATGTAGAATAAGTTGAATATTTACCTTCATGTATGTATCCTTGCTATAGCAGCTATGCATGCACAAGCATGATAGCAAGGAATCCCTGTAAGATTCCACTTCCTGCAGGTACATGTTTTCTTGGACAAATTTACAACTAATTCATGTCCACAATCTGTGCATGTAACCATGTATGTTGTCCCTCCAGACCAGGCCACTACACGGTTACCAACAAATTGAATAGCCTTATGATTGAAAATACATTTGCAGGAATGAGTAACCATTGTAGATATCAAAATGAAAATGAACTAGAGTCATTAAAGACTCCCTCAAGTTCACTCCTGGAATACACATTAGAGTCAAACACTAGCATTTCCATATCAACCTCCTCATTAAAGACTGGGAAGTTTGGCTCATCCTCATCAGTAGAATTTGCTGCCATCCTCTCCTCATCACTCCCGACATACATACTAGAGTCATCTGTATCTACATTTTCATCCTCAAAGTCCTCAAAATCTTCATGTACTGTCTTGTCTACATTCCTCTCAAATTCCAAGTTATCATCATTGTCATCCTTGTTAGAACCATCTGAATGAAAACTCTCATCATCACTGTCATAACTTGCATTCATAACATATTCATCACTCTCATCAGGGTCAGATAAATCTTTATACACTCCTTCAAGTTCTCTTAACTCTTGCTCTTGATCAATTTCATATTGTGTTGAGTCTGGGAAAGGGTTTTGCATATGAATTTCCTCTTGACTACCAACCAGGGCATCTTCAACAACAATCTGTCACATAAATCTCAATATACCTATTAGTCCTAGACCTATTTTTTGGATTAAGCAATGTACACATCAACATCAGTTCATCATCACTTTCTAAGTCAAATAAACCTTTATCCATTGTTGTTCCTGGAAGCTTATGCCACAAATGATAGCAACCACCCCTAGCTTCACACATTATCAGCATAGTATTTATCTCAAGCAGACTTATTTTATCTGAGTCGCAAAAATCAACATAGGCAACTAGACCTCCACTATACCTATTAGGATTTTCTTCAAATTCACCATTATAAAACAACTTAATAGTGAATAGCTCATCATCTGGTATAATAAATAACCAAATCATCATTTTCATACAATAAAATCAAAAAATTAAACAAAAGTTCGCATTTAAACTAAGCAAGAGTATAAAGTGCTCTAAATCTGTAAAATACACATACTACCATAGAAGACATACACATTACTATTTCTAGAAAGCAAAACCCCCAATTTATATGATCATATCGAACATCATATATATGCATGCATTACAAAAAATTAACGACAGTAGTGTTTACCAATAAATTCAGGACATTCGTATGGCTTGTACTTGTTTTGATCTTCCTTAGCTCTCAACATCCACTCCATTTTCCTGCAATTTTATCTTAATCAATTATTGAACTTGTTAGGGTTTATACTCGTTGAAAGAAGAGGAGGGAAAATGATTTTCTTTTGGAGGGAGTGGGTTTATACAATAATTGAAGTGTGATGTCGATCCATTACCCCTCATTTTACCCTTTTAGCCCTCAATTATATTTTCATTAGAGATATACTTAACGTCCGTCTAACCCATTTGACAGAATGCAATCGGGTGCAAAAAAAAACATTATTCGGCCACACCTGTGCATGTTTCTATACTTAAGCCATTTCTCTGCAAAAAATAATAATAACTGAGGCCATGTTTATGCAATTAAGTCCTATTCTTTTGTTCAAAAATTTGTTGTACATCTACGTATTATAGTAGCAATTGATGAGTTATACGACATTAAAATTAGTACAAGTTTGTATTACATTTATAAACATGAAAGTTCTTTTGTTTTGTTAGCTTGTACTGATTTGGACGTAATTGTGCCATACAAATATAATACTTAAGGCATGTCAGACTTTATGTATAGTTTGGTATAAATAATTACAATGTACATAAATGCTTTAATATAAAATTTTTGCTCAAATAATATTTTTTACCATATTTAATTCATAAAAATTTATAATAAATCTAAATAATAGTATGAGATATAGGATATGTAAGCGTATATGATCATGTATTATCTTACATATATATATATATATATATATATATATATATATATTCACATAAATATTATAGGTATGTATGTATGTATGCATGCATGTATGTATATATAATTATGCATATTAATTTGCAGCATTTAATAATATGTAATAAATATATATGTATAAGTATACATATTAATTTTGTAGAATTTAGTAATATGTAATAAACATATCGATGTTAAAAGATCAAAATAACCCTAAAAAGAGAAAGAAGGGTAAAATGGTCCACGATTTAATTTGCTTAGCAAAACCTCCTTGTTACTGTATTTTATATATATATATATATATATATATATATATATATATATATATATATATATATATATATATATATAATAGAACAATAAATCTAAATAATAGTATGAGATATATGATATGTAGGCCATTGTTCCAGGGAGAATCATCTTATATAGAGAATTAGGGATAACCATATATTCTTTTATAGAATTTCATAAATAATTTTAATTTTTTTTACATAAAATATATAATCTGATTCTAACGTACGTAGAATATTAACATATACAAACTTTATAAAAAAATTTGAATAAAAACATTGATTTTGAATTTGATTCTGCTGCAGAATCATTTTGGATAGATTTGATTCTGCTGTAGAATCACTTTGGACTATTTGACTAATTTTCAATTATTTTTTTAAAAAAAGAGTTTAATTTTGTTTTTTGATTTAATACTTGAAATTTATAATCATATCTAATAAAAAAAATGTGATAAAAATATGTATTATGAATATTTATGTAATGGTTCTCTCCCAGACTCTATATAAAAAGTTCTCTCTGGAATGTCATCCATGATATGTATGCGTATATGGTCATATATTATCATACATTTACATAAGAGTAAAGTACACTTCGTGTATCTACACTTTGGCTGTCAGACCATTTGAAATACTGACATTCAAAAACTCCCATTTGCAATACTGCACTTTCAAAAAATTTACAAACTGTGTACTACCGTCAATTTTGGCTAACTCTGTTAGTTTGTGCAAGGGCATTTCAGTATTTTGAATGATGAATAATAAGAGTTAAAATAATATGAATTCTTTTGTTGCTCCAGTGACTGACAATATTAGTGAGGACCATCAGTTAACTTGTAAGTTTTTCTCCTTGGAAATGTTCAAAAGTTAAAAAATAAACAAAAAAAACTCCAAATTATGACCATTTGTAAGCCATAGATGACATATCTGCATCCCGAACTTTCTAAGTTCATCAAACAGTTTGATTTACAGAGGAATGACTGTAAGATCCGTGAACTTTATTAATTATATAATTTGCATTATATGTGTAGAGTAATTATTATGAAGTATTTTGAGTTTTAATGATAAAGGTTGTTAAGTGATTATGTGCTAAATTGGTGTGTCGGAAGCCCCGTTCAAATATCTTGTCATTTGAAAATGTCTTCAATTTTGAGCCCCGTTTTGAAAATTCAAGGGCCCCGTTGAAATTTTGTACATCATTGTTATTCCTTCGTCATTCGTGTCCGAATCATTATCGGAGGATTTCTTCGTATTATTATATCCCTTGTTATCTGATGCTATCAATAGTATTCGTTTTATTCAAAGGAAGAAAAATTATTCCAAACCCTAACCCTAATTTTTCTAGGGTAATTGATATATCATCCGTATCAATAATACATCTGTTATAGCCCCAGTATTCTTGAGCATTAGTTATATAAATGATATGTATTGATTTGGATAACTATCAGTCTTTGTGGATAGCTATCAGCTCGTAAAACGTGTATTTTTCTAAATTAGGGTTTTAAAGCGAACCAGTGGATCAATATAGATCCAAAAATATCATTTAGGGTATTATTTTCCACTAAGTATAAAAAGGAGAATCGTACATTATCCTTCATAAAATCTGTATTAAAAATATAAAATTCCCGAACCGTGTTCTTCGTGTTCTTGAAAATCAAAATCAATTTTTAAGGTGTTATTGAAATCCAAATCACAAGTTCAAGTACTCAAATCAAAGATCTTGAGCTCTAGTTTCAGAATCTTCCAACCATATCATCATCTGGTAATTTTTCGATTTTATATGAATTTTTCAAATTTCGAATTAAAATTAGGGTTTATGTTCGAATTGGGGATTTTCATTTTGTTGATTCTCCGTTCAATTGATTGCTTACAACATGTTCCTAGGGTTCTAATTAGTAGGAATTCATGCTTTAATTTCATGTTTATGTTCGATTTTGAGAAATTCGATTTCTAGGGTTTTGCCCGATTTTTTAATAGTCCGTTCATATGAATGATCTGACATTGTTTTTGATAGAGAACTTTTGTTGTATGTGTTCTTAGCTTCATTTTAACATAAAGAACGTATAGTTTCATGTACGATTTTAGTAGATCGGAAAATTTGTTTAAGGTCGCCGAAAAATAGTCGGGTTTGAAGTTCCGGTGATGTTTTTGGTTTGTTTTTGATCGGAATATGTTGATATGGTTATAAGGAATGTTTTGATATAAAAAACCCCAATTTTTATCAAGTTTTCAGGTCGCCGGAATCTGGAATTGTCGTCGGATTTTGGAATTTTTCCGGGTTGTTCTTCCCGACGACCCGTTTGTGTTCTTCCCGACCCGTTTACCCGTTTTCCTGACCCGGTTTCAATCTTCGAAACCCTAAAATATTTTCAGAAAACTGTTTTTGAATTTTATTTTTAAATTTAATTCGAAAATAGTTTAAATATTTATAAAAATCATATTTTTATTTTAAAAATACATTTTTAAATTCAGAAAATTCTGAAAAATTATATTTATTTATTTAAATTCGAAAACTGATTAAATTTAATTATTTTAATTATTTTTAATTAATATTTAATTTATTTAATTAATTGATTAATTCTTTTAATCAGTTAATTCTTAATAATTAATAATTAATTAGATTTAATTAATTTAAATTAGGTTTAATTATTTTCTAGCTTGATTTAATTATTTAAAAATAGTTTGAGCATTTAGAAATTGTCAATTAATTTTTATTAATTGATTTAATTGTTTTTAAATACTTATATTGGGATTAAAAATCCGATTTTTGATTTAAAAATTGTCTGTGACTTATTTAAATTCAAATAAGCCTTTAATATTGTTTTAAAAATTAACTCCTTATATATAATAAGTGTAAGGGAGATCTTATCCAAAATTTTGGTCGGTCACTGTACTACCAAAAGTATACTATCCGTTGGATTATAAAACTATAAATATTCAAATCGATAAGGACCGTCAGATATAATATTAAAAACTGTATTTGATTAATAATAGGATAGTATTTAAATACTAAAAGATGTATTTTGATAATTTAAACCTATTATAAATGGGTTTTCTATATTGAATAGAAATCTTTATGTAAAAATTCGTAATTATCTTTTCTCTTTATTTTATGGATAGTTCCAGTTAGATAATAATTATTAAACCATCATTAAATTAAAGATAATTTTGTAAGCTTCGCGTGGGCTGTAAAATCGTTAAAATCTGTTGTCTAAAAAGTGTATCTGATTAATAATAGAATTATATTTAAATACTAAAAAGTGTATTTTGATAATTTAAAATTTTTTTATGTAAAAATTCTTAAATATCTTTTCTCTTGAATTTATGTATAGTTCGAGTTAGATAATAATTGTTAAACTAAATATCAAGATAACAATTCATATCGATTACAATGATACCTACGAGACTTAGGAGAACTCCTGTACATGAATAAATTTAAACACTTTTTTTTCTGAAGGAACATAACAATTTGATTAATCTAAATTATAATTATATTATTTTACATATAACAAACATAAAAGGATAATATCAAAATATTTTTAAAATGTTGAGGGTTTCATATTCATAAATGATAATTTTGAATATAATACTTATATTAAAATGTGTATTTGATTAAAAGTAAGATTATATTTAAATACTAAGAAGTGTGCTTTGATAATTTAAATCAATTATAAATTGGTTTTTCTATATTGAATTGAATTCTTTGTGTAAAACTTCTTAACCATCTTTTCTTTTAAGTTTATTTTATGGGTAGGTCAACTGGTCAAGTTAGATAATAATTATTATACCATCATTAAATTAAAGATAATTTCGTTAGTTTCGCATGAGTTGTAAAATCGTCAAAATTCAATTTCTAAAACTCAGGATAGAACCCAAATATTAAAGTGAGTATCTAAATTTTAATAAATATTTTTTTTATTATTGTAGCACCAATTTATTTATTTTTCCACTAATTCTTTTAAATATAGAAATTTTATGTTTCTTTCAACAAAGTATCAAAATTAATTAAGAACAAATTCAAATCGATAAAGAATATAATAATATGAGAATAAAGTTTTATATAATCATAACATAATTTGTATTCTATTTAATAATTTTTAAGTAATAATGTATTTTAAAATTTTATTTACACCGTAAATAAAACCGAAACATTAAAAGTAAAAGCAGTTACTAAGATACTTATATCAGTATATACTTGATATCCTTATTATATTAAATCCTTATATATAATAATCATAACAGGGATCTTATCCCAAATTTTGGTAGTAGACAACCAAATTAATAAGGACCATTAGATCTTAACTAGATAAATGAAAATCGTTAGATCAAATATTAAAAAAGTTTATTTTATTAATAATAGGATTATATTTAAATTCTAAAAGGTGTATTTTGATAATTTAAACCAAATATACCAAATATAAATAAGTTTTCTATACTGAATAGAATTCTCCATGTAAAAATTCGTGACTTTCTTTTCTCTTCCATGGATAATTCCACCTAGATAAAAATTGTTAAACCATATTTTAATTAAAGATAATTTAGTTATCTTCATGTGGGGTGTAAAATCGTCAAAATCTGATTTTTAAAATACAAGATAAAGCCCAAATTAATAAAGTGAATATTTAAATTCTAATAATAATTATTATGTCATCATTATTTTAACACCAATTTAATTACTTTTTTCTAAATATTTTAAATTTAGAAATCTATGTTCAAAAATTAAAATCAATCTAAGAAAAATTCAAATCAACAAAGAATATAATAATACGAGGATAAAATTTTAGAAAATTATGCATATTTTTAATCCTATTTTATTAAGTTTTATATCATAACTAATCAAATATTATTTATTATTAAATAATAAATTATACGTAAATGGTGATTTTGTTTTATAAGAACTCATAGAGACCTAATTTCATTGTTAGCAGAACTATATTCATATTTAAAAAAAAACCTTATTTTGAAATTTTAGACTCAGCTACAGAAGAGACCAAACTTTTTAAACTTATATACATTGTAAATTATTAAATTCGAAACTTTAAAAATTTGTTAATCAATTAGTATAGTACTTTTCTGAAAAATCGTACTTTACAAAAAATATTATCAAATAACATATGTCTACAAGAAAAAATGAAAAAATTCTTATTTTTCAAAAAAACCTATAAAGTTTAATATGTTGTTGGTAGATTCAAAACTTAGATCATTCTACATGATACTTTTACTGTTATATCTAACGTTTTTCAACAATTTAATTTGAAAGATTCAACGATTATGGATTGAGTGATCAAACAAAGCGAACAAACTTATAACGAAGCTTTCATTATTTAGTTTTTAATATAATAACATAGATATTTACAGGATATACTATAAAAAAATGAAATTTATACAGAATTTTGATCACGGAACTATTACAAAAAAAATTATATTTTAATTGATAATATATTTTCTCAAAAGTTCAAAGTTCCCGCATCTTTAACATATTACAAAAAAGAGTATATTATATTTTAGCAATAAATATTTAAAAAAATTATAAATATTAAGAAAAATTAATGATGTTATCATGGTAGTTTGGTCATAAATACCACCAAAACATTCTCAACATTTAGATCCAATACTTTTAAAAATACATGATCAAGATTATATCATATAAAAAGAAGTTATTATCTAAAAATGATCTAAGTTAAAAGATATTATATTAGGATTGAATTTTCTAAAAAGTCAAAACATAAAAATAGTTGTAATTAAATAAGGAAACTCATTTAATACCAAAATAATAAAAATCGTTTAATGTTAAATAGATAGGTGAAAACCGTTAGATTTAACATTAAAACTATATTTTGTTAATAAAGGGTATTCTAATAATCTAAACTACATATAAGTAGATTTATTAAATCGAATAGAATTCTCAACATTAAATTTCGTCACTTTATTCTCTTTTTAGTTTTAGAATAGTTTTTAATTGAAAAAGAACTATTAAACCACAACTAAATTAAAGATTATTTTGTGAATTTCACGTGGACTATAAAATTGGCAAAATCTAATTTTTATAACTCAATATAAACAAATATTAAATTGAGCGTGTAAAATATAATAAATATCAAATTTTTAACTATAATTTTTTTCGTTAAATCTTTTTTAACAATAATTTAATCATGTAAACTATTAACTTTTAAATATTAAAATATTCATAAATAAATATAATTATAAATATTAAAAAAACAATCGTGTGTTGCATGAGTAATAAAAATATAATTATAAACAAAATAATTATAAATAAAATTTAAGTAACCGTGCATCGCACGGGCTATAAGCTAGTATTTATAAGTGCTATATGGTTTATATGAGTCGAATAATGTGTTTTAATAGTCCGTAAATGCCCGTACGATGGCTAATGTCTGAGTTTTAATTACCGTAAAATAGATCGGGCATCCGATAGGAACCCGAATACTTGTTTAAATGTAAGAATGGTTATGAGTATATATCGAGAATAGAATGAGGATAGTTAGACTTACTGTAATGAGTTGTTTATTATAGAATCGAGTTCCCGGAGCAAGGGAAAAGAGAAGGTAAAGTGAGCTCGGTAGAATTCCGTCAGCTACTAGACCAGGCAAGTATTTGTGCCTTTACTTGTTGATTCAATTGTTATTATTCTTCAGAATTACATGTATGTTACCATAAGAACGATTCAGATTATTCAATCTTCACCCGTATTGAGCACTTGATGCTATTTCCTTGAATATTCCTAACTTTTGATTTAATCTACAATCGTGTTGGATATCAGAAACCTTCACCTTCAATTCAAGTTTATATTGATGATAACCATTGTTGACTTTCTTAAATGAGTACGTTGTACCATTGAAACCATTCTGAATCTATTTCTCGGACTTCATTTGATATTGAATAGTTGAAGCTCTTTTGCAACTATTACACCCCGTCATTGTGTACTTATCTTGTTATGTATGTTATTGCTTATACTTTGTGATAGAATTGACATGTTTTAAAATGAGACCAGTAATGGTCGGGCCATATTTATGGTCGTAATAACTTAAGGCCCAGATAGTCATGGATCCTAGTGGAGGACTATGCTATAAGCTAGTCCGGGGTTGATGCGTGACTGATCAGCAGCTCAACCTTTGTATTTGAAAAATGTAGAAGTCCAATTCTAATTCCTCTTTCTTCAAAAAGATTGTTAAAAGCATATGTTTGACTTGTATATTGTTGATTCAGATAACTGAAATCTTTCATTTCATTATGGAACTGTGATTGATATATATCATGCTTGCTGAGCACATGTGGCTCGTACTTGTTTTGTTTCTAACCCTATTCCAGTGAAGCGAGAGAATGAGCAGACACAACGCTATTGACAGTTCTCCAGATGCTAGGAGACCACCCCGAATGATTGTCATTGGACGGGTAGTTGTCTTACTTTGGAAGTTAGACTAGATGTCTAGCTTTGTATATTAAGTTGTGTAATAACTCTGAAAAACTGGTTTGTAATAATTATGACTTAGAAGCTTGTTTCATGCCATAATCTGGATGCGGTCTTGGATAAGGGGTATTTTATGTTATTATATTATTATGCATGTGTTATATTCAGGTATATTGTGTTTCGTTGGTCGAGTGACTCCCCAGATCTGTGCCCCGGGTCTGGAGGGCGTCACAATGACTCGAGTTCATCAAACAATCTAGCAATTGCTCACACACAAAAATTTGTAATATTCAAAATGAAAGTTTTGGGGGTTGGGGTTTTGGGGGGCCATGGATATGCAAGTTAATGCTCTTTTAGAAACATTAATGTTCAGTCACGAAGGTTCTGTATATTACCTCTGGTTTTTTCAGAGGATTTCTATTTTCAAGCTTAAAAGTTCTTCCAACATAATATCTTTTCCCTTGATAATATGTTGCAATCTTTGTTGGGAATGACCAGTTGAGGAGTATGAGAGATCATGGGAGCATAATGAGGAATTGGGACTGAACGATATGGACACCTCTTCGGCGGATGCTGCCTACAATGATCCTCCTATGGAAATAATAGACTGAAGCTGTTGGAGGAGAGAGTATCCCATTTTTTGTTCTTTGATCATTACCTAGAGATACCTTCACAGTAGTTATTTGTATCATGTTGTGTAAGAAACATATGGGTGGCTATTAGTGAAGCTATTGAAGCTATCAAGCTACAGCTTCCCGAATTGGGGGTTCATTGAATTGAATTGAATTGGGGGTTGATTACAATTAGGGTTCATTGAATTGAATTGGGGGTTTAATTGGGTGCATTATATTCATTGCAAGCTAAAAATACTAAAATACCCTTAAAAAACTAACGGAGTTAGCCAAATTTAACGGCAGTACACACTCTCTAATTATTCTGGAAGTGCAGTATTGCAAGTGAGAGTTTTTGAATGTCAGTATTTCAAGTGGTCTGACAGCCAAAGTGTAAGTACACGAAGTGCACTTTACTATTTACATAAATATATGTAAATATGTATATATATGCATACGTAAGTCTGTAGGAGTATATATATATATATATATATATATATTCACATAAATGTTGTATGTATGTATATATGTATAAGTCAGGCCCGACTCGACATATATAGAGGCCCGATGCTAAATTTGAAAATTTGGGCCCTCATTATAGGTAAAAAAAGTACACTATACATAAAAGATTTTTTTAAGTGTTACTTGTGAACTGGATTTGATATACATATATATTTGATTAAATAGAGATATCAGATATATATTCATAGAAGAATAGAATCTATGTACCTATGATAATCGCAATTCGAGGGACAAAGAAAGTCATAAGACAATAATGAGAGTCTGGCTTCTTGAATTTATACTGGTGTTTCATCATTTTTCTCACTAAATTACTTTGCATCTATTTCTCTGCTGATATATAGTACATAATATCATGGACTTGTGTAAAATGGGGCCCCTGAAAATTTTGTATAGTTGGGCTGACTGAACAGATTAATCATCGGGCCTGGTATAAGTATGCATATTAATTTGCAACATTTAATAATATGTAATAAATATATATGTATAAGTATGCATATGAAATGAGGGTAAAACAGTCCACGATTTAAATTGCTTAAGAAACCCCCTTGTTGTTGTATTAGATATATAATAAATGTCATTAAATTTATATGCGAAAATGTTATAAGTTATGGAGTTACCTAAGATCTACTACATCAAACACATTTTTCTCATAATATAATCAAATATTTAAGAACCCAAAACAAAGTAATAAAAATTACAAAATTGTGGTAGATATAAAATGGAAACAGTTACTTTTGTTATACAAAAATATCACCCATATAAATTTGAAAATTTTAGAGTTCTTAAAATGGTTTTAAAAATTGTTTTCGAATAATGAGTTATTAATATATTATTTATTTTTCTCTCATAAATAAAATAGATTCATTGTACATGCATATGAATTGTATGAATAAAAACACGTCGTGTCAAGAACATATTTGAATCCAATTCGAGAAAATAAAATAAGTCCATCCATACCCATTGATGACAATATTCTGTTTGTATGTATCCTTAGATTCCAAAATTTATATGCTGCTCTGGTAATAGCAAAACCAGAAGTGCATTTAACAAAATTAAAAAAAAAACAAAAAAGAAAATAAAAAAGAAACAACAGCAGCAGCAAACAAGAACATATCAGCAGCAAGTACACATCCTCTCTCTCTCTCTCTCTCTGTGTGTGTGTGTGTGTGTGTGCGTGTTTTACAATTTCATGCATTTTATCAAATTCTATGAACACCCATCTCGATCTTTAAACAAATACACACACAATTTTACTGTATCTATATATTTATGCTAAATTAAGGGTGTTTTCAGATCTCAAAATTTGATGGAAATGGCTTCCATTTCTTCAACCCCACGAAGTGTTGAAGAGATCTTTAAAGATTATAGTGGTCGTCGTGCTGGAATTGTTCGTGCTTTGTCTTTTGGTACTTTCTTGGTTCTTGAAATTTGTATTTAATTGTGTAAAGATTGAATCTTTATTGATTATATGTGTGTGTTTGTGTTTTTGTGATTGATGGGTTGTTTTCTTTTTTTGGGTTTTTGATCAGATGTTGATGAATTTTATGGACTTTGTGATCCAGGTATGGTTAATTGGTCAAATTTTGGTTAAAAGTTTCGATTTTTATATGTTTTGAGCAGATATGGATATGCAATTTAGTGATTCTGTGTGCTTGTGACTTGTGAGTGTTTGTAATGGATAAATTATGGACCTTTTTTTATCAGTTTAGTTAGTTCAGCATTTGTCGTATTTTATTTTAGATATAGTTTTTTGGTGGCTACCGAAAGAAGTGATAATGGATTATGTGCCTTATTTAATGAGTTTAGTTCAGCATTTGTTGTATTTTTATTTTAGATGTAGTTTTTTTGGTGGGTAGTTGCTGAAAGAAGTGATAATGTACTATGTATAATTCAGGTCTTGTAGGAGAACCACTACTAGGTACTATCTTGTGAAAGTTCAAATTTTTAGTGAACTCTTTAATGTAAAATGTTTAAGGTTTGGTTTGGAGTCGTGGACGGACAGTGAACTTTATTGATACGAAGCTTATTATACAAGAGAATTACTACCAAGTACTATCTTGTGAAACTTCAAATTTTTAGTGAACTTTTTAATGGAAAATGTTTAATGTTTGGTTTGGAGTCGTGGACGGACAGTGAACTTTATTGAAACGAAGCTTATTATAGTTCAGGTTAATTTAGTTGATGATTGATTAAGAACCTAGTGGCGAGGCTTCTTTCACCCTTCTCTTCATGGACAAAGGTCATGGGTGGAATCCATACTCCCCCTCTTGTCGCAACTTAAAAATCGGATGGTTTAAAAACTATGTGACCTACCTGAAAAAATAAGTCAATTTAGTCTACCCGTTTCTTCGGGTTGATGTTGCAAGCCCTGAGTGGGCAGGGTAGACTGGATCTAATTTATTTCTGTTACTATAATCTCAGTTTCAGTTTTTCTAAAAAAGATAAACCTTCCTGATTTTTTTTCTTACTAAAAAATATTTTCTTTGTACTTTTGAGTGGTTTAGAGAAGGAGAACTTATGTCTTTATGGACATCCAAATGAAACTTGGGAAGTCAGTTTACCTGCCGAAGAAGTTCCTCCAGAGCTTCCTGAGCCAGCTCTTGGGATCAACTTTGCAAGGGACGGCATGAACCGTAAAGACTGGCTCTCGCTAGTTGCTGTACACAGTGATTGCTGGATGCTCTCTGTGGCTTTTTATCTTGGAGCTCGTCTTAATCGAAATGAGAGGTACTTAACTTTGAATGTTGTAAATTCACTTTTGTGTTTATCTGCTCCTTTTTAATGTTAAGACATTGTTATGTCGTCATAACTGGCCCAGACAAAGTGAATAGTGGCTGTAGTGTTATTGACCCTCTCATCTATTTACATAGTACTCCAAGCCTATGGTCAACCAAATTTGTCCCGGCCTTTCCTCTCCCATCTAAATTAATACTTCACATTAGAAAACAGGGTAATTATATTTTCAGTAGTTACAAATGTACAAGAGTTCTTTATTTGAATTTCTAGGTATTGTAGTAGAAGTTTAAAATAATAATAAAGATTCTATTAAAGGGCATGTGGAGGAGAAGAATGTTTAAGTAAAAGGAAGTACAAAAGAGAGCGGGTAATCATAATCTTCAACGGAGTGTTAAGAAAAGTATCTGGGGAAAAAAAAACCCCATACGCAAATAACTGGACATGAGGCATATGCTTTGTACTTGCAACAGACAGACGCATACAAATTTTGGGCATTGCTGTAATGCTGTTTACCTTTTAATTTCAAATGTTAATTTCTGTTAAACAGCATAAGTTGATTAGTCCGCAGTCTCAACGGCAAGTGAGAAAAAAGAGATAGCGAATGTTAAGGAGACTTTATATAGATTGATCCAAATGTTTGGTTGGGTGAGAATTTTATTTTATTTGGAGTCAAGTTTTATCCCTAAATGGCAGTTTTATGAATTGGATATAGGAAAATACTTGGTAAATCCTGATATAGTGACTTTATGATTTTCTGTCACAAATTAGGAAGTTCCAAAGTCTTAAACTACTTGGCATATAAGGTATGTCAAACACAATCATAACGTGGTCAGTGATCTGGTGTGCGGCTTGCCATTGTCACTATCGGGAAATAGTATAGTTGTGAATTCAAAATGTATGGCATGATCATTTAACATCTAAATTAGGGCCCATAATTTTCATGTGACCAAAAGTGAATACTCCAAGACCCGGAAAAGTTCTACTGCGGGTTGTTGGATTTGTAAATGAGCTAAATATAAAGTAGTGGCGGGTCTTTCTCCTGCACCTTTAGGTAGTACCATATTATTACTATTAACTTATTTGCTCCTTATAATAGTTACTGTTAATCAGTTGGAAATTGTTAAACATGATTCCTGGAACTATTATGTCATTGGCATTTTCATGTACAGACTTGTTAAAATTCTTTATCATATGTATTTAGATTTTAAATATCAAGGTTTAAGAGAGAGGGAGAGAGGTTTATATGGTAGCTGTTTTTGAGCGCAGTTGTTTTGTTCTGCTGAACAGGAAGCGTCTGTTTAGCTTGATCAATGATCTGCCTACTGTATTTGAAGTTGTAACTGAAAGGAAACCTATTAAAGAGAAGCCCAGTGGAGACAGTGGAAGCAAATCTCGGGGAAGCACAAAGGTGAGATGAATTAAATCTTTTGATATATTTTCTTATCTCTACGTTTTTGTCTGGTTTGGTTTTTGTTTGTTAATATGAAGATAAAAATAGAGAGAGGTTTTAACACAATGCAGACTTTAAATAAGTATCTACTGTATATTGATAGCATGCTTTGCTTAAAAACTTTGACTTCATTCAAGTAACATCAAAACTTGAGGTAAAGAAGCTTGAATGATAAGTCTAATGCTTTTTAACCATCATCATTTAGGTTCACCATCTCTATCCATGTGTGTTAAAAGTTGCCACTTGAATGTAATCAATTTAAATATTTTTATTTGTAGAGGTCAAGTGATGGACAGGTGAAAAGCATTCCAAAAATGACTGATGAAAATTTTGAGGAAGATGAAGATGAACATAGTGAAACGTTGTGTGGAACCTGCGGTGGAAATTACAACGCAGATGAATTTTGGATTGGCTGCGACATCTGTGAGAGGTGGTACCATGGAAAGTGTGTTAAAATAACACCTGTCAAGGCCGAGAGCATAAAACAATACAAATGCCCGTCCTGCATGAAGCGTGGAAGGCAGTAGCGCTAGCAGTAAAGCAATACACTGGGGTTAATGGTTCATATTTGTGGCTGACAAAGTAGTTTAGCTGTATCACCTTCGCAATTTCCTGTAACGAATTTGTTTTTATGCGTGTTTGTAACATTTGTTCTTCAAATGGGTTGAAGCTATCTCTTCCCTAATGAATTATAGCTCTAGTACTTGCTTATATGAATCCATAAATTTATTCTGATAATTTGTTATCTTGTAGTTTACATCAAAACAATCAATTATTGAGTGTATTTGATTTAGTTGTTTATATGGTATCCGACAGTATCTTGCAGACTCTTGTTTTTATTTCAGTTCCTTTTATTTCTTAAGAGGCCAAGTACAAGAATTTGATCATGCACAATTAGTTTGACGCGTCTACTATGATCCACTAGATAGTCATATTTACTTAAATTATCCTGAACTTTGTATTGTACAGCTGCCATTTTAAGAACCTAATGAGGTCTTAATCATAGTTTTCTTCACCTGCTGATATTAACTAGGAATTTGGTGTGAACTGTGGACTCTGTTATATGCATTCTGACATTTACATACAACATAGAGCATCTTTAACCTAACATTCTTGCTTTGTGCTCATCGCCTGCATTAGTCTTCCTTTTTTGTTTGGCAGCTACTTTTTTAGTGTTTCCACCAGTATAACTCTCCTACATAGTCGTAACTTTTTCCATGCCAGGAGGCCAGAAGGGTTTTGCAGTTCCAACATGGGTTCAAGTCGCTCTGATAGATCTGCAAAGGAGCGATTGAAATGGACACAAGAACTGCATGATTTATTTGAAAAAGCAGTCAACCAGCTTGGAGGTCCTTATAGTAAGTGTGGTGTCTTATTTCACACGCTGCATGCATCCCTAGATTCTGTCCATGGCTTTTACCATACTACTGTGTATTGGTAAAAAATTTCTGTATCATCATGCAGTCATGGAACCTATTGAATCCTATATAATTAACTTCTTCCTTCAGGGGCAACACCAAAGGGTATCTTGAAGGCTATGAGAAAATCTGAGATAACGATTTACCATGTGAAAAGTCATTTGCAGGTTCTTTCTCTGTCTGCGCGTCTGCATTCATGCATACTGTGTGTAAAAGATCATTTACTAGTTTGAAGTCTTTATGTTGTCCCAGTGATGGTTATAACTTATATCGATTGGTGCTGACATTGTACATCTGAATTTTCGAAAGTAGGTCTTGTGTTAATTTTTTGTAACCTATTTTGAAGTAAAGCTGGCAGCTTCATTAGTCAAGTCAATCTAAACAACATTCTTTGATCAGAATTCAGAAAGAGATTGCACTTTTATGATCATTGTCGTACAAGTCTCAAATGATGAAACCTATGCACATATAATACAGTATGTAAATATTGATGGTTTTCAGATAGATCTGGCAGTCCTCATATGTTACAAGATTATGGTTAATAGTTCATCATTGTCATATGACCTTACCATTTATGGACTTTTTTTGTGTTACAATTTGGCTCCATCACATATCTGATAATACTCAATAATTTTTTAGAATGTTTGCATGTATGTATATGTAGTCTTTCCATTCTATGAACTATGAAGTGTTTTCAGTCAGAGAAGTATATGTATTCTTTCCATTCTATGAACTATGAAGTGTTTTCAGTCAGAGAAGTATATGTAGTCTTTCCATTATATGAACTATGAAGTGTTTCCCGTGAGAAGAAAAACAATTTTTTTACAAACTTTCCGCTGCATTATTTAGCTAGTAGATCTATTTATTTCTTATTCACTTATTTTTGTTTCCCAGAAATACAGAATGTCCAAGTTTATCCCGGAAACGCCCAGTAGTAAGTTCTGGAATTTCTTTCGTAAGATTTGATTTGGAGAGTTGAACTAAGAAGACCTGCTAATGTTTATTCCACTCATGGCTAAAAATGCAGAAAACAAGTTTGAAAGGAGAAGTATTTCAGAAATATTACCAAACTTCAGCGCAACGTCGTGAGTTTATCCAGACTCTGTTCATATACTTTTTAAACTTTTGGGTATTATTTGCCAATATATCTGGAAACTGGTTACAAGCTGCAATTGTGTATTTTAAAATGTTATTATGTAATCTTACACTGTTAAAACAAAAAAAAGGAACTGAGATTGCACACTGGATTTCAGATGCATTAGTTGCATACTCAACTTATGTTGCTAATAGTTTTTAAAATAATAAATTCATTCTGCAACTTAAAACTGCAGATGTGCGTCCGCTTTATTTTTCTACCACCCGATCTGTTTTAATGGTGTAAGATTTGTTGGTTCAAAAATATGGTCTACAACTGTGGCAACTGAAGTGCCTCGCTATATACATTGATAAATAAATTTACAGATGTTTTTCTCTACTTAACAATTAACATTGGTACAGGGGTGCTCAGCTAAACGAAGCATTGCAGATGCAAATGGCAGTCCAAAGACGAATGAATGATCAACATGAGGTAAGGCTTATGCTAACCTAAGAGAACCATGAACTACATGCCAAAACAAAAATTTATTTATTATGATATAAGGAGTATTTATACATTTGAGGAAATCACTTAATCAGTTTGTAACAATCTAATGCAATAAATTTGTTTCTCTTCTTTAAAGGTTCAGAGGAACTTGAAGGTGAAAATTGAGGCGCAAGGAAGGTTTCTTGAGAGGATTGCAGAAGATTATAAAAACTGTCCAAACATTGCAAAGCGTACCAAGCTTTTATCTCCTACATCACTTCCATCACTGTGCGAGGAGTCTGAGTCTAGTGCCAAGGAATTTGAATCCGATTTCGAGACTAGCAAAACTGAAATTATCTCTGCTGAGGAACTTCCAGCACCAAAGAGGCTTCGGATTGAGTATGATAATTTCCAACAAAGATATGGTAAATGTGCTTCAGTCGCTTCGGATACCCACCTGCAACAGTGCGTGCTTACACCTAAGCCATCAAAAATTTCGTATCAATCTCCAGAAATCAGCTTCCCGTGGAATGCTACTGCTTACTGCCAGTCACCTCTTATGCCAGCTTCATACGGTTCTTTTTAGTTTTACAGTATGTTTGTTTGCCTGCAATAGTATTTTGGGTGTCGGATGTATTAAAAATAAAACCCAATCAAACATTTTCAATAAATACCGTCCAGCTTGATAAACAAGCACATGTGATACATAGTTTTATTAAGCTATAGAGAATGGGATTTTCTTGTACTTGGCATGCTATAAACTGATAGAGGTGATCCCTGTGTGGCCCTGTATATAAACTGGTAGTTCTATAAATTGTCAAATGTTTGTCCTATGTAAAAATGATCTGAAATTTGTCTGTGATGTTGCAGAACACAGTAATATACGCCTCTGAACAAATGCATGTTTTTATTTTAAAGTTTTGCCGAAAAATCGAAAATATAAGAAAGGTTCAAAACCTGAGTATAGCAACTGAAGAAAAGTTCAGAGTACTTGAAACCTTTCAAATAACCTTTTACATCAAATCTTCCGAGCACTTGAAGCATTTCATATAAATTTCTACCTCTAACTCCTCCAATGTGCCAAGCACAACATCCGAATTGATTTTTAAATTTAACACCTGATAGTCTCTAAGTTCTAGATTAGTCATCAGCCATCCGAGTTTGGTTCGGAGAATGAATAGGCTTCATTCCTCTCAGGAAAACAAAACTAGGCTTATATCTAAAGCAGCAAAGAGAAACTTTAGATCTACCACAAATTGCCTCGATCATATTTGTATCGTGATCATTGCATAAAAATAAGCCTTCTAGATGCCAAACAATCCCACCATCATGCTCAAATCCCTGTGTCGGCCTTATTTTCCTAAGAAATTCAATCTCACGACCAAGATCAAAACCCTGTACACTTCGTATTGTCCCTTTTGAATTCCGTTTATATGCCAATAAGATAACAAAATGAAACTCGTCTGATTCCACCCTGTAGTACTTAAGGTAATCCCAGCGTCTCTCCTCCTTCAAAGAATATACTGTTAGAAAATGGAAAATTTGAGGCATATTTTATATATGTTCGTGATGGAATTTCCGGAAACTAACAATTGGAGGTTGTTCCTTGTTATGAGTACTTAAACTTTCATGTTTGGATTTAAGACATTTTCTTAGTGAAATTCATAAATAAATTGAGTTGAAATATGTTGCTTGAAATGGGTTATGTGAGTTATTTAAGTTGAAAGAAGTGTACAACTACTAAGGCACGTGAGTGTGCATATTGTTATTGTGTGCCTCACGCGCGCGCACGCGCGCCGCCGCCCGCCTCGACTCGACTCAGAGGGCGAATGTCTCAGCGTCTCGCGTATGCGAGGCGACCTATCCTGACAGGAGCTGTAACTGATATTGAATCATGATGACAACTATTAATGAAATTAAAATCAGAATATTTAGTATTAAATACCATATCTGCAGTTACGATTTTATTTTGGTCTGTTACGTATTATTTTGTATTATATATACAAAACTAAACGTCTTCTTCTTCTCTCTCTCTTTGAATACATACATACAGAATATACACATAGTTTTTGGGCGAACTGAGATGCGGGTCGTTGTTGATCATTGACATTATTGTGAGTGGATTGATCTGAGTTGTTTTATCCTGGAAGTGATATTGCTGCAACCCAACACAACGTAAGTGGGACAATAATCTCTTCAAGAACAGTCAAGACTTCTGGAAAGGCTTGGCGACTCAGACGTTCTTAATCTTTCAGTATTTGTTTAAAGCTATTGAGATAAGTGCTTCTTTCTTTTCTCGTTAATTACAGTCTCTAATTATATTTTTGTTTCGACCTTCGTGTTTATTTTGTTAATTGATTTTATCTGTCTGTTCTTGTTAATATAAATATATATAACTGTCCTATTGTTGCTGTGTAGTTTAGTGAATTAAAAACAGCAACTACTGAGACTAAATCAACTACAGACCTTATCTCCACCATTTTCCTATATTTCCTCCACTTAACGCTAACTCTCCTAATAATCTGCTACTGCATATGACCAATTCATATTACAAATAAAACACTACAGCTAATTTATTCAACACTAAATAATTAAACAAATACTTAAATAATAAGTTTAAGATTATTTTCCAACAATCACCCCCATAATCATAAACTTACGAAGCACTTCTCTTCAGATGATGCACTTCTCACCACCATCAATTTTGATGCACGTCTCATCAAAATAAACACTTTGGAGAAGTGCTCCATGTTGGTGAGAAGTGCACCAAAAGATATGGGCATCTGGCAAAGAATTGTAGATTCCAAATTGATGAAGAAGTCATGGCACAATTGGTCGAGGCAGAACCTCTCCTTTAGAATGATGGGTGATTATGTGCACCATGGGGAGAAGTGCTCCAAAGTGTTTATTTTGATGAGACGTGCATCAAAATTGATGGTGGTGAGAAGTTCATCACAAATGAAGAGAAGTGCTTCGTAAGTTTAAGATTATGGGGGTGATTGTTGGAAAATAATCTTAAACTTATTATTTAAGTATTTGTTTAATTATTTAGTGTTGAATAAATTAGCTGTAGTGTTTTATTTGTAATATGAATTGGTCATATGCAGTAGCAGATTATTAGGAGAGTTAGCGTTAAGTGGAGGAAATGTAGGAAAGTGGTGGAGATAAGATCTGTAGTTGATTTAGTCTCAGTAGTTGCTGTTTTTCTCCAGGTTTAACGCCACCACCTTTGGTGCGCTTAATGTATTTATATTCTGCACGTATGTAGTTAGTTGAGGGTCTTCCAGTTACATGTATTCCTTTCAGTAAATAAAAACAATAGCGTGTTATGCAGTATCTTTGTGTTTGTTCATATTATGTCTTTCATCCCACATACCCAACATATACATAGACACTGTTGTTGGAGGAATTTCGTAACAACTCGAATCAGAGGTTGCTGGAATAACGAAATATGAAAATAGGAGGATTTGGAATTTTTGGATGTTTGGGGGCTGAACTCGTATGATGACTACTCAGAAATTGAATAGAGAATGGGTTCTTTCTCTTCCTCTTTCCCGAGTGTCAATTATCGTGTACCACTGTTCCATACAAGGTGCCTACGTACCCATTTATATAGGGATCAAGCCTCACGTAGTTCTTGGAAAACAAGTCATTGGATAAGTTCATTCAGTCCAATCTCATAAGATAGTCAAGATTTATGTTCCCATAAACAGCTCAAGGATTATCAATCCACCTCAAGTTCCCATAAATAGTCCAAGGATTATCAATCCTCTTCAAGTTCCCATAAATAGTTCAAGGATTATCAATCCTCTTCAAGTTCCCATAAATAGTTCAAGGATTATCAATCCTCTTCAAGTTCCCATAAATAGTTTGGTCTTCACATGTTTTCCTACAATCTTGCGGCATCTCCGCATTTTTTTCTATGATTTGAAGAATATCGTTTGGAGATATTTTCCGTTATTCGTCGATTGAGATTGATTCTTTCCTCGTTTCAGAGAGAGGATATTGCTTATTGGTTAAGCAATTAATTATTAATCTGAATTAATAATTATTAAACGGAGAAATTTGGACTATGCCAAAATATGGCATAAGAACAAGCCCCCAGTTCTTCAGTGTAGCTTGCTGCAATGGAGAACTAAAAATCTTCGAGCTTCCAAATTTCTTCGGTCGCTTGGCGCTTTGTATATAATCCGAATTGGCGTACACGCTTTTCAAGTGTCATTGCTCACATAAGGATGTGTTTTCGTTTGTCCACGAGCCCCCGAGCCGAGACTTTAATAAGATACCCAATTTCAAATGTCATGCTTTCAGCCCATATCACATCCGGTCCCACACGTTTTCCTACAATCTCGCGGCATCTCCACATTTCTTCCCGTGATTGTAGGAATGTCTCGTGCCAACCATATCACGTCCGGTCCCACACGTTTTCCTGCAATCTCGCGGCATCTCCGCATTTCTTCCCGTGATTGTAGAAATGTTCCGTGCCAACCAAGAAATATACATCTACCAATGGACCTTCAATAATGTAATTTTATTCATGGACTCTCCTCTGAGAGTAGGGTCTTCAATATTAATCCTCCTTGAAAAAGAGAGCTTTCAAAAACATTACCCTTATCACATAAGGACCTTCCACACTTATTTTTTTCCATGCACGAGCTAGTGAAGTAATCAAATCACGCGCTACGAATATTGCATCACAATTCTTTAACATCTCCATGATTCAGATTCTGTCCAGATCTGTTTTTTTACCTTTCTGACCCTGTAAACGATGTTTTCTTGGAAAACACAAAACATAAAGTTGTAGAAAACGAAAAGATCTTTCCGATGATATATGGCTCGTCAGAAACGGACTTATAATGAATCAGGAATCAAACAAAACATCTGCTGATTAACTTCTCAATACTGAAAAACGGGATCTGATTATGTTTTGTGATTTCGAAAATAGATCGAAACATAATCTCAGAAAACACCAAGAACGAAAGTTGTAGGAAATCACGAAAGATTTCCGGATCATAAAAAATCATCAAAATCTGACATGTATTAAATTTACTACGAATTTTATAAGATAACTTATGTATACGAACAAAAGCATAAGAAAACTTATCTTAATTTTGAAAAGAATCATGAATCACCGCCTCCATCGTTCTTCTCCTCCATTAAAGCCGCTCCATAGATGATTTGATTGTCCTCCACAATCAAAAAATAATCCCCTCCTTCTAGCGCCAATTGTTGTTGGAGGAATTTCGTAACAACTCGAATCAGAGGTTGCTGGAATAACGAAATATGAAAATAGGAGGATTTGGAATTTTTGGATGTTTGGGGGCTGAGCTCGTATGATGACTCCTCAGAAATTGAATAGAAAATGGGTTCTTTCTCTTCCTCTTTCCCGAGTGTCAATTGTCGTGTACCACTGTTCCATACAAGGTGCCTACGTACCCATTTATATAGGGATCAAGCCTCACGTAGTTCTTGGAAAACAAGTCATTGGATAAGTTCATTCAGTCCAATCCCATAAGATAGTCAAAATTTATGTTCCCATAAACAGCTCAAGAATTATCAATCCACCTCAAGTTTCCATAAATAGTCCAAGGATTATCAATCCTCTTCAAGTTCCCATAAATAGTTCAAGGATTATCAATCCTCTTCAAGTTCCCACAAATAGTTCAAGGATTATCAATCCTCTTTAAGTTCCCATAAATAGTTTGGTCTTCACATGTTTTCCTACAATCTTGCGGCATCTCCGCATTTCTTTCAATGATTTGAAAAATATCGTTTGGAGATATTTTCCGTTATTCGTCGATTGAGATTGATTCTTTACTCGTTTCAGAGAGAGGATATTGCTTATTAGTTAAGCAATTAATTATTAATCTGAATTAATAATTATTAAACGGAGAAATTTGGACTATGCCAAAATATGGCATAACAGATACAAATAACTGTAGAGATTTGTTCGAATTCCAATATAGTAAAACAATCGTCCATATTCACAAATTCAAACTCCTGGCCTTCAGAGGTAAAGGAAGGCAACAACTTAAACTCGTTAGATCCAACATCAAACTTCACAGTATTATAAATAACATTGGACCCAGCTGGTTAAGTACATATTATCCAGTAAGGACAATCCTTTACGATAGCGTTCCGAATAACATAGCACTCCCAAGGTAAATATTCAGCAATATGAAACACATTATGAGGAATAAACAAGTCAGTCTATGAAGCAGAACTAGAGGAATAAACATAAGCACACCTTATATCATAAAATTAACGAAAAAATTTAACATAGTGTAACTTATTTTGTGTCCGGTGATTTAAATGAGAACAAAAATTTATGGGTGATCCACTTGATATATTAGAACAAAATAAGTGTGTGTCAACTGATAATTAACCCATTTATTATTACATCTACTTCTATATATTATATTCCATCCAGGGGCAAAATGAGCTGGAAAAATGGGTGTGAAGTTACAATTTTATCCTTGTATGTCAAAAAATTACATACTGTTTTATATTTATGCCAAAAATATTTGAATTTTTGTAATAATTGAGTATCGAACTTGCAACCTTCTCTAACAAACTCCATATTTTAACCATTGTGTTACATTACTCTTTGAGTAGACGTAAAAAAATTTATTAGATGAGCAACATCTCGTGTCATCCTCACTTATTTTATTTTAACTTTTGAGTAAAATGAATGGTTGATTTTAATACATTTATATAACTCCATTTTTTTTACTTGTAATTGGCATGCTATAAACTTATAGAGGTGATCCCTGTGTTGCCCTGTATATATGGTAGTGCTATAAATTGTCAAATGTTTGTCATAAAATCGAACAAAACAGAGTATAGAGGAAAAGTTGGTCAAATAAATTAGTTAAAAAATGTACAATATCAACATTATATACGACAGTGCAAATTTAAGTTGGAGTGATTTAATCTTACAAAAAATTGATGGAACAAAGCATACAAATCTGTTGTTCGACAACATCAATTAAACTCCACTTGATGCAACAAAAAAAAAAAACTCGATAAAAATCAAATTAAAAAATAAACCATTCTAACTTCTCGTCTCAAAATAAAGGTAGGAGAGAAAAGAGAAGCACAACCAACCAATTCATAATCATCTAAAAGAAGTCCATCTGTTTCTTTGTAACGCGAGACAACAAAGATGCTTGAGTCTTTTTCCGCTACGAGATAGTCATAGTTGTGCATTTGGTTTTTACTGGTTTGGTCTTTTACGAAACCAGGATCAGTAAGCAAAGATAACCAGGATTTCGACACACAACGGAAGCATAACACGTCAGGTACAGGAATTCGCATAAGTATCTCACACATCAGTTCATTCGGCAGCTCTGGTGACAGGGCCATTCTTTTTACAGTGCATAACAAAAGTATATTAGATTGATTAAATGAAGATACTGTAGAAAATATGTTACGATTGAAGCTATTTTTGGGTTTTTTGTTAGATTAAACTAAGAATAGAAGGAAGAACACGAAGGAAAAATGCAGAAAAGTAAAGTTAAAAACAAACATTCATTCTCATTGATTGTCCCAAATGTAGACGACATTACAATATATAAGCTGCTCCAAAAGATTATCTTAGCCCAAACATAAATTTAACTCGTACCTGTCCCATAACATTCTCTAGCTCAAATGGTCCATATCATGACAATACCTCCCTCCGAAGAATATCCTTGTCCTCAAGGATAAAATTTGATATAACTATACAGCAGTTGCATGGATGGAATACTAGAGTTGTAGCACTCCAGAACCAATCCATGACCATATTCCTGGTAACAAGCACCTTAGCGAAGACACGAGCCTTACATATTTTAAACTCATCACATTCAAGCCCATCAGAATCTATAGTTTGTTGCTGGTACTGCACAAAATCGATCGAACTAGCTTTTTGTTTCCATTCATCACCACCCCTCCAACTACATTCAGGATAAACTATTCTTACCCAATGTTTATTGCAACACTTTGCTGGAATTGAGTTTTGATCTGGAGCTTCAGCAACAGCTCCACCCCCAAACATGGTGATCCCTTCCTCTCTGATCAGTTGGCGAAAATTCAAAATAATTTCAGTTTGCTTCTTTTTACACACAGTAAATGTAATAACTTTTGCTGGTTCATCAACTAAGTTTGGTTTCCAAGACAAAATGACTCCGAAACTAGAACGACCACTTCTAATTGCCCAAAAAAGATATCCCCCACTACTTTTCTATCAATAATATTTTTATACGCACCAACAATCCACGCATCGAGCACTTTATCAGCTACCAAACCATATTTTCTTCTCAAAGGACCATATCGACCTCCATATATAAGTCTAGTGGCACCAACTGTAGACCAAACCCCAGCAGGAATTCAGGTAGTACCCCACTCTTAAAAACTTCCTTATCCTCAAGAAGGGATTCAGTTTGATACTAACTTTGCATTTGTCATCTCCTGGATCAAACACTAAGGTCATAGCACTCCAATACAAAGCAAGCAATGACTACTTTTTTGGCTACATGCACATTGAGTAAGGAAGGAGCATCAGAAAGTCTAAATATATGATCAACCAGTTTGGCCAAGTGTTCATTCTGACTCATTAGTGGCATGGAGTATTGCTTAGCAGCTTCACTAAGATTCTCATCCATAGCGATCCTATGAACCGCTTTAGGGGCCTGCAAAAACCTCATCCAATCACTCCATAAATAAATCAAAAGCTTTACTATCTCAGTCCTTGTACATCTCTTAACAACGCCAGTTGTGGTTATCACATGCAGATCAATAAAATGAAATACCAGCTGTATCACCGAATCATGCACTGCAAAATCAGTTTTATTCGAATTCTTTAAATCAACTGTGAAGGCACTAATGACCCATTTTTTAAATGGTGTCACTTGTCCATATTCAACCAACATCAGGACATATCTAAAAATAAATCATTTTCTCTTGCTGGTATATATCTTCTTACAGAAAGTTGGAGCACTATCTAACATGACGGGCATAATTGGCCAAGGAAGAGCACAATATGAAAGATATATTTCAACCTTGTCAGTGTTCACAAATCTAAAAAATGCCGCAGCCAGATTCCAGAGTTTTATGTCTCGTATCCTCACCTCATGTTTTTGAAGTGATCTTGATCTACAAAACTTGCTTTTATCAGACAAGCAAGGAAAATAATATACTTCCAATACCCTTGCAGCCTCCGAGAAAATATGTTGCATCAAAATTCCTTTAAACTTATACATGTAAGGTTCTGTTTCCTTCATATCATAATGCAATATTCCAATCTCAAGTACACTAACAGTCGCATCAATATCACAACACATGGTAATTTTATATACATATTTTGAAGCAGGTACAGTACCACCGAAATCAAGCTTTTCCAATAAGTTGTCGTCCTTCGGTCTTACCTTCAGGCAACTGTCCAGTAGTCCCTAATCCCTAATTTAAATAGCAATGGAGCAACATCCAATTGTAACAAATCTTGCACCCTCTCATCCCTTTTTCCATTCAAAACTGCAGCCTGAACAACAACCTTCTCGCAGTGAAGCTCTTTTCTATTAAAGAAAATATTCAACAGTTGATGAACCTTTGGAATACCAATAGAACAATTGATATCCTAGTCCTTTCCTGTAAACACTTTAACAAATTGATTCGCCATCCCAATATCAAAATCTTTGCGTCTCAATTGAGTATCACCAGCCTTAACTCTAACCTAAAAAATAAGAGATATATCAGGTATGTACCCACCAGGATCAAAGTTATACGCATTTGTCTTACCAACATCTCGTCTAGATACCTTATCCAACTCAGAAACACATGTAGTTGGTGTAAGCTTGTTATTAAATTGCATCAAACCAAGACCCGAAAGAATAACATCATCCACTGTTGATTGCATATGTGGATTATTGAAGTGTGTAGTCAAAGTGACAACATCGCTCTTGCAAGAGAAAGCCTCGGCAGACGCTCTTATATTGGTAAGAACCCACGAATAGTTCTTATCAGAAGCAGTTTCGAAGGTTTTGGGATAACCTTATTGCCATAATCTATGTTGGGAGCAGGAATTTCAGCAAACATGCGGCGCATGGCTTCTGAAACTTCATATTCAACCTCACTAGCTTCGAATAACAATAGCTCTTCAATTTACAACTCCTGAAACATAGCCCAATTAACAACCCCCTACAAGGTTTTAAGCGACCACACATCGATAGTTTCTCGAATACCTTCTTTGAGACTGTTTATAAAATTATGAGCAAATATCTCATCACTAAACACAAAATCGTAGACATATTCAGCTACTCCTTTTGTTTTTAAGAATTCAATCTCATACTCCTTAACAGAGCTTTGTTGTTGGATGCTCAACAGATTTACCAAATAACACATATCTACCTCATAATCATCAAAACGGACTAATAGATCATGTAAAAAAATCTTTCAATCTACTTGTTCCTTTCTTTTTTCATAAAACCACCTGAACCAAGTACGAGCTCTGCCTTCAAAATGAACCCCAACCAACCTTATCTTATCACCTACTTCACTTTTGAATTCAAAAAAATTGCGAGCTTTTAAAATCCATCCCCGCGGATCTGTACCATCAAAGATTGGTAATACATAGAGACGTTCTCCATGAGTTTTGTTCACAAGTCCTATCAAACTAGCAGTAGGAACAAGTGTAACACTAGAATTTGCTTCATGAGTTCCGACTCTTTCAGAATATTCATCAAACACCTGGTGTGTCAACTCTCGATTTGGTAAATTAGAGGTGCTGATTGCATAATAAGGCTGAGTATTCGGTAACCGAACCGAAATAACCGAAATAATTCGGTTCGGTTTCGGTTCTAATTCGGTTTTAAAAATATGCGTTATTCGGTATTTCGGTTTTTTTACCGAATTACCGAAATAACCGAAATAACCAAAAATATAAAATATTATATATAATATATATTTTTTATTTATATATGATATGTCATTTATGCTACTAATCCTAGTTTCTTTCTTTTTTAGCTCAATTATTGATTCATGTAGTATATTATTGTTGAGTTGGTGTTGTTATTTTGCATGTTGTAGTTTGCTATCAAGTCTTTAGGAGACGACCGACTAGGACGCACTTTACTTTGTTCAAAAACATCATTTTCCAAATTTTATGTATTATTAGCATTTTATCTCATATTGAAGCTCCTTATTTGTTTAAAAGATCCTACAGATGTTTCTGTTAATAATTGATTTTAATTCGGACTTTTATTCCGAATGTAGACGACATTACAATATATAACCTGCTCCAAAGATTATCTTACTAGACCCAACCGAATCTAAAAGCCCAAACCGATTCTAGTCCAAACATAAATTTAACTGGTACCGGTCCCGTAACATTCTCTAGCTCAAATGGTCCAATTCATGACAAAATAGTGGTGTAAAATCATAATTTTGTATCAATTGAAAATTTAAACAAGAAGAACTACTCACATTGAATTGTAGTTGCAGACTTGCGGCGGCGTAGTTATTGAAATTGCACGAAGATGGAGAGTTAAGAGTTGAGTCCACGACCTAATTTTGTAATTTGGGCCTCTTTTTTTTTTTTTTAATTTAATTCGACGTGCAGCACCTGGAGCTTTGTTGTCCTCTTTGATTTGGGTTTGATTCTTTGTTGCCCGAGCTGAATTTCGTTCAAGAGTAAATATTATATGGTCCAGTGAAATTTTATCAGGCCGAAGCCAACCCTAGGTCCGTCCATGAGTAGAAGTAATCTTAATACAGAATCGAAATCGTATTATGATTGATGGTAAATTTTAAATTAAAATTAACACACTTAATGAGTTTTTGACGAAGTTTTTATTTTCTTTTTGATAATTAACACATTCACAAACCCATTTTGTTTGACAAGATTCTAATCATCAACATCCCATAAAGGAAGAAACAGTGATATTAGTAGATCAAGAGATCACCCGTTGAATGAAATTTTTTGAGTAGTGAATAATGTAGATTCAATGCAAATTCTTCAATTATGATGTAGGAGGATTTTCTGTGAGAACCGAGGTTTATAGATCGGGAAAAAGGCACTCCACAATAAAAGCATGATCACGCTACTGAGAACTGCATGATCACGCTGCTAAGGATGCATGATGGCATGACCACGCTGTTTTATGGCATGATCATCATGCCAAACTGGTCTTTGCAGTGGGTTTAAGTTTGAGGATTAGAGATCATGCATGCTCATGCTCAAAGTTGCATGATCACGCTGCTTTTATTTTATATTTATTTTAATTAGGATTTGATTTTATTTTGTTTTAGGGCTTATCGTCCCTATATAAATAATATCATGATGTAACAGAAAATTAAATCTTTTATTAAATTAAAACTCTAAGAGTTTTCTATTTTCTTGTGTATTCAAGAATCGCCAAGTGGATTTCTCGTGGACTCACGTAAAGATTAGCGATTGCTTTCCCTTGACTTTCATGCTGCGTCAAATTAAGTAGTGAAATTCCAAAGCAAAGTTGAGTAGTGAATAATCAATGTGCAACATTCAAATTGATTGTTGAGTACTTGAATCTAACACTTGATAGTCTATAAGTTCTAGATTAGCCACCAAGGAAACAGGCTTCATTTCTCTTAAGAAAACCAAATTAGGCTTATATCTAAAGCAACATACAATGGATTTGTACAAGATCTACCACAAATAGTCTTGATTATATTTGTTTTGTGACCATAACATAAAAATGTGCCGTTTTTATGCAATATAATTTTATCGTCATGCTCAAATTCCTGTGTTGGCCTTATTTTCCTAAGAAATTCAATCTCACAACCAAGATTAAAAATTTGAATCCGATTTCGAGACTAACAAAACTGAAATCATCTCCAATGAGAATCTTCCAGCACCAAACAGGATTCGGATTGAGTGTGATAATTTCCAACAAAGATATGGTAAATGTGCTTCAGTTGCTTCCAATATCCACCTGCAACAATGCATGTGTTAGGGGCTTAATTCTGATGGATACTGGGCCGATCGGAGCAGCCCATTTTCGATAGCCTGTATAAAGAGGCCCAATACCTTTGACGGCCGAAGAGTCCGCTTTCACCATTCTTCATAGATTGGGCCGATCCACAGCAGAAGGACCAGGTCGTGGGAAGACCCCGAGTTCCACGTTCGGAACGTGGGGATCGGAGCGAACTGGTAAAAGGGAACGATCAGGTTTATTCTGAACACACACAATTCACAATACACACATATTCTCTGTACGTTCAATTTACCTATTTTGGACTACCAGTTACTGATTCTCACACCGGAGGTGAATCGGGGGGCCCAACCCTCGCATTCTTCTTCTTTGCAGGTCCGACCGGACGTTGTGGACGAAAACTGGTTCCAACATTTGGCGCCGTCTGTGGGAACGTATAGATTGATTGTGTGTTGTGATTTACTGAGATTATGTCTTCTGAACGACCGCCTGGATTTGATGGAACTCCGCATCCCGGAGGCTCGACCATCACGCCCTTGATAAATCGGCGATTGAGTTTTGAATCTGAGGGGGATGAGGGACCCCTACCGACCCCCGAAGAACAAAGGGAATTGCTCCTAAGATGGAGAGAGGAGCAGGCAGCTAAGAAAGGGAAACAAAAAGTAACTGATCAAGCTGACAAGGAATCCCAGATGCGGGCTAAGAAGAAAGAGGCGGATAGGCTCAAACTCCAGGCCATCAAGCTCCGTAGAGAAGAATTAGAGTTGGAAGAGAAGGCACTGAGGAGGTCTCTCGAAGAGGTCGAAGAAACACTTGTATCGTCGGAATACAGAAGGGATAAAAGGCCGCATGACGATGAAGACGGGTCTTCGGACTCCGAGTCGCATCCTAGACGAACACGCTCCAAAACTACGATAACGATGACTGATTCTGAGGAGGAAGATGACTCGCATGTGCGAGATCGTATAAGGCGAATGGAAAAAGCCATGTTTGGAGAACGGAAAGTCAGTCATGAACCTATTGTCTCTGAAGAAATTGAGCAGTATCGACCTCCGTCAGGGGGGCAATTTCCGAAAATGAACGAGTTTAATGGAAAAGGAGACCCAGAAGATCACTGCGAAAAATATGAGTCTTTAATGACGGGTATGGGACATTGTGACATCATGTTATGCAAGATGTTCAAAACTTACCTAAATGGACCAGCAACGATGTGGTATCGTTCGCAAAGACCCCGATCGGTGCACTCGTATGTACAGTTGAAAAGAAGATTCCTGAGGCACTACTCCCACCTGTGCCGGAGGGAGAAAGACACTGAAGCACTGATTCATTGTCGTCAGAGACCGAACGAAGAGCTGGGAGATTACCTAGCCCGGTTTAAGGAAGAAGCAGGGATGGTCACTAACCTAGACAAAGTAAAGGCTGCAGGGTTTCTAGCTGCTGGATTGGACCCCGTAAAAGGTAAAAAACTTCGGTCCTCTCTCTATGATATTCCCCCTAAATCTTTAAATGATATATATGTAAGAGGAGAGGCTATCCGAAGAAAGCTGGAATCTATTGGGGGATATAAGGAGAGTCGCAGGAATGAAGGCTCTGGGAGAGACGACCGAAGGGGTCGAGGAGATATCAAAAGCAGATTGACAAATAACAGGCCCGACCGAGGGGCAGAAAGGAGGAGAGATAGAGATAGTACAGTGTTCACCCCGTTGAACGCACCTATCTCGAAGATTCTCCACGAGATAAAGGGGAAGCCGGGATTCGTCCGGCCAGCAAGAATGAAAACCCCAGATTACAAGAAGAACGGGGATAAGTATTGCGAATACCATAAGGATAAGGGGCATAACACAGATGAGTGCTACCATTTGAAGAAGCTTATTGAAAAAATGGTAAAGAAGGGAGATTTGGAACATTACAAAGGCGATCTGAGGGACAAGCTAGAACCCAAGGAACCTAGAAGAGAAAAAGGGCCTGAAAGGGAAGAAAAATACAGAGGGGAAGTTCGAACTATCTCAGGGGGCACGGTTTTAGAACGGTGCAGTAAGACCGCCCGAAAGAAATATGCCCGACAGGTCTACAATTTGTATCAGACCAATCCGGCCAGGCAGCCCCTGCCTATCACCTTCACAGAAGATGATTTTGAAGACGTGATATGGCCGCACGAAGATCCACTCATCATAAATCCCGTTATAGGGGAAAACAAAATCTGGAGAGTTCTAGTGGATGGTGGTAGTTCGGTCAATA
The DNA here is from genome assembly GCA_030848705.1 of Heracleum sosnowskyi. NCBI lineage: Eukaryota > Viridiplantae > Streptophyta > Magnoliopsida > Apiales > Apiaceae > Heracleum > Heracleum sosnowskyi. Next base: position 558,820 of record CM061240.1, on the reverse strand, counting down.
TCTTATATCACAGAACGTACTGCAAGATGAACTTAGGGGGCGAGCAGTTGGAGCCGTGTCATGAGGCACCCCTGTACGGCTTCGGGAATCAGCCCGTACCAATCGAAGGGACGATTACCCTACCCATTTTGTTGGGCAAAGCTCCTTACACCTTGGAAAAGGAGGCCAAGTTCTACGTGGTGAAAGTGGATAGTCCGTACAACGGAATCCTAGGAAGGCCGATACTCGGTGCTTTCCAGGCGGTAGCTTCTATCCCCCATCTGAAGTTGAAATTTCCAACAGAAAATGGTGTAGGAGAAATGAGAGGGGATCAGAAGGCTGCTCGAATCATCATGTTAGAGGATATAGAGAAGGATAAAGATGTCGAGATGACTGAAGGTGGGAAAAGAAAGAGAAACGAAGACGAAGGAAGCGGTCGTCAGATGATGAACATCGAATTAGAAAAATTCGGAGCTGATTTGTCAAACCCTATTGCTGAACCGGCAACAGAAACAGAGGAGGTAGAACTGTACGTCGGGCAATCGGGCAAAATGATCCAGATAGGCAAAAACATGGAGCCTGAATTAAAGAAAAAAGTGATTGAAGTGATCAGACAGTACCACGATGTGTTCGCATGGGGACCGGAGGACATGCCAGGTTTAGACCCTTCGGTGGCAAAACATTGCCTTAGCGTTAACCCCGATGCAAAGCCGGTTAAGCAGAAGAAGAGGAATTTCGCCATGGAAAGGCAACAAGTAATCCAGGCCGAAGTAGAAAAATTGCTGGAAGCTAGATTCATTGAAGAAATTGAGTATCCAGACTGGTTGGCAAATGTGGTGGTAGTCAAGAAGTCGAACAACAAATGGAGAATGTGTGTCGACTATACCGACCTGAACAAGGCCTGTCCGAAGGATCACTATCCTCTACCTAATATTGATCAGTTGATAGATGCAACCTCAGGCCACCAGGTACTTAGCTTTTTAGATGCTTTTTCCGGGTATCACCAAATTGCAATGAATGCCGAGGATATTCCAAAGACAGCATTCATCACCCCCAAAGGTACATATGCATACATCAAGATGCCCTTCGGGCTGAAGAATGCAGGGGCAACCTTCCAGAAAATGATCAACAAAGTTTTCAAGCAGCAGATCGGTCGGAACATGGAATGCTATGTGGACGATATGATCGTGAAATCCATGTTTAAAGACCATGCAGAGGACCTGAAAGAGTGTTTTGAAACACTCAGGAGAAATAATATGAAAATTAATCCAAGCAAGTGCACGTTCGGGGTTGCCAGTGGCAAGTTTCTGGGGTACATGGTAAGTGCCAGAGGGATAGAAGCCAATCCCGAGAAGATCAAGGCAGTGATTGATATGGAGGCGCCGAAGACGATCAGGGACATTCAGAAACTAACTGGGCGGTTGGCAGCCCTGAGAAGGTTCATTTCCCGATCGGCCGAGAAAGCCCTACCGTTCTTTGAAGTTCTCCGGCGGTCCAAAAATTTTGAATGGGGATCGGACTGTCAAAAGGCATTTGAAGAAGTTAAAGAATATCTGGTCAAGGCACCACTCCTAATGAGGCCCGACCCCAAAGAGACACTGCAACTCTACTTAGCAGTGAGTGACCGAACACTAGGGGCTGTGTTAGTCAAGGAATACGAAAAGAATCAACACCTAGTGTTCTATGTCTCACACATACTCAAGGACGCGGAAACAAGATACCCCAATGCCGAAAAGTTCGCCTTCGGATTGGTGGTAGCATCAAGGAAACTACGCCATTATTTTCAAGGAAGAACTGTGCAAGTGGTTACCGATCAGCCCCTGAAAAAGATCCTTCAAAGACCGGAAGCTTCGGGCAGAGTTGTGGCTTGGTCAGTAGAGTTGGGAGAATATGACTTAGAATTTGTGCCCAGAACTGCGATCAAAGCTCAAGCACTGGCCGACTTCTTGGTAGAATGTTCTTTCTCAGGACCGAAGGACTTGGCGCCTGAGGAACAGCTCATTCAGTCACCTGGGAAATGGAAGCTTTTTGTAGACGGTTCGGTCACAAAAACGAAGTATGGGGCCGGTATGATCCTGATCAGCCCAGATGGTTTTGAGATTTGTCAGGCTATCAGGTTCACTTTCCCCTTGACTAACAATGAGGCTGAATATGAAGCATTACTAGCAGGGCTCTCCTTGGCACGGAGCCTAGAGGTAAAACATGTAAGGGTATTTAGTGATTCCATGTTAGTGGTGAAGCAATTCTCTGGGGAGTATGGCCAAAAAGATCCCCGAACGAAGGCATACACGGCCAAGGTACGTGAAAATTCACTTCATTTTGAGTCGTTTGAATTAAGCCAGGTAGCCAGAGAAAACAACAGCAGGGCGGATGCGTTGTCTAGGCTTGCCTCGGCAGAGACCCAGAACCTGATGGGGTCGATATATCTGACCGAAGTAAAGGTTCCCTCGATCGACAAAAAGCAATGCATGGAAATACATCAAGGAATCAATTGGATGACCCCCATCAGAGCCTTCCTGGAGAAAGGGATATTGCCATTAGAAAAAAAGGAAGCCCAAAAGGTGAAGTATCGTTCAGCTAGCTACGCCTTAGTAGGGGGACAATTGTTCAGACGATCGGCTACACAACCCCTCCTCAAATGTCTGGACCCCGAAGATCAAAGGTTAGCATTGGAAACAGTGCACGAAGGAATTTGTGGAGAGCATTTGGCGGGACGATCACTAGCCTTCAAAATTCTCAGGCAAGGATTCTTTTGGCCGACCGTAAGGGAAGACGCCAAGAACTACTCGAAGAAGTGCAAGCAATGCCAGCTGTTCAGTACTGTGCCGAAACAACCCCCAGAAGAGATGTCATCGGTCCTCAGTCCCATCCCCTTTGCCATGTGGGCTGTGGACATTGTGGGAATCCTACCCACCAGCACCAAGCAGGCCAAGTATTGTATCGTGGCCATTGACTACATGACCAAATGGGTAGAAGCCCGACCCTTGTCGACTATAACTGAAGAAGCAGCCAAAAAGTTCATGCTAGAACAGGTAATCCTAAGGTTCGGTATCCCGATGATCTGCGTATCAGATAATGGAACTCAATTCATCGGCAGTAAGTTCAGGAAGTTTCTGGCTAAATTTGGAATACAACAGAAGTTTAGTTCAGTCGGTCACCCGCAGGGAAATGGAGCCATTGAAGCGGCAAACAAGATTATCTTTGATGGTATAAAGAAGCGGCTCGGAGATTCTAAGGGTATGTGGGCTGAAGAGTTACCTTATGTTCTTTGGGCTTACCGAACAACTCCCAGGTCCTCGACCGGGGAAACCCCATTTAGATTGGCTTTTGGGACAGATGCATTGATGCCAGCCGAAGTTGGAATGGAATCATACCGAACGCAGGTATTCAATGTGGAAAGCAATGAGTTCGGCCTGCGAGCTAATGTAGACATGGTAGTCGAAGAAAGAGAAGCAGCCCATCAGCGAAATGTCCGATACCAGCTTCAGGCAGCTCAGTACTACGATGCTGGTATAAAGAAAAGATCATTCCAAGTTGGAGATCTCGTCCTCAGAGAGCTAGCAACATCCATGCCGACCAAGCAAGGAAAGCTGATGCCCAATTGGGAAGGCCCCTACACAGTGGTTGAAGTGGTCCGACCAGGGACATACAAACTATCCACAATGGACGGCTCCAGCATAAAAAACACTTGGCATGCTTCACGCCTCCGTAGGTTCTACCAGTAAGCCTATCGAAAATCTTCGTTATTTTATGGTTTTGCTTTAAGACAACTTCGATTCAGCAGATTTTACTTCAGTATGAATAAAAACAGAAAGTTTATTTCCAACCTTGTTTACTCGAATTCCTTTATATCAACTTAAGCATATTTACTTCAGCATATTCATTTTAAACACAATGGATAGTAAAGGCAAAATTTGAATAGAATAAACGTAGGAGCTATGCTAGCACGAAAATTCCAAGCCCATACTTCAGGGCATTCGAAAGGAAATTATGAGCTTGCAATTTCCGATTAATATCCTTAATATTTTAAGATATATGTTCACTTTCTCAAAATATCAAAGGGACAAGCTGGCCGAAGAGGTATGACGAATGGACGTTCATCCCAAAGGCAAACCTCAACAAAAAACACTAAGGCAAAACACAAAGCCGAAGAGGTGTTACAAATAAAAAACACTAAGGCAAAGCATTAAGCCGAAGAGGTGTTACAAAGAAAAATACCAAGGCAAAACATTAAGCCGAAGAAGTATTGTAAAGAAAAGGCCAAGGCAATCAAATAAGACCTAGAGCAACTACGATCGAAAGCCAAATACAAAACGTGAATGAAAATTTACGTAAAGGCATGATAGATCACAAAAATTAAAATAAAGATAAGCCCGAAGGCAAAAGTTGAAACAGACCCGAAGGCCAAATGTTAAATTACAAGAATAATAAAGAAGAGGCTAAAGCTAATCGGACATCTCCGACTCAGGGTCCGAGCTAACGACGGGAGGGACGTCAGGCTCCTCAGGACGCCCGATGGGATCTTCCATACCCTCCTCCAAGAGAAGCTTATGGTCGAACCCAGCAGCGTGGGCCTTGCGGATCACCTCCTCGAAGCCGGCCATAAAACCCCTGTCTTCAGACAGCAGAACAAGCTTCTGGGCTTTCTTCTCGGCTTTCTTGGAGGCCCTCAAATTGGACTTGACCCGGTTGAGACGAACAAAGGCAGCATCAAGGTCGACCTTGACGCCATCTCGATCAGTCACCACCTGAGTTAGCCTCTGCTGCAAAGAGACCACCTCTTTCTGCAAAGAGTCAAGCTGTGCCTCAGCGGCCTCCGCTCTCTCCTCGGTCAGCTTTAGCCCGCGCAGCTGTCCGTCCAAGTCTTTCATTTTCTGCTCCACAGCAGCAGCCCAAGGAACAACCTGAAAGGAATAAAAGAATAAGAAAGAAACCAACTTATCAACGAAAACTGCTAAGTACAAGGTGGAGAACACTTACTGAAGCTACGTGCCCGATCAACTCTGAGCAGGCACCCAGGCCATCAGTGTTGTCATACACCGGACGATCCTGAGGAAGGATGAACGCCCGACACAGATCAACGCCAATCTCCTTGGCCGCAGTGGGAGCTGGAGTGCCAAAACTGTCCGTGGTCATGATAGACCATTCCGGTCGGTAGGTCAAAATAGCCTCCCCATCCGCGCTGCGAGGACGCTTCTGTGCAGAGGTCTGACCGATGTCGGATATGTTGAGGATCTCCACATCCCCAACAGTGGTATCAATGATGTTTTCCTCAGCCACGGCCACCCGAGACTTAGCTTGGTCATTAAGGGCCGGCCCGGTAGGAGAATCAGAGATATTCTCGGCACTCTTCTTCTTGGCCAACTCAGCGAGCTTTAGGGCATTCTTAACTTGAGCCCTTTTAAGCATTTCCGATCGAGAAGACACTGCAACAAGAAAAATGTGTGTCAGTAAATAGCATAAATCAGCGATGCATAATCAAAAAGGACGAAGAAAGCAAATAGAAAGACAGTCTAATATGTTACCGGTACCCCATAGCGCACGAAGCCAAGTTTTGTCTCTGCTAACGGCTAACGAGATACGGTTTGGTTCCTGGGGACGGCAAAGCCGGGCATAATCTGCCCTATCCTCGTCATTCAGTTCAGGAGCCGTGATGAGGGCAGGATCGATTTCTCGCCATACCGAATACTTCCTCAACTTATGACCACTGATATAGAACCAATGGTCGTGGGTGCCCCTATTACTGGAATTGGTGACGCCCCATTCTGGTCGGCCAGTCCTACGAGATAGCTGGTAGAACCCAACGCTCTTCCCGTTCTTTCGGAAGTCGAAATGATGTAACAGAAGGGACAACCGAGGCCTTACTCCCGCCTTCAAACATCTGTCTTGGAAAGTGTTTATGTGAATGAAGGTGTTAGGGTCTAGCTGGCCTAAGGCTACGGAGGTGTCCCTTAAAAGCATCTTCAGAACGGGAAGGAGGGGTAGGCGGATCCCGCAGAAAAATGCTCGTTCAGACACACCCAAAGCGACCCCCCCAAACACCTCGTCTACGGCCGGGGTGTGGTAAATCAGGTCGGTCTCATCTGCTGCCCATGTTCGGAAAAGAGAGCTTCCGATGTCGTATTTCTCCGCCATCTTGTGGACTTCGGCCTCCGTCATCATGGAATTGAGATTGGCCGAAGCGAACCGCGAAGCACCGAAGTGCGCCATAGCCGAATAGAATGGTCCGTATTCTACGGGTTGATCCATAACCTGCAGAGAATGCAAAGGAAGGAGGTTAGCCTTGTACTCGGGGGAAGTATAGGACAGAACGATCTAAGAGAAAAGATGAAGGAAAGACCGAGTACAGAGGGCCAAACTCGAAAGAAAGAAATTCAGAAGGGTACGAAAAGGAAAATCTTGAGTCCAGAAAAAAGTAAGAAGGGTGTTCTAGGAGTATGACGACTGACCGAAGGGTGTTCATGTTCAACGAAATACCCAGGTATACATCTACTGTTAAAAACACTCGCCACTCTCGGGTTTTCTTCTTAATCACAACATAAAGGGACAGCACACTAAAATAGTCACCGTAAAGCACTAAGGTGACTTAGGGAATGCTGGGGATATACTAAAGTCGCAATATATATGCAATATATGTACACGCATGCATAAAAGGCTATATTGCAAATAAGTAACCATCAAAAGAAAAGGGAAAGTTCTATGCAAATTACGAAAAGGAACAGTAGAGGAAGAAATTACTTACTGGTAATAAGTGTTGGAGAAATTGGTCGATTCCTGGGTATAGATACTTGCGCTCCTATGTTTTGCTCGCCGGAAATCGCAAAAATGAGAGTGTTTGAGAGAGAAAAGCTTGGGATTTTCTATTAGGAACGGTAAGAAGATACAGAAAAGGGCGGTTATATGTGTATATACAACGTCGTTTTGAAATGGATGGCCAGGATGAGAGCCATTGAAATTCACGGCTGAGATCCACCTGGAGAACCGTGTAACTCCCTTGTGTAATTATTACAACAGCTGTCTGTTACTGACATGGAATGGACTTTTGACATATCCGGCTGACATTTTGATCGCTCTGACAGAGACCGGTCCTAGAAGTTATTCGAAGATGGAACGAATCTTTGGGCCTCCGACTGAATATTCTTCGCACGGAGTCCAGGGACATGTTAGGGGCTTAATTCTGATGGATACTGGGCCGATCAGAGCAGCCCATTTTCGATAGCCTGTATGAAGAGGCCCAATACCTTTGACGGCCGAAGAGTCCGCTTTCACCATTCTTCATAGATTGGGCCGATCCACAGCAGAAGGACCAGGTCGTGGGAAGACCCCGAGTTCCACGTTCGGAACGTGGGGATCGGAGCGAACTGGTAAAAGGGAACGATCAGGTTTATTCTGAACACACACAATTCACAATACACACATATTCTCTGTACGTTCAATTTACCTATTTTGGACTACCAGTTACTGATTCTCACACCGGAGGTGAATCGGGGGGCCCAACCCTCGCATTCTTCTTCTTTGCTGGTCCGACCGGACGTTGTGGACGAAAACTGGTTCCAACAGCATGCTTACACCTAAGCGATCAAAAATTTCGTATCAATCTCCAGAAATCAGCTTCGCATGGAATGCTGCTGCTTACTGCCAGTCACCTCTTATGCCAGCTTCATATAATTTGTAACAAAATTATATCTACATGAAAGCAAGTCATGTTCCAAGGATTGTCCGAAAAGAAAAAATGATTGTTCTGAAGCTCAAAAGAACAGAGTAGGATGGGAAGTCGTCTTGGAAGGACGGAAAATAAAGATGCATGCACATTCTTGTCATGTATAGTATCTGGAGTTTAAGCAAAAACTATTTAGGTCTTCTAATTTCTAGTTTAATATGCTAAACTTGATTAAAGTTGCTTCAAATTACACAAGTAATTACAAAGTAAAAATTTTAAGTACAACCAGAAGAATATATCATCATTCAAGATGCATCTTAACATGAATCAACAATATTCCACACGAGTAATCTACATCTTATATACTAATTATTTTCCAGAAGTAAGTTCATCGAGGCGACTTGATTGATTCAACTGAAATTTTTCCACAAGGTCCTCTTGTCCTAATGAAAGTTCTGTACTCGTTAAATGTCATGGGTAGATATTGTGCTGGAACTTTGGGAGTGATCAGCTCTGTAGCAGGTTCTATGATTTTATCGCCATTCGGATTGTAAAAGAAGGCCAATGAAACCCGTTCTGCAGATGAATTTACAACCACGCGATGCTCCACGCTCTTGTAATTTCCATTACTTAGCACCTGCATCCGTTTACCATAACGTTGTAAACATTAGTACATCAAAAAAAATGCAGCTGACTGAGCAAAATGGTTAAGATCACAAACAGAGCTGTTTTCTATTTAATCAGTGGGACTACTGAAATTTTCGTGGTACTATTCTCGTCACTAAGCTAAGCTCTATATGTTCTTGTTTAATACAGTTCTGAAACCGTTAGAATATAATATATGATCCTGGTAAGTATTTTTTCCTGACATGTATTCACGTGTGACGATTCACAAGAGATATTGTTTGGTTTAATTTTTTCGAATTATTTTAGAAATCTGTTAGGAAGAAACACTGCAATGTCGTCATCTGTATTTTATACAAATAAAAAGTAAACCAAGTCACTGTTTACAAGTCCCTCTGTAGTCTGTGTTGTCTTCTGCTTAAACAACAAATAAAAAAACTGTGCAGGCTGGATTAGTAGTATAAATTATCCTGACTTGAATATGGAAGATTTGTCTAATCCCTATTTAGGCACGTGTGTACTGTGTAATGACATCATAACATGCAACTAGATATATCATATACCTCTACTTGGTCTCCAATGTTGACGATGAAAGCATTAGGAACAGGTTTAACTGTTACCCAATTATCATCTTTCCGAACTTGAAGGCCGGACACTTGATTGTCAGCAAGTAGGATGGTCATGGCTCCGGGATCCGAGTGCGGCGACAAGCCGAAAGTCAGGTCCGGTTGAGGGCATTTCGGATAATAGTTCACCCTCAATGATGCACCAACTTCATCTCCTCCTAAAGCTTGTTGAAGACGATTCTCTTCTAATCCGAGGTTGATCGATAAAATTTTCATCAAATCTCCGCATAGTTTCACCAATGTTTCATTGTACTCTCTAACTATTTCCCTACAATATACAATCACAAGTGACAACATCAATATGTATACATGTGCTCTCTATATCTTCCAAAAAAAAAAAAAACCTATCGTAACGTAGTTTTGTTTATAGTTAGATTTTTAAGTCTAGGGAGCGGAGAAGTGATGAAAATATAATTCGAGCTCTAAACATTTTTCGAGTATCTTTGACACAGCTCGAACACTCTTATATACAGTAGTTATATACTTTGTGCTATTGCTAAAACTAAATATAATTTTTTTGCGAGTAAATTATAGATTGGTGACCATATTTTACAGAAATTTTTAAAAAAATGGCTGAATTTTTGAGTTTGCAAATTATTGGCCAAATTTTATTTCCGTCTTTTAAAAGAATGGCTCACGCTAATTGTAAACATGAAAAGCAGTCATTCTTTTAAAAATTTGAAATAAAATATGGTTATCATTTTGAAAAAAATTAGTAGGAGTCACTTTTTTAAAATACAAGAACTAAATTTAATCATTAATTTACGAACTTAAAAATTTAACCATATTTTAAAAACTCTGTGCAAAATACGGTCATCACCGTGTATTTTACTATTCTTTTGCTTACTTGCACGAGGATGGGTAACTAGGCCACTTGTGCTCATTCCTTTGACAAGTAGGAAGGTAGTTAAGGAAATAATAGTCACTCCAATCCAACTTGGCACCCTTTTCAATGCCAAGGCGGCTGCCATAACCTTCGTAAGTTGTTGGACAATTCGCGTAAATTTGCTTCTCTTCTACCGGAAGGTGAAAGAATTCACGCCACACTTCACGAACACGATCCATCAAGTGGTGGCTTACGCCATGGTTCACGGCTTGAAAGAACCCCCATTCACGACACGCACGTGAAATAAGCGCAAGAGTTGTGTTCCGGACCATAATGTCTTGTGACAACAAGTTTTGGAGATCAATGACAGGGATATTAATCTCGCGAGATGGTGGTGTTAGTTTGAAACAAGGTTTCGTTAACTGACGCTTAATGTATTGCTCAGGTATCACTCTTATGCCACTGTCGGATAAAGATTGGACCCGAACAATTGGTTCTGGCCAACTTTGTACACAACTCATTTCTTCTTTAGAGTGAGGTTTGAGGGAGGGTGGGAACTTCTTTAGGGTGAGGTTTGAGGGAGGGACCGAGAGAGAGAGAGAGAGAGAGCGAGAGAGAGAGGGAGAGGGAGAGGGAGAGAGAGAGAGAGAGAGAGGTGGGAGAGAGATGTACCGTTTGTCTTGATGAGGTGGTAGAAACCGTATGATATATATATAGACAAGATGAGAGTGATATGATATAAATGACCTATAGTGGATGAGTTTGAGTTTCGGCGCCGTGATAAACTTGACTCTTCGTTGTCTAAAAAGGGTCTATTTTTATCTTTGGCTATTTGTACCTCTCTATAGCAACGTGTATGTGTGTATACCTCTACTGACTACGAGGATAGATTTATGGCGCGCGCGAAGAACAGTAAAAAATCAGGGATCCATGCAGGATGTAGGTGCCAACCTAATTGAATGCAAAATTATCATAGTCCATATATACTATAGTTTCATAAAAAACAACAAATCTCCAAGTTCTCCGTATATTCAAAATGAATCGAAAATAGTCTTTTCATATCTCTGGTTTATGATTTTTCTCTCTGGTTTTTTCAGAATTTGTCTTGTTTATATGGCAAGTTTATAAATTATTATTCATCCTTTCATTCAATTATCGTCTCATTATCTTTCTCTATATATTAAAAGCCAACAAAGGGCAAAGTTTGCCATTTTAATGGCTGTGAAGTTACGATTTTACCCTTATATTTTCTAAAATTATAAAAATACCATTCTTTAATAAAAATGTAAAAATTGTGAAATTATGTTAATGATGGGAATCGAACCCTTAACATATCCATGTCAAACTCATGTCATAACCAACTGTGCTACACTTTGTTTTGAGTTTATATTCAAACTCTTATTAGATAAACCACCTCTTCTTCCAATTTTTTTATTTTTTGAGTTAATAAACATTGATTTATATTATTTTTAGAATATTGCACAATACATAGTTATAATAAATATTTTTAGCAATTGAACATAATCTACAATTCTCTTTTATCAATTTAAATTATTGATATATGTCATTTTAATACCTTGAATTTATGATTTTGCCCCTACATGCTAAAAAATTACAAAAACGTCAACTCTTTTATATTTATGCAAATAGTAGATAAGATCATGTTAGTGTAGTAAATTGAACCATTAATCTTCTCTAATCAAGCTCATGCATAAGTAGCATAGTACATTTTGTTTTAAGTTTTCTTTAAAATCTTATTAATGTTAATTTCTCTTCTTCTCTCATCTTCTTTTTTATAATTTTTTATTTTTAAATAAATAAAATGTTGGTTTATATTATTTATAAAATATTGCATTGTATATAATTACCAAAAATATTTTAATGGATTGAGCATACTCTACGATTCTCTTTCTTTTATTTTAAATGATTGATATAAAAAATAAAATTTTAAAAGAGTATAAGATTATAGATAACGTATAATTTCTACATAATAATAAGATTATAGATAACATATAAGATTAGAGTATAAAATTTTTATAAAATTTTAAAAGTAAAAAAATTGAGTGAGACGCCGCATGGATGACTTTTAAATAATATTAATAGATTTTGTAATAAGTCTCAGCCCTACGTTTATATCTGACAATGTTAAGACTGCATCGCCTATGTTATATACCGACAATTTTGTAATTTACTTCGCAAGATAGGGAATCTATCTACACAAATGATTTACATAAATATTTTTCATATTTTTTTTGTAAATCTAACGGTACTAAAAGAAAAGATCGTACAAAAATAACAAATTACACAAAATATTATAAATTTCACCCGTAGAAAATAAGATTATTTTAATATTATAAATTTTATTTATTTGCATTAAATATATAACGGTTTGAACTTTATATCGTATTAGATTACAAATTGCGTCGTCTATCATATAAATTTTTTCATAAATTAATACACTCGATAATTATTACGTCATCTTTTCATCTATATGATTGAACTTACAATTTTTTTAAGAAAAATAATTTGAATTTAAGAACGTTTCGGTCGAAATAATACATATATAGCCGAATGTTTTAATTTCTTTTAAATGTTTTTAAAAATAGTAGACGAATGTTTTCATCTATAACATATTTTGTTTTTTGCAAATGTAACCATGCAACTATACATAGATAGTGGTTCATATTTTTTATATATAAATTACAATTTGCATCATCTATGCACTAATTTGTAATTTGTAAGTAACTTAATTAATACATTTAACAATTTTTACGTAACTACTGTTTCGTTTGTATGATTGCATCTACGATTTAAAAAAAAAACACAATGTGAATTTAAAGGAGTTTGGATCGAAAAATATTTAATCAAATTAATATATATGAGATTTAAATTTTGGACTCTATTTCAATTATCTCTTAAATAATAACATATAAAAAAAACATAAATAAATAAGCACGAAAACAACTTGTTCTAAAAATGACCCAAAAATAATAGAATTACTTTTATATTGTAAATAATATTTATTTGTATCAAGTAGACAAAGACTCAAATTTTATATCCTATAAATTATAAATTGCATCATTAACCATGCCAATTTGTACATAAGTTAATATACTCAAAAACAATTATGTAATCTTTTTTCAAATATATGGTTGGATCTACGAATATATATGAATTTAAGGGCGTTCCGGTCGCCAATATATATGTATATATATTAAATTAATCGAAATGAGATTTGAATTTTGAATTCGATATTATTAACGCTTAATTAATTACATAAAATACATATATATAGTCAAGTTAAAATACATTATTATTAGTACACGATGATCATTTATAAAAAAAATTGGATTAAAATTTGTAACTATAAAACGACATTCCAAACATATTATTAAAGTACTAAGTGTGTTCATATAATTTAATACAGTGATGGACACAAGAGAGAAGTGCGAAATCAGTTCCCAAGTTAAAAAAATAAACACGTGATATGAATACTCCATATTGCAATAGGTGCTCATCTCCCAAAGTATTTGTCTTGTGAGAGTGTGCAAAGATGCACCAACCTTCAGCTTCTTTTTAAAATCCTCTATCTCATTCACATGTGTTCGATTATATTACAACAACATTGTGTGCATTTAACGATTTATATTCTAGACTGCAAAAAAATAAAAAAAACCAAATCAATTGATCGCTGAAAAACAAACAACAACTACTAAGGCAAAATACCTATTTACAAATTATACTTTCTCCAACATAGAAAACTCCAGTAAACCTGATTATAATTGCAACAAGAACAATAGTTCGACCGTGTTTCAAATTTTACATTGTTTCTATTTGTTCTTAATATCAATAATACTCACTATGAACAAGTCCCAAAGCCTTGGGTTTGGCACAGTTACGTTATCATATTAATTTACATACACTAATGTCATATACGGACTTTAGACTAAAAGATTTTAAGATGTGATCACGGTGTGTAGTCTTACGTACCTGACCAACTTTATATTTTATTTACAAGTATATTGTCATTTCGTTAAAAACACATTAGTTTAGATACATCCATATCATATATGAACAACTATACTAAAATAATCATTTAGATTATATTTAATTGTTGAATTTGATAAAATGCATTTCACGACATTTAAAACTAAATTAATATTTTGTCAAATGAAAATAATAATTTGATCTTTATTTTATAGATTTTTTTTCCAAATTTTGTGAAATCTTATTAAATATTAAAAAAAATTAAAAAAAATTTATACAAATATAAGATAAATTCAAAATTAATTTTAATTACAAAATTGTTTCGATATATATACATTTTCGTGCAAAAAATTATTTCAGTAAATAAGCAGGCCCGTGCTTCGCACGGGTTTTTAGGCTAGTTATACAATTACAAGCTGTTATGTTCATCGTATCCATTATGTCTTCGAAGCCAATGAATCTGGAAGAAATGTACGCTCGGTTGGCATTGGATTGATATGACAAATGGGCCAAAAAACTTGATAGAGGCGGGACCTGGTTTCCAGGCCCGCCTACAACAATGAGTCTGTTAGTATGTAATTGTCGTGGGTTGGGTAAATCACGTACAATTCGTTTTTTAAAGGAGCTTACCAAACAAATAAAACCTAATATTATTTTCTTATCAGAAACATTAGCGAAGTATAATAAAATAGTTGAAGTTTGTAAGGCTTTAAATTTTGCAGATTGTTGGTCACTAGATGCTCAGAGTCATAGTGGTGGCCTTGCTTTGCTCTGGAAGAATGAGGGAGATGTGTTTTTAAAGGTAGTAATAAACACTACATTGATTTTGAGGTTGCAAACGATCAAGTAGGCCGATGAAGGTATACTAGTTTCTATGGCTGTCCGGAACGTCGAAGAAGACATGAATCCTGGAATTTAATAAGAGATTTAGCCACAAAATCTGCTCTACCGTGGTGTATCATTGGTGATTTTAATGATATGATGAATGTAGAGGAGAAGCGAGGGGGGAGACCTCATCCATATAGTCTTCTTCAAGGCTTTACAGAGGTTATGGGTGAATGTGGGTTGACAGATTTGGGATTTGTAGGTGAAAAGTATACGTGGGAGAAATCGAGAGGTAGTTGCAATTGTATTCAGGAAAGGTTGGATAGGGGTTTGGCATCTCAAACTTGGTGTAACATGTTCCCTCAACCAGAAGTTCAATTAATGGAAGTTGCAACATCTGATCATTTGCCTCTATTTTTGCAATTAAATAAACAAGTTTATAGACGAAAGGAAAGAAGGTTTCGATTCGAGAATTCATGGCTCAGAGAGAAGGATTGTGAGATTGTAATAAAGAATGGTTGGAATGAAGCAAATCAGTTAGAGTTAATGGCTAAGATTAAATTTTGTGGCCTTAAATTACAAGAATGGGGTGGGGGAATTAGTAGTGAGTATAAAAAACAAGACCAAGAATTTAGATATAAATTGAGAAAGCTGCGATCTCAGAGGGACTCACAGGGTATCAACAAGTATAACGAGTCAGATGGGAATATATGAACTTGTTGGAAAAACAGGAAATATATTTGAAACAAAGAGCAAAAAAAATTTGGCTAAGGGAAGGGGACTGTAATACACGTTTTTTCACAAGTTTGCGTCGGGGAGAAGAAAAAATAATGGGTTTCAACGTATTAAGGACGCGAATGGAGTGTGGCAGGAGACAACAGAGGAGATTCATGAGGTAATTGAAGAGTATTTTTCTCAGTTATTTACATCGTCAAATGTTGATGGTAATTTGTCTGATAGAGAAGTTGTGCAACAGATTTCTGATACTGAAAATGAGGAACTAATAGCTCCTATAACGTCTGAGGAAGTTAAAGATGCAGTATTCTCTATGCATCCGGACAAGTCCCCGGGTCCGGATGGTTTTAATCTAGCATTTTTTCAATCATTCTGGAATGTGGTGGGAGTGGACGTGATTCGTTTCTGTCAAGATTATATGAATACGGGTAGACTACCAAAAAGGGTAAATCATTCGCTTGTTTTCTTAATACCGAAAGTTAAGATCCCCCAAACGGTAGCTGATCTCAGACCTATATCACTGTGTAATGTGTTGGTGAGAATTTTATCCAAAGTGATGTCAAACAAGCTAAAACTCTGTCTCAATTCTATTATGTTTGACAAGCAAAGTGCATTCATAGAGGGACGACTTCTTACTGATAATGCAATGCTGGCATTTGAAATAAATCATTACATGAAGAGACGTATACAAGGAAAAAAATGGTTTGGCTGCTCTGAAAGTAGACATCTCAAAGGCTTGTGACAGGTTAGAATGGCACTTTATTCATAATATAATGAGGAGATTTGGATTTCATGATTTATGGATGGATCGAATTATGACTTTTATACGGTCAGTGTCGTATAGTTTCTCGCATAATGGGGATGAATTTGGAAGAATTGTGCCTCAACGTGGTCTACGCCAAGGAGACCCTATATCACCATATATCTATATAATGTGTGCGGAAGGCTTAAGTGTTATAATTAGACGTAATGAGCAAGCTGGAATTTTGCATGGATGTACAGTAGCAAGAGGGGCTCCAACGATATCTCATCTATTATTCGCGGATGATTGCTACTTCTTTTTCCGGGCAAATGCAACAGAGGCAGGGGTTGGAGTACACAAACAATTTCGAGAGCAGGCAAAGTAACACTTATAAAAACGACAGCTCAATCTATACCGAATTTTTGGATGAACTTGTTACTGATTCCGAATGAAATTTGTGATCAAATAGAAAAGAAGATGAATGCATTCTGGTGGGGTAGAAGTGGGATGAATGGATTAAATGGCTCTCCTGGGACAGATTGTGCACAGTTAAAGAAGAAGGTGGGTCGGGTTTCAAGAAGTTGAAGGATTTTAATGTAGCCATGTTGGGAAAACAGGCGTGGCGTTTGATTAATGAAAGTAACTCTTTGGTCAGTACGTTTATGAAAGCTTGATACTATCCTAATTCAGATTTCTTAAATGCATCAGTTGGTTTGAATCCAAGTTACGTTTGGAGGAGTATAATTGCATCTCAAGGTGTTTTCCAACAACGGGTTCGTAAAAGAATTGGTAATGGTGAACCAACAAGAGTTTGGAAAATCCAATGGTTACCAGATCCAGAAAATGGATATCTCATAACTGAAGTTAATGAATATCTTCAAAATGTTGTAGTTCAGAACTTGATGGACGATACTCAGAAGAGATGGGATGAGGATATTCTCCAAGATATATGCAATGAGAGAGATAGGAAGCTGATTCAACAGATTCCTATACCTACACGAAGTAAATATGATTCTTGGTACTGGATGTTAGAGGATAAATGGGATTTCACTGTGCGGAGCTGCTATCGTAGGATTCGAGGTGAGTCTGGGTATGTGGATGGCTGTTTCTGGAAGAAAATATGGGGACTTCAACTACCGGGTAAGGTTTTTAACTTCTTATGGAGAGCTTGCCGAAATGTGTTACCAACAGCAGTTGCGTTACAAAGTAAACATGTTAATATAAATGCAGCTTGTTCATGGTGCCATGTGCATGTGGAGGATGCAGTCCATACACTCTTTAACTGTTCTATAGCGAAGGAAGTCTGGAATACTGTGGGTTTACAGGAGCTGGTGATTACCACGACACAAGATACTGTCATGACAGTGTTTAAACGGGTCTTCAATTCAGGGGATAAAGAAAAGTGTGTTATGGTTGGACTTCTCTGTTTGAGTTTGTGGTCGAGGAGGAATAAATGGGTTTGGGACAAAGTAAATACTTCTGTTTTTGGAATTAAGGCCATGGCTCTAAATCTAGTTGCAGACTGGAAACGTGTTAGGCAGGTAGACAAGGTGACTCGCAGAGATGGTCAGGCACAGGCGAAGACATGGAGTAAACCTCTGGACGGATGGGTTAAAGTAAATATTGACGCTGCTTATCGACAAGGAGAAGATCATATTGGGATAGGATGTGTAGTAAGAGATGAGTGTGGTCAATTTCTTCGAGCTCGAACAAATATTCTCAGGAGTACGAGGCAAGTACGTGAAGCAGAAGCATGGAGCTTGAGAGAGGCATTATAATGGATGCGTCAATGGAGGATAAATAAGTGTATCTTCGAGTCGGATGCCAAGTTGTTGGTGGATGCATTGAAACAGGATATGGGTAAATCTATTTTTGATACTGTTGTGGATGAATGTAGTGATATTATTAGACACTTTGAGGATGTGTTAGTTGTTTCTGTGAATCGATCTGCGAATATGGTAGCCCACTTGTTAACACAGGCTGCATATTTTACGACAGGTCCTATGGAGTGGTTTCATACTGCTCCTGATTTTATTTCATGTAACCTTGATTTGAAAGCAATTTAATACATACAAGTACGATTTATTAAAAAAAAATGAATCGAGTGTAGATGATCAGATCGAGACAGGGATCGATATCTTAATGGACAATTACTAGCGAAGATTTTGGCTCTGTTTGGGATTGCTGTTAAAAATTTCTGCGCTGTTAAAAAAAATGCTGTTAAAATAAGTGTTGTTGTGAAAATCAGATAACTGTCTGGTAATATTTTTGATATGTGCATGTTTTGGTGTATAATATAAAAAATTAATGTTTTGGTGACTTTTGATGTTGAAACCAGTAGCTGCTTCCCGCAAAAGCTGAAAAACAGCTTTTTTCAAAAGCATGGAGGGACCTGCTTTCTCAAAAAAGCAGCTTTTCAGTCAAAAGTGCTTTTCAGAAAAGCAACTTTTAAATTTTACCAAACACTTTTTAGCTGTTTTTCAGAAAAAAACTGTATTGCAGACAGTAACATCAATGCCAAACGGAGCCTTTATCTCTAAATTTTCTTAGACACTGGCCGACATGCTTTTGATAGGAATAATCATCACGTTGCGAAATTGCGCCCATAATATCTGTATTTTAACTTGAAATTTGAAACCACAGAAAGTAGTAGGTTGTAAGAACAGCACATTTCCAGCTTTCAGAATATTACTCTCTTCGTTCCTCTTATTTTTTATACTCTTTTTTAGTATGTTTCTTTTAATTTTTTACATTCCAAAAGTTTTCTAAAATAATTAAATTTTAAAATATAAAACTTAACTACATCCACTAATTTCTCTCACTATTTTCACTTTATACATTAAATATTGTTTAATTCATCACTTTTTTTACTTTTTTTAATCTTCGTATCCAATCTCAATATAAAAAATTGAGGAGGACCGAAGGAGTACCAGCTAAGCTAGTACACTTGCTCTGGGACACAGAATTTTAATGCAAAACATACGTATTTTAAGGTTATCGTTTCACTTGCAAAAAATGACATCTAAGTACTCAAAGTCAACAAGTACATAAAAATCGTTTCAAAAAAAAAAAAAATAGTACATAAAAATGTAGTATGATTTATTAGTATCGATGTAGCATGATTTATTAGTATTGTCTTTTCAAAAGGCGCCTCGCCAAATACAGCAACAATTGTACATCATTTGTTCCTTATAAACTGTAACATGTTATCACCGATACAATGATATATATACGAGAGATGATCAACGACAAACAGTTATTAGTGTTAAGTAATTAGTTCAAATTGTATGATATGTTCAGCATGATTGAATATAAAGCAGATAGATAGATAAAATGAGGGTAAAAGGACTCAAAAGTCTCAAATCATACCAAACAGAAAATAAATAATTAAATCAAATAAATAGAGGTGAGAAAACTCGAAATCGAAACCCTTTTGTGAATCAAATTCTTATTTCATGTTAATTAACTGGTTAACGTAGAGCAACAAAATATTGAGGAAACAATTGAGTAAATAATGTTTTAGTCAAGGATCAAATCTCTGACATTCACTAAAGAAATCATCCTTATAACTATTGAGCTACATGATTTTTTTTGATTTTGAGCTAAAAATCATATGACATAAACCTCACATCTTTCTTATCCTATATTTATTATTATTTAAATTTTTGAGTAAAAGTTAAGGTGATTTATAATATTTATTAAACTTTATTTTTTTAATACTTAAAATATCATACAAAATCACATATACTACTAGTCTTATAAAATATTAATATTAAGTTTTAAAAACAATATTATGTGTGGTGTTTTTTTATCTTTCTTTTAACTAAACAAATATTTTATATATGTATTGATAGCTATAATATATTCTATATTTTCTTGCATCAGAGTCGAACTTTTCTTGTACTACGCAATATATTTGAATTATTCAAATATTTAATATATAAAATGTATTATTAAACGTTGATATAACATAAATAACATATTACAAGTAGTTTATTTACATATTTATGACTTATTTATTTTTAAATTAATGAAATTAGTATTAAAACATGTGTAAAAATTAGACAATAATTTAGGTATGGGCGATCGGTCACTTCGGGGTCGGAGAGACTCCGAACATGAACTCATTCGTCGAACCCGCCTCAATCCTTAAACGGGGATTACTTTATTTATCGCACAATAATCATTGTTAAATAGCACATATTGATAACATGTATACATGATATTTATAATTATTTGTTCTTATCTATACTACAAGTATAAAGTCAGTGTGATGCATACGACAATCATATTCTTCTTATTTTACATTTATATTTACTTTGTTTGAAATTCATCTTAAATTTGAATAGTTTTATGTGATTGTTGAACTTAATGTTGAACTGACGTGTGTGTTTCTGTTTGAGCGTGATTAAATTGTGTTTTAAGAGTTTTGTGTTTAACAATATTTTAAAAATATATTTAATTAAAATTGTTGTTTTTAATAAATTAAGGTCAAATTGCAAAAGAAAAGGGACTAAAGTGCAAATATGAGAATAGGAATGTCGTATTGACCGAACGACTACCAAACTATATTTTGAATAAAATTGTTGTTTTTAATAAATTAAATAAAGTAGTAAAAATAAAAGAACTAAAGTACAAATATCAAAATATGAGAACCGTACCGACCGACTATCAAAATTTCAATGTTTCGGTTTTAATAATACAGTATATATATATATATAAAATATGAGTGACTAGATTTATAATTAGATTGGATGCATTATATATATGACACATTTTTTGTTATTATCAAATGAATTTTAAATTAATTTTATGAAAGAAAATAATTAGGTATTTGGAATTGAATTAATACACACACAAATATATATATATATGGTAGAGTTCTGGAGAGAACTTGTTTTAAAGAGAGAACCAGAGAACCAATCCTGGCCCTTCATTATCTCTACAGTCATGATGATTAACCTAGGGTTAAAAACCGGGGTTAAAACATACTGTTCTATCAAAGATGATCTGTTAATCATCTGATGATCGAGGAAGTACGAATTTCTCGTATCATTAATTATGTCTAATCCCATTAGGGTTTCTAATAAGATCATAATTGAGAATTCTTCTAAGGGAAGATATCTCTGCTTCTATCTGTATAGAGAACTTATAATAAAACTGGACTTGTTCAGTTTTAAATTCTTCTAAATCCCAAATAAGGGCTCTGATTGCTCTATTGTCTTTTTTAGAGACAACTTTCCTAGATACCTGCAATAGATGCTCTAGATATTGACGGTTATCCATATAAATCATGGCATTACCTTCTATATTAACAAACCACGGTTGTGTATTAGTCATAATATTAAGTTCTCAGAGAACTTTGATGATTCTTGCCAATCATTATATATGAATATATAAATAAATCAGAATGAATTTAAGGTAGAGATTGTAAGTGAAATTACCGGGTATTCTTTTAATGAACTCCATTTGCAGCAGTGATTGTAACGTTGAATAAAGCTTCAGTTTGAATTCTTCTTCTCATGCTAATCTGCCTTGTGGTCGCTCAATCCATGGTCGGCGATTTCCCTAAAACGGCCTCCTGCCTAAAGCGGTACTTTCCTGTGACCCAAGCGGACTCCAGAGTCTAAGACCAGACACTAAACATAAGACATATTTTGAATTCAAACTATACTCTTTTATTCCATACAATATATTACAATAGATTCATTATGAATCCCTTCATAACACTTACAATCCCTGATGAGATTACTCACACATTCTTTGGACGTTAATACTCTATTTTACAACTGATGTGTTCAGTGTACAAATTTTTTGATGTCCTTCTTTAAAACTTAACTCATCCTTTTATAACATAAGGCCTGAGGATCTGTACAAATTATCCTACGTTATTACTTACGTAGATTGCACATTATTGCTGCATTTCGTGTCAAGAGATAAGGTTCTCTCGGTCGGCCATGCTTTAAAGTAGATTCCTCTTTCTACTTTACTCTTCATCCGCTGCTTTTTCTTCAGTGGAGAAAATGGAGGGTCCTTCTTCTTCTGACACTATTTTGTCTTTTGAAGTGGTGGGGCCTTCTTTTGTCTTTTTAGTGGGATTGCAATTATCGCACTCATAAGAGATTCCTTTTTGGTGTAACTCCCGTTTTATCTTTTCACAAGTGGACGGGTAGTGATATCCGAATACGCTCCTTTGGACCAGCTGTCTTCGGAACATTTGTAGTTTTGTCCAATCTTCATCATTCATACCTGAGTGTGAATAAGATGTTATAAGACAGTAATAAGATGCGATATTGATTTTAATCTTGTCGTCTCTCGAGATGCTGAAAACCCTGTCTATTAGGACCATAAGTTTCTGCTCAGCAATAGAGTGTAAATCACTCTTTTCCAACTTCGCTTCTTTCGCTTGTGATGGAATATAGACTCTTTCCTTGACTGTACCTATTTGCACATAATAATATGGGAAAATTGGTTCGTCATTAGCGTCCCAGAACATAATAGTTCCTAGAAATTTGAGATAAATTTCTTTATCCGAATTCTTCAGGTAGTTCTTCTTGTAGCTCTTGATGGCCTTTCTGAACTGTATAGGAAAATTGGATATTTCTAACAGATTATTAGACGGATAAATCATAGCTAATAATCCATAACGATAAGCCTCCCAAGCAAACTCTGGATGGCTTCCGGGATAGAAGTTGAAATAACTGATGTTCTTCTTATCCGTAGTGAAATAATGTTCCTCTGTGAATTCTATCTCTGTGGAACATCTTCCCTTTTTGAATAGGTAGTCAAAACTAGTGAAAGGACTTTCTCTAGAGTCTTCTTCTATATCTTCCAACTTAAGCTGTTGGTATTGAGGAACCGTTCCTAGGCGAGTTTTGTTGCTCGAACTGGCTTCCTTTTGTAATGCACCAGAATATGTTGGCTGTAGGGCTTCTGCCGAACTGATCAACTGAAGTGGCGCTTTGAATTCTGCACTTGTATATATTCGTCCTGTAGCTTGAGCTTCTTCGAACGAAGTATACTTCTTATGCTTAATTCCGGGAACTCCTTTAACTGCAAGTTCCGTTGTCTTCCATGTAGTGTAAATACCTGGGTTAGGTCCATTGAACACCACATAATAAGCTTTGGTTGCTTTGTATCCTATTAAGAATATCTTTGCTAAAAATTGCTCTTTAGACTTATCAGTTGGGATTTGAATTCCCCCGTTAGGTCTCAAATTTAAGTTTGAGGTTTTAACTAACGTTTTTGAGGTCTGAACCTCACTCTGAATTTTTGGCAAATTCACAGCTTTCAACGGATTTGATATGTCTTTACCAGTAGCTGTTTGCTCTGGACTAGTCTGCACTTGTTCAGTTTCCTGAGAAGCTGTACAAATAACCTTTTGATGTTCAGAAATTGAGAATTTCCTTACATATTCGATCTTGGTTCTGACAAGCTCGAGTTCCTTCAATAGAATGCATTCTTTAATCAAAAGTTGTTCTATATCTTCCATTTCTGATATATTAAGATATCAGCCTGTAAAGCGAAATAGGCTCTGGGACAAATTGCCCTTTAGTTCTGTGAAGAACTTTGCTATTTCTAGGAGTGTTTGAAGTGTTTGAGGTGTTTATCACTTGAGTTGTGATTTCCTTCATTCTAAGCTCCTGAATTTATAGCTAAAAATTCCTGCAAAAGCAAATGAATGATGCACTGGATGATGTCATTAGTTTTTACCTTTTACTTTTGGAATTCTCTAGTTAAGAAGTCGGCTAGACAGTTCTTAACCCCGTCAAGGTGTTCGACCTTGAAACTGTACCTGGAAAACCACTGTTGCCAGCGCACTAGTCTTCCCTGTTTGTTATCTCCTTCAATTTTTAATTTAAGGAAATAAGTAAAATTCTTGTTATCTGTCCTAACTAGAAATGTTACAGGGGTAAGATAAATAGAGAATTTACTAATAGCTCTTTTGACCGCTAGATACTCTTTCTCATTAGAATGATATCGGGTTTCTGTGTCTTTAAAGCTTCCTGATGCATATCGACATATTAATTCTTTTTTATCAGAATTAACTGCTTTGAGAACTCCACCCCAATGTTCGTTGGATGCGTCTGTCTCTACGATAAGCTCGTCTTCTGGCTCTGGATGATAGAGCTTGGGAAAACTTACTAACTGCTTCTTTATCTTGCGGATGTAAGAAGTGTCAGTCTCTATCCATCTCCATGGATTATCTTTCTTCAACTTGACATGTAAGGGTGATCTTAAAGCTGCAAGTTTAGGAATATAATCAGATGCATAAGTTAATATACCTAAAAATCTTTGCAACTATTTTCTGTCTTCTATCTGATCTGGAAATTTATGAATATGTTCCAGGATATGATTCTGCGGACAGTGTGTTCCTTGATCAATTTCTAAGCCTAGAAAGTTGATTTTTGTTTTGAAGAGCTGAGCCTTTTTCTTGGATAGGATTATGCCGAGAGTCTCACATTTCTTCAATACTGCTGCTAGATGCCTGAGATGTTTCTGTTCATTGTTAGAGAAAACAAGAATATCATCTACATATACACAACAAAATGTTTCATAAGGTCTGAATGCTTCTTGCATGTGCCTCTGAAATATTGATGAAGCTTGTTTGAAACCAAATGGTAACACTCTCCACTGATAATGTCCTTGAGGACATGTGAATGCTGTCAATAACTGTGATTCTTCATCTAACAATACCTGCCAGAATCCTGATTTACAGTCTAGTGAACTAAACATTTTCTTACCACGTATAAGGGTTAGTAAACTATCATTATTGGGTAAATTGTGACCATCACCTATAGTAAGATCGTTCATCTTTTTATAGTTGACAACCATTCTTTTCTTGTTGCGTCGTCATTCAGCTTCATTCTCTACTAGAAATGCTGGTGACATGTGGGCTGATTTACTGGGAATGATAACCTTCATATCCAATAATTCTTTAATTTGCTTCGCAAATTCTTCTACATCTTGTGGACTTTATTTCATCAGTTTTACCCTGCAAATATCCTTAGGATTGTGTAGTTTTATAGCTACTTTCATCCATTTCTTGGTCTTTAGTGGATAAAATGGATTTTCTGAGCATACTTTTTCTAAGAGCTGTTCGATCTTAGATTTCCTGTCAATATCTAGAGATAAATTGGTCATAATAAAATTCATTTCTCGATATCTTTGCAACATATCTCTCCCCCTCTCTAAAATCTGGATTTTATTTTGGGAAATATTGATAGGTTGTACTGGTTTGACTTTAGAATTCTTTTTCTTAGATTCTAAATAACCTTCGAAACCTACTCGTTGTGCACGAGTAATTTTCTTAACCCATATTTCTTCTCCTGCAAGAGTAAATATGATTTTTCTATTGTCAAGCTGAGTAAAAGGACTATAAGTTAAGCAAAAATTA
Organism: Heracleum sosnowskyi; assembly: GCA_030848705.1. Classification (NCBI taxonomy): domain Eukaryota; kingdom Viridiplantae; phylum Streptophyta; class Magnoliopsida; order Apiales; family Apiaceae; genus Heracleum; species Heracleum sosnowskyi. The sequence goes on along the minus strand of CM061240.1, from coordinate 533,419 downwards.
TTGCCTCAAATAAAGTCTATACCTGCTTCTTGTTGATAGACAGTAGGAATATGAAACAATTCTTCTGCTATTAACATGTCAAGGTTTTTACATACCTTGTTAATTGTAATGGTCTTTCCATTAGCAATTTTTACCTCTATAGGTCTTCCGGCATTCACTCAATGCTCCGGTGGAATGACGTGTTTACTTGCTATACATAGGCTTGCACATGTATCAACATAACAATATAATTCGATTTTTCTATATCCAATAAACTTGAGTGTACCTTTGATATAAATCGATGATGGATTAGTAATGTTTGGCATTACTAATTCTTCCTGTGAATCCTCAATCTCTTTCACTTGATGATTCATCTTCTGATTCCTCGGATGTTGGTCTGGGGTCAATTTCTTGTATGATGAAGACCTCCTGTGCTTCGTCATATTCATCTTCCACTGGTTCATATCCTATGTGGTAGACTTCTTCTAATAACTTGATTTTATCAGGGTGTTGTTTTCGGTTAGGGCATTCATTTGCATAATGTCCTCCCTCGTTGCAGATCCAGCACCTGCAATTCTTCTTTCCTTTCGGACATAATTTCTTTTTATTGTTAGTGGAAATTTTTTTCTTCCTAACATATTTTCCTGGTTTAAAAAGCTTTTTCTTCTTTCTAAACTTATATTTTGAAGATATAATTTTCTTAGAGTATTTCTTTTTCTTCTTATATTTTTTGTCATAATTAGGATTACAACCAAAATTATAAGATTCTTCTGAAAGTTTAGCACAACAACTTTTGCTAAACTTTTTCAGTTTCTTTTGCATCCTATTGAAATCACAATAACTAAGGATTTCATTCTTGACGATTCGTTGAGCAAAAGCTAAATTATGCTGTGTCAGGATTGTTCTTTCCTGCAAAAACTTAGTCGTGGCTTTCTCACCTACCAAAGGTATCTTGTGAATGTAATCTCCGACATAGACATAATACTGATTTTGGTCTCCTGTGTTAATCATATGCATTTCATATATACAAAAGAATTTGTCAATGAGGCATATATCACACAATTGCATTTTACTAAGTGTTAACTTAGCATTCTGCTTAATCTTATCTTTTTCGTGTTCTTTAGCATTGATATAATCGACACCTAAGAACATGGTATAGATAGCATCTACAATTTTATTAAAGGCTTCTATTGGTTCAAACATGTCGAGATCCCAATTTACATCTTTAATAAATCTGTTAACAACTCCTGCTATTTTATGATCAACTAATAACAAAACTGTATTCGCATCATCATAAGATATATGATTAGTTTGAATTATTAAACTAATTTCCTTTTCCCAACTATCGATTAATATTTTTCTACCTGATTCACAATCGATATTTAGTACATTAGAACCAAATAGACTTTGATTCGTTCTAAACTCATTAGTAGGTGGGTAAAAGTTACCTTTTCTCCTGTTTACTGGTCTTTTTTTTCCTGAAGTTGATGCTGCGAATGGATTTTCATCATGATCTTCTTCTTGTTTATTCATCCTGAATGTTTGTTGAACAAACTCTTCATCTGATGAATCTTCTTCTTGAGAATTTGACTCTTGAGAATTATACTCCGGTGAGCTAAATTCTTCAATGACATTTAGATAATTAGTAGAATTAAAGCCAAATAAGGATTGTAATTCTAAATTATCTGCTACTTTTTGATTAGAAAGATTGTTGTCTTCTAATCCCAGTAGTTCTAATGCTTTCGCAAATTGCTCTTCCTGTTGGTCGTCTTGAATTTCTGACTCAAGTACTTTCCAAAAGAATTTCTCTATGTCTTGCATATAGTTCATGCCTTCTTTATTGATGGTGAACTGAATGGCCAAGTCATACTGTTCGGATTCCTTCCAGTTCCGAGTTCTTCGTTTCCTATATCGTGGTTAGGATAACTATATCGATAACGGTTTTTACCTTTATCTCTGTTTCTTTGTTCGGTTGATGGAACAAGTTGTTTATTCTCTGGAGCCTTCGATTGTTTGTTGATGGCTTCAAGAATTTCTTTATTGCAGTGACAATCTTGAATTGTTGTTTTCAATTCTGTAATTATCTTTGCAGCTGCGGCTTCAATAACATTGTTAGCACGTTGTTCTTTAAGCAACTTAAGAATTTCTTCTATCTGTGGCTTAATAATATCTTGGAATTCTTTAAGACTCATCCTAAGATTTTCTTAAGGTATTATTCGATTTCATTTAATTTAGAAGTGAAGTCTAAAACTTCATTTCTGTCGATAGGAATTTTTTCAAGATGGTTAATCTTTTCTTCTATTCTATCGATTTTCTCAATGTTAGAAATTAAAAGAGTTTTTAGGTCCTCTAATTTCTGGTTATCTCCCCCTCTAAAAGAGTGGAGAATCTGTCATAAACACTTTTTGTTTTAGACAATTCTTCACTGGGATCTTTACTGAGTCCAAAATAACTCAATAGTTTATAACATCCTAGTAAAATTCTACATGTAATCTGGTTAAGATTATTAGTAGAAGAAATAAGAGTTGTAAGACTCTGATTTCCAGTATATCCACTAAAGATATACTTTCTTTGCTGACTGTCTAATCCTTCATTCAATTTCTTGATATTAAGGATTTTTCCTTTTTTATAGATGTAAGGCTGCATCATAAAAGGGGTAGTCATTATTGTAAAAGTTCTAATCTCTGACATAGATTATCAACTTTTCTAGAGACGCTCTTTAGCAAGTTGCTATCAGATGTCTCACCAATTTCTAGACTGTTTCTTCTGAAACTCATTCTAGGTTGTTGTCCTAGTAAAGGTTTATCTTTAGCAATATCAATTGCCCAAGAATTATCTAAGGGTCTTATTTCTGAAAGGCATATGTCCAGGCCTATTTGTAAACACCGAGGATTCTACTCAACTTTAATTAAGATGTAATAAGTAAATAATAAAAATCAATTGTCACAGGAATCTCAGAAGGTTATATCTGTCAAAGAATGAAGATTAAAGTCATCTACAGACTTGAAGTGATTCTACATTGAAAGAAGCTCAATTTATTGATCAAGCCTCAATGAAGTATTCAAGCTCAGTGGATTTATTAAAGTGACAGAGATTTCAAGTGGTGACAGAAAAAGATACTGATTACGGAGTTCTTGAATGAGAAGGTAGTGAATCACTGCTTAAATTTAAATAGATAAAGAATAGACATTGTCGTTAGTCACTCATGAACCAGACAGTGCATCGAGTGTCAACGTACTATTATGTTTATTCTTTATCTAAGTTTTAAGTGATTTTAGAATTAATTGAGAAGTCAACTAATTCTATTTATTCTCTTATAAATAATTAATATTATTAAGTATATTATTTATTAATTTAATTCTGCAAAGAATTAAATTAATACATAATTTATTTAGTTGATTATTTAAATTAGAATATTTTTGAACTAGGAAGACTTAGATTTTGTACTAGGAAGACTTAGTTTTTAAACTAGGAAGACTCACAAGTGAGTCTTCCCGATTGTCTTCCTAAGCCAAAGTCTAGTCTTCCCGAATGTCTTCTTAATACAATAGCTTGTCTTCCCGATTGTCTTCCAAGGCAAAAAGAATTGTTTTCTAGCAAGTCTTCCAAATGTAATCTGCTAGTGGTTTGGCGCGTGAAGAAAAGAACAAGTGGATTGTATAAAAGAAAAGAAGCAGTTGACATTACTGGGTTGTATCATTCAATACAGAAGAAAAAGACAGAGACAAAACATTACATTCTTCCTCTTTACTTCTTCAACTGTCAAGCTCTAAATTTCTGCAGGATATTAATTCTTGATTGTTCTTAACATTTAATCCATAAGAATTGTATCTCTTGTAGTGCTTTAGCTTTCTAGCGGATCATAATCCCTAGATTTTATATCGAACTACTTTTTAGTATTCGATCCTTTTTATTACAAAAATAGATAAATTCATGTCGAATTTATTCTAGATTTGTTTTATTAAGTTCTTTGTAATCAGTGATCAAAATTGTAACACCTCTCAAGTTTAATAGAGTTTCTATTTAACTTGAATATTGTTTCAGTTTTTATTCCGCATTAATTTGTTCTAAATTGTTTAATCTTAAACGAACAAATTTCGATAAAACGGTATAGTTTGTATTCAACCCCCCTTCTACAAACTTATCAGGACCTAACAATTGGTATCATAGCCTTTTGATTGATATACTAATCAAAGATCCAATTGTTTGAGATTTTTTTTTAACTCTGATTTTTTATTTTTATTCTAAAAATCTCAAAAGATGTCTACTGCACAGAAAGTGGGGACAGTTAAAATCCCAATATTCAGCAAGGAGCATTATCCAATGTGGAAGAAGAAAATGCTCCTATTTCTTAAGGTTGCAAATCCTAAATACTTGGATGTGCTGAAGAGTGGTCCCAAACTCCCTATGATTATTGATCCTGAAGTTGTTGAGAATAATGTTGTGACTAGGGCTGCTAGAATGTACCCTAAAGATCCCAAGGAATACACTCATGATGAGAAAGAGGATGTTACCTTGGATTCCTGTCTTCAGTTGATCCTTATTGAGAGTCTTGATCCTATCATGCATAATCATGTCCTAAATTGTGAAACTGCCAAACATATTTGGGGAACCATAGAGATAATCAATGAGGGGACAGAAGAAGTTAGGGAGAATATGCTGGAAATTCTCACTTCACAATATGAGCATTTCAGATCAAACCCTGGTGAAGGTATCTCTCAGGTTTTTGAAAGATACAACAAATTAATCAATGATCTGAATCTCAATGGGAAGCACTACACCAACAAGGAGATTAATAAGAAGTTCCTTCTTACCCTACCACCTCATTTGGAGCACAAAATATCTGCCATTAGAGAAGCAAGAGATATGAATGAGATTGCTTTGGAGAGATTGTATGGTGTGCTGAAGACCTATGAGCTGGAGCAGATTCAACAAAGGGAGCTGTATGGAACTGGGAAAATTGTTGGTACCTCTACTGCATTGGCTGCTGAAGTCCCACAGAGACTGGAAGTGAAGGCTGTTCAACCTTCTAGTTCTCACATGAATGTTATTGATGCTGAATATGGATTAACATCCATTGATCAATCTGGTGGTGACTTCTATTCTTTAGAAGAACTTGATCAGCTGGAGGATGGTGACTTGGCTTTGATAGTCAGGAAATTTAGGAAGTTTAGATTCAAGAGGAATCCCAATCTTAAGTTCAGACCCAGATTTCAGAGAGGTGGATCTTCATCTTCAAGTGGCACAATGGGTGGCTACAAAACTGGAACTGTGGACAGGAGTATAATCAGATGCTACAATTGCAATGAGTTGGGTCACTTTGCTACTGAGTGCAGAAAGCCAAAGCAAGTGACTAGAAACACATTTGATTCTAGCAAGAAGAACAAGATTGGGAAGGCCTATGTTGCTGAGGGAAAGAGTTGGGATGACACTGACAGTGATGAAGAAGCAGGTGAGATTGGGAACCTTGCTTTAATGGCTAAAGAGGAAAGCACTTCATCCAGATACATGTCAGAGGTAACCTTTACTGATGCTGAAATGATTTATCATCTTGGTGGCACCATAAGTTGTGCACGCACTGAAAATGATAGAATAAATCTTTTAAACACAAATCTTGAAAAGGAATTAAAAGATTTGAAACTTGTGCATGTTAATCAGGATGAACTTACTGAGAAAATTGCTTTTCTTGAGAATAGGGTTAAATGTTATATTCAACTGGAAACCATTCTCAAAGATCAGATCAGTGAGCTTAAGACCAAAGCTAATGCTTATTTCAGTTCTTGTAAGACTGCTAAAGAAATTCTGAATAAGCAAGCTGTTGGTAATCATGTCAGTATAGGGTATGATTATAATGAGGCTATTGGACTTCTTGGAATTAATTCCCCTTGTAACTTCAAATCTGAAGGGAAGGCTGTTCCATATATACTTAAGGGTATTAAAACACCTTTCTGTAAGGAGTCTGAGGCAGAGCCTATGAATGAATACTCTATCATTATTGCTGAGGAGATTCATGAAGAAGATGTTGCTTTAGAAGCTGAGCAATCCAAAAAGTGCATATCTGATATTCCAGTCAAAGTTGCTACAACTGAAAAGACTAAATCAGATATCCATAAGTTGGATCAAAACAACTGTAGAACTAACATGCCTGCTATTAATTCTTCTCATAAAGCATGTGGTGTGAGTAATTGCATGTCTTGTGCTTTTAATGTTATGTATGCTTTCTTTAATAAAAAGCATGTATCTAGTGATAAGACTGCTCCACGTCAACATGTTAATAATAAGAAGCATGTTAAAGCAAAGACTACTAGTCCTCCTCAGACGAGAGTGGATTCATTTATCCCTAAGCCTACTCAGAAATGTGTTAAGGCTGGCTATAAATGGAAACGCTCTTATGTGAAAGAGAATGAAGTAGTTTTAGTTAGAAATGTTGTTTTGCCTGACAAAGGCCAGTTCTTTAAGTATGCCGGACCCAATCAATTTTGGGCTCCGAGGAAGGACTAATCAATCTGATATTGCAGGGAGTTAAACAGGTAAACCGTGTTATGTGGATTCTTGACAGTGGTTGTTCAAGGCATATGACCGGAGATAGAGCCCTGCTATCAGATGTGGTTGTGAAAGCTGGCCCAGTAGTTACCTTTGGAGATAACAGCAAGGGTGTTACGAAAGGATATGGCTGTTTGAAGTACGGAAATGTTATCATTGAAGATGTTTCATTTGTGGAAGGTCTGACGTTCAATCTTCTCAGCATCAGTCAGTTCTGTGACAGAGGATATGCTGTTTCCTTTGAAAGAGAGAAGTGTCAGATCACTCACAAGAAGAATGGAAAGCCTGCTCTTCAAGGAGTAAGGAAAGGTGACTTGTTCATAGCTGATCTGAACTCGGGATTCAAAGATGAAGTTAATTGTTTTTATGCTAAAGCTTCATCAGATGATAGTTGGCTATGGCACAAGAAGATGTCTCACCTTAACTTCAAAACTATGAACTCTTTAGTCAAGAGGGAATTAGTTAGAGGTTTGCCTCAAATAGAATTTACACAGGAAGGACTGTGTGAGGCATGCCAGAAAGGAAAGTCAAAGAAAGCTTCTCACAAGGGCACTGATACATCATCAATAACTGAACCTCTTCAGCTACTGCACATGGATTTGTTTGGTCCAGTTAATGTGATGTCCATGTCAAAGAAACAATATGCACTTGTGATTGTTGATGACTATTCAAAATATACATGGGTTTTATTCCTACATTCCAAGGATGAGACCCCATTCCTGGTGATTGGCCACATAAAGTTGATTGAGCTGGATTCTAGATTCCCTGTTAGAGCCATAAGGTCAGATAATGGTACTGAATTCAAGAATGCCATTCTAAATGACTTTTGTGCTGATAAAGGAATAACAAGACAGTATTCTGCCCCTAGAACTCCTCAACAAAATGGAGTAGTGGAAAGAAAGAATCGTACATTGATTGAAGCTGCAAGGACTATGTTAAGTGAGTCCAAACTTCCAACGTACTTTTGGGCTGAAGCAGCGAATACCGCTTGTTATACTCAGAATCGAACTTTAATCAACAAGGACTTAATGAAGACTCCGTATGAGATCATGAACAACAAGAAACCAACTGTCAAGTACTTTCATGTATTTGGAGCAAAATGCTTTGTGCTTATAGATGACAATGTTAAACGTGGCAAGTTTGATGCAAAGGCACAAGAAGCTATTTTTGTTGGATATTCCAGAAGATCTTACAGGGTCTATGTGGTTGGCAGTCACACAGTAAAGGAAAGTGTCAATGTTACTTTTGATGACACTAAGTTCCCCAGTATCCAAAAAGAAGACTCATCTGAAAAGCTGAAGTTTGATAACTTGCCAGACTCAGAATCAGATGATGAAGACCCACCTGAAGTTATTGCTGGTGATGATAATAACAATGATGATAATGATCATGGTGATGGTGGTGGAAACACTGGTAACAATGGAGATACCACCAACACTGGAGAAGAATCATCAAGGCAAACAGGCAACAACTCAGGGGGAGCAAATGAAGGATCAACTAGTCACTCACAACATCAAAGTGAATTTCAAGGTGAATCATCAAGATCAAATCTTCCAAGACAGACTGTGTGGAATAGAGCTCATCCTTTTGAGCTGATCATTGGTGATCCAGATGTTGGAGTTAAAACTAGAAGAGCTTCTCAGAATGAATGTCTTTTCTCAGCATTTCTATCTAAAATGGAGCCAAAGAAAACTGAAGAAGCACTGACTGATCCAGATTGGGTGATTGCTATGCAAGATGAACTCAATCAATTTGAACAACAACAAGTCTGGAAGCTGGTACCCAGGCCAAAGAACAAGAAAGTAGTTGGTACAAGATGGGTATACAGGAACAAGCTAGATGAGGAAGGCATTGTTACAAGGAACAAGGCAAGACTGGTTGCACAAGGGTATTCACAAGCTGAAGGCATTGACTATGATGAAACCTATGCACCAGTGGCTAGACTTGAGGCCATCAGGATGTTCTTAGCATTTGCTGCTTATTCCAATTTTAAAGTCTATCAAATGGATGTTAAGAGTGCATTCCTGAATGGTGAACTTGATGAAGAAGTGTATGTGGAACAGCCCCCTGGCTTTGAAAATCAGGAGCTGCTGGACTTTGTGTACTTTCTCTTCAAGGCTATCTATGGTCTCAAACAAGCCCCAAGAAAATGGTATGACACTCTCTCTGGTTTTCTTTTAGAAAATGGTTTTGTTAGAGGTATCATAGACAAAACTCTTTTTTCAAAGAAACACAGAAGTGATATGATATTAGTCCAAGTCTATGTGGATGACATCATATTTGGGTCTACTAATGATAATCTCTGTAAGAGATTTGCTGAGCTTATGCAGAGTAAGTTTGAAATGAGTATGATGGGTGAGCTGAAGTTCTTTCTTGGATTACAAGTAAGTCAAAGGTCAAATGGTATATTTATTTGTCAATCCAAGTATCTCAAAGAACTCCTCAAGAAGTATCACATGGAGGATTCAGCATCAGCAAGGACTCCATCTTCAACAGCCATCAAACTTGGAGCTTCTGACAAATCTATCAAGGTAGATGTTACTAGCTATAGAGGTATGATTGGCTCCTTACTCTATCTTACTGCTAGTAGACCATATATTATGTATGCTACATGCTTGTGTGCAAGGTTCCAAGCGGACCCTAGAGATGTTCATCTCGTTGCTGTAAAAAGAATCTTGAGATATCTTAAGGGTACACCTAATCTAGGTATCTGGTACCCCAAAGATTCTGGTTTTAATCTTGTTGGATATACAGATTCTGATTATGCAGGTAGTGTTGTGGATAGAAAGAGTACCTCTGGGAGTTGTCAATTCCTAGGAGGTAGGTTGATTTCCTGGTATAGCAAGAAACAGCAAACAGTTTCCAATTCAACAGCAGAAGCTGAATATATTGCTGCTGGAAGCTGTTGTGCTCAGATCTTATGGATACGGAATCAATTAAAGGACTATGGCTTTGCATTAGACAAAATTCCCATATTTTGTGATAATACAAGTGCCATAGCAATCTCCAACAACCCTGTGCAGCACTCGAGAACGAAGCACATTGATATCAGGTATCATTTTATCAGAGAGCATGTCATGAATGGAACTGTGGAGTTACACTTTGTACCTACAGAAGAACAGACTGCAGATATATTCACTAAATCTGTTGACGAATCCACATTTATCAAGTTAGTTGGTAAATTGGGTATGTTAAACAGTCTTAGTGATTAACAATATCTCTGTCATGTTTGTTCTTTAAAATTCATTTTCTCTTGTCATTTAAATGATATTTTCTGTCAATTCTCATTTAATAGTACATGCTTGTGTATTTAAATAGCTCTACATATTTTATTTTCTTTAAAAATATTTTTCTCATATTTTTTTTAAGTAGAGAAATGTATTTTTATTGAAAATATATTTATTTAGAATTATTTAGGTATTTTTCAGATTGTAAATATTGTTGTTTGAATTTTTCTACAAGTTTATATTAATTTTATGCATTTCTATAATATTCTGCATATTTTTCTAGGATTTATGGAATTTTCTGTGAATTTTTCTAGAATTTTATATATTTTTCATGCATTTTTATAAGTTTTTCAGCATTTTCTGTAAATATTCGAATTTATTTCTGAATTTTTCCTAAGTCTTCCCAGTTTTACACTAGGAAGACTACCGGGAAAACAAGGAATATTTTCTTTTTGTTTTTTGTTTTTTCCTTTTTATTTTAAGTCTTTTTCGAAGTCTTCCCAGTTTTTTGAACTAGGAAGACTATCGGGAAGACTATGGCTTAATAGTTTTATTTCTGTTTTTCTTTAATTCAATTTTCCGGAAAACTTACTAATTTGTATTAGGAAGACTACCGGGAAGACTATCCTAAGTCTTCCCGATTGTCTTCCCAATACAAATTTAAAAAAAAAACCGTTCAATATCTTTTCTTTTACAGTTATTTTTATTCTATATATATATATATACTTACAGTACATACACGCATTCCTTATTTTTTTCTGCCTTAACAGTTTTCATCAGTTTTTCAGAAATCCCTTTCGTATTCCATCATTCCTGAAGAAACTGTGATTTGTAATCCTAAGTTGCTCAAGTTTTTACTTAGCAAAGTTTCTTTGTTCTCTCAATATCAGACAAATAAGTCGAATTGCTGTCAAATTTTTTTCTTTTCGTAAAATTTCTTTTTCCCTTCGACTTGTCTGGTCTTGCTTTGCTAAGTGCTCTTCTTGTTTGTTAAGTGATTGAAGTGAGATCTGTGTGTTTACTGTGTGTGTGTTCTTGAAATCTTTTACCCAATTTAGTTTGCATTTCAAAGTGTAATTCGAATTTTTAGGATCTAAAATTTGCAAAGTAATTAATTTTGGTAAAATTTAATTTTGTGGATTTTTGTAATTTTAATTAATTCTAAAAATCCCTAAAATTTTATTTTATTTTTAAAATTAATTATAATTTTAAGTGTCTTATTTAAAATGGATCCTAATAATTTTGAATTAGTTTTAAATAATTTTGTTGGGTATTTTGATCCGTTAAAGTGTAAAGTGGAACGTTTCAGACCGTGGATTCAATTTTTAAATAGCAATACTTGTGTTAGTTATGCTATTTGTGCCAATGCACTACTGAAAATTGATCCATTAAGGATGTTGTGTTCAAGTGCTGTTATTGCTGACAATTCAAAATCTTTTTCTTTCAATATTCTCAATCAGCAATATACAGTTACTTTTGAGTTATTTTGTGATGTATTGCATTTTCCAAAGGACAGGTTTGATCCCTTACCCACTGATGATGAGTTAACACAGTTCTTTGTGAATATTCATTATCAGGGTCCCTTTCAAATGGTCAAATTGTCAAAAACTTTTGTTGTAAGGGAATGGGATCTGTTCTTTGATACTATAGCTAGGGTATTTGGTAACTGCACAAAAACAAACTTTCATTGCATTACCAGTCTTAATCAATACATTGCCTATGCTATAGTATTTGGTCGTAGATTGAACTTTGCTGAGATTCTGTGGAACCTTTTGCTCAACAGGCTTGCTCACTCTAGGAGAGATTCTGATAATGGTGTGAAAGTAAGGTGTTGGTACCCTCGCTTTCTAACTCTTATCATTAATCATCTTCTCACTGCTGAGCAGGTAGAACTGTTTCGAGAAGCTAGATTTGAAACCTCTCCAACCACAGACACCAAATTCTACACCAGACTTGATGTCTCATCCAAATTTACCACCATACCTGTTCTTGTTTCACCATTCATGAGACAATTCATTAATCTTCCTATCTTTGGTGAACAAGTTCCCGAACCACATCCAGTACCACTGCAGGTAGTTATTCCTAACCTTGGTTCTTCTTCTGGTACTTCAATTGAAACCCAAGTGGTTGTTAGGGCTGACCCAGAGATTGTAGATCCACAGTCTCTGACCCAGGTCATAGAGCCAAACAGAGAGTCAAACACTCCTGAAACACCACCTGAGCCTAATGTACAAACCAGTTCAAGAAATGTTAGTGATATAGCTGAAATGAGTGTTCCCACAGCTCTGTCTCCACCCTTAAAGAAAAGAAAAACCTATAGGGAGACAACTGTTAGCCCATCTGTATCCTCTCAAAAGGATATGGACATTGATATGGCCACTACACAGTCTCTGGAGACATCCTCTCAACAGGGTGGATCTATTGAAATTCGCCATCGGGCCATGGCATCTTGTACTGAGTCAAGCACACTCCCATTACTCACAATGGGAGAAGATATCCATCTAGATGACACTCAGGACACCATGTCAGGAGAGCACTTTACTTTTGACTTTGAAACAGTGCCTACCATAGTCACGGTAGAAGTGCCTTCACAGGCATCAGAGGGAAAATCTGATTCTTTGCCACCAATAATAGAATCATTTTCTCCCCTCCCAGAGGGAACATCTCTGGCTCCCCTAAGGGATTTTTCACTCGCAGTTTATACTGGAGAAAGTGAAAGGCAACTTGATGAGTCTGTCCCTGAAGAAATTCAGTATACAATGTCAAATATTTTGACAGACTCAATCAGGGATCGGGAATTGCGAACTCCCATTGCACCACCACTGACCTCTCTTGAAGGGGCTAGGGTGATTTTTCCTGCAGGTACATCTACTGAGAATCTTGACAGACAGTTAGTGGTGAGAGATATGAATCAAACACCGAGTGAAACACAAGCACGTGAGTTGAGTGAAACACCATTGAGAGCAATTGAGGTGAGTGCACACACTGACACAAACACTGCTTTGTTGAACCAGCTAGCTGATCTACAAAGGAAGTTACAAGAAACCCAGGCTGAGAACAATCTTCTTAAAGCACAAGTGGTTGCTCAATCTACCACCTCTGTATCAAATCAGCTGGGTACTGTGAAAGATGACTTGGAAGGATTGAAGAATAATTTACTCCCAAAGCTGAATTCAATCCAACAATCTCAAGTACTGGTGGCTTCAGACATCTCTGATCTTACAACGTCAAATGCTCAGATATCGGAGAGTGTCAAGGAGATTGCTGCTATTTCTACCAAGGTGGACTTTATTCTGCAAACAACTGATGAAAACCAGAGGTTTAATGAAGAAAGGATGTCTAAGTTAGAAGGAGGAATGGAGCATCTCAATGAAGGAATGAAGCACCTATACAATATGATCAAGAATTCACATCAACCTACTGAAGAGCAAAGAACATTCTTTGAGGGAGATGATGATGAGGATGATGATGCTGAAGAAGGAGGAGATGGGAGAGAAAGAGGAGAGATAAGGAGAACATCTGAGGTGAATCCTAGGGCTTCCACAGCTCAAACTGGAGAGGATTCCTCAACTAAGGGGGAGAAGGAGAAAGAAGGAGGAAACAGAGAAGCTGGAGGAGCTTCTGGAAAGGATAAGGGAAAAGGTAAACTATCACTGGAGGATACTGTCTTTGATGATGCCTATTACTACCATGGTGAACAGGATGACTTCCATTATGACACATCTGGTGATCTGGAGAAGACCATACCTGAAGAAGCTTTTGGTGAGGAGGAGGTTGAGGAGGCAGCAAACTTTGAGGATTGGGAGGATGAAGCTGATCTATATACACCTGACCCTTTGTTTCAGAAGGAGTTGAAGAAACAGCAGGCAGAGCTAAGAAGAAAGGAGGATGAGAATGCCAAGGTCTCCGACATCATATCTCAGAAGCTGAAAATTCAAAAGGCTGAACATGAAGACAAACAACGTCTTCATAGTATTCATGTCAAAGAAAGGAGATTGGATGTGAGGATGAAGCAAGGAAGCAAGTGGGATAAGGCAAGGGAGATGTTTGATATCCCTCAGAGAGGCACAAACAATGATGCTACTTTTCTGAAGCTGCTTGAGAAGATCAGAACGGTTAATCCAGACAACTCATTATATATGAAGGCATTGAAGGAAGATATCCTAAGGATTACGTCTGCATTTGATCAAGTGAGGCAAGAACTGTTCATTTATGTCTCAAGTGCTCTTGAAGGGTCATTCACCATTTCTCTTGACCTCCTACAAAGAAGATCTCTATCTGAATTGTGGATTCTAATGAGTAAAGTAAAGAGATCTTCTTGCTTGAATGAGCTTCTATATGACCGACTTAGAGATTCTGCTATGAAGGCCAGTCCTCAAGTTGTACATTTTCCTTATGAAGTCAAAATCTACAGAGGTACAACTTTAGAGACAGTGAGGCTGGATCCTGATTCCATGAAGCTACAGACTGCTATGCAACTGGTGAAGTTGGAGAATCTTCTTAGAACTTCTGGGTTTACTTCTGTAGAGAAGTCTGAAGTTGCTGATATGATTTCAGACTACTGCACGGAGAAAATTCCAAGATATGCTCAAATGAAGAATAGATTGAAGAAGATCACCAATCAACCAGTAATGCCAAGTGGTGTGGTTTCTGAAAGTGATCGTGTCCTTGACAAAGATCTTCTAGTCACCTTACAAGAAGCTGAAGAAGGTGAAATTAGAGACTAAAGACATGATAGGTTTAGCTCATTTGTAAATGTTATATGTTTAGAGCTAGGTAAATCAAGATAGGAAAATGTATTCATATGTTCAGTCTAGAGGAACATCTATCTTGTATTTATCTTTACTGTTTGAATCTGGAAATTGTTATATTTAATCCAGAACTTTTTATTATTTGCTTGGCTCTTAAAAGTCTTATCTTTTCTTGTTTTAGTTGAGTTATCCTCTAGAGGTATTTGGTTGTTATTGTCTAACAAACAAATAGGGGGAGATTGAAAGGCATATGTCCAGGCCTATTTGTAAACACCGAGGATTCTACTCAACTTTAATTAAGATGTAATAAGTAAATAATAAAAATCAATTGTCACAGGAATCTCAGAAGGTTATATCTGTCAAAGAATGAAGATTAAAGTCATCTACAGACTTGAAGTGATTCTACATTGAAAGAAGCTCAATTTATTGATCAAGCCTCAATGAAGTATTCAAGCTCAGTGGATTTATTAAAGTGACAGAGATTTCAAGTGGTGACAGAAAAAGATACTGATTACGGAGTTCTTGAATGAGAAGGTAGTGAATCACTGCTTAAATTTAAATAGATAAAGAACAGACATTGTCGTTAGTCACTCATGAACCAGACAGTGCATCGAGTGTCAACGTACTAGTATGTTTATTCTTTATCTAAGTTTTAAGTGATTCTAGAATTAATTGAGAAGTCAACTAATTCTATTTATTCTCTTATAAATAATTAATATTATTAAGTATATTATTTATTAATTTAATTCTGCAAAGAATTAAATTAATACATAATTTATTTAGTTGATTATTTAAATTAGAATATTTTTGAACTAGGAAGACTTAGATTTTGTACTAGGAAGACTTAGTTTTTAAACTAGGAAGACTCACAAGTGAGTCTTCCCGATTGTCTTCCTAAGCCAAAGTCTAGTCTTCCCGAATGTCTTCTTAATACAATAGCTTGTCTTCCCGATTGTCTTCCAAGGCAAAAAGAATTGTTTTCTAGCAAGTCTTCCAAATGTAATCTGCTAGTGGTTTGGCGCGTGAAGAAAAGAACAAGTGGATTGTATAAAAGAAAAGAAGCAGTTGACATTACTGGGTTGTATCATTCAATACAGAAGAAAAAGACAGAGACAAAACATTACATTCTTCCTCTTTACTTCTTCAACTGTCAAGCTCTAAATTTCTGCAGGATATTAATTCTTGATTGTTCTTAACATTTAATCCATAAGAATTGTATCTCTTGTAGTGCTTTAGCTTTCTAGCGGATCATAATCCCTAGATTTTATATCGAACTACTTTTTAGTATTCGATCCTTTTTATTACAAAAATAGATAAATTCATGTCGAATTTATTCTAGATTTGTTTTATTAAGTTCTTTGTAATCAGTGATCAAAATTGTAACACCTCTCAAGTTTAATAGAGTTTCTATTTAACTTGAATATTGTTTCAGTTTTTATTCCGCATTAATTTGTTCTAAATTGTTTAATCTTAAACGAACAAATTTCGATAAAACGGTATAGTTTGTATTCAACCCCCCTTCTACAAACTTATCAGGACCTAACAATTTCAGAAAATTGCTTTTCTTCAACCGATCCTATTTCTGAGAAAACATCTTCTAACTCTATGTTTTCTTCTTTTCTATAGTCGATACTATGATGACTATTGGTTAATGCATAAGCTACCAAATAGGTTATGCTGAAGACTTTATCTCCTAGATTCATCAAATTCTCTCTTTCGAATTGATGTACAAAAGATAATACTTGATCTATGTTCTTAGTGTCTTTACTAAATGCATATTTAGGATAGACTGTGAACATACATTTTTGGTAAGCTAAGTTTCCTCTAGCTGCACCTAAAATACAATCACTACGGTCATTGATTATGTTGTCTATTAAGGCCATCTTAATAGGTGAATCTATGCCTTCTTTAAATTCTGCTTTCAACAAAATTTTTATAGCTCATAAATGAACTACGTTAATGGTTGCTCTAATCTAAGAGTCAATTTTTTGAAGGTTTCTATTGATCTCATCCTTAGTGATAAGGGGTAGGAACACTGAACCATTAGTATCTTTAATATCTATATGCATTTCTTTTGTTTTAACAAAATAGAATATAGAATTTTTTTCTCTTTAAGAAATTTAACATCGGAATGTTAAATATTTTTTCTTTTTTCAAATCAAGTTTTGTTTTCCTGATTTTAGAAAGAATTTCCCGCTTTACTAAAAAACTACCTTGAAAACCTTTTTCATTTTCAGAAAATTCAATTTTCAAAATTGCTCTAAGTTTCCTCAGAGTTTTCCTCGAGATTTTCTTTATCTAAAATATTCATTTTAAATAAAAACATGTCTCTGATACCAAGTTTGTGTATATCCAAATAATATAAAAACATAATTAAATACTAGGATATTTATAGGATTTTGCGGAAAAAGAATTAGATAAAAATCTAATTTTTTTCAATTTGTTATAAATTTTACAAGTCATAAAAGATTTTAATAAGACAAGTAAAATTATGGATAGGTTTTGATTTTGCCCAAGAGTGGTACTCTGGTTTACTACTAATATATATAGTTCTCTTTGGAACCTTTGCCCAAGAATGTTACTACTAATATATATATATTTGTGTGTATGTGTGTAAAATAACTAAAAAACATAAATAAAACATATGAAAAACTATTTGTTTTGAGTTAAAATATTGTAAAAGGCGAGATAATAAAAATAAATAGATAGTACAACAAAACAATTAAATGAATTATATATTCTAAAATTTTGATAATAATTTGTGTAAACAATAAATAGATTAAAATATATAGCCCATAACAAATTTAAAAAAACATGATATTGCATATCATACATTATGATCAGATCAAATCACATTATACAGCCCGGGTTATTTAAAACTATAGTCCCCGGTCAATCAAATTATCTATATAAATTAAAGTAAGTACATTGTAACAGACGAAAACAAATGTGCAACCATACCTAGAAAAAAAAATTAACCACAAAAAATAGAAATTTATGTTAATTGCTAGAAAAATGACCCGTGTTTTAATTATTAAAGATGTGTATTTTGAAAAAAATAAAGGATGAATTCATTGTCAAAACACGGACATAACTCAGAAGGCATATGAGCAATTTTAACTTACGATGATATAAGCAAAAAAATATTTATCCATCCATAATTGATCAATTCTCAAGTTCAGAGTTAAAAAAAGTCTTTTTGGAAGAATTGAAACACATCGAAATGGTATCAAACGTACTTAATAATAGAATGATTTGGCACAAGGTAGTTCCACTTAAGTCAATTAGCTTCATTGTTCTATGTTCTGAAAGTTAGGTAAACACGGAAAGAGAAATAAAGGTAAAAATGCTTAAAATCAAGAGGTGAGAAGAAAAGACATAAAAGAGTTACAAAGAAAGTTTTAAGAACTGAAAACGCAAGGCCTAAGTAGAGTATCAGAAGATTTAGGAAAGCTTTTGAGTAAAATCAATACTAAAACCTAAAATCTCATACTGTAGTATCTTGAAGGCTATTTAGTTTCTATCTTGAATATTGTCGGAGATGAACTAAATGAATGCATCATTTTTGAAGAACTGGAAAATTATTAGGATTATAATTTTAAAAATGTCTTCTTAATTAGAAAACATTCATAGAACACTCTAATTCTATTCTATGATCCACAACAAAATTAAAAACAAACATGATTTATCAAAAGTACTCGTATTAGTTTTCACATTATAAACTTCAACATATTTAAGCAAGAACAACATAGTCATAACATTAACAATAAAAACTCTATGAACATAAAAAATATACCATTATATATGTCAAATGACATTAATAATGCGTAATTTAGTTTAAAATCACAATCTAAGCTAACGGCTCGTGCCTTGCACGGGTTTTAATGCTAGTCTTGTAGAATATATCGACAATTCGACATGAAACCGCGTATGGTGATCTATCAAGCCTGTTAATTTGTCGAAGGCATGTAAATGGGGAAGTAGTAGACAATTTAAACATGTTTTGTTAATGCAATTATTTCAGTGGAATTTTTTCATATCTATCCACTTCAGTTCAGTGTCAACAACATTTTCAAGCCGGAAAACGATCAACTACCAGTAGTACAAGTTAGTGCTTGTGTTGTCTGTGTACCTGTTTCTTGACTAATAAACGTGCAACTCAGATTCCATTTGAAATTATTAGAAAAATGGTTGTATTATAAGAAAAAGTGATGATTAGAAAAATAATATTTCTTAAAATAAGATAATTATTTTGTCAAATTTGTAATATGCATTTATTAATTTATAACATAAAAAAATATTTTCGATGAAATTTGATGATAAAATCAATAGCTTTCCGTAACTGCAATACCAAACGAGATCTTAAACACGGATTTTATCTTATCCCCACTACTATATTCTGGTTTGGTAGTATGGGAACTGGGTTCACCTACTTAGTTTTGTGAGTTATGAGTAGTAGTTAAGTTGTTGCTGATATATACACTGGACACCATGTTCTAGCACAAAAACATGGTAAAAGATCTCATGATTCACAATTTTTTTGGTTATACAACTTCCACGTACATCTTGAGATTTTTATATTGTGGTTCATATTTAATTCAGCCCTAATACTATTTTTAGTCGAAGGAAAGGATCTTTTTTGTTGTGTGGATACAATTTCATTAACTGACCTGTTCATGATCTTCAAGATCCTGCTGGTCTTTGTTCTATTGATGTTTTCTTTCGAATCAGGGAATCTGATTATTATAAATTTATATATACTACCTTATAACTCGTGTAATGTACGGGTATTTTTTAATATTTTTTATTATATTAATTTACATTTTTATTCTTATAGTATTTATAATTACTTTAATTGTTTTATTTTTATTAATATTTATAATTCTCGAATACAATCAATATCAATATTATATCTTTATATATAATTTGACTAAAGCACTTAATATGATATTGGTTTGATATGGCATGGTCGTCAGGGACAGATCGGTCATTTCAGAAATATTATTCATAAATATATATTTCAAATGATATTAAATAAAAATTAAAACTATTATTAAATTATACATCTTATTGAAAAAATTATGAATAAAATTTGCAAATATTACTTTTTTTCAGAAAAATCAGAGATTAATTATATATAGTGTAATGAAGTTATTGTGCCAAAAAATGAGAGAATATACATTTAATAATTTTAAAACTAGAAAGCACGAAATTTCAGGCAAAAAATACAATAACAACTAAAATAATAACGATCAATTTTAAAATTTTAAGTATCATCAACTTAATGAGTTTGCGAACACTATTTTACATTTCTTCCAAAATCAAAACTAAAATATAATTTAATATAATATAAAAAAACTGATAAATGAGATTTATAAAATATCTCGTACATTGCACGAGTATAAAGCTAGTACTTATATAAAGGAGAAGACGAGGGGTGTGAGGTGGCGCCTCTCAAATCGATTCGATCTATTTTTTTAATTTTCTCAAAATTTTGAATTATTAGTATTAAATGTTTGAAAATATCTCAATTTTAATATTGTTGTCTTTAAAAACTTTACTAATGCAGAAAACTAAATATACAATTTTAATATTCTTTCATCAAAGAAGGAAGCTAATATGTTATGTTAATATTCACCTAAACTTTCTTTTGAAGTCCAATTTCTACTATCTTCTAATGAGGGAAACTAAGTATACTATATTAATATTCTCATAAACTTACTCTACGAGTCCAATTTATTTACTAATTTATTTTTTACTATCTTTTAATCAAGAAAAATAATAAATGAGACAATTTGGAAGGTGTCAAACGATTTGAGAGGTGTCACATCGCCGACCCCGTCTTGTCCTAATAAGTAAGTACGGTTAGGTGATTTCTCTCAAATTTCCTTGATCTATTTTTATAATTTTCTCAAAATTTTGAATTAATAATATTAAAGTTTAGAAAATATCTAAATTGCCTATTAAATCTTTAGTAATGAAAATTTTATTTACCTTATATTCTCCTAAACTTTTTTTTAAGTCAAATTACTATCTTAGTAGTCTCTTAAAATTTATCTTCAAGTCAAATTACCCTGTTCATATTCTCTTAAACTTTCTCTTGAATTTAAAGTTACCATCTTAATATTCTCATATATTTTTTCTTGAATTTCTAAAATTTATCTTGAAATCAGATTATCATCTTAATATTCAACTAAAAAAACTATTAAAAATTATGGGTTTATAATGTTTTTTGTAAAAAACCCCATGTTTAACTTATATATACATGTTTCACATATGTATTAAAAATTAGTATTTTTAATTTTATTTTCTAATTTATATAAAATATATAAAATATGTTAGGCTCAAGGCATGTCTGAATATCACTATTAACAAGCCTACACCTTGTGACTGTGTCACTCTACATGATCTGGTGAACTTTATCACTGGGATATTGTATAAGTCTTTATTGTATTTGTCTTGTAATCATGTACTTAGCTTCATTCTGTATGCTCAATTCTATAATGAGCTTAGTGAGTTTCTAGCAACTAGAATGTATATAGGCCATGAAATAATCATCCTCGAAGAAATTCAATTTGTTCATGCAACATGATAAAAGTGAATAAGGCCATGAAGAAATAAATTGCAGAAATTTGTCTAAGTCCCTAGATCGTGAAGTCAGAATGAGATATGTCGTGAAGTCCTCAAAGGCCATGTCGTGAAGTGTTGAGATCGCATAGTCTGAAATGTTCTAGATCGTGAAGTCCTCAAAGGCTATGTCGTGAAGTCTGTAATATACCATATAACATACTCCTAAAATGATCATATCGCAAAGTCCTCATATAGAAAAGTCAGAAATGCTCTATGTCGACAAGTCACAGAATAAGAAGTATGCTGGAGTTCACGATATCAACACTTAGGCGTTTTACAACAAGACAAATCAAGGTACAGAATCAAAGATCATGGAGACAAATACTGGAGCATCTGTTACGGTTAAGTGGTCCAAAGACAGATGGCAAATCTACAGCATAACATGGAGAGAAAGAATAGAGACAAGCAGCTAACGATAAGGAAAAGGACGACAGAGAGCAAGTGGTGCTTACTGGCACAACTAACCTCTTTTGGAAAAACAACTTGGAGTTATTGTTAGGGGTGTTTGTGTAATTAGGTGTGTGTACCAGTCTATATAGGTCATATATATATATATTGTGCACACCCTATAGTTAGCTGTGAGAGTGATATAACAAAGAATTATTCAAGCACTCTTTTCTCTGTAAGAAAACAAGAAAGCACTGTTCTGGTTTAGAAGCCAGAATTTCAGTTATGAAATTTTGGAAGTTGTAGTTTTTGATTTACTTTATACAAAGTAGATTAAAGTGATTGTGTGTCTTCTGTTTATTTTCATTTCCGCATTCTCATACATATACAATCAAACACAGATCTAAGCTTCAAGAAACGAAAAATCTTCAAACTATCCATTCACCCCCCCCTCTGTCTAGTTTACTAGTGATATTCATAACTAAAAAGTGGTATCAGAGCTAGGTTTTTGAAACACAAACAGTAAAAGATCAAAAATGAGTTCACAGAAACTAAGTAGTATCAAGATTCCTCCCTTTGACAAGGAACATTACAACCTATGGAAAAAGAAGACGATATTGTTCATCAAAGCTTTAAATCCCATGTATTAAGACATTATAAAATATGGTCCCTTCATTCCACATGTTGAGATTCCTGAAACAACCGTTGGTACTGAGAAAATACCAAGACATTATGAGCCTAAATATCCTTCCAAATACACTGAAGCTGAAAAAGAGAAAGTTGCTCTCGATGGAAACCTTCAACTCATCATTTGTGAGTCCATGGATCTTAGCATGTATGACACTGTTGCTCATTGTAGTAGTGCTAAGAAGATGTGGGATCTCATAGAGGTGCTTTTTGAAGGCACTACTGAAGTAAGGAAAAACAAGAAACATATTCTTGTTTCTCAGTATGAAGCCTTCGTGGCTCAGCCAAAAGAGGGCATCACTGAAGTGTTTGAAAGGTTCAACAGATTAATAAATGATCTTAAGCTTTATGACAAACACTATGAAACTGAAGACTTTAACATGAAGTTCTTATTAACTCTTCCAAGCCATTTCGAGCCAAGAATCTCTTCTCTCGTGGAAAGAGATCTAACCAAGATAGGTTTTGATGTGCTATATGGAGTGCTGAAAACATATGAACTGAAGCTGTTTCAGAAAAGATCCATTCAGGCAAAACAAGGCATAATGGTTAACACATCATGTGCTCTTATTGCTGACAATCTAAGTCAAAGAATGGAAGCTATGAAAGTCAGTCAAACTAAGATTGAAGAGTTGGATGATGAGGACACTGTTGAAGAACCTCAAGTCACTTATGGCTTACCTGAAGAAGATGAATTCTACAGCTTAGATGAACTGAACAAAATGGAGAACAAATCTTTTGCTTACATGGCTAGGAGGTATCCTAACATAAGATTCAAAAGAAAGCAGCCATTCAAATCTAAGTTTAATGCTAGTGGAGCTGGTGGATCAAGTGGTTCAAACAATTTTAACAAAGGGAAATGAACTATTGGTGCTGCAAAGGGTGGATACAAAACTGGAAGTGTGGATAGATCAAAGATAAAATGCTACAACTGTAATGAACTTGGGCACTTTGCTACAGAATGCAAGAAGCCCAAGCAAGTCAATAAGGACAAAGCATACTTGGAACTTGAAGCAAAGTATGAAGCTCTGTTGCCCAGTAAATAACAATTGTAGAATGGGGGTTGAATATAATTGTATAAGATTCTCGACTTAATAAAATATAAATCACAAATATGAAAGAATAATAACAGCTTTATTAAATCTGATATAAAACTGTTACAAACTCTCTCAAGAAATTTTGATGTTCTTGAGAGCTTCTAGGTTACAAAATACTCGTGTGTGTTATTGATAACAAATCAAAACCTAAACTGTGTTTATATACTACACAGCTTCTCTATCGATTACAAGATAAGTCCAAATCAATTACAAACAATATTGAAACATATCCTAACCGACAGCTTCATTCCTATTAACTAGGAACCGACAAAATAAACTTCCTTGTTTAACTAGACTCCATAAATAACTCGAACTTGTAATCCTGATCAGCTTCTAGTCCCGATGATAAATCCTGATCACAGTCCTGATAGAAATCCTAACAGCAATCCTGATACTGACGCTCGTGCAATACTGAAGACGTCATCAATCTTGATCAGTTGAGTCCAGATCCTGACGATCATTGAATCCTGATCTAACAAGCTCTACTCAAGAAACAACAGGGCAAGACTTTTATTGCAGAGGGAAAATGCTGGGATGACTCAGATGAAGAAGAAAATAAGGAGTACGTAAACTTTGCCTTGATGGCTTGCTCTGATGATGATGAATCTTCATCCTCAATTAATGTACATATTCTTACCCCTCTTGAAATGTCTCCCTCTCAATATAAGAAAACTGTTGAAGATATGAGTACATAGATGTTTAATATTAATACTAGTACGTTAGTTGCTAATGAAGAAATTGATAGGCTAACTGCTAAGAATATTGAACTTACAGAAAAGAATGAGAAACTTGATTTAATGGTTGTGAATCTTGATGGCTTGAAACAGGAGGTTGAGTACCTTAAAAATAAGGTAGTTTGTGCTGAACAAATAGAAAAGGCCCTTAGGGAACAAATTGCCGCAAATGAATTGAAAATAAGAAGCTACAAAAACTCTGCTGAGATTGTTCAAACCTATCATGAGGAACATACCAAGAACATTAAGGTTGGAATTGGTTTTGATTATGGAAATGACAAGGGAAGGAAGAATGCCAAGGGCAAGGAAAAAGAATTTTGTGTAAATAAAAGGGCCCCCACTGTTTTGACAAGTGTCAAAGAGCCTATCTTCAAAAAGTGTACTGTGGAGTTTGATGAAGAAATGATGGTCATCAAACAACAGTTACTTGAAGAAGAGAAAGCTACCGAAGATATATCTTCCTCCCCTAAATCTGAAACTCAAAAAGAAACCAAAGACAATTTTACTAAGAATTCTAAGGTCACTAAGGAAGTTGTTAAGAAGAAGAAACAAAACAAGAATGGAAAAGTAGGTGTTAACCAGAGTAACAGTTATGCTTATGTGCCAAATGCCCCTAGGAAACAATGTCAGAGATGCTCATCTGTTAATCATTTGACTCACAAGTGTAACAAATCTGTTAAAAATGAAGTGCATAATCTAAGTAACCATTCTGTTGGTATGAATGATATCCATGATTCTTTCTGTGGTAAATCTAACTGTATGACATGCTATGTGACTGTGATTGGTAATTGCTTATCTTTGAAGCAAAAACTCGACTCTGCACACTCATGTGAATCACACACACATATGCACACTCACAGGACAGGATCCCCAATCAAAGTTGATAAGGTAAAGACTTCATGTGAGCCTAAGAGTGTCAACTCTAAGGCTTCCAAAACAGTGAAGTCCCCTGTTGCGAAGAAAGCTGACCATGACAAAAGAATCAATTACAAACATGTTTCTAAATCAACTGGACCCAACCAAGTGTCGGTACCAAAAACAACTTAATCATTTTGTGAATGCAGGGCAACAGGAATTAAAAAGTCATATGGATCTTGGACAGTGGATGCTCAAGTCACATGACTGGTGATATAGCCCTGCTATCACAATTTGAGGAGAAGGCTGGCCCATCAGTAACCTTTGGAAATGACAACATTAGTTATACAATGAGATATGGCAATGTTGAAGCTGGAAATGTCATAATTGAAGATGTAGCATTTGTTGAAGGACTAAAGCACAATCTCTTGAGTATTGGACAATTCACCAATAGAGGATTCAAAGTTTAATTTGTTGAAGATCAATGTCTAATCTCCAAAAGAGAAAGTGGTGAAGTTGTTTTAACTGGTGTAAATAAAGGAAGCTTGTTTGTGGCTAATCTGAAGTCTGTAGACAAGGGTGAAATTTGTTGTTTCTACACAAAAGCCACAAATGAAGAATTTTGGCTTTGGCACAAAAAATTGTCTCACTTAAATGTCAAGGCAATGAATTCTCTAGCAAAGAGAGAACTCATTAGAGACATGCCTGCTTTGGAATTTGTTCAAGATGGAGCTTATGAAGCATGTCAAAGAGGAAAGATCAAAAGGTCAAGTCACAAAAATAAATTGCTCAATTCAAACTCAAAACCTCTGCAGCTAATTCACATGGACCTATTTGGCACCGTAAATGTAATGTCTCTCTCCAAGAAGAAATATGCTCTAGTTATGGTAGATGATTACTCAAGATATACTTGGGTGGAATTTCTGTTTTCCAAGGATGAAGCCCCTCAAGCCATTATAGAGCATATCAAGAGAGTTGATAGAGAAGCACAAAACACTGGTTCCTCTGTAGTTGCTGTGAGAAGTGACAATGGAACTGAATTTATAAATGCCACATTTTATGAATTCTGTAAAGACAAGGACATTTCTCAATAATTTTCAGCTCCTAGAACTCCACGGCAAAATGGAGTGGTAGAAAGAAAGAATAGAACTCTCATTGAAGCTGCAAGAACAATGATGTTGGATGCAAAGCTACCTACTAGCTTTTGGGCTGATGTTGTTAACACAACATGTTATGTGCAAAATAGAACATTAATCAATAAGAGGTCTGGAAAAACTTCTTACTCTTTGATGACTGGAAAAAGAGCATCGTTCAAGCATCTTCATGTATTTGGAAGCAAGTGTTTTGTGATGAAAGATACATCTGAGCATGTTGGAAAATTTGATGCAAAGGCATTTGAAGGTATCTTCATTGGATACTCTCTGGAAAGGACAACATACAGAGTATTTGTACCTAGGCAATACAAAGTAATGGGGAGCATGGACGTTACTTTTAATGATAAGAAATTCCCTGGACTTGAAACAAATGAAAAAGACAGTGTGCCATTGAGATTTTCAAATCAAGGATATCTTGAAGATTCTGAAAGTGAAGAAGAGACACCTGCTCTAACTGTTCCAAATGATGAAAGAAGTGAATTTGATGATAACCCTCAAACACCTGTGCAAGGAAGCAATAACACAGGGGGAGAAGAAGAGAATTCCAATACTGGTGATCAAAATTACTCTGAGTCAAGCCAAAGAGATGAACATGGTCATACAAGAAAATGGGACAGAGCACACACTAGAGAACAAATCATTGATGATCCTATTGAAGGTGTTAGAACAAGAAGAGCTACAATAAATACATGTCTTTATAATTGTTTTCTATCACAGGAAGAACCAAAGGTAATTGAAGATGCTTTAAAGCATTCTGATTGGATTGTTGCCATGCAGGAAGAATTGAATCAATTTGAGAAAAACAAAGTTTGGGAATTAGTACCACCTCCTGAAGATAAGAATGTCATCGAAACCAAATGGGTATTCAGGAACAAAATGGATGAAGAAGGTGTAGTTGTGAGAAACAAAGCAAGGCTGGTTGCTAAAGGACACTGTCAATAAGAAGGCATTGATTATGATGAGACATTTGCACCTGTAGCTAGACTGGAGGCCATCAGGATATTTTTGGCGTTTGCAGCTCATTCAGACTTCAAGGTGTACCAAATGGATGTGAAAAGTGTTTTTCTCAATGGTGAACTTGCTGAGGAAGTATATGTGTCTCAACCTCCTAGCTTTGAAAATGAAGAATTTCCAAATTTTGTGTACAGATTGCTTAAGGCACTCTATGGACTCAAACATGCACCTAGGGCCTGGTATGAAACCCTATCTCAATTTCTTCTCGAGCATCAATTCACAAGAGGGACAATGGATAAAACTCTATTCTTCAAGAAACATGATAATGATATCATTCTAGTTCAGATCTATGTGGATGATATTATCTTTGGCTCTTCAAATGAAAAACTCTGTCAAAGGTTTTCCAAATTGATGCAAAGCAAGTATGAGATGAGTATGATGGGAGAGTTAACCTACTTCTTAGGTTTGCAAGTAAATCAAAGGAAGGATGGCATCTTCATAAATCAATCCAAGTATGTCAAAGATTTTTTAAAGAAATATGGTTTAGAAGATTCATCCCCTGCAAAAACTCCAATGTCAAATGCAATTAAGCTTGATGAAGACAAAAGAGGAAAGAAAATTGACATCAAGGTTTACAGAGGCATGGTTGGATCATTACTCTATCTCACAGCTAGCAGTCCAGACATGATGTTTGCTACATGTCTATGTGCAAGGTTTCAATCTGATCCCAAGGAATCTCACATGACGGCAATCAAAAGGATTTTCAAATATATGAAGGGGACTCCTAATCTTGGTTTATGGTATCCAAAGGACACAGGGTTCAACCTGGTTGGTTATACAGATTCTGATTATGCTGGATACAGAATTGACAGAAAGAGCACTTCAGGAAGCTACCAATTCTTAGGCCAAAGGTTAGTATCTTGGTTCAGTAAGAAACAACAATCCACAGCAACATCTATAGCTGAAGCTGAATATATTGCTGCTGGAAGCTGTTGTGCTCAATTGCTTTGGATTAGAAATCAACTAATGGACTAGTGTTGGAAAACATTCCTCTAATGTGTGACAATACTAGTGTAATATCCATTGTTGCCAATCTTGTTAATCATTCTACTACAAAGCATATTGAGATAAGGTACTATTTCATTAGGGAACATGCTGCAAATGGTACTATAGCAGTGTCTTATGTTCCAACTGAGAAACAATTAGCTGACATATTTACTAAACCTCTAAATGAAGCTGTCTTCAACAGACTAGTGAGTGAAATTGGAATGCTCAATCCTTAATTTAGTAGTTCTATGTAATTATGCTGGTTAATTGTTGCAGCAGTAAATTTTCACTGTATTTAAATGCTCTATTTGATTGGAGTGAAAATTAGCTGAGATATGATTTATAAATATTTCAGTATTTTACTGCATATTTTTCTAAATCATATTTGTTTTTGGAACTATGAGCTTTTAAGACATCTCTATATAGGTGATTTTAAGAGTTCACGACATAGTTCATTGTAAACAGACCTATATCGCAAACTATCAAAGTTGTGAGACTTCGCGATATAGTTCAATTCTTGAGTTTGTGATCTACTTAGTGGACTTCGCGACATATAATAACTATATCGACAATTCCCCGCATATTGACAGAATTTTGAATTAAATTGATTTTATTTTCAAAATTTTGATATATGTCTGACAAATCGATTGCAATTCCAAACGAGAGTTCTCGACAAGGTATTTATACTATATCGCAAAGTCTCTTTTATACTCTTACCCTCTAGACTTTGCGACATAGCTTTTTACTAGACTTTGCGATGTACTTTGATAGACTTCTCGATACAGTCTATTTTGAGACTTCACGACATTGGAATGGTCTGTACATATTCATATATCTATATCGCACTGTCTCAGTCATATAAATACATTTTGCAACCTCTTTCTAACATCTTCATCTTGTCGATTTCTCTTAATTTTCAAACCTAATTCCAACATCTTTCTCCCTCTTTTCAATCTCAAACTCAGAAATGGCACCCAAATCTCAAACAGCAGCATCATCAAACACCCTAGTCATACCCAAAGAAACAAATTTTCTTACTATCCCCTCTGATGCTGAAGCCAACCCTAGATACAAATGCTTTGTACGCTTTTTAAACACCTCTTACCTTCACCAAGCCCTCACAAAGAACCCACCTACGTATGTTGACTTACTAAAAGCCTTCTGGAGGACTGCTACCTGTACTGTCATGGCTAAGGAGGATGGAACGTCATTCACATAGATAAGCTGTACTATTGGAGGAAAACAATTGCAATTTGGGGAAAAGGAGGTTAATGAAACTTTTGGGTTCAAGACTAAGAACCATGATGTTGAAGCTAATGATGATCAGATGATGGAGTTTTTGGAATTTATTCATTACTCTGATATAATTGAAATGGCCAAGTTGAATTAAAAATGTAAGGAGGGAGTGGTCGTATCTGTTTGATGCTCTACAGAAGGTGTTCCTGTGCAGAAAGACATGATGGGATCAAATCAGCCACATTGATGTGAAGCTTGCCTACTCCTTAGCCTACAATCAACAAATAAATGTTGGAGCAATTATCATTCGAGAACTGGCCCAAAGGTTAGGCAAAACTCCACGTGGTAAAGGTAATGAAATTTTCTATCCTAGCTTTATTCAATGCATTTTAAATCATCTAGATAGTAAGTTGCATGAAGTAGAAGGCATAGATACATCAAAGCTGACTTATCCTAAGTCCATGTCCAAAGTCATTTTTGGGACATTGGACACTAGGAATCAAGTGGATGTAGCTTTGAGTGTTACTGAGCATATGTAAGTAACATTCAAATCCTATACACTTGATCAGCCCATATATCATTCTCTTTCCTGGAAAGGAAAGGCTAATACTGATGGAGCTACACAGTCTAACCCAAGCCTCCCTAACCCATTTAGTCAACCATCTGCAAACACTACTTTACTGATTAGGGAGCCCAGCGCACCAACCTCTCAAAAGGTTGATGTTACTAAAAAGAAGAGCAAGAAGAGAGCCATAACAGTCACTGATGATATTGTAGATTTAGGAAGTGAGGAACCTGAGTCACAACTCACTAGACAAAAGAAGAAATCCAGACAATTAGCCAACACTGAATCCTCCCAACAGGATTCAGATGTGTTAAAAAGGGGTAAACCTATTACTGTCAATGGCCTCTCAACAGGTCATTGGTATTGAAAAGAGTAGTCTCCCCAATACAATCTGTAAAGAGTCTGCACAAAGTCAAGAACTCACACTTGACTCAGGAGAACAACATGGTGGTACTACACTGAGTGGAGAGCACATCACACTTGAAACTCCTCCTATTTCTCAGGGGGAGTTGCCAAAATCTAATTTAAACCCCACTTCTCTCTCAGAATCTCAAAATGTAGATATTTCTTCTCAACATGATAGTCATTCTCATAACAATCCTGCCTTTGATCATTCACATTTTGAATATGTGAATGAGCCAACTTCAAGTGACTTGGTGCATGACATTTTGCTCACCACCCAGGACATACATTCAGTTGGTCAGGAAATGCATGTTGGGGCATATTCTAATGACACCATCACAAACACAGAGGCTTCACCGGTTTTCACTGGAGACTCTGTGCCTAATTCTCCAATCCTTAGAGACTTGGAACTGCCTTCACAGACACATAGATATGATGTTGTAACTCATCCCATTTCAATGGAGACAGCATCATACTCTACAGCCATTCCAAGGCTGGTGGAGACTCAAACATCTTTCATTTCTGTTGTAGAATCTTCATCTGCAACAGAGGTGCCTAGCACTAGCACTAACACTAACTTGGCTCAGGCCACTTTGTCACAATAGGTGGAGTCTTTGTACCATGACAGACCTTCAGGATCATCATCTGTGCCATCACTATTGACGGAAGAAGCTCTCCAAAGCTTAAATGTGGCACAGATAGATGACTTCTCAAAAATAACTCAGCATCTTCTTACAACAGGCCTCCCCAACAAGGACTATGAAGCCATTCTTCTGTGTCACAAGGAGGATGTTGAAGCTCAACAAGAAAAGATCATTGATGAAGCCCAACATGATGGAAATGTGGATGCCTGGTTGGATGCTAAGAGGATAGTAAAGCTTAAGGACGCTCTTGCATTTCTCAGGGAAGACTATCTCACATCTTTGGATTCTAATGCCAAGAGTCTATCACCTGCAGAAGTGTATGATGCAGTTAATGATGTTAGGAATATGTTGTTCTTGATGATAAACATAAAACACTTAGTAGAATTTGTGTAAAGTCATTTTTGTAACTGTCAACGAAATGGCATGCTTTGCAGCATTCCGTTGACAGGAAGCTCATCAACGAAATGAGTGTTGTAGCAATTGCATTGTACAATACTTCACAGTATGATAGGCATTCTTTTATATGTTTTAGATAGGTTTTCTAAGTCATGTTGACTAAGTACTAGATAGGCAAAATAGGTTGGTTAATTGTAAATATGTTATGCCTTGTAATTTTGACTAAGTGAAGACATGTCAACGGTATGAAGATTACTCTGTCAACGGTATGGAGTTTACCCTTCAACGAAACGAGGGAAACACCATCAACGGAATGAAGAATGAAGCTATCAACGAAACACATCTCCTTGCTATCAACGAATCAATGTTGCTTTTTGAACAGTTGACAAAGTGATAGTGACAGTTTACTGAACAGATCTAAAAGGAGATATGGAAGTGTACTTTGCATTGGAAGCCATCAAAGTGGATACTGGAAATAAGGAAACATTCCAATTTCCAATAAGGCTCTTGGAAATGATTATAATGAGCATGAAGACAAAAGCAAAGATCTCCAAGGACCATTGGACAAAAGGAATGAAAAGCAAGCTACTGATGGTTACTACTATTATTCTTTAGTTTAACCAAACGTAGAATTGTAAACTTGGGATTATATAACCAAGTGTAGCAGTTACTTTAGAAAGGAGAGAAGAAAAACAAATAGATTGTATTAGCTATTTTTGAGAGCAATTCTTCTCTACAACCTTGTAACTGAGCAGCTGTGTACTTTTGTATCACAGATTATTTCCGCAATAAAAACACTTCAGTTGGATCATCAAACAATCCAACTGAATTATTTATATCTTGTGTTTTTATTTATTCAGTTCAGTTTTATTTTATAAAGTGTTTAGTTTCAAGAAAATATCAAGAATTGTATTCAACCCCCCCTTCTACAATTCTGTTAGGTCATTTGGGAATAACAATTGGTATCAGAGCGAGCTTCTAACATACAAGAAGTTTAAAGATCAAGACCAAAAACAGAAACCATGGTGAAGAAGGATGCAGGTGTGAAGATACCAGTTCTTGATAAAGACAATTACTTTCACTGGAAAGTAAAGATGCATTTACATCTCATGTCTATGGATGAGAGGTATGTAGACTGCATTGAGAAAGGTCCACACGTTCCCATGAAGCTTGATTCTAGAGTTGGACTGCCAGATGATGCACCTGATGTAGAGATTCCAAAAACTGTCTCAGAATGGACTGTTGAAGATATTGCAGAAGTCCATAAAGACAAAAGGACCATGAACATTCTGTTTAATGGTTTGGAGCAAGAGATGTTTGACAATGTTATCAACTGTACAACCTCTAAGGAAGTATGGGATACTGTTAGAACTCTCTGTGAAGGAACTGAGCAAGTCAGGGAAAATAAAATGCAACTCCTTATACAACAATATGAGCATTTTCATTTTAAAGCTGGTGAAACCCTAAATGACACGTTTAGTAGGTTTCAAAAGCTTTTGAATGGATTAAAGTTGTATGGGAGGATCTATCAAACCAAGGATTCAAACCTTAAATTTCTTAGAGCTCTTCCAAAAGAATGGAAGCCTATGACTGTTTCTCTCAGAAACACTCAAGAGTACAAAGACTACACTCTTGAAAGGCTTTATGGAACCTTGAAGACTTATGAGCTGGAAATGGAGCAAGATGAGGAAATTGAAAAGGTACAAAAGAAGGGTGGATCTATTGCATTGATTGCATCTGTGAACCAACTTGAAGATGACAATAAAGAAGCTGCAAAGGCCACAACTAGTCGATCTAGTTGTAGGAGTGATGTTAGCAAGGGTAAAGACAAGATGACAGAAGAAGAAGAATCAGAACCAGCCAACTTGGAGGACTTAGATGAGATTGATGAACACATTGCTTTTCTGTCTAGAAAATTCTCTAAGTTCAAGTTCAAAAGAAACTCAGAAGCAAGGCCACCAAGAAGAGACTTTCAACCTAGCAAAACAAACTGGATTGAAAAGTCTAAGTCAAAATGTTTCAATTGTGGAATGCTTGGTCACTTTGCTGGAGACTGCAGAAAGCCCAAGGTTGAGAAGGGCAACAGGAAATTCGAGCCTGTTGATTATAAAAAGAAATACTTTGAACTTCTCAAACAAAAAGAAAAGGCTTTCATGTCTCAGGAGTATGATTGGGCTGGTAATGGTGAAGATTCTGATGATGATGTTGAGTATGTCAACTTGGCTCTTATGGCTGACAATCATGAGCAGGAAGCAAGTTCCTCAAGCAACCAGGTAACAATTACTAATCTTTCTGAGCTTTCTAAAGAGGAATGCGACAGTGCAGTAAATGAAATGTCTACTGTATTATATAATTTGCGTGTTACTCTTAAATCACTTACTAAAGAGAATTCTAGAATAAAAGAGACCAATCTGCTCTTAAGTGATAGGAATGCAATGTTAGAAGCACAGCTCATTGAATTTAAGAAAAT
The DNA here is from genome assembly GCA_030848705.1 of Heracleum sosnowskyi. Classification (NCBI taxonomy): domain Eukaryota; kingdom Viridiplantae; phylum Streptophyta; class Magnoliopsida; order Apiales; family Apiaceae; genus Heracleum; species Heracleum sosnowskyi. Next base: position 499,664 of record CM061240.1, on the reverse strand, counting down.
GAGATGTGTTAGTAGGGATGCTAAGAAGGAACTTGAGAACGTGTTACAAAGGGAAGAAATTCTTAAAACACAACTTGAGATAGAACAAGGTGTGATTGCAAAATGGAAGGATGCCAGGAATGTTGCTGCCAACATAATTAATGTTCAAGGCGTGGAATCCTTCTGTGAGCAATCATGGAAAAGGAACAAAGAGAAGCTAGGGTATGTTGGTGAAACCTTAGAATCAGAAACTGAGTCAACAAACAACAAGGATCATTTGTTGAAGGTTGATATGTCAACGGAATGCAATGTTTCGTTGACAGATGAACCATCAACCGATCAGGCTGTTTCGTTGACAGAGAAAAGAAAGGATGAACTCACTAGACTTAATAACAAGTATGGTCCTGTCACCAAGAACTTTGTTCAAGGTGAGTCTAGTAAATCAAAGAAAGTTGAGAAGCCTGTTGAGAGAGCTAATGTAGGTAACTTGTCTAACAAGCAATTGAAAGACAAGTTAGAGAAAGTTCAGGTTGAGGCTAAGGGAAATAAAAAGAATAACAGAAATGGCAAGGTAGGGATTAACAAACACAACAATTACACACCTGATAAATATGCACCTAGAAAGACATGTGTCAATTGTGGAAGTGTTAATCATTTATCTACTAACTGCAAATCTGTTAAGAAATCTGCTAATGTGAAAATGCCCAAGCCTGCAATGAACAGTTCCATGCCTAAAATGCCTGTTATGCCTAACATGTTTGCTCCATATGCACAATTTCAGAATCCATATGCTAGCATGCCATTTGTGCCTAATCCTTACATGAATATGTTTAACATGCCACAAATGCCATGGAACATGAATAACATGATTGTTCCTCCAACTATGCATGCTATGAATGAAAATATGAGCAACCCTCAGAAATCAACACCAAGGGTAAAGATTGATTTGAATCAATCTGAGCCCAAAGTGAAAAATGGTACAAAAGGGAATGCAAAGGCTAACAAGACAGGACCCAAGGAAACTTGGGTACCAAAATCAACTTGATTTGGGTTTATTGTGTGCAGGGAGACAAAAGGAATCTTTGGTACTTGGATAGTGGTTGTTCAAGACACATGACTGGTGATTCTACCCTGCTCACAGAGTTTCAGGAAAGAGCTGGCCCTTGTATTGCTTTTGGAGATGACAGCAAAGGCTACACAAAGGGATATGGCTTGATTTCAAAAGAGAATGTCATCATAGATGAGGTTGCATTGGTGGATGGTCTTAAGCACAACTTGCTTAGTATCAGCCAACTTTGTGACAAAGGATTTTTAGTTACTTTTTCGAAAGAAGCCTGTGTTGTTTCTAAAGGAGGAAACAACAATGTGGTAATGACTGGATTCAGAAGAGGGAATGTGTACATTGCTGACTTTAGTAGCACAAGTTCAGAAACCATCACCTGTCTTTTCAGCAAGGCAAGCAAAGATGAAAGTTGGTTATGGCACAAGAAATTATCCCATCTGAATTTCAAAGTTATGAATGATTTGGTGAGAAAGGATCTTGCTAGAGGAATTCCACAAGTGGAATTTTCCAAGGATGGTTTGTGTGATGCCTGTCAAAAAGGGAAACAGAAGAAGGCATCATTCAAAAGCAAGACAGAGTCATCAATTGTCCAGCAGCTTGAATTACTTCATATGGACCTATTTGGCCCTGTAAATGTTATGTCCATCTCAAAGAAGAAATACTGTCTTGTGATTGTTGATGATTTTTCTAGATTTACATGGACTTTCTTTTTGCACTCTAAAGATGAGGCAAGTGAAATCATTATCAATCACATCAAGATGGTAAGCAATCATCCTGATTTCAAAGTAAGAAGGATTAGGAGTGACAATGGGACAGAATTCAAGAATTCGAGCATGAAGGTGTTCTGTGAAGAAAATGGTATTTTGCATGAGTTTTCAGCAGCAAGAACACCACAGCAAAATGGTGTAGTTGAAAGGAAAAACAGAACACTTATTGAAGCTGCAAGGACAATGCTAGATGAATCAAAGTTACCTACATATTTTTGGGCTGAGGCAGTTAACACAGCTTGCTTTACTCAAAATATTTCTTTGATTAATCAGGCCAAGGGAATGACCCCTTATCATCTACTCAAAAGAAAGAAGCCACTATTAGATTTTCTTCATGTCTTTGGATGCAAGTGCTTTGTTCTGAGAAATCAAGCTGAGCATTTGGGGAAATTTGAAGCAAAGGCAGATGAAGCAATATTTGTGGGATATGCAGCAGGGAAAGCTTACAGAGTCTATAATCTCAGAATCAACATTGTTATGGAATCTGTACATGTTGTTTTTGATGATCTCAAAATACAAGGTCTCTGTGATGAAGGTTTCCATGAAAGTCTCTCTTTTGAGAATGAGGAAGGAGAACAAGTGAATCATGATAAGGCTACTGAGAAATAGCCTAAAGTTGTTGTATCTAGCACAGATGAAAGCAGCAGTGAAGATGAAATTGCTGCATTAAGGTTAAAAAGGATAGCAGCTAGCAGACCAAATGGTCATTTCGTTGACAGTCATGATGGTGGATTCGTTGACAGTCAGAATGAGCGTTTCGTTGACAGCCAAAACGGTCATACCGTTGATAGTCATAGGAATGCTTCTAGAAGTGATCAATTAGGGACAACAAACTCAGGGGGAGTTTCTCAAGGACAAATATCCAATCAAGGCAATCATGATCATGAAGCTACGTCTTCAAGAGCAAATCTACCTCCCTCAAGGAAATGGACTAAAGATCATCCCTTTGAACTTATTATAGGGGATGTTTCTTCAAAAGTCCAAACTAGAAGAGCAACTCAAGAAGAATGTCTATATAGTAGCTTTCTGTCTCAAGATGAGCCAAAGAAAGTTGAGGATGCACTTCTAGATCCAGATTGGGTTTTAGCCATGCAAGAAGAGCTAAACCAATTTGAGAGAAACAATGTTTGGAAGCTGGTGCCCAGGCCTAATGACAGGAGTGTTATAGGCACAAAGTGGGTGTTCAGAAACAAGATGGATGAAAATGGCATAGTCACAAGGAACAAAGCTAGACTGGTTGCAAAAGGCTACTCACAGGAAGAGGGAATTGATTTTGATGAAACCTTTGCTCCTGTTGCAAGACTAGAAGCAATAAGGATTTTCCTAGCCTATGCAGCCCATGCCAATTTCAAAGTCTATCAAATGGATGTGAAGAGTGCTTTTCTGAATGGGGAATTGGAAGAGGAGGTGTATGTAAGTCAACCTCCTGGTTTTGAAGATGATGATTTTCCAGACTATGTGTACTTCCTTCTCAAAGCACTCTATGGTTTGAAACAAGCACCTAGAGCCTGGTATGACACTCTCTCACAGTTCCTCCTTGAGAATCATTTCACTAGAGGTACTGTAGATAAAACTCTTTTTCACAGGGTTGTAAATGGCTCTACTTTACTTGTTCAAATTTATGTAGATGATATAATCTTTGGGTCTACAGATGTGAAACTTTGTCAAAAGTTTGCCAAGCTTATGCAAAGTAAATATGAAATGAGCATGATGGGAGAATTAACTTACTTTCTTGGTCTTCAAGTAAAGCAAGTTAATGAAGGCATTTTCATTAGTCAAACAAAATACATTCATGATTTATTAAAGAAATTTAACCTAATGGAATGCTCTACTGCCAAAACTCCCATGCCTACTGCCACCAAACTTGAATTGAATACTAAGGAAAAATCTGTGGACATTTCAAGTTACAGAGGCATGGTAGGCTCACTTTTATATTTAACAGCTAGTAGACCTGATATTATGTTTGCTACATGTCTATGTGCTAGATTTCAGGCTGATCCTAGAGAATCCCATTTAGTTGCTATTAAAAGAATTTTCAGATATCTCAAAGGAACACCAAACCTTGGCATTTGGTATCCTAGAGAATCTGGTTTTGAACTAATTGGTTATTCAGATGCAGATTTTGCAGGATGTAAAATTGACAGGAAAAGTACAACTGGAACCTGTCAATTCCTAGGAAACAAGCTTGTGTCATGGTTCAGCAAGAAACAAAACTCAGTTTCTACCTCCACAGCTGAGGCTGAGTATATTGCAGCTGGAAGTTGTTGTGCACAGATTTTATGGATGAAAAATCAACTTCTTGATTATGGATTAAGAGTTGAGAAAATTCCTATTTTCTGTGACAACACTAGTGCCATTGCCATTACTGAAAATCCAGTGCAGCATTCAAGGACCAAGCACATTGACATCAAGTACCATTTCATTAGAGAACATGTTATGAATGGTACTGTGGAGTTACATTTTGTTCCAAGTGAACAACAACTTGCAGACATCTTTACCAAGCCACTTGATGAATCAACATTCTCAAGATTAGTAAGTGAGCTAGGTATGCTAAATTTCTCTTAATTATTTTTGAGATATTTGCAAGTTAAAATGCAGCCAGAAACTTGCTATGTTTTTCTGTGAAATTTTGTCTAAGTCAAAATTACTATGTCAACGAAACGAACCATTTCGTTGACAGTCTTAGCAGTTTTCTGGGTATTTCGTTGATAGCTCTTTTATATCAACGAAACGCAGCTTTATCAACGAAATAAGACGGGACTTTAACCGCCCAATCCTGATTCGTTGATTTAGCGCTTTTAATCTGAACCGTTGAAATTTGACACGTCTTTTACCACGATCTATGCATACACCCTGTAAGTATAAATCATGGTAATACTTTAAAAGTAACGGTTATATTTTTTTTTTAAGCCAATCCAGTAATTTACATTTATTATTGGATTCATTTTCTGAGAATTTTTGGGGGAGTATTTAAGAAATTTTATTTTCATTATTTCTTTTTACCTGTTCTCAAAAATTCCAAAGGTTTTTTTTTCTCTCTTCTTCTCTCTAACAAGCAATTCAGTTCGAAGCTTTCCTTTAATCAACAATGGCACCTATAGTCAAGCTTATGTCTGCTGGAGGGTTCATCTATGAGAAGAACAACTCCATCCCTTTTGTTGTCAAGGAAAACCCGAACAGACTGTTCTTCAAAATGATGGATTTCATGAAGAATTGCAAGTTGAGCTATGCAATGTTTCACTCTACACCACTCTACAATGAGATAATCGAGGAAATTTGGACCTCATGTGAGTATAGTGGAACAAACTGCACACTACAAATCACTCTTCAAGGTAATGAGTACATAGTTAATTCTGATGTTTTGCAAGCATGTTTACATATTCCTGATAATAACTGTGATGTTTTGCCTACTAACACTGAAATAACTACCATGCTAAATTCTATAAACTACTCTTTGCCTACTGATAATCTGGGTAGAATAATTAGGAGAGGTTTGGTTAGGGAATACAGTTATTTAGCTGATGCATTCATTAAGGTCTTTTCTGGAAAGATTAGTAATTTTGATGCATTAACTAACTCTATGTTAATTCTCCTAACCATGCTTCTAAATGATAGATATCACAACTTTAGCACCCAACTTATGTATGAAATTGGTGCTAAGTTGGGTGACAAAGCAAATAGGAAGAAAAATATCTATTATGCTAGGTTTCTGATGATGTTGGCTAACCATGTTAGTCCAGCACCATTAGTTATCTCTAACCCTAATGCCAGGTTTGAGTGCTTTGTGCAAGAAAAGAGAGTATTGACAGACATACTGAGGCTGAACCACAATGGTGATGTTCCAGTGGTGTATCTGCCAATCATTGAGGTAACTACTACTATCCCTGTTAGTGTAGCTAACACCTCTACTGTTTTACCTTCCAATGTTGCTATGGAGTCTGTAGCTGTGACCCAACAGGCTCCTGCCCTAGCAACAAAACCAAAATCAAAGAAATCCTCCAAGCCAACCTCAGGTGCTTCTCAAAAGGCACCTGTTGTAAAAACTACCACACAACCTAAGGGGAGTGAGTCTGGAGTTGTGAGAGGTGAGGGAAGGGGTGAACATCAAAGAAACCCCAAGGATAAGGAAGGACAGGTTAGTGTGTACCAGCCAAGCCCCATTGTGTCTTCCCAACAAGGCACAATGAGTAACATGGATTTAAACACAAGTCTAATTGCATCCTCCCAAAAGGATGTGATTATTGAAACAAGCTCTCCTCCTAGAGCACAGTCCAAAAGGGTAAGGGACACTTCAAGCCCACAGTCTACATTTTCCCAATACCAAAGGAGAGTGAAGCAAAAGTCCAAGGGTACACAGGGTGCACACACACTGGAAGCAACACTTCCAGTTTCTCAAATTCAGTTTGATGTAACCCCTATCATTACTCTGGGGTTACAGTCCCATTCTCTAAACATCAATCTTGAATTATCTCCATCAAATTCACCAACTCAATCTTTAGATGTGGACATGATCCATACATCTATTCCTGATTCTCCAACTCTAATCTTGGAGAAGCCCCACTCTGAAGCTGGTGGCCATCACTTGTTAAGTGATTTGTTGGGCCATCAACCAATTTTTCCTGAAGTTGCAAGGGGATCTGTGGACCAATCTTTAAAATCAATCACCACAGACTCTACTGTAATTTCTCATTCTCAAAGTGCTTTCTTGACTTCATCAACGAAACAGTCTATTTCGTTGACAAGTGTTTCTCCATCAACGGTATCCATACCGTTGACAGTTCAAACTACCATTCCGTTGATAGTTCACTCTGCACCTTTAATTAAAAATCAAGTTGTTCCCACAACTAGTGCAGATGATCTAGTGGTAGTTAAGACACTTCTAGGACTGAGAGGGAGTGAAACTGAGAGGCTGGCTTGCAGCCAGGCAAAAGGAGAGAATGTGAGTGAGAGGCTGGCTATTTCTTCCAGCCAGGCAAAAGGAGAGATTGAGAGTTCCACCTTAGAAGGTGAAGGTGAGGGTGTGAGAGGTGTGAGCCATGGGGAGCCCATGATGCAAGAACAGAGTGGAGAGAGAGAAGGGACTACAGGAGTAATAAGGATGGAAGCAGTCATTGCTAGTGAGTTAATGGAGGTCAGTGAGGGAGAAAGGGAACTTACTTTCTAAGAGGTTTATCAACAAACTCTGGATAGTATTTCCCTGGATCCTGAGACCTTTACTCATCCTGTGTCAGCCTATCAAGTTTTGGCTCAACAGGGCAATGTGGAGGCAGAGAGGTCAGTACAACTAATTCACACAACTGCATCAATGCAAAGAGCAAAGGATGCCTTGACCAATCTACCTCCAGGGGCTGAAGTAAGTGGAGAATTTGACTTTTCTGATAATGAGGATAGCTTTGGTGACATTCTACAGGTGGCCACTACTGCACAGACTGGGACTTCTGTGGTGCCTCCTACACCAAACTGGCTTTCTCAAGATATGCATGGTAGATGCAATTTGGATGCTGCTATCACAAGGCAGTACAATGAAGCATATCTAGCTCATGAGTCTGCAGGAGCAAGGGACAAGAAATTCTACAAAGCCATCATGGATTCTCTGGAAATTCAAAGGCTACAAATGTTGCAGACAAGGATTGAGGCTACAGAAATCAAGGACTCAATTAGCAACCTTAGGGCTGCTACTGACAGGAGGCTAGATGAAAAGCTTCCTCTTCACACTGTCTCCAGGATGTCAAGGTTTTTCACCAAGGAACCTGAAGTGTCTTCATCTTTGAAAACTCTTTCCTCTAGAGTGGACAAAGTTGAGGCTACACTTAGTCACATGCAAAAGGAGCAGGAGAAGCAAACTCAGCTACTCACCCAGCTTCTGGCAGCTCAAGGGCTCCCTATCATCTCACTTGATGCTAACAAAAAGGGGGAGAAATCTAAGGAGCTAGACATTCAGATCACAAAGGTTATGGTCCCAGCCATCTCCTTACTAGAAGAGCCATTAGCAATGGGGGAGTTTGCAAAGAAGAAAAAGGACAGTATTGACCTGATCCAGGAAGCCTCTTTGAGGATGAAACTTGCAGAACAAATCAAGGATCACTGGTCAAATATTGAAGCAAAGGTCAAGAAGCTAGCTGACACTAAAAAGGTATCATCTGTACAAGCTACTTCAATACCACCATCAACAAATGCAATGGTGACAGTGCAAATGGAGCCACAATTCAGGAGTTCCTATGTCATGGAACCCCTTCAGCATGGAGTCCTTCAAGATTCAAGGAATGAGAAAGGACAAGCTTCATGTTTGAGGAATGTGGATGCAAGAGGGATATCTCCATTATCTCCCATAAAACCCAAAGGCAAGAACATAGAAAGGATAGCTTATCCTCCACCAAGGCCAGATGAGTTCAAAGTCTTAGGGAAGCTGATCAAGGAGAGCAAAGAAAGCAATCATCCAAGCATAAGGAACAAGAGGGCACTCATCTACAGGGATAGCAAGGAAATCTACATTTGGGTTGGTCACCCAAATTTTGCTAAGGCCAAAGCTGAAGAAAGTGAAAGGGCAGCAATGCAAGCTCTTGCAGTTGCTCAATCACTTGAAGATGAAGAAGCCCTACAGGAAGAAAAGGCCAAGGATAAAGCTAAGGAAGCTGGAAAGAAGAAGAGAACAAGTCAGCCAAAGGCTAGAGCTAAGAGGAATCTGAACTTTGATGAAGATGATTCTCAAGAAACTGCTCAAGACTCTTCCACAACAAGTGCACATCAAATTCCTGGTGATCTACCTATTGAGGGAAAGTTGGCTTGTGATCCTGCACATCCTGTCAATTTTCATGATCATCCAATCATGCCAAAAGAGGAACCTTTTGAATTTGATGAAGCCTACTTTCCAAAGTTCCTGTTAGAGAAGGACCAACCAATGAAGACAAAGAAGAGGTCTGTCAAAGCAAAGCCTGTTCTTGTGAGAAAGCCACAATCTCAAAAACCCCCTGCAAACCCAGAGGACTGCATGTACATTGCTGACATCAGGGAAGAATCCAGTCTACATCTTGACTTAGACAACCTGGTGGAAGTAAGGGGAATTGCAGCTTCTCAAAAGTTGCCTGAAAGACTAGTGTTCATATTCAAGGGAGGTAGAGAACAAGTGTGGCCTCTCTACAGAATTTTAGGAGAAGACTATCAAACACTACTCTCAGTGTTTAGATGCTTGAAAAAGGACTTTGGTTTCACCAAAACAGCCAAGTCTGAGGTGGTCTCCAAAATCTGTCAGATAAAGGCTAGCTGGAACAAGCCTGAGGCTCTTCCCAGGATACTTAGAGTTCCCTCAACAGGAAAGAAAATCCATCTTCAACCTTATTGGATGATGGAGTTTAAGGACAAGGACAATTGCAGAAGATTCTTCAGAATAGAAGACCAGCTGGAGAAGGCATCTAATCAAACTCTAAAGCTGATGCAATCCAAGCTTGGTGATCAAGATGAAGAGGAGAAAATCTTCTACAGAAGGCTACAGGTCCAGATTGAGGAAAACAACTCCAAGAAAGGGAAGAAGACTATGCCACAAAGAAATCACAGATGAAACATTTGCTCAGACTAGAGGAGCATTTGTGGGCATTAGTCTTGTAAGTCTTATATCTTGTCTATAAAATTTTGAAGCTTAATACATATTCTACTTTTGTAATTTATGATGTATCTGAGTGTTTTTGTTATCATCAAGTCTCTTGATTTATGGCTGTTATTCTATCAGTCATAAATTGGGGGAGATTGTTAGGAATATGTTGTTCTTGATGATAAACATAAAACACTTAGTAGAATTTGTGTAAAGTCATTTTTGTAACTGTCAACGAAATGGCATGCTTTGCAGCATTCCGTTGACAGGAAGCTCATCAACGAAATGAGTGTTGTAGCAATTGCATTGTACAATACTTCACAGTATGATAGGCATTCTGTTATATGTTTTAGATAGGTTTTCTAAGTCATGTTGACTAAGTACTAGATAGGCAAAATAGGTTGGTTAATTGTAAATATGTTATGCCTTGTAATTTTGACTAAGTGAAGACATGTCAACGGTATGAAGATTACTCTGTCAACGGTATGGAGTTTACCCTTCAACGAAACGAGGGAAACACCATCAACGGAATGAAGAATGAAGCTATCAACGAAACACATCTCCTTGCTATCAACGAATCAATGTTGCTTTTTGAACAGTTGACAAAGTGATAGTGACAGTTTACTGAACAGATCTAAAAGGAGATATGGAAGTGTACTTTGCATTGGAAGCCATCAAAGTGGATACTGGAAATAAGGAAACATTCCAATTTCCAATAAGGCTCTTTGAAATGATTATAATGAGCATGAAGACAAAAGCAAAGATCTCCAAGGACCATTGGACAAAAGGAATGAAAAGCAAGCTACTGATGGTTACTACTATTATTCTTTAGTTTAACCAAACGTAGAATTGTAAACTTGGGATTATATAACCAAGTGTAGCAGTTACTTTAGAAAGGAGAGAAGAAAAACAAATAGATTGTATTAGCTATTTTTGAGAGCAATTCTTCTCTACAACCTTGTAACTGAGCAGCTGTGTACTTTTGTATCACAGATTATTTCCGCAATAAAAACACTTCAGTTGGATCATCAAACAATCCAACTGAATTATTTATATCTTGTGTTTTTATTTATTCAGTTCAGTTTTATTTTATAAAGTGTTTAGTTTCAAGAAAATATCAAGAATTGTATTCAACCCCCCCCCCCCTTCTACAATTCTGTTAGGTCATTTGGGAATAACAAATGATATCTACAAGAATCAACTCAAGGCTCTGCACTATCTTGGGCAAGGTCTTCAATCAGAAATCTCTTCAATCAAGGAAGAAACAGACCAGTCTATGACAAAGCTGAAGAACACATATCTATCTGATTTTCCCAAGGTGGATGGCATCCTATAAGAGGTACTTCAGAAAACTAACAAGCATGTCACTAAGATGGACTGCACCTTAGCCCTGGTTACTGACAATCTCAAGAAGCTTTCTACCAAGCTGGGAAATCAGGTGCAATCCAATATCAACTCCAACTCAATGATCTCTGTGATGTGGAAGAACCAGTATGGGGACAAACTGGTAGATGAAGTTCCTATTTCCAACATCAACAAATATGAATTCTCCAGGCTCAAAGATCAATCTCTCAACTCTTTTAAATCTGAGCACTTGTTCTCCAAGGTTGACAAGATGGAAAAAGAAGTGACTGAGCTCAAGTTTGAAAACAAAGGGCTAACTCAATCTTTGGAGCAACTCAACTCTAAGCTGGATGACCAAAACAATGCAACTTCCAACATTCTGCTAGTCCAGCAACAGATGATGACTGCAGTGATGAAGCATTTGAACCTTCCAATCCCTGGTGAAGCTTAAGGCCAATCTTCTGCTAACAAGCCTAAGGGGGAGAATAAACAGGAGAGCTCCATCTTAGATAAGAAAGGGGGAGCTAAATCAGCTAACTAGAAGGGGGTATTAATTGAGGAATCAGCTCTAAAGCCAATCACCTTTCCTACAGTTGAGATCACCAACAAGGATGGACATAAGAGCACTGTCACTTCCACCTACTATCCTGGCACAATGAATATGGATGTCAGTGCTCCTCCAACCATATCAAATGCTCAACCAATGAAGGTAGACATTATCACAGAGGCCAAGCTATAGGAAGTTGCAAGCTCAAATGTCTATCGTGATAAAGCCTTCCTGGAGTTTCTGAAAGCCACTAAAGCCAGCGTAGATGATGACACCCTGAACTACAGACACAAACTCAAGGAAGAAATCAAGTATTTCACAGTGGTGATCAGGAAGGTTAAAGAAGCCTATCTAAGTGAGATAATCATGATTTCCAAAAACAATCACTTATGGCATCTGTCATTTGAATCTCTAGAGAAGCTTAAATACACTGAAGTAGATACATTTCTGAACCTGATTGAGAAGAAAGGGGCAAACAACAAAAGATTATTTGATGAGCTTATAAGAGATCAACCCTTAAGACTGCCTGAAGTGATCACATATCCAAGGAAAATAATATACCAAAACAGCTCTAAAGCCAATAACATTACTCAATTGGTAATTCCTGCTCAGTTGGATATGAAAAACAAAGATAAAATTAATCAGGTCATTCAAATGCTGAAAAGCAAAAAGGGGATTCAGAACTATAGAAGAAATTGAGACAATTCACATTCTACAGACATTTCTAACATCCGGTAGAATACCTGAATCAGCCAAAGTAAGGAGAGATAAGAGGGAAGACAAAGAAGATGAACACAAGAGTGGTAGGAGAAGAAGTCACCACAGGAGTGATAAGGATGGAAAGAGTGAGAGCACCAGGAGTAGTTCATTAAGGAAATCCAAAGATGCTAAAAATGACAAGAAAGATGGTCATGGGAAAAGAGAGACTGAGAAGAGAAAGAGTGGAAATCAGCAAGCCAAGGACATTGCTAGCAGTACTGTAACCTCAAAACAAGACTCTAAGTCTAGGGTGGATATTGTTAATAATGATCCACCAAAATCTGCAACTCAGGCTTCTGAAACTGATTTGCCACAGAAGGAAAGTGAAGCCACAAAGGTGAAATCAAAAGAACACTTCCTCAAAGTCACAGCTAGTGGAGTTCTACAGTAGATAAGAGGAAAGGGATCAAAGTTGCTTCCAAATGATGTGGCATTGAAGACTAACTCTCCATGTTCCAGAAAGCTACCTCAAGTGAAGCATTGGAAGATCAAGAGTGTAGCCAAAAGAACAAGGATAACAAAGAAAATTTGAGTGATCACTAATGTTATTGGGTTAGATGTACCTCATCTGGATGAATATTATGATGAATAAGCCTTAGCATTCTTGAGAGCTCAAAGGATCTTTGAAGTCAAAGTTATTCAAGATCATCTAGAAATCAAGTACACTGATGGAAGGGAGAAAGAAATGAAAACAGAAGGCTGACAATTCTTCCCTATCTATGATCTAGAGAGAATCAATGCTTTATTGAACTTTAAAGAAAAAGAAGAAAAGATTTGGAAGATAGAAATTGCTAGGTACTTAAAAATACAATATGATTACCAAGAAGAAGTAAGGAGGATGAATGAAGAGAGAAGAATTCAAAAAGAAAAGGAGATGGCAGAGATGGAAGAGAAGGCAATGGACCTAAGGAAGAAGGGGCTCTGCAGAGTGAAGTTCAATCCTTATGTAGTGGAGTACAAGAACTTAAAAATGGAGGGAAAAGCAAAATAAGGATGGATTACTTGAATTCTTATGTAGAAAGTGCTCTGAGAGCTGCTGCTGAAGACTTAGAAAACTCTCCTCTCTTGGACGAGATGACAGCAAGGGATAAAATTCTCATAGCCATTTCAGAAAATAACAAAATGGAAGAAGCTAGAAAGAAGAAAGTCTATGAAGAATATCTACAAAAACAAATGGAATCTGAAGCTGTTCAGTAACAGGAAAATCATCTGTAAGCTGTCATTTTCTGTTTGTAATCAAATTCTATTTATTCTACAATTTACTTCTTTTTATGTAAGGTAGGCTTGTTATCAGACATGAAATTGTGCCTAAGTTTCTTACTCACACTTTGGGGGAGATTTTTAGGCTCAAGGCATGTCTGAATACCACTATTAACAAGCCTACACCTTGTGACTGTGTCACTCTACATGACCTGGTGAACTTTATCACTGGGATATAGTATAAGTCTTTATTGTACTTGTCTTGTAATCATGTACTTAGCTTCATTCTGTATGCTCAATTCTATAATGAGATTAGTTAGTTTCTAGCAACTAGAATGTATATAGGCCATGAAATAATCATCCTCAAAAAAATTCAATTTATTCATGCAGCAGGATAAAAGTGAATAAGGCCATGAAGAAATAAATTGCAGAAATTTGTCTAAGTCCCTAGATCGTGAAGTCAGAATGAGCTATGTCGTGAAGTCCTCAAAGGCCATGTCGTGAAGTGTTGAGATCGCATAGTCTGAAATGTTCTAGATCGTGAAGTCCTCAAAGGCTATGTCGTGAAGTCTGTAATATACCATATAGCATACTCCTAAAACGGTCATATCGCAATGTCCTCATATAGCAAAATGAGAAATGCTCTATGTCGAGAAGTCACGGAATAAGAAGTATGTTGGAGTTCACAATATCAACACTTAGGCGTTTTATGTAACGCCCCCAAATCCGGGGTCAAAGGATTTGGTCGTCACACTGCACCCTTAATCCAAACAACCTGTTCAATAATAAATCAACACAATAATAATATCTGTGACCCCAACTCTACCAAGAATCTTTAAAGGTTATAGTGCTAGAAACAAGAATCCAAAATTTCATTACAAACAATCTTTCTTCTTTACAACCATTCTCTTTACATAAATTCTAATACACAAGTATAACTTCGATAAGAAGTATACCAGGCAACTAATCTTTACACAATACAATATTTAATAGAAAAAATCTATATACAAAACCTATCACTAGTTCCAATGCTCTGGATCAAAACATCATCACGCTACTATTCCTTCCCATCTCTGACCGGCTATGCGGACAACTCTCGCCAATATACCTTCTTACTGGCAGGCTAAAATATATATAAATAAAACAAGTATGAGCGAATGAATTTCTCAGCAAGCGCATTATCAAATATAATACGGAAGGTTTCCAAAATAAACTTTGGATTTTCAAATAAACAAGCCTTTGGCTTAAACATTTGTAATCTCTAATATTTTCAAATCAAGTTTGGTAATTTACCACAATTTCTCATTCTTCTTCTCGCAATTGAATAGTTTAAAACACAAAAAGATTTATATTGGTCGTTACGGCGACCGAATCAACAATAACTACAATAGTAAGTGGAAAATATGAAATAAATATGACTCATACGTCTTCAAGACCATAGTTTGTACAAAAATACTAGTTTTGAAGATAACAGATCTATTCACAACATTTTCTGAAACCAACAACTCTGGAAGGTTAGAATAATCAAGGGGTAAGAATGAGCCAACGCGCTCGGCCGTGGAATAAAGAACGTACTTCACGACTTCAATATGGTACCGTCTGGATATGCGGTATGAATAAAACTCGTCAAGATAGATATCTTACGATTGCCAATGGAATCAAGAAAGAGGATTTCGACTATTTGGAATCCGATATATTAAGAGTAAATGATTTCAGCAAGATTGAAACCATTACTTATCAATCAACGAACTAACAACTTCGAGCGAACGAATAAACCTGAGTATCAGGTCATAACTCACGAGTACAAAACATATGGATGTAATTCATCTCAGAAATAAGAATTGATATTTAGAATTGGATTTTTCACATTTATTAAAACAAAGGTTGTGCTGCTAGCCAATCACGCATCAACCCCGGACTTGCTTATAGCAAAGTCCTCTACTGGATCCTAGGCCAATCTGGGCCTTAATTTATTCCGACCATAAATATGGCCCGACCAATTACTGGTCCCATTTTAAAACATTCCAATTCTATATTATATACGTCAGGTGTCAATACAATTGACAACCTTACTTCGACAATCAGGTGTCGGAAGAATCGACAACCCTAATACAACAATTGCTGGAAAACTCACGTTCCAGGAAACAGTTCAATTATGAAGAATCCATCAAGGAATAACAATATAATCTAGTATCGACGAGATCGACACAATATGGGGAGGTGCACATGAAAAGTGACAATATAATAAACATCGACGAGATCGATGTAACAACTGGGATATAATGAAGAATAAACAATGACATGCTCAACAAGATTAAGTCTGATATGAAACGGGCATTATGATATCAACAGAATTTGCAACAACTCAATATAGAATAGGGTTCAAAGAACAGGCTCTAGATGGCCTCAACAGTTCAAATCATCACATTATGGAAGAATTAGTTAAGATTCACCAATCTAGTAAGTGACAAGAAAGTCAAGTTCAAGTTTAAGAAAAAATCAAGGTGAAGTTTATAAATGAAGAAAACAAGGGTTTATTAACTTTTGACAGAAATAGTTCAAGTCCTTCGAACATATACTTATAATAGATAAGCCTTGTATTTGAAGGAAGTAAACTAAATCATGCACATCATATATGAATTCGAATCAGGGAATAGATCAGATGATCGCATTAACAAGAAATGATAATTATACTTGCATGGATGCAAGATGGAAAATGGAATACTTGTAGAACAAGTACCACGACTTCGGAATTTAAAATAACATTTTCAACATAGGGTTCACAAGTTCCCACTCATCTAGGGTTGGCAATATTCCAACCTAATATTTTAAAATCATGTCTTTTAAAAGAAAGCCTTAGTATACGGCCCGTAATTATCTCTTTAACCTTTCAATATAATAAGTATATCTTTCCAATCAATCCTAAAAATATGAATCTAAGTTCATAAAGTATAAAAGAATGCTCGTCAACTTACGAGTTTAAATAAAATACTTGCAGTTCAATGCAAAAGAGTCATCATTAAATTTTTAGGAAAAAGTATGCCAATTGCATAATAATAATTCAAGAAATATCAATCAATTAATAAGCAAGGGTATAAACACTTGCCTCTGGTCCTTAGCTATTTCGTAACGCTGAAACAATACGATTCCCTCCTTATTCTGTCTTATCGCACGATTCTCTACTTCCGTCCTTCTTTGCTTTAACGCTCTTGCGAATACCACTAGTCTGCTTCTACCATTTCGAATCCACGTGCCAACCTCGATAGTCAAACATGAGACGGTACTTAGCCTTCAACGTATAACCCTCACATTCCATAAATGATTGTAACTTAACTTCGACGTACTTACCAATCTTACCGATATCTCCGTTGGAAGAAAAATACTTTCACATATCCTCTACGAGTGTTGACATTCCCTTGGTGCTACGTCACCTCACAAATAACCCAATCCGTCGCAAACAATATCTCATCCTTCTCCGACGTCCTTCATTTAACATACTTCGATAATCTGACTCGTCTCGTCCAATAGCCTCTGTTGCATAGACAACCACATTTTAATTGATAGAATGATCACAACTAACTATACAAGTAATCCTCGTAACTTTCTTGACACAATCTCCATATATAAGGTCAATATCTAGGTCAACAGTCTCACAATCTCATTTTCTAACATTACTGACAAATTTCTATCTCAACTACCCTTCGTGATAATATTAGACACGACCAAAGTATATGGCTAAGATAGCATGAGATGGAGAAATGGCTAAAATTGACCTAGGTGGTGGCCGATACCCTTAATTAAAATGAGACAGAGATGGATTCCGAATGATCGGGAATTAAAGGATGAGATTTTACACAAAACCCAAGTTAGTCCAACAAACTAGAAAGACAAAAGATTTCACCAACAAGCGGCTAGTGACAATCAAGACAGACAAAGAAAGTATGCGGACTAAGCCCGCAAGTATAGAGATAATACTGCTATTGATAAGCTAAATGGCAGGTTGATGGATGAAAACAAGTTTATGTTGGTGTATTTTCTATACAAACAAGATGCAGAATATGAGGTTAGAGATTCGTGATGCTAAAAGATATCCTCGTGGAAGGAATTAAGGAGATTTGAAAAGAAAGGTAAGTTGAGCCCGAAATTCATTGGGCCATCTGAGATTTTAAAACGCGTCAGGAAGGTGGCCTACGAGCCAGCCTTGCCCCCCAAACCTGTGGAATGGTCATAACGGGGTTCATGTGTCAATGCTATGTCAGTATACTATAGATGCCCGGCATATGTTAGAATACGAGCAGGTAGATATACAACATGGTCTGACTTACAAAGAACAACCTGTGGAAATCACGGATAGAAAAGAGCAAGTGCTAAGTGACGAGGTTGCCAAGCTAATGAGAAGTTGTGGAAAATCAAGAAGTGGAAGAATCCACTTGGGAGTTAGAAAGTGCAATGGGAGAGAAGTACCCCCAGTTATTCCTAAGCTGATTCTGGGACGGAATCCTTTTAAGGAGGGGAGACTATAATAACCCGAATTTTTGGTAAAATTAAAACTTTTCTTATTATGATTAAGTGCATCAGTGAATAGTGAATTGGTGGATGAATAGTGATTTTGAGGGTTAAGAAAATTTTTCATGCCACCTATGTATGAGACGTAGTGTGGATATTCCAAAGTCATATTAGTGATCTACGGAGTAAATAAGTGAATGCAAAGACGATCAGAATTCAGAAATTCCAAATTTTATTTTGGTATAGTATTTGACCGGGCAGTGAATTATATATTATTATATTCAAGAAATGAGATATTAAAATTGAGGATTTGATGATTTAATATTTTGGAATTTTATTATATTTGATTTGAGAATTTAGAACGAAAACCACTGAGACGGTGAAACGAAGGTTCAAGAAACCACTGAAAACATTTACGAAGCAAAGCAGTATCGGATCAACAAAATATGAATAAATAAATGTGACATACAAGTGTAACATTATTTTGTTACAAATATAAAGGAGAAGCTAGTTGGTGAAAGGAGGAAATTCAAGAGTGACTAGAGTGTAAGTCAACTCAAAGATGAAGGACTAGTTTGCAATTTGCTAAAGTAAAAGCAACAAGTGACAAGCCAACAAGTGGATGGCCAAGATTTGACCAACACAAAAGTAGAAATCTCATCCAAGGGCTAGCATTAACACCTGCAAAAGTAAAGATAAATACACATTATACATGTAATAAAGTCATAAACCAAAAACCATTCTATCTCTTCATTTCGGCAAAAAAAGAACTGCCGGATTGTAAATTTCATATCTCCTTCATTTCTCGGTGGACAATTGCGATCTATAGCTTGTTGGAAAGGTCTTGAGATAACCTACATTTCTTATTTCACAAGTTTCTTCCAGTTGAGCAAGGTAAGACCTTCATTTGTCCAGTTCTTTAAACCGGTGTATAGTAACTCCGAAAGTTTCATGACTTGTTCTTGATTTCTTTTGCAAGTTTAAGGATGATAACCATGGATAAAGACTCTCTTAAGGCTTACAAACTCTTGTTGTGTGTTTAAGGAACTCATCCACCCTTTGATTTATGTTGAGATTTAAGTGAAGTTTCTAGTAATGTTTAAGAATGAGCATGTTTATGGAGTTTGGAGTATGTATGGTTAATTCTTGATGGATACTTGTTGTTGGTTGATGTTGGTGATATGTTCTTGAAGTATATGAACTGATTATGTTGTAAAAATTGTTGGGTTGTTGAATTCATTTGGTTGTAAGAGGTTTTGACATAACAAAAACCGGGAAACGTTACGATTATAGCCGTCGTAATGCCCATTTGATTTAGGGCTGTTTTGAGCAAGAATTACGAACTGGTCCTGGAATATTTTTGAACAACACTGACCATGAACATGTAGGTCTTGTTTTAAGGTTTGTTTTGGTATAAAGATCATGTCTATACGAATTACGGTTTAAGAGAAAAGTGAGTTTTAGTAAACGCCATTCGGAGGAACAACCCATCTCTGGTCAGTCACTTTGAGGCTATATTTGGACCACTTAGAAGCCATATTAAAATTTGAAACTTTGAGGAATAATTCTAGATACAGTTAGGAAGGCTCACGAAAAAGATTCGGATTAAAAAGATTATGTGTCGATTTTATAAAAATGTTTTAGCCGAGGTCGCGCAAGTGAAAACCACTAAGAACATGACTTAGAAACCAATGTTGTAAATGGTTAAGTATAACTTGTATTCGAGGATCGATTTCGGACTAAACCTATGACTTAAGTAATTGTCGACTAAACGTGGACTTAGTATGAGCCTATAACGAGCTAGTAATTCCTTGGTTGTGTTTCGCTTACGTGTTTAAGCATTGAGTACAAGTGGATTATCCCGGGGATTAATCGTGTGTTTGCTTTGACTTTGTCTAGATTGTCCGGCATCGTCGCGAACCCCTATCACTTCTCGAGCATCAGGCAAGTTTTCTAATCCCATGCTGTATTTCAAATTACATTATACTGATGACGCGTATGATATGATGGATGCATGTTTTCAAACCTCACATCGTATATAGATGTGATAGTATTAAAACTATTGAGATTATAGTATATACATATGATAGATGCATGCTTTCAAACTTTACATCGTATATAGATGTAACGGTATTAAAAATGTTGAGATATAATATATGCATGTGATAGAGGCAAGTTTTCAAACCTATATCTCTATAAACTGTTGTTGTGATAAATATAAGATATTGGGATATATGCTATGTGTTCATGATTTCGAAACGATACTTATGATGCTAAGTACAAGTTGGATTTACAAGCTATGGTTATGGCAATATTCATAAACCAATATGTTAAGAAAAATCCCTCAGTAGGGGGTATATACTCTATATTTATACTACGGACCGGGAATGGTATCAGTTGTTATCTAGGATTATATTATTATTATTTTATCCATTCTTTTGTTAAGAGAGTATTTGAGAATTACTTCTAAATAAATATTCTTTATTAAATATAGTTTTCATTAATTATTTAAAGCCCTACTTCTTAAAGAAGTATTTTGTGAAATCTATTCTTTAACCCTAGATAACTAATAAAGTTTTATTCAGGCAATCATAAATATAATTAGAGAAGGTTCCCAAATCTATTTTCCTTTTAAGTCTATATTCTAAAAGACTTAAATGTTCGCTCAAACTACAAAGACTCAGGGGATCCTCCTCAAGTTTTAATGTTGGACTGCCCGGTCCTAAATCTTTTTGAAACTATTCATTTAACAGCTTTGTATGCTACCATCAAAATGATTTTGATTACTTCCTCAAGACTCGAGGAGTAAGATCAGTGGAATAAGTTGTATCCAGGAACAAGCATCAGCTTGGGAAATATGGGTGAACTTTCCTTTCCAACCAGATATGACTACTTTGTGGAGTCGTATACTAGGGGAAAAAGGGAAAGGAACTTTATGTTTCAGAATTATGGATTTTCTTGAACTCGGAGAATATGTAAGGGACTGAGTGGCGCCTGTCCCCTAAGGGAATTACGCGTAGACCGACGGTCTATGAACGGGTCCGTTTTTCCCTTAGATTATCAGTATGTGCCCGACCGTAGGGTAAGAGGAGGGAATTACGCGTAGACCGACGGTCTATGAACGGGTATGTTTTTCCCACCCAGAGAAGAGTATCAGACCGACGGAATATGAACGGGTCTGCTCTTCCCCCTACAACCGAAGGCGGGGAGGTAGGTCAGTTAGCATATGTCTATTCTTCCCTTCTACGTAGAAAAACAGCATTGGGGATTCGCCTTGCGACTGATCATCGCAGGGGTATCCCTGTCGCCTAGAATCTCCATCTACAGTTCATCATCCATGAAAGAACATGTTTTAAGCAAGTTTCCAGAAAAGAAAAGTTATTCAAGTTTATTCAAGTTCATGCAAGTTTATTCAAGTTTAGAAAATGGATTGGAAATATTTTACACTGTCTGTATTTCCAGAATATGATATGAGATAAATGTTTGATATGAAAGATGATACTTGGAAATTCCTACAACTTCATCTTTTATTTTATGAGTTATGACTCTGATAAAACTTGATTAAGGATATATATATGCATAAGTGGATTTTGGGTTACGGAAACCTTATATTGGATTTTCCTTATAACTTCATCTTTCAAGTTATATGTTGATAGTCTGCTTATATTTATATAGCAGATATTTTACGGAAAGGATATACTGAGTTATCTTGCTACTTCTTCGTTTATAATATACTAGAACTTTGTTCATAGTATGAATATCGAAAGTTTGCAGAATATTATGGAGATGATATTTGAAATACAACAATGGTATTTTTGGAATACATTCCGATAAGGAAATGATTTCAGTATCAAGATATTTTGACAAATTATTGCCTTATACCCGCTTTATTTCTGGGTTGAATTAAAGGCAGAATTATGCCATACTTTCATTACCTTGCTGAGCTATCGCTCACTCTTGCTATTATTTTATATATATTATATAGCAGTGAAACAGGATGCCAATGTGACGGCACATACCTCGCAAGACGTTTCCATAAACAGTTTCTAGCAGTGATCCCGGGAGTAGTACGAACAAATCGAATCAGGCTTCAGCTTGTGGTATTCAACTTATGTATAGACTTGAATGGTATTAGAGGATTGTGAGCATCATAAGGCTAAGTTGGTAATGTAACAATACTGAGAAATTGTATCAGTAACAGATTTAAATGACATTTGGGTATTGTAATAAAAATTATTTATTCCGCAATTGTTGTAGTGTGTCATTTCTGAGACTCTAACCTGTGTGTGTGTGTGTGTGTGTGTGAGACATATAATGTGGGGTCATGAGCAGGTGAAATATGAATGGTGTGAGTAATACAGGTAAAGCAAGGAGTACATGGATCGTGACGACCCTAAATCCCCGACCCCGGATTTGGGGCTGTTACAGCATAGTCCAAAATGAACTATTTCGTGAAGTCTTCAAGACTCATGTCGTGAAGTGTTGAGATCGCAAAGTCAAATTGTACTAGATCGTGAAGTCCTCAAAAAGGCTAGATCGTGAAGTCCTCAAAAAGGCTAGATCATGAAGTCCTCAAAAAGGCTATATCGTGAAGTCAGATATATGCCATATCGCATACTCCTAAGATACTCATATCGCAAAGTCATCATATAGCAAAGTCTCAAATGCTCTATGTCGACAAGTCACAGAATAAGGAATATGTTGGAGTTCACGATGTCAACACTTAGACGATCTACAACAAGACAAATCAAGGTACAAATTCAAAGTTCAAAGGAGACAAATACTGGAGCATCTGTTATGGTTAAGTGGTCCAAAGACAGATGGAAAATCTACGATAAAACTTGGAGAGAAAGAATAGAGACATGCAGCTACAGATACGGGAAAGGACAACAGAAAGCAAGTGGTCCCTCCTGACACAGTTAACCTCTTATGGAAGAACAAGTGGGAGTTACATTTAGGGGTAACTGTGTAAATAGGGTGTGCACTAGTTTGTATAGGCAATATATATAGTGTGCACACTCTATAGTTAGTTGTAAAAGAAAAATATACACAGAAATATTTAAGCACTCTTTTCTTTGTAAGAAAACAAGAAAACACTGTTCTTGTTTAGAAGCCAGAACTTCACTTGTGAAATTCTGGAAGCTGTAGTATTTAATTTACTTAATACAAAGTAGTTTAAAGTGATTGTGTGTGTCTTGTTTATTTGATTCCACATTTTCATACACCATAATCTAACACAGCTTATAGGTCCAAGAAAACGAAAAATACTCAACTATCCATTCACCCCCCCCCCCTTTGTCTATTTTCTTAGTGATATTCATATCTAACAAATGGTATCAGAGCCGGTTGTTGATATACAAACAGAAAAAGATCAAGAATGAGTTCACAGAAACTAAGCAGTATCAAGATTCCTGCCTTTAACAAGGAACACTACAATCTATGAAAGAAGAAGATGTTGCTGTTCATCAAAGCTTCAAACCCCATGTATTTAGACATTTTAAAACATGGTCCCTTCATTCCAATGATTGAGATTGCTGAAACAACTGTTAGTACTGAAAAGATACCCATGCATTATGAGCCTAAAGATCCTTCCAAATACACTGAGCCTGAAAAAGAGAAAGTGGCACTAGATGGAAATCTCCAACTCATTATATGTGAATCTATGGATTTCACCATGTATGGCACTGTTGCTCATTGTAGTAGTGCAAAGAAGATGTGGGATCTCATAGAAGTGCTATGTGAAGGAACTCCAGAAGTGAGAAAGAACAAGAAGCAGATTCTGGTTTCACAGTATGAAGCCTTCATGGCTTAGCCAAAGGAGGGAATCACAGAAGTGTTTGAAAGGTTTAACAAGCTAATAAATGAGCTCAAATTCTATGACAAACACTATGAAACAGAAGAACTTAACATGAAGTTCTTGTTGAATCTACCGGATCACTTGGAGCCAAGGATCTCTTCTCTCAAGGAAAGAGATCTAACCATGATTGGTTTTGATGTATTGTATGGTGTTTTGAAAACATATGAACTAGAATTGTTTCAGAAGAGGTCCATTCAAGCAAAACAAGGTATGATGGCCAATACTTCTTGTGCCCTTATTGCTGACAACTTAGTTCAAAGAATGGAAGCTCTGAAAGTCAATCAAGTCAAGATTGAAGAGCTGGAAGTTGAAGACACTGGTGATGAGTCTCAAGTCATCTATGATCTCCCTGAGGAAGATGATTTCTACAGCATAGATGAACTGGATAAAATGGGAAAAAAATCTTTTGCTTATATGGGTAGGAGGTATCCTAACATCAGGTTCAAAAGAAAACAACCATTTAAGTCCAAGTATAATGCTGGTGGTGCTGGTGGATCAAGTGGTTCAAACGCCTTCGGTAAAGGGAAAGGAATTGTTGGTGCTGCAAAAGGAGGTTACAAGACTGGGAGCGTGGATAGGTCCAAGATAAGGTGCTATAACTGCAATGAACTTGGGCACTTTGCTACAGAGTGCAAGAAGCCCAAACAGGTCAAAAAGGACAAAGCATACTTAGATCTTGAAGCTAAGTATGAAGCTCTACTCAAGAAACAACAGGGTAAATCTTTTATTGCAGAGGGAAAATGTTGGGATGATTCTGATGAAGAAGAAGAACAGGAGTATTCAAACTATGCCTTGATGGCCTTTTCTGATGATGGTGATTCTTTAAATCAGGTACCTATTCTTACTTCTCTTGATATGACTCCCTCTCAATACAAGCAAACTGTTGAAGACATGAGTACTGAGATATTTAATATTCATACTAGCATTTTGGTTGCAAATGAAGAAATTGATAGGCTAACTGCTAAAAATCTTGAGCTTACAAAAAAGAATGAGGAACTTGAGTTAATGGTTGTGAACCTTGATGGTTTGAAAAAGGAGGTTGAGTATCTTAAGAATTGTAAAGCATAATGTAACAGAAGATGTAAAAGAGATAACTGCAACTCAACAAAGGACAAGACAGACAATAATATTAACAGAAGCACAGGAATCCAGAATCAAAAAAGAAAAGGTAAACTCAAAAAATCAAAATATGGTATGTATTCTTGAAGTCCGTAAACAGGTCACGAAAAGAAGTTCATGAAAATGTTCAAGCCTCAGTGACATCAAAAGAAACAAGACTTTCAAGACTACAGAAGTATGTGAATGATTTAGGGTTAGTACCACAGGATTCCAGTGATTTATTTGAAGCAACCAGATTGAAAAAGGACTTATCAACAGCATTGAATTGAAGACATAAAGGAATTGATCAAGTGTTATTCATCTGTGAACCAGACCATTTGCACTAGTTGACGGCACTTAAAAAGATCAAGTTGTTTTATCGTCTCAGAAGAAATTGATTTAGTCAAAAACTAAACACCCAGAAACTCAGGAGATTGTTTCATAGATCAAGGACAAGAAAAGAGTTCGATAGTTTTTCTATTTAGAAAACCATCGAATATGATTTAAAGAAAACAAAAGAAAACTAAAGTAAGTTAATTTTTCATTCGATAGTTTTAATTAAAAAACCATCGAATGGAATATTAACTTTATCATTCGATAGTTTTCTATTTGGAGGAGCAGGTGAAAAGTTTCTTTGTTTATCAAGTTGATGAAGATCCAACGGCCAAGATTAAATGCCTTATTTTGGTTCGATGGTTTTTCAAATCAAGACTATAAATAGAGAATGAAGACAGTGTCTTCTTCAGTTGGTTGGCAGAAGTGATCGTATTTACTCTGAAGAATTAAGTGCTCAATAACAGATTCTGGAGAAAATTTATAGTGCCTTAATTTACAAAGTTTGTATTGAATACGTTAACCTGAACTCATTGAAGCTAATCTACGGATTAGAATTTATAGCTGATAAGTGGATTTCATATTCACTTGGAACGTCCTAAATTGGCTTAAATTGATTGTTTGTACTCAAGTGCGTGGTGTTTTTTAATGTGTTTTGTGTTAGTTTATGCAGAGTTGCTTCGTCAGCAGAGAAGTGGAGTTTCTGTGGTTTGCAGTGGTGTTTTGAGCAATTCTGTGAAGGCCAAGTGGTTGCGGAGCGAGAGAGCGCAAGGAAAAGTCAAAGAAAAGCAAAGTGGAGATTCTGGACAGAGACCAGGCGCGCCCGCGCCCTATCAAGTGCGCCCGCGCTCCCCAAAATCCTGAAAAAGGCAATTCTGAGTCTAAAAAGGAAACTAGCTGAAGACCAGTCAACCCTGCAGCCTATATAAACTAATGGTGGACGAATTCTGAGACATATATTGAGTTACATACATACATATCCATCCACCGGTGAGGAGAACAAGAAGACGGCTGATTACAAAGATCTACTTTTCAATTTATCTTTGTATTCTTCTAATTAGGCGATACTTTGGATTCTCGTTTGTTCTTTCATAAACCCTAGCACTTTTTTTCAGTATTCTAGACTTATTATTATCATGTTTTCATTAGAACCCTCGATGATGAAAGGTTCGATTATGAACTAATCGTTGTCGTGGGGTTCTAACGGATTTATTTATGGATTTTAGTAGTTAATTGTTTTAAAGATGTGTGTGTGATGGCTAATTGATATCCTAGTTTGGTTGTGCTTATTCTTCTTGTATGCGTAGCTAACATCTAAGTTGTTTGTTAATCTCTATTGATTGCGAAAGTGGATATAGAGGTTTAGAACTTGCCATGCTAGCATAGGTTTATGTATGTTTGTCATGCATGATTCTTAGGTAATTTTAACCATCTTACCTGTCCTATGTAATCTGAATGGATAACTTGCTCGTTAAACCATTATGTTTTCAAATCTTATAGACATATAGGGTCTAAGCATAATTGGTGTATGCCCAACTTCTATCTATTTTGTTGATGTTTGAGTGGTTTGGTATACGTATACTGAAAGGTAGCGTGTACTGATTTCGTGTTATCTGATTAGTTATCACAACTGTCACATGCATTGATTAAAGACATAAGACTCTGAATGAAGTACTTAATGAAGTTAGGATCCCATGTTTTATTCTCATAAGTATTTATACAGCAATCTCTTTAGTTAATTATAATCTTGTTAAGTTGATTAGTTAATTTAGTTAATCAAAACACAAATTTGTTACTTGTCTTAGCATTGAACAATAGCCATACATTGTTGCATAGGTGCATAACTATAATAACCAAAGCAGTCTCTGTGGGAACGAACTCTACTTTCATATATTACTTGTTGACCGCGTACGCTTGCGTGATTTTGTGCGAACAAGTTTTTGGCGCCGCTGCCGGGGACTCGGTGTTATATATATAGTTTATGTGCTTGTCATCAGTGGTCGTTAAAGTTCACTGACTCGTATTATTCTCATCAATTTTACTTTGTTTGGTGTGTTTCAGTTACTTTAGTGAGCGTGTATGCGAACACGTTCTCAATCTCGGAAAGATGAACTTGAATTGAATCTAGTTATGGGAGAACCAGCAGCAGCAGAAACGAAGGCTTTGAAGGACTATTCTCAGCCAAAGATCAATGACATTCAATCTAGCATTGTCAGGCCGGCTATTGCAGCTAATACTTTCGAAATCAAGCCTGGCACGATTCAGATGGTGCAGAACTCAGTTCAGTTTGGGGGTGCTCCAACGGAAGATCCTAATATGCATATTAGGGATTTCATTGAGATTTGCGACACTTTCAAGTTCAACGGAGTGTCAGAAGATGCTGTGAAACTGAGACTGTTCCCGTTTTCTCTGAGGGATAAAGCTAAGGGCTGGTTGCATTCTCTACCGGCAAGCTCTATTACTACATGGGAGGATCTTGCGCAGAAGTTTCTCGCTAAATTCTTCCTGATGGCTAAAACAGCAGCAATCAGGAATGCTCTTACTCAGTTTGCACAGCATTCTGGAGAAACTTTATGTGAAGCTTGGGAGCGTTACAAGGAGATGCTTAGGAAGTGTCCTCATCATGGAATGCCTGATTGGATGGTGATCAATTGTTTCTACAATGGACTGGGAGGTCAATCTCGACCAATGCTTGATGCGGCATCAGGTGGAGCTTTGTGGGCTAAAAGCTACGACGAGGCTTATGAACTTATTGAGATGATGGCTGCTAATGAATATCAGAATCCAACTCAGAGGTTATCACAAGGCAAGGTAGCAGGGGTTCTGGAAGTGGATGCAGCTATGGCAATAGCAGCTCAGCTAAAGGCTTTGTCTATGAAGGTGGATTCTCTGTCCAACTATGGAATTCAGCAGGTGGCTAGTGTGTGTGAACTATGTGCAGGTGCACATGATACGAATCAGTGTGCCATATCTAGTGAATCGGCGCAGTTCGTGAGCAATTTCCAGAGATCACAACAGCCAGTGCCTAATGCATATCATCCCAATAACAGGAAGCATCCTAACTTCAGCTGGAGTAACAATCAGGGAGGCCAGCAACAACCACAACAGCCGTATCAGCAGTATCAAGGTCAACAATTTGGAGCTAAACCATTTAACTCTTCTGGTTTTCAGCAACAGTATGCTCCAAGGCAACCGTATCAACCCCCAGGTTTTCAACAACCGTCTCAAGGCAACGTTCGTCAGTCGTCTAATGAAAAGTCTGAATTGGAGGAATTGAGGTTAATGTGCAAGAGCCAAGCTGTTTCAATCAAGACTCTGGAGAATCAAATAGGTCAGATTGCCAATGCCTTGTTGAATAGACCACATGGAACTCTCCCTAGTGATACGGAAGCTAATCCTGGCAAAAGAGAGGTCAAGGAACATGTTAAAGCAGTTACCTTGCGATCTGGAAAGGTTACGGGTGACCAGAACTCAGAAACAGAGCAAAACGAAATTTTTTTTGGATTCCCAACAGAAGGTGGGGGCGCCCGCGCCCTAGGGAGCGTGCCCGCGCCTGATGTTCTGCCAGAAGATGAAGAAAAAGAGGAAAAAGCCAGTTTGGGGGGAAACGAAGCGGAAAAGCGTGACCATTCGACTGAGAAATCTGTTCTAAAGCAGAATACAGAGATCAAGGAGGTCTATCCTCCTCCGCCATTCCCTAAACTTCTTCAAAAGCAGAAGTTGGACAAACAGTTTGCTAAGTTTCTGGAGGTTTTCAAGAAGTTGCCTATCAACATACCTTTTGCGGAAGCTCTAGAACAAATGCCGAGCTATGAGAAGTTCATGAAGGGTATTCTATCTCGGAAGTGGAAACTCGAGGAGTTGGAAACTGTTGCTTTAACAGAAGAATGCAGTGCTATTCTTCAACAGAAGTTACATCCTAAACTCAAGGATCCAGGGAGTTTCACCATACCGTGCACTATCGGCAATCTATCTGTCAACAAGTGTTTGTGTGACTTGGGAGCTAGTATTAATTTGATGCCGTTGTCTGTCTTCATGCAACTTGGGCTGCCGGAGCCTAAACCTACAAACATGTCCTTACAGCTGGCTGATCGGTCGATCACATATCCTAGAGGTATAGTGGAGGATGTTTTGGTTAAAGTGGATAAGCTCATTTTTCCTGCTGATTTTGTTATTCTGGATTTTGAGGAAGACAAGAAGATTCCTATTATCTTGGGAAGACCGTTCTTAGCTACAGGCCGTACTTTGATCGATGTGCAGAAAGGAGAGCTTACAATGAGGGTTCAAAATCAGAAGGTCACTTTTAACGTGTTCAAGGCAATGAAATTTCCAACTGAGGAAGAAGAGTGCTTTAATTTGGAGATGGTCGATTCTGTCGTCAATACAGAGATTGAACAACCGCTGAAGTCAGATACATTGGAGAATGTCTTGATAGGGGATTCTAATATCGAAGACGAAGAAAGAGCAAAGCAACTTCAGTTGTTGAATGCACCTCCGTGGAAAAGAAAAATTGATGCGCCATTCGAATCTCTTGGATTAGCAGAGCTGAACAATTCTCAGGAGCGACTTAAACCATCTATGGAAGAAGCTCCTACACTTGAACTCCAACCACTACAGGATCAATTGAGGTATGGTAAAGTCTACGAGAGCAACAGGCTATATAAGGAGAAGGTTAAGGACTGGCATGAAAGAGGGGTGGTGAAGCATTCATTTGTGCTTGGTCAGCTAGTTCTGCGTTTCAAGTCCCGCTTCAGATTTTTTCCAGGAAAGCGTAAGTCGAGGTGGTCGGAGCCTATCACGGTTAAATCAGCATTTCCGCATGATGCAATAGAGATTTTCCATAAGTTTCCGGACGAAGCGTTCAAGGTTAATGGTCAGTGGCTGAAGCATGACGTTGGTAATACGGTGAACCGTGAGTCGATGTTCACCGTTCTTGCGACTGGATGAGAAGGATTCACGTCAAGCTATTGACGTAAAACAAGCGCTTCGTGGGAGGCAACCCACGCAATTGTTATAGTATTATTCTGTGTGCTGTTTTTCAAAAAAAAATCAAAAAAAATCAAAAAAAAAAAAAATTCTGGGCAGAAGGTGGAGCGCGCCCGCGCCACCCAGGAGCGCGCCCGCGCCACCCAGGAGCGCGTCCGTGCTTGAGTTACTTTTCATGAAGAGAAAAAAAATCAAAAAAAAAAAAAGAAAAAAGAAAAAAAAGTTAAGTGTTTTGTTCCCCTAGTTAAGCCGCTGGAGTAGATTCTGTTTATCCACCACCGGATACACCACCCGAGGAGGGTGGTACTGCTGATGATTAGGTATTCTCTGCATCTTTCCTTTTTATTACCTTCAATGAGGACATTGAATATTGTAAGTTTGGGGGTGATAATTAAGGAATAGTAGTGTTAGTGTGTGTTCATATAGGATTCATATTGCATTTGTAGTTAATTCATTCATATCTTTGCATGTTTATGTCATATAGAGCATTCTGTTTGCATTAGTGTTTATATCTATCATGTGAGTCCATTTAGTTGCATTTGCATAGCATGCATATTTCATGATCCCTTAGGACTTGACTGTTTCCGTTGGTGAGTCGATGTTGATGGGAGTGTGGTTATGATGAATAGAGGGTTGATTAAGTTTCTAAGAAATTGACTTGCATGCCAGAAACAAATTAATTTCACAAGTCTTATTGGTTGCTTTTAGATTTGATCAGACCATGCTTGTTTGGATGTTAGAATTTAACCACTTGCTTATATTTAGAATGTATTCTATTCTCTTGAAATTGAAGGAGCACTTAAGTATAAGTTTGGGGGACACTAGGGATTTCATGCTAGTTGTCAATAAAGGCTAGGTGTCAAATGGCTAGTAGCCGCTCATTGAAAAGATGAGTAGTCTAGGGTGGGATGAGAAAAATCAAAGCGCACTAATTCCGAAATTGTTGAAAAAAAAAGAAAAAAAAAGTTGTTTTAGTTGTTTTATGCAGAGTTGATCAGGTTGAGCTCTTTAATACTCGAGCAATTAAGTCCTAGTGACCTAAGACTTTTCCGGTCTGGGATCCACTAACCTAACACTCGCTACATGGGTATTATTGTATAAGCCTTTTGGGGTCTCAGCCATTGCACGGTCAAATAAGCATGTGTGTAGTAATAAAGCATGAATTCCTGTCTAACTCGAGCGGATTATGGAGGTGTCTTTAAGTGGTTTCTTGAGTTTAGAGTATATTCTGTTTATAAGCTTGTGGTTGTTTTGGTGAAGAATAGGAAATAGTCTTGGTTTAGTTTGGGAGTATATTGATGAGCATTGCACACACGCACGTTTCTGTGTTTGTATGGTTAGTATACGGGAATTTGGTCGAACTCTGTTTGAAAGATTGCATTCCTTGAGATGTTTGCTTGTTGATAGGTTATGGTTAGTCTGAGGGGATTGTTTGCATTAGCATATTAGTTGCATTCATGCATTGCATTATAGATATATAGAGTTTGTTTATGCTTGAGGACAAGCATCGGTTTAAGTTTGGGGGTGTGATAAGTGGATTTCATATTCACTTGGAACGTCCTAAATTGGCTTAAATTGATTGTTTGAACTCAAGTGCGTGGTGTTTTTTAATGTGTTTTGTGTAATTTATGCAGAGTTGCTTCGTCGGCAGAGAAGTGGAGTTTCTGTGGTTTGCAGTGGTGTTTTGAGCAATTCTGTG
The DNA here is from genome assembly GCA_030848705.1 of Heracleum sosnowskyi. Taxonomy (NCBI): domain Eukaryota; kingdom Viridiplantae; phylum Streptophyta; class Magnoliopsida; order Apiales; family Apiaceae; genus Heracleum; species Heracleum sosnowskyi. The sequence goes on along the minus strand of CM061240.1, from coordinate 467,941 downwards.
AAGGCCAAGTGGTTGCGGAGCGAGAGAGCGCAAGGAAAAGTCAAAGAAAAGCAAAGTGGAGATTCTGGACAGAGACCAGGCGCGCCCGCGCCCTATCAAGCGCGCCCGCGCTCCCCAAAATCCTGAAAAAGGCAATTCTGAGTCTGAAAAGGAAATTAGTTGAAGACCAGTCAACCCTGCAGCCTATATAAACTAATGGTGGACGAATTCTGAGACATATATTGAGTTACATACATACATATCCATCCACCGGTTAGGAGAACAAGAAGACGGCTGATTACGAAGATCTACTTTTCAATTTATCTTTGTATTCTTCTAATTAGGCGATACTTTGGATTCTCGTTTGATCTTTCATAAACCCTAGCACTTTTATTCAGTATTCTAGACTTATTATTATCATGTTTTCATCAGAACCCACGATGATAAAAGGTTCGATTATGAACTAATCGTTGTCGTGGGGTTCTAACAGATTTATTTATGGATTTTAGTAGTTAATTGTTTTAAAGATGTGTGTGTGATGGCTAATTGATATCCTAGTTTGGTTGTGCTTATTCTTCTTGGATGCGTAGCTAACATCTAAGTTGTTTGTTAATCTCTATTGATTGCGAAAGTGGATTTAGAGGTTTAGAACTTGCCATGCTAGCATAGGTTTATGTATGTTTGTCATGCATGATTCGTAGGTAATTTTAACCATCTTACCTGCCCTATTTAATCTGAATGGATAACTTGCTCGTTAAACCATTATGTTTTCAAATCTTATAGACATATAGGGTCTAAGCATAATTGGTGTCTGCCCAACTTCTATCTATTTTGTGGATGTTTGAATGGTTTGGTATACGTATACTGAAAGGTAGCGTGTACTGATTTTGTGTTATCCGATTAGTTATCACAACTGTCACACGCATTGATTAAAGACATAAGACTCTGAATGAAGTACTTAATGAAGTTAGGATCCCATGTTTTATTCTCATAAGTATTTATACAGCAATCTCTTTAGTTAATTATAATCTTGTTAAGTTGATTAGTTAATTTAGTTAATCAAAACACAAATTTGTTACTTTTCTTTGCATTGAACAATAGCCATACATTATTGCATAGGTGCATAACTATAATAACCAAAGCAGTCTCTGTGGGAACGAACTCTACTTTCATATATTACTTGTTGACCGCGTACGCTTGCGTGATTTTGTGCGAACAATAGCACCCCTCGAGGTTTATATTTATAAAATGATATATTCCCCGACTCTTGGTTTGATTTGGTGTATTTGATTTCGTAGTTGAACTGAATGATTTATCTGCGAACGAAATTGAATAATTTGTAGGTATCGTATTCAACCCCCCCTTCTACGATACTTTGGACCTAACAATTGGTATCAGAGCTACTTGATTGACGTATAAATCAGATCCGGTGAATGAGACCAAAATCAAACATAGCTTGAAAATTCGAAGCAAATTTTTTAACTTTCAAAATTTTTCATTTGATTGGAATTTCTTGAATTTTAAACAATTTGAAATTTTCAGAAACCATGAGTGCTCCAAAGACAATCGCTGGTATGAAAGTTCCCCCCTTTACAAGAGATGATTTTGTCTTGCGGAAGATGAAGATGCTGTTATTTATCAAGGCATCTAATCCGTTGTATATTGGCGTATTAGAGAACGGACCGTTTGTACCAATGAAACCAGTTAGTGAATCTACAGCTCCTGATGGTACAAGAATTCCTCAAGGCACCCAACCTAAGGATATCACTGAGTACACAGATTCTGACAAAGAACTGATTCGATTAGATACAGGTTTGATGTTGATATTGGCAGACTCCGCAGACAAGGAAATGAGCTATCAGTTAATGAACTGTACAAGCGGGAAACATATGTGGGATACCATAAATCTGATAATGAAAGGAACTGAAGACGTGCAGGAAAACAGATTGGACATCCTGACTTCTCAGTATGAGTCTTTTAGGTCTCTTCCAGGAGAAAGTATAACTCAGGTCTTTGAGAAATATACTAAGCTTCTTAATGAATTGGCAATTAAAGGAAAGACCTATCCACTGAGAGAAACAAACAGGAAGTTCATGATGACGCTGCCCTATCATGTCGAACACAAGTCCTCATCCATAAGGGAAAGAATTGACTTCACAAAGATGTCATTAGAGATGATTTATGGCAAGTTGAAGACTTATGAGATGGAGCAAGAACAACGAGTGATAATCTACGGACCAGGGACAGTGGATAATAAGCACAATGCACTTGTGAGATCAGCAGCACTTTTAGTGGATGAAACAACAACTTCTAATATTCAGGTTCAAACCCCTAGAGATGGAAAGGAGGTGATTATAGAAGCTGAAATGGATTATGTGAATCTGGGTGTTGATGAAAGTGATTACTACACCCTAGAAGAGCTTGAGCAAATGGAAGACAAAACCATGGTGTACTTAGCTGCAAAGTTTAGCCACATTGGTTTCAAGAGAAACCCTAAGTACAAGTTCAAGGGCTCAACAAACAGATTCCAGAAGAGCAAGTATTCACATGGTACAGGTTTTAAGGGAGGCTACAAGACTGGCTCGATTGACAGAAGCAAATCAAGATGCTACAATTGCAATGAGTTAGGGCATTTTGCCACTGAATACTGGAAGCCTCGTCAAACAAGAAACAAGAAAGATGTCTATGAAAAGAAAGACTCTTATGAGGATTTGAAGAAGGAGAATGCCAAGCTGAAACATCAACTGGAGGCATTGTCTGGAAAGCAGAAAGGGAAAGCTTATATAACAGAGGGAAAGCACTGGGATGATACTGATTCAGATGAAGAGGAGGAGAATGTAAATGTTGCCCTAATGGCTGACTCTTCAGAGGAATCACAACAATTATCGCAGGTACCTATCTTAACAACAATTGACATGTCTAATTCTGAGTACAAGAAAACTGTGCAAGATCTTAGTGTAGAATTGTTTAATGTACACACAAGCATGCTAGCATCAGAAATGAAAAATGCTAAACTAGTTCTTAAGATTAAAAATCTAGAATCTAAGAATGAAGAACTAGAGCTTGTAGCTGTCACATTAGAAGATCTTAAGCAAAAGAATGTGTACTTAGAAAACAAAGTCAACTGTAATGATGAGATAAAGACTATCCTCAGGAAGCAGATTTCAGATTTAGATTTGAAACTGAATGCTGTTAAGAATTCCGCCCTAATTGCTAAGGAGATCATTGATACTCAGACCATAGGGAATAAAACTGATATAGGACTTGACTACACCAAAAAGGCTGGGAAGATGATTCTGGAATTTCCTGTGACATCTACTGTTGTCAGGAAGAATGTTCCACACATTCTTAAGAATGTGGTCAGTCCAGTCTTTGTCAAGCCCTTCTCAGAACCTTTTTATGAGGATGACCTTTTCATTAAACAAGAATTGCTTGAGGAGGATTTATTGAAGGAAAAAGAGGTAAAGACTAAGTTGCCTAGGAAATCAGTAAAAACTGAACTACCAAAAACTGAAGTAGGTGACTTAGTTATCAAGGCTAAAAAGAACAGGAATGGGAAAAAGAATGTTGTTAATCAGAATATTGTTCCATATTCTCCCATTGCATCTAGGAAGTTGTGCACTATTTTTAATTCTGCTGGACACCTTACAAATGTATGTAAAAAGGTTAAAGTAGAAACTGCTGATACTTCTGCAATGCATAACATGTCTGACATGCCTGATGTTCATGAACCCTGTGGTAAGAAAGAGTGTTTGCTATGTACATACAACATTATGCATGCTTATTTTAAGTTGATGAATGCATCTGGTAGCAATAACACTGAGAATGTCAAACCCACATAAAGCATGAATGTTAAACAAGTTAAGACTAACTTGAATGTTACTCCTGTTAAAGTATCTAAACCTTCAGGACCCAAACAAGTTTGGGTACCAAAGTCCGCTTAATCAATCTGTGATTGCAGGGTAAGGTTAAAAGCTCAAAGGTCGTGTGGATTCTGGATAATGGATGTTCTAGACACATGACAGGTGAAGAGTCCCTACTTACAGAGGTGGTTAAGAAGACCGGCCCGATTGTAACCTTTGGAGATGACAACAAAGGATTCACTACGGGATATGGTAAGTTGAAAATTGGGAATGTCATCATTGAAAACATCTCTCTTGTTGAAGGATTGAAGAACAATCTTCTAAGTATCAGTCAGTTCTGTGATAAAGGCTACAATGTAGATTTCAGAAAGGACAAGTTCTTGATCACAAACAGGAAGGATGAGAAGCTTGCTCTACTGGTTCTACCAGTGAAGGAGAAGTTACATGTTTCTACAGTAAGGCATCTTCAGAAAAAAGTTGGCTATGGCATAAGAAGCTCTCACATCTGAACTTCAAAACTATGAACTCTTTGGTAAAGAGAGAGTTAGTGAGAGGGTTGCCCCTGATGGAATTCAATCAGGAGGGACTATGTGAAGCATGTGAAAAATGGAAGTCGAAGAAAGCATCACATAGAAGCAAAGGAATGACAAGCATTGCTGAACCATTACAACTGATTCATATGGATTTATTTGGTCCAGTCAACGTTATGTCAGTTTCAAGAAAAAGATATGCATTGGTGATGGTGGATGACTACTCCAAGTACACGTGGGTGTTGTTCTTACAATCAAAGGATGAAGCAACATAACTAATCATTGATCACATCAAGAAGATAGAAGTGGAAGCTAAGCTACTTGTTCGGACAATCAGATCAGACAATGGAACTGAATTCAAGAATGCAGTTCTTAATGATTTCTGCTCAGAGAAAGGAATATCAAGACAGTTTTCAGCACCAAGAACTCCTCAACAAAATGGAGTAGTGGAAAGGAAGAACAGGACCTTGGTTGAAGCAACAAGGACCATGTTGAGTGAATCAAAACTTCCCACTTACTTTTGGGCTGAAGCAGTCAATACAGTTTGCTACACTCAAAATCGAACCCTGATCAACAAAGATCATGAAAAGACTCCTTATGAGTTAATGGCCAACAAGAAACCAACACTGAAGTACTTTCATGTGTTTGGTTCAAAATGCTTTGTAATTAAAGATGGAGAACATCTAGGCAAGTTTGATGCCAAAGCAGATGGAGGCATTTTTCTGGGTTATTCTCTGGAATCTAAGGCTTACAGGGTATATATGATTGAAGATAAGAAGGTGTTGGAAAGCTTTAATGTAACATTCGACGACACCAAAAGACCAGGCCTGCAAACTAGAGAGGACTCTGAATCCTTGGTATTTGAAAATCTATCAGGAGATCTCTCTGACAATGAAGAAGAACCTGAAGTTGTTACAGTTATTAATAATAATGATAATTATAATGTGTTAGATATAATTGCTGATGATTGTTTATCAGTGTTTAAGTAACAGGTACTCATCAGAGTTTATACTAGAAGCCAGTCAGAGTTTGTTAAAGTCTGACGGGGTGAAAGTTTGCTGAAGTTGTCGGTGCTAATATGAAGATTCTAGAAGCAATATATCTTGAAGATGGAAAGAAGCAAGATATATTGAGATAGCTAAGGAAACGGAACAGAAGACAGAAGCAATCCTAATTTGATATAAATTGTATAGCTAATTTGTAGGAATATCAATTAGAGATTGAATCTATGTAGTTGTGTACTATATAAACACAGATAGGTTAACCCTAAAAGGGAAGCGAATACGTGAATTATCATTCTTGTAACCTAGCAGCTCTCTGTGATATTTTACATCACTGAGAGAAGAGTTATTTAATATAATTCAGTTTATTGTTCATAAACAGTGTTCTTGATTGTTATTCTCATACATATATTGATTATATATTGTGTATTCGGCCTAACAATTGGTATCAGAGCCAAGGCTGATATATACAGTTTATTGATCTAAACACAAGTATAATCATGACTGAAAACTCTCAGGCAGGTTCAAATGGAGGTTCTAATGCTCAAAAGGTTCAATCTGCTTCTGTAAGTCGATATGAGTCAATCAGGGTTCCAATGCTCAAACCAGTGGAATATCCAATATGGAAGGTGAAGATGACCATGTTTCTAGAAGCCACAGATCCAGAATACCTTGATAGAATCTATGATGGTCCTCATATGCCAACTAAACTGTCTCCTGTAGTTGCTGGTCAAGAACAAAAGACTGTTCCGAAGGAAAAGAAAGATATGACTCCTGAGGACATCTCATCAATTGCGAAGGATGCAAAAGTTAGACATCTTCTTCATAGTGCCTTAGATAATGTCATGTCTAACAGAGTTATTGGTTGCAAGACTGCCAAAGAAATCTGGGATGCTTTAGAAGTCAGGTGTCAAGGAACAAGTGCTATAAAGAAGAACAGGAAGACTATTTTAACACATGAATATGAACACTTTGACTCTAGATCTGATGAAACTTTGACAGATACATATGACAGATTCTGTAAATTGTTGAATGATTTGTCTCTTGTTAATAAAGAATATGATCTTGAAGAGTCAAATCTCAAGTTTCTACTATCTCTGCCTGAAAAATGGGATTTAAAGGCAACAACAATAAGAGATAATTATGATCTTGCAGAAACAGATCTTGATGAAATTTATGGGTTGCTTAAAACTCATGAACTTGAGATAGAACAAAGAAAAAAAAGGTCTGGAAAGAAGACAAAATCTGTAGCTCTCAAAGTTGAAGAAAAACTCATGAAGAAAGAAACATCAAAGAAGAAAGCTAAGGGAAAAGCTTTGGTCATAAACTCTGAAAGTGAGTCATCAAACTCTGATGGTGATTCAAACTCTGATGCTTCTTCTGAATCTGAGGATGATGAAGAACAAATGATGCAAATGGCTGCTTTGATGGTGAAAACCATCAAGAAGATGGGTTTTAAGAACTTCAAGAAGGGAAAAAGATTCTCAAGGAAAGATTCAAACTCTGAAAGAAAGAGTTTCAGAAAGTCTGAAGGAAGGGATACCAAGTATGGAAAGAAAGACAAGTCTGAGATCCAGTGCTACAAGTGTAAAGAGATGGGTCATTATGCTCCAGAGTGCAAGAAAGGAAAATATGAGAAAGCACTCATCACTAAAGGAAAAGACTGGGCAGACACTTCAGATTCTGATGAAGATGTCAGCTATGCTCTTATGGCAACTGTTGAAAACGAATCTGAAACATCTGAGAATAAGGTACCTCTAACAACTTATGCTTATGATATTGATAATATATCTGAATTGAGAATTTATCTTAAAAGCATACATGTTAGTTATAGAGATCAGACTTTAGAAAATGAGAGAATTAAATCTGAGAATCTTAAGCTTAAAGATAGAAATAAATTTCTTGAAGAAGAGCTTGTTAACATGCAACAAGTTCAAAAGGAAAGAGATGATGCTGTTTATGTTGAGCAAGAGTTGTTAAAGAGAGTTAGACAACTAGAATCTGACTTGGAAAAAGAGAGGAAGGTAATTAAAACCTGGACTAATTCAGGAAAAGACACACATCAAGTTTTTCAAACAGATACAGTTGGGTTAGGTTACTGTGAGGAAGATGAACTTAGGTTTAAAGATAAAGTTAAAGTTAAACCACAACTTAAACCTGTGAAATTTGTTTCTGAATCTAGTAAGCAAACCTCTGTACTTGAAACAGAAGCTGTTAAAGAATCAGTAAAAACTTGTGTTAAACAGGTGAATGTTGGTTTAATGACAGAGAAAAAATTCAAGTATAAGCTCAAAGAGGTAAAGTCTGTTGAAAAACAGAAAGTGTCCAGGAAGAATAGGAATGGAAAAGTAGGCATTAATAAAAGAAATGATTATCTGCCTAATTCTGATGCTCCTAGAAAGACATGTCATAGTTGTGGTAGTACTAACCATCTTGCAAGTTTCTGCACGAAAAACAAGGATATTAATTCTTTACCCTCCAAGTCTGGAGTGAAGAATGATTTTGTTAGGGTTAGACCACAGACTTTATGCACACACTGTGGGAGCACTTGGCATTCCTTTTATACTTGCAAAAATTACCATGCTATTTATCACAACTATTATGAGTTAAAACCCAACTTGAAATGGGTTAGAGCAAACTCTGCAAGTGTAAAGTCTGACACAGTTAGCTTAAACTCTGTTGAAAGTTTTTCCGCTGAAAAAGCTAACTATGTTAAGAAAGCCAAAGGATCCAAGCAAGTCTGGATCCTTAAATCTAACTCTTTGTAATTGTTTGTGATTGCAGGGCATAAGGGAAAGCACCCTAGTCTTGGACAGTGGATGTTCAGGACACATGACTGGAAATAAAGCCCTGCTATCAGACTATGGGGAGAAGGCTGGCCCAAAAGTCTCCTATGGAGATGGCAACATAGGACGTACTATGGGATATGGCAATATCAATCTTGGAAGTGTCATCATCACAAATGTAGCTCTAGTCCCAGGACTCAAGCATGACTTGCTATCTGTGAGTCAAATCTGTGACAGAGGTTACCATGTAGATTTTCAACCTGATTACTGTGAGGTTATCAGCAAATCTACAGGGAAAGTTGTTCTAGTTGGACACAGACGTAACAACATCTATGAAGCAAGTTTGGTAACAAACTCTGAAGGAAAAGCTGTGTGTCTGTCTGCAAAAATGTCAAAGGAAGAGAGTTGGAAATGGCATAAGAAGCTCTCTCACCTAAACTTGAACAACATCAATGAGCTAATTCGAAAAGATCTTGTAAGGGGACTTCCAAAGTCAATACTCAGCTTAGATGGTCTGTGTGATTCTTGTCAAAAGGCCAAGCAAAGGAAGTCATCTTTCAAGAGTAAGTCTGAATCTTCAGTTGTGGATCCTTATCATCTTCTACATGTTGATCTATTTGGTCCAGTCAATGTAATGTCTCTAGGCAGAAAGAAATATGCTCTAGTCATTGTTGATGAGTACACTAGGTACACTTGGGTGTATTTCTTAGCAAAGAAGGATGAAACTGCTTTAACTCTAATGGATCATGTAAAGCTACTGGACAAAGGATCACAGTATAAAGTGAAAATTATCAGAAGTGATAATGGTACTGAATTCAGAAATGCTGCAATGGAAGAATTTTGCAAAGAAAGAGGAGTGAAGCAAGAATTTTCTGCACCAGGGACTCCACAGCAAAATGGTGTAGTTGAAAGAAAGAACAGAACCTTAATCGAAGCTGCTAGAACAATGCTTGATGAAGCAAAATTGCCAACTTATTTCTGGGCAGAAGCTGTTCAAACTGCTTGTTTTACTCAAAATGCAACATTGATCAACAGGCACGGGAAAACACCATATGAGATGGTGAAGAATAAGAAGCCAAATTTGAAATATTTTCATATTTTTGGATGCAAATGCTTTGTGTTGAAAACTCATCCTGAACAGTTGACCAAGTTTGACTTAAAAGCTGATGAAGGAATTTTTGTTGGATACCCACTGTCAACTAAAGCATTCAGAGTCTACAATCTGAGAACTAAAGTGATCATGGAATCTATACATGTGTCATTTGATGACAAGAAAATAACTGGAATAGAAGATGAAGAATATCATGATCAACTTCGCTTTGAAAATGAAGATCTAAACTCTGATGACGTAAACTCTGATGAAGCAAATCCAACAAACTCTGATGAAGCATACTCTGAACCTCTACTGGTAAACACTGAGGAAGTTTCTCTAACAGAACAAAATAGAGAACCAGTTGAGGGGGAGCGTGAAGATATTTCAGAAACTTCTCAAAATGATGACTCAAATTCTGAAAATGAGTCGGCTGAAGAATCAAATAGAAACTCTGGGTCAAATTCTGAAAGTTCAAATACTGAACAGTCCAATTCAGGGGGAGCCTCAGAGAATGCAAATGGTCAAGAAGAAAATCAGGAGAGCATGGATCAAGGGGGAGGATCTAATAATGATAATAGAAGCCAATTACCTACAGCAAGAAGGTGGACACAAGCTCACACACCTGACTTGATAATTGAAGATCCAGAAGCTAGTGTGAGAACTAGAAGTGCTACAACTAATGAATGTCTGTTTCATGCATTCTTGTCTCAAACTGAGCCCAAGAAAGTGGAAGAAGCTCTTCAAGATGCTAACTGGATAACAGCTATGCAGGAAGAGTTAAATGAATTTGAAAGGAATGAAGTATGGACTCTTGTACCAAGACCTAAAAACAGATCTATTGTTGGTACAAAGTGGGTTTTCAGAAACAAAACAGACAGTGATGGAGTGATTACAAGGAATAAGGCTAGACTTGTGGCTAAAGGCTATTCACAGCAGGAAGGAATTGACTATGATGAAACTTTTGCTCCAGTTGCAAGATTGGAGGCAATAAGGATTTTTCTGGCCTATGCTGCTCACAAGAAGTTTAAAGTCTTTCAGATGGATGTGAAAAGTGCTTTTCTCAATGGGAAACTTGAAGAAGAAGTGTTTGTTGAACAACCACCAGGGTTTGTGGACCCTAAGCATCCAGACTATGTCTACAGGTTGGACAAAGCATTATATGGACTAAAGCAAGCACCTAGAGCATGGTATGAAACTCTGGCTCAATTTCTTTTAGAAAGTGGGTTCACTAGAGGTACAATTGACAAAACCTTGTTCTATTTCAATACTGGTAATGATCTGCTGTTAGTTCAAATCTATGTGGATGACATAATTTTTGGGTCTACTAATGACAAACTCTGTAAGAAATTTGCCAAGCTTATGCAGTCAAGATACCAAAAGAGCATGATGGGAGAGCTTAGTTATTTTCTAGGCTTGCAAGTAAAGCAAACAGATGATGGGATTTTTATCAATCAAGCAAAATATACCAGAAATCTTCTTAATAAATTTGGTATGCTTGATAGTTCATCTGCCACAACTCCCATGGCTACTGCAACAAAACTAGACAAAGACACAGGAGCCTCAGTAGATATGACAAACTACAGAGGAATGATATGGTCTCTTCTTTATCTCACTGCAAGTAGACCAGATATCATGTATGCAACATGTCTTTGTGCAAGATTTCAAGCAGATCCTAGAGAGTCTCATCTAACAGCTGTGAAGAGAATTTTCAAATATCTCAAAGGAACCATAACTCTTGGTTTGTGGTACCCTAGAGAATCAGAGTTTAAGTTAATTGGTTACTCTGATGCAGATTTTGCAGGCTGTAAGATTGACAGAAAGAGCACGAGTGGAAGCTGTCAATTTTTAGGTGACAGATTAGTTTCTTGGTACAACAAGAAACGGAAATCAATTTCAACATCCACAGCAGAAGCAGAGTATATTGCTGCTGGTAGCTGTTGTGCACTGATTTTGTGGATGAAAAATCAGTTGCTGGATTATGGATTAAGGTACTCTAAAATACCTATTTTCTGTGATAATCAAAGTGCTATTTCTATGACAGGTAATCGAGTACAGCACTCCATGACCAAGCACATCAGCATAAGGTATCATTTTATCAGGGAACATGTGGAAGAAGGAAATATTGAGCTACATTTTGTGTCTACAGACCAACAGCTTGCAGATATCATCACCAAGCCTTTGAGTGAAGCTACCTTTACAAGACTGGTAAATGAACTTGGAATGGTCTCTGGTTTTGACTAGAGATATTGGTTAGACTCACAATTTCTCCTTCTGTGATTTGTTGCTCATGATTCTTTGCATATGTTAACTGTCATTCATACCAGTTTGTCAAAATTCTGAAGTCATACTCTGTCATAATGTTAAACTCTGTCAGTTATACTCTGATGCTAAACTCTGATGTTAAACTCTGATCGTGATTTTGTCTGAAACACATGGACCGATGAAGAAAATTGTATGAAGCATGATTCTCAGTAAGTAATATGAATCCTTCTGAGTGATATAAATTCTGATCTCAAATGTGTGCAGAAATTTTACACAGCATGATACTGTCTCTATATTTATAGTATCTCTTAGTTTATTGATCCTATACACTGAGTCTGTATTAGCTGTTTGCACTTTCTCTCATAAATTAATTGTATTAACTGATGAAAGTCTAAACTCTGATAATTAGTTGCTCATATTTCACCCTCAAATCAAAAGATGAAAAAATAAGCACAAATTCCTTTGAGATCAAGTTGTGCCTAGGAAGACCCATGAACTTATTGTATGAAATAAGGGCTAAATTTTTTGATTTTTGGTGACTAGTGCCAACCACTGATTACTGGGAAAAAAAAATCGAAGGGGGTGAAAATAATAAATTTATAAGTACAGAGTTTAGACAATATCAGATTTTGTTTATAATTGAGAGTTTGGGCAACCAGTTTTTACTGATTTAATTTGTAGATCTTATGCACTTTGAGATGCTCTAAATATTTATATTCAGTAAACTCTACTAAGTCACACACAAATATTCATACCTGTACAGTTTGTGAAAAGATTTTATGAATAAAGGAGGAGGATTGGTAAACACTGATGAACTGTGTACTCTACGCCGAGGTAATTTAATTTTAATCTCTGATGATTAAAATAAATTTCTTTGTTTCAGACATATTATGCTTTCAAGAAAAGACACCTGTTTTGAAAATTCAAAAGAGTATGATTGGACAACAGTTCAAAAATGTATTAAACAGAGGAGAGAGGTTGAGTGTCTAGGAAAGTGTAATAGGCGGTAATTATTGCTCTTTTTACTGCGCATGCGCATTGGAAACTGCCATTTACTGCTGTCAGTCATTATATGTGTGCCACGTGTCCCACTCACACGTTTCACGGAGTAAGACAGTTGTGTGTATTGATTAGAAACTGTTCAGTTTTTAATTTTTAATTTTGTATTAATATACAATACACAAAATCGTTTGAACTTTTCACAACTTACTCCAATTCACACTTCACTGTCACACATACATTTTCACAAACACTCTTACTGCAAACACTCTCAATTTCTTATCTAAGTCATTCTCTGATCATTTCTAAATCGTACTAATGGCCTCTACTGCTTTTGTATCTTCTGGGCTTGAATTTGTTCCTAATAATTATGCTGCTCCATTGGTAAATGCGAACGCACCGGAGGCGTTTCATTTGATGCAAAATTTTCTTGTCCAATCTCAAATCGGGCGTGCTCTTGTAGAACCAGAGAAGCTTTCTGTGTTTCAAATCAAAAGCTTTTGGGAGACTGGTATCTATGATGATGGTGGTGAATCTGGAACACCATCTATTGTTTTCGAGTTTCAAGAAACAGAGTATGTCATTACTCCTGGTACGATTCGTGCTGCTATGGGTTTTGGTGACTATACTGCTTACACCATTGCTGTTGGTGATGCGGAGTTGGTGAGAATGATGAGGGCGATATGTTACAGTGGATCTTTGGCCAAGATAGGTCAATTGAAGCGACCGTTCTTGAGGAAAGAGTGGAGTTTTTTCTTCGACTATATAACAAGAACGTTCGGGAAGAAGTGCACTAACTGGGATGCGATACCCACTGAAAGTCTACAAATTGGGTATTCTCTTATCTATGGTACTCATTTTTATTTTGGTAGACTAGTTCTTATTAATATGGGTGAAAAGATGACTGAAAATAGGAGAGTAGTTTACTTTGCTAGATTCTGTCAGCTTTTACTTTCTGCTTGTGTTAGTGGGGTAGATATTCTTGATGAAGATGTTATTCCATACTTTAAGTTACACAAGCGTATATTCTCTGATCTTGTGAATAAGGATGTTAAGAAGGGTAATGTAGGTGATCTTTTACTGCCTGCATTAGTGCAACAGTTTTTGGATGATTCTATTCAAGCAGAACCACAACCAGAACCATTCAACACTGAAGTTCCTCCATCTACATCACAACCAATTCATACTGGTGGTAGAATCAAACACAGGGCTTTTAAACCTGCAAAGACTGTTAAGCCAGCTACTGAGGTTGGGGTATCTAAAACTTCTGTGCCAAACTCTGTTGGACCTTCCAAGAAAAGGAGAGCAAAGAGACCTCGTTTTGATGATGAGGATGATACTGAAACTCTCAATCAAAGAAGAAGAAGATTGATTGATAACTATCTTTTTGATGAGTTAGAATCTGAAGCTGTTCCAGCAACTGAACAGAATGAAGCTCCTGCAACTGATGTAAATGTTGAAACTACTGTGCCTATAAAGGACAGAGTAAATTCTAATGAAGCTCCTGAGGTGTTAATTGAACCAATATTGGAGATGAATAATGAAGAAGAGTTTGAAGCACATCCTGCTATCAGTGTTTGTGACACTGAGGATGTGGCAGCTGATCAAGCCACTCTGGTAATTGAAGAGTCTATGGCAACTCATACAGAGATTCTCTCTGTCACCAATCAAGTTCTTGAAGTTGGTGATGAGGTTGATCAGGCAGCAAAATTTGTCTCTTCTGAGAAGATTGTTGAAACTGTTGTGGAGAAGATTGATGAAGCTGCTGTGGAGAAAATGAATGAAGCTACAGCAGAGAATAAAGAAGATGATGTTCTTGTTGAAAACACTGTTCAAAATACTGTTCTAGCAGAAGATGAAGTTGCTGAGGCAGTTAACTCTGAGAAGATTGATGAAGCTGTTGAAGAGCAAATTCCTGTTGAAGTTGCACAGTTAAATACTGAAGTTACTGCAGAGAATATAATTGAAGAAGCTGCAGAAAATGTTGATGAAGAAAGAGTTGATTCTGGTGATAATACTTCTGTACATTCTATTCATGCAAATTCTGGAATCAATATTGCACTTTCAGACTCTGATGAACCTTTTCTAAGGGATCCTACTGCAGAGTCTATCAAAGAAAATCAACATGCAACTGAAGCTCATTACAGAGAAATGCATTATGCAAATTGCTTAGGGGCCGATTGTATTTTCTCTACTCAAAGGACTGCTGATTTTGTTAATAAGTCTGCTAAATAGATTTCCAATCCTGAGCTGTTGACACATTTTAAGGCTACAATTGTTCAAGTCAAATCATTGCACAATCGCTTTGATGAGACTCACAAAGCTGTCATTGGATTGAGTAATGATATTGCTACTAAAGAATTGGCCTTGAGGAATGATAGAGTTAAAGTTTCCTCTATGATCAAGGATCAACTAGAAATCAAGCAAAGGCTAACCAAAGTTGAGAGCAATCAAGCTGAAATGTCTACAAAGATTGATTCAATTGCTGCATCTTTGGAGTTGCTGACATCAGTACTTATACCTGATGATGTCAAAAAGGGGGAGAGAGTTCCTAAAGACAAATGCAAAAGGGCTCCAACTCTGAGACGGAGGGATGATGCAACTGATGGTGGAAGCAAAGAATCAGAGAGAAGGTCAAAATCTATTCAAGAGCAAGGGAGACTTAGGTCAAACTCTGCTAAGTTGACAAACTCTGAAAGAGTAAACTCTGGTACTCAATCTGGTGCTGCTCAATCTTCTTCAAGACTTAAGAGTCTAGTGATTTCAGCTAATCAAATTACTGATGAAGAGATTGCTGCTAAACTATTTCTGGAAGAACATGGTGGTGAAGCCACAGTTGAAGACATTGATGCTGAATTGCAGATTCTTGCTGAAGAGCATAAGAAGAATGTTGAAGCTGGAATTTATAAGAAGGCTGCCAAGGCTCCTAGGAAAAAGGAACAAGGAATTTCTATTGGAGAGAATGTAAATTCTGAACAGAGTTTACAATACTCAAGGAGGCCTGTTGGAGCAAATACTGATAAAGGGAAAGGAAAATTAATTGAAGAACCCAAGTTATCAAAGAAGGCTTATTCAATCTCTGACGTTGCTCAAGTTGAATTAAGACCTAATCAATCAACCACTGACGTTGCTCAAGTTGATGATTCTGTTAAAGTTGTGACAACCTCTGACACTGCTCAAGTTGTACAAACTCAATTGATATCTCCACAACTCCAAGGTACTTTTCGAAGACCATATAAAGATGAAACTCTGAAGCCAGAAAATGTGAACATTCTACAAAGCAGAACTGTGTTAGGAAAGGAATCCTATGATAGATCTGGTTTGGGATCACATAGAGAGAGAAGAATAAATAACAGTCCTTTAGATCATACATCTCTGGCAGAACCTGGTGTTGGGGTAACTCAAGAAAGCCTTGAAAAGTTAGAGTCTGTTCAGATGATCTATCACAGAGGAATCAAAAAGGAGTTTCTGTTATATTTTATGGCTGATGGAAGAGTTTATAGAGTTGGAGAAGCTGACATTCATCTAAAACTATGGGAAGAGCTGGAGTATGTTTTATATCTGCTAAAAGTGAAAAATCAAAGTACTCACAATGCTGCTCAAGTTTTAAGAGAGAGAATGATGAAGTCTAAAGTTTTGTGTGGAGCCAAAATTTCAAGTGCATATATTCCTAAGTACAGAGATTACCATGGAAATCTGGTAAAAATGAAGAGAAACAGTGCTAGATTCAGAACAGCACTTGGTATTAAAGTTTTGGAATTCAATTTGGAATCAGACAAGTCTTACTAAATCAGGCTAGGAAATGAGATGAATAAAAACAGCAAATATTCTCTGAGGGCTGCCATTAAACTTGTACATTTTTGTTATGCACAAGTTGGGGGAGATTGTTAGATATAATTGTTGATGATTGTTTATCAGTGTTTAAGTAACATGTACTCATCAGAGTTTATACTAGAAGCCAGTCAGAGTTTGTTAAAGTCTGACGGGGTGAAAGTTTGCTGAAGATGTCGGTGCTAATATGAAGATTCTAGAAGCAATATATCTTGAAGATGGAAAGAAGCAAGATATATTGAGATAGCTAAGGAAACGGAACAGAAGACAGAAGCAATCCTAATTTGATATAAATTGTATAGCTAATTTGTAGGAATATCAATTAGAGATTGAATCTATGTAGCTGTGTACTATATAAACACAGATAGGTTAACCCTAAAAGGGAAGCGAATACGTGAATTATCATTCTTGTAACCTAGCAGCTCTCTGTGATATTTTACATCACTGAGAGAAGAGTTATTTAATATAATTCAGTTTATTGTTCATAAACAATGTTCTTGATTGTTATTCTCATACATATATTGATTATATATTGTGTATTCGGCCTAACATAATGATTCTGGACCAAGTGGTGATAGTGGTGGAAATACTCACACTACTACTGGATCCACTAGTCAATCAACAGGGTCAACAGATCATACCGTCAACAACTTAGGGGGAGCAGGAGAAGGATCAACTAGTCACACTCCACAACATCTAGAACAGGGAGAATCATCAAGATCGCATCTGCCAAGACAAAGGGTATGGAATAGAGATCATCCCTTTCACTTGATCATTGGTGATACGGACACAGGAGTGAGAACTAGGAGGACATCACAAAATGAATGTCACTATTCTGGGTTTCTTTCAGAAACAGAACCTAAGAAAGTTGAAGATGCCCTAGATGATCCAGATTGGGTAATTGCAATGCAAGAGGAACTCAATCAGTTTGAAAGGTAGAAAGTT
This sequence comes from Heracleum sosnowskyi, assembly GCA_030848705.1. Classification (NCBI taxonomy): domain Eukaryota; kingdom Viridiplantae; phylum Streptophyta; class Magnoliopsida; order Apiales; family Apiaceae; genus Heracleum; species Heracleum sosnowskyi. The sequence continues at coordinate 450,652 of CM061240.1, read as the reverse complement.
TGGAAGCTGGTACCCAGGCCTAAAGGGAAATCTGTTATTGTTACAAGATGGGTATTCAGAAATAAGTTGGACGAAGATGGCATTGTAACGAGAAACAAAGCCAGACTGGTTGCTAAAGGTTACTCTCAAGAAGAGGGTATAGATTATGATGAAACCTATGCACCAGTATCAAGATTTGAGGCCATCAGAATGTTTTTGGCATTCGCAGCACATTCCAATTACAAGGTACATCAAATGGATGTGAAGAGTGCTTTTCTGAACGGCGAGTTAGAAGAAGAAGTGTATGTGGAACAACCTCCAGGGTTCGAGGATTCAAAACTGGCAGACTTTGTGTACTTTCTATTCAAAGCTCTCTATGGACTCAAACAAGCTCCAAGGACATGGTATGACACTCTCTCTGAATTCTTACTTGAAAATGATTTTACAAGAGGTGTTGTAGACAAAACTCTCTTTTACAAAAAGCACAAAAATGATTTGATATTTGGTGCAAGTATATGTTGATGACATAATATTTGGTTCTACTAATGATGATCTATGCAAGAGATTTGCTAAGTTAATGCAGGGTCGTTATGAAATGAGCATTATGGGTGAATTTTCATTCTTTCTTGGACTGCAAGTATACCAAAGGCAAGATGGTATATTCATTTGTCAGTCCAAGTACATCAAAGATCTTTTGAAGAAGTGATAAGTGGATTTCATATTCACTTGGAACGCCCTAAATCGGCTTAAATTGATTGTTTGATCTCAAGTACGTGGTGTTTTTAATGTGTTTTGTGTTAGTATGTGCAGAGTTGCTTCATCAGCAGTGTTGTGGAGTTTATGTGGTTTGTGGTGGTGTTTGAGCAATGCTTTGAAGGCTAAGTGGTTCCGGAGCTTGAGAGTGTGGAGAATTGCCAAAGAAATGCAAGTTGAAGGAATTCTGACAGAGAGCAGGCGCGCCTGCGCCTGTAGAAGCGCGCCCGCGCCCTAGAGGAAACATTTGAAGCGCGCCCGCGCCCTAACAATGCTGAAGAAGGCAATTTCAAGTCAGATATGGAACCTAGCAGAAGACCAGTCAACCCTGTGGCCTATATAAACTATTGGTTGATGATTTCTGAGATATACATTGTCTTTCATACATACTTATCCATCCACCGGTGAGGAGAACAAGAAGACGGCTGATTAAGAAGATCTAGTTTTCATCTTTTCTTTGTATTCTTCTAATTAGGCGATACTTTGGATTCTCGTTGGTTTTGTGTTTCTTAAACTTTATCTCTAGTACTTTATTCAGTATTCCAGACATATTTATTATCATGTTTTCATCAGAACCCACGATGATGAACGGTTCGATTATGAACTAATCGTTGTCGTGGGATTCTAACGGATTTATTTATGGATTTTAGTAGTTAATTGTTTTAAAGATTTGTGTGTGATGGATTATTGAAAACCTAGTTTGGTTGTGCTTATTCTTCTTGGATGCGTAGCTAACATCTAAGTTGTTTGTTAATCTCTATTGATTGCGAAAGTGGATATAGAGGTTTAGAACTTGCCATGCTAGCATAGGTTTATGTATGTTTGTCATGCATGATTAGTAGGTAATTTTAACCATCTTACCTGCCCTATGTAATCTGAATGGATAACTTGCTCATTAAACCGTTATGTTTTCAAATCTTATAGACATATAGGGTCTAAGCATAATTGGTGTCTGCTCATCTTCTATCTCTTTTGTGGATGTTTGAGTGGTTTGGTATACGTATACTGAAAGGTAACGTGTACTGATTTCGTGTTATCCGATTAGTTGTCACAACCATCACATGCATTGATTAAAGACAAAAGACTCTGAATGAAGTATTTAATGAAGTTAGGATCCCATGTTTTATTCTCATAAGTAATTCAACAGCAATCTCTTTAGTTAATTATAATCTTGTTACGTCGATTAGTTAATTTAGTTAATCAAAACACAACTTTGACACTTGTCTTAGCATTGAACAATAGCCATACATTATTGCATAAGTGCATAACTATAGTAACCAAAGCAGTCTATGTGGGAACGAACTCTACTTATTCTTATATTACTTGTGACCGCGTACGCTTGCGTGATTTTGTGCGAACAAGTTTTTGGCGCCGCTGCCGGGGACTCGGTGTTATATATATAGTTTATGTGCTTGTCATCAGTGGTCGTTAAAGTTCACTGACTCGGATTATTCTCATCAATTTTACTTTGTTTGGTGTGTTTCAGATACTTTAGTAAGCGTGTATGCGAACACGTTCTCAATCTCGGAAAGAAGAACTTGAATTAAGTCTAGTTATGGGAGAACCAGTAGCAGAAACGAAGGCTTTGAAGGACTATTCTCAGCCAAAGATCAATGACATTCAATCTAGCATTGTCAGGCCAGCTATTGCAGCTAATACGTTTGAAATCAAGCCTGGCACGATTCAGATGGTGCAGAATTCAGTTCAGTTTGGGGGTGCTCCAACGGAAGATCCTAATATGCATATTAGGGATTTCATCGAGATTTGTGACACCTTCAAGTTCAACGGAGTGTCGGAAGATGTTGTGAAGCTGAGAATTTTCCCATTTTCTCTGAGGGATAAGGCTAAGGGCTGGTTGCACTCTCTACCCGCAGGGTCTATTACTACATGGGAGGATCTTGCTCAGAAGTTTCTCACCAAATTCTTTCCTATGTCCAAAACAGCTGCAATCAGGAATGCTCTTACTCAGTTTGCACAACATTCAGGGGAAACTTTATGTGAAGCTTGGGAGCGTTACAAGGAGATGCTTAGGAAGTGTCCTCATCATGGAATGCCCGATTGGATGGTGATCAACTGTTTTTATAATGGTCTGGGAGGTCAATCTCGACCAATGCTTGATGCGGCATCAGGTGGAGCTCTGTGGGCCAAAAGCTACGATGAAGCTTATGAACTTATTGAGATGATGGCTGCTAATGAATACCAGAATCCAACTCAGAGGTTATCACAAGGAAAGGTAGCAGGAGTTCTGGAAGTGGATGCAGCTACGGCAATAGCGGCTCAGCTCAAGGCTCTGTCTATGAAGGTTGATTCTTTGACTAACTATGGAGTTCAACAGGTGGCTAGTGTGTGTGAGCTATGTGCAGGTGCTCATGAAACGACTCAATGTGCCATATCCAATGAATCGGCACAGTTTGTGAGCAATTTCCAGAGATCACAGCAGCCAGTGCCTAATGCCTATCATCCCAATAACAGGAACCATCCTAATTTCAGCTGGAGCAAGAATCAGGGTGGCCAGCAACAACCACAACAGCCGTATCAGCAGTATCAAGGTCAGCAATATGGAGCTAGACCATTCAACTCTTCTGGTTTTCAGCAGTAGTATGCTCCAAGGCAACCGTATCAACCACCAGGGTTTCAACAACCGTCTCATGGCAATGCTGGTTAATCATCTAATGAAGCAAAGTACAGAGACCAAGGAGGTCTATCCTCCTCCGCCATTCCCTAAACGTCTTCAAAAGCAGAAGTTGGACAAGCAGTTTGCTAAGTTTCTTGAAGTTTTCAAGAAGTTGCAGATCAATATACCTTTTGCAGAAGCTCTTGAACAAATGCCGAGCTATGCAAACCATTTATTGAAGAAGCTCCTACTCTTGAACTTAAACCACTACCAGAGCACTTGAGGTATGCTTTCTTAGGAGATGCAACTACTTTACCTGTGATTATTGCATCTAACTTGTCAGGTAGTGAAGAAGAAAAACTTCTGCGAATTCTGAGAGAGTTCAAGTCAGCAATTGGTTGGACCATAGCGGATATCAAGGGAATCAGCCCTTCGTATTGCATGCATAAGATTCCGCTTGAACCAGGAAGTAAACCAACTGTGGATCCTCAGAGGAGGCTCAATCCTATCATGAAGGAGGTAGTGGAGAAAGAAATTCTTAAGTGGCTGGATGCAGGGATCATCTACCCTATTTCAGACAGTTCTTGGGTTAGTCCGGTGCAATGTGTGCCTAAGAAAGGAGGCATGATAGTAGTTGCTAACGAGAAGAATGAGCTCATCCCTACTCGGACAGTTACAGGGTGGAGAATTTGCATAGACTACCGAAAGCTGAATAAAGCCACCAGAAAAGATCACTTTCCTCTTCCGTTCATTGATCAGATGCTAGACAGGTTGGCTGGCCATGAATTCTATTGTCTTCTGGATGGTTATTCAGCTTACAATCAGATTTGCATTGCTCCAGAAGATCAGGAGAAGACTACATTCACATGTCCGTTTGGCACTTTTGCGTTCCGTCGCGTTTCTTTCGGACTCTGTGGTGCACCAGCAACTTTTCAGAGGTGTATGATGGCCATTTTCTCGGATATGATTGGCATTAATGTGGAAGTGTTCATGGATGACTTCTCAGTTTTTGGAACTTCTTATGACCAGTGCTTACAGAATCTTGGCATGGTGCTGAAAAGGTGCGTTGAGACCAATTTGGTGCTCAACTGGGAAAAATGTCACTTCATGGTGCAAGAAGGAATCATTCTTGGGCATAAAGTATCTAGCAAGGGGCTTGAAGTGGATAAGGCCAAAGTGGAGACGATTGAAAATCTTCCTCCACCAATCTCAGTTAAGGGAATTCGTAGTTTTCTTGGTCATGCGGGTTTCTATAGGCGATTCATTCAAGACTTCGCAAAAATCTCCAAACCCTTATGTAATTTGTTGGAAAATGATGTTCCTTTCAAGTTTGATAAAGATTGCTTGGCTGCTTTCGAGCTTTTGAAGAAGAAGTTGACTACTACACCTATTATCACTGCACCTGATTGGGGTGAACCTTTTGAGTTGATGTGTGATGCTAGTGACTATGCAGTGGGAGTTGTTCTTGGGCAAAGGAAGAACAAGGTGTTTCATGTGATTTACTATGCTAGCAAAACTCTCAACGATACGCAGCTGAATTACACTACTACAGAGAAGGAGCTCTTGGCCATTGTCTACAGTTTTGAGAAATTCAGGTCGTATTTGCTTGGGACGAAGGTAGTAGTCTATACTGATCATGCAGCCATTCGTTATCTGATTTCTAAGAAAGATTCAAAGCCTCGGTTGATTCGTTGGGTTCTTTTGCTGCAAGAGTTTGATTTGGAGATCAAGGACAGAAAAGGTACGGAAAATCAGGTGGCTGACCATTTGTCACGTTTGGAAGACCAAGGTAGGAATGCAGGAGATAAGACTCTAATCAATGAATCTTTTCCTGATGAGCAACTTTTTGGGGTGCAAGATGAAGAACCATGGTTTGCAGACATTGTGAACTATCTTGTGAGTAATGTCATCCCGGTTGAATTCTCTTATGCTCAAAGGAAGAAGTTTCTGCATGATGTGAAGTGGTACCGTTGGGACGAGCCATTCTTATTTAGATAGGGAGCTGATCAGGTGATAAGGAGATGCATTCCTTATAGTGAAACTGAGGGTGTTTTGCGTGATTACCATTCCACCACTTATGGAGGTCATTATGGTGGAGAGAAGACAGCTACTCGTGTACTTCAGGTAGGATTCTACTGGCCAACTATGTTTAAAGATGCTCATCAGTTTGTGTTAAGATGTGATCGATGTCAAAGAGTTGGTAATATCTCTAGGAGGAACGAGATGCCTCTTAATATGCTGCTTGAAGTGGAGATTTTCGATGTGTGGGGAATCGATTTCATGGGACCGTTTGTTTTGTCTTTCAATAATCAGTACATACTGTTAGCTGTGGATTACGTGTCTAAATGGTTCGAGTTAAAGGCTTTACCGACCAATGATGCTAAAGTGGTGCTGAGTTTTCTGCATAAGCAAATCTTCACGCGTTTCGGAACTCCAAGGGTAATCATTAGTGATGAGGGTACGCACTTTTGTAATCGCAAATTCACAGCTTTGATGTCCAGGTATAATATCAATCATCGTGTTGCCACTGCCTATCACCCTCAGACAAATGGTCAAGCTGAAGTTTCTAACATGGAGATCAAGCGTATTCTTGAAAATGTGGTAAATCCTTCGAGGAAGGATTGGTCGTTGAAGCTTGATGAAGTTGTTTGGGCTTACAGGACAGCCTACAAGACTCCGTTGGGTACGTCACCGTTTCAGCTGGTGTATGGCAAGGCTTGTCATTTGCATGCCGAGTTAGAACATAAGGCATATTGGGCATTGAAGAAGTTGAATTTTGATTTGTCAGCGGCTGGTGAGAAAAGAATGCTTCAGATTAATGAGTTGGATGAGTTTCGGCTACAGGCTTATGAAAATCACAAGTTGTATAAGGAGAAGGTCAAGAGATGGCATGATAAGAAGTTGGTGCACAAGTCCTTTGTGCCAGGCCAACTTGTTTTGCTTTTCAACTCTCGTCCCAAGCCTTTTCCAGGAAAACTTAAGTCAAGGTGGTCGGGGCCGTTCACGGTCAAAACAGTGTTTCCACATGGTGCAGTGGAAGTTTTCGATAAGTCACCGAATGAAGCTTTCAAGGTCAATGGTCAAAGGTTAAAATCGTATTTTGGTGAGCGGGTGAATCGCGAGGCGGAGACCGCGGTTCTTGTTTCAGATGATTAAGGAGTCGGAATCACGTCAAGCTATTGACGTAAAACGAGCGTTTCATGGGAGGCAACCCATGCTAATGTTGTAAGTATTTTTCATTTTTTTTAAAAAAATCAAAAAAAAAAAAATTCAGAAAAAAAATTTCTGGACAGAAAAGAGGCGCGCTCGCGCCCTCTATATCGCGCCCGCGCTTAGTCCCTGGAAGAAAAAAAAATGGAAAAAACCCCCAAAAATCCCCCAAATCAGTTTTTCTTTGGTGTTTACCCTATTTAAACATAACCATATCTCTCCCCAACCCCTATTTACAAACCCTAGCCCCCTAAACTCATTTCTCTTATTCTCTCTCTCAAATCTATACATACACATCCTTACATATCTTTTCATCTCATCCTAATTCCATGGCTCCACCAAAGAGAGGTCGTTATGCGGGTAGTAGCAGCACTCGTCGCTCTTCATCTGAGGAGGAATCGAGTATTGGTGTTGGGGTTGAGAAGTTTTCTTCTCCGGAGGCTCAATCGGAGTTTACACAGTTGCTTTCTAAAGCCGTGGCTAAAGAACGGGGATTTTTGCCTCAACCTACTGATGGGCATTTGTTTAGCATCATTACGAAGAGGGGTTAGGAATCCTTTTGTGAATCACCGGAGCAGGTCCCGTTGTCTATTGTGCGGGAGTTTTATGCTAATGCTAAGGCCGATAAGAACGGTTATATTATGGTTCGGGGCTTGACTGTGGATTACACGGCAAAGGCAATTCATCGGGTTTTGAATTTGCCTAGGAAGAAGAGGGGTGAAGAGGATTGGTCTTTGAAGACCCGCAAGGATTTTGATCTCGAGTACATTCTTGCAGAGATTTGTGTTCCTGGTACTACTTGGAAGTACAAAGCTGGCACCACTGAGTCGATTACTTTCCCGGCTTCTACGATGAACAGGTATGCGAGGGCTTGGAATATGTTTTTATGTGCTAATATTTTGCCTTCTTCGCATTCGCATGAGGTGACGGTGGAACGGGCCATTGTTCTTTGGGGAATTCTGAATGAGGAATACATTGATCTTGGGGCTCTCATTCATCGGAGCATTCTGAAGTTCTTGCGTGGTGGTACGACGGGAGCGATCCCTCATGCCTTCATTGTTATCAAGCTATGTTCTTCTGTTGGTGTTCGTTGGTCTGAGGAGGAGCAGGTGTAGTTACCTAGTGCTCCTATTGATCATTCAACGATTTCTAGGATGGAGGATTGGGACGGTGGTGCCCCGGACTACTTTGGTTTGGGCTATATTGATTTTGATGTTGCGGAAGGAGAGGCTCCACCTCGTGAGCCTGCAGCATGGAGGGGACGTCAATCTAAGATTCAGCGTGAGGTGGATAGGTCTGGTTTCGGGGATGTGCAGTATAGGCGACTGACTCGGCGCATTGATGCGATGCATGACATTCATAGCCGTTTTGCTCAGGATTTGACTCAGGCTTTGAGTACTGCATTCAGAGCCACTGGGGTTGATATCGCTTGGCCTAACTTTGGAGTTGATTCTGTTTATCCACCACCGGATACACCACCCGAGGAGGGTGGTACTGCTGATGATTAGGTATTCTATGCAATTTTCCTTGTTATTACCTTCAATGAGGACATTGAATATTTTAAGTTTGGGGGTGATAATTAAGGAATAGTAGTGTTAGTGTGTGTGTCATAAAGGATTCATATTGCATAAGTAGTTAGTTAGTTTCATTCATATCTTTGCATGTTTATGTCATATAGAGCATTCTGTTTGCATATTTGTTTATATATATTATGTGAGTCCACATAGTTGCATTTGCATAGCATGCATATTTCATGATCCCGTAGGACTTGGCTATTTCCGTTAGTGAGTTGATATTGATGGGAGTGTGGTTATGATGAATAGAGGGTTGATTAAGTTTCTAAGAAATTGACTTGCATGCCAGAAACAAAATAATTTCATAAGTCTCATTGATTACTTTTAGATTTGATCAGACCATGCTTGTTTGGATGTTAGAATTTAATCACTTGCTTATATTTAGAATGTCTTCTATTCTCTTGAAATTGAAGGAGCACTAAAGTATAAGTTCTGGGGAAATCAGGGATTTCATGCTAGTTGTCAATAAAGGCTAGGCGTCAAATGGCTAGTAGCCGCTCATTGTAAAAAAATGAGTAGTCTAGGGAGGGATGAGGAAAAGCAAAATGCACTCATTCCGAAATAATAAAAAATAAAAAAATAAAAAATAAAAAAAAAGTTGTTTTAGTTGTTTTATGCAGAATTGATCAGGGTGAGCTCTTTAATACTCGAGCAATTAAGTTCTAGGGGACTTTGTGCCTAGTTACCTAAGATTTTTCCGGTCTGGGATCCACTAACCTAAAGCTCGCTACATGGGTATTATTGTATAAGCCTTTTGGGGTCTCATCCATTGCACGGTCAAATAAGCATGTGTATTGTGTTTAGTATGTTGTTTCGTAATAAAAGCATGAATTCTTGTCTAACTCAAGTGGTTTATGGAGGTGTCTCTAAGTGGTTTCTTGTGTCTAGAGTTCATTCTGTTTATAAGTTTCTGGTTGTTTTGGTGAAGAATAGGATATGGTCTTGGTTTAGTTTGGGAGTATATTGATGAGCATCGCACACACGCACGTTTCTGTGTTTGTATGGTTAGTATACGGGAATTTGGTCGAACTCTGTTTGAAAGATTGCATTTCTTGAGATGTTGGCTTGTTGATTGGTTGTGGTTAGTCTGAGGGGATCGCTTGCATTAGCATATTAGTTGCATTCATGCATTGCATTATAGTTATATAGAGTCTGTTTATGCTTGAGGACAAACATCGGTTTAAGTTTGGGGGTGTGATAAGTGGATTTCATATTCACTTGGAAAGCCCTAAATCGGCTTAAATTGATTGTTTGATCTCAAGTACGTGGTGTTTTTAATGTGTTTTGTGTTAGTATGTGCAGAGTTGCTTCATCAGCAGTGTTGTGGAGTTTCTGTGGTTTGTGGTGGTGTTTGAGCAATGCTTTGAAGGCTAAGTGGTTGCGGAGCTTAAGAGTGTGGAGAATTGCAAAAGAAATGCAAGTTGAAGGAATTCTGACAGAGAGCAGGCGCGCCCGCGCCTGTAGAAGCGCGCCCGCGCCCTAGAGGAAACATTTGAAGCACGCCCGCGCCCATCTAAGCGTGCCCGCGCCCTAACAATGCTGAAGAAGGCAATTTCAAGTCAGATATGGAAACTAGCAGAAGACCAGTCAACCCTGTGGCCTATATAAACTATTGGTGGACGATTTCTGAGATATACATTGTCTTGCATACATACTTATCCATCCACCGGTGAGGAGAACAAGAAGACGGTTGATTAAGAAGATCTAGTTTTCATCTTTTCTTTGTATTCTTCTAATTAGGCGATACTTTGGATTCTCGTTGGTTTTGTGTTTCTTAAACTTTATCTCTAGTACTTTATTCAGTATTCCAGACATATTTATTATCATGTTTTCATCAGAACCCACGATGATGAACGGTTCGATTATGAACTAATCATTGTCGTGGGATTCTAACGGATTTATTTGTGGATTTTAGTAGTTAATTGTTTTAAAGATTTGTGTGTGATGGATTATTGATAACCTAGTTTGGTTGTGCTTATTCTTCTTGGATGTGTAGCTAACATCTAAGTTGTTTGTTAATCTCTATTGATTGCGAAAGTGGATATAGAGGTTTAGAACTTGCCATGCTAGCATAGGTTTATGTATGTTTGTCATGCATGATTAGTAGGTAATTTTAACCATCTTACCTGCCCTATGTAATCTGAATGGATAACTTTCTCATTAAACCGTTATGTTTTCAAATCTTATAGACATATAGGGTCTAAGCATAATTGGTGTCTGCTCATCTTCTATCTCTTTTGTGGATGTTTGAGTGGTTTGGTATACGTATATTGAAAGGTAACGTGTATTGATTTCGTGTTATCCGATTAGTTGTCACAACTGTCACATGCATTGATTAAATACAAAAGACTCTGAATGAAGTATTTAATGAAGTTAGGATCCCATGTTTTATTCTCATAAGTAATTCAACAGCAATCTCTTTAGTTAATTATAATCTTGTTATGTCGATTAGTTAATTTAGTTAATCAAAACACAACTTTGACACTTGTCTTAGCATTGAACAATAGCCATACATTGTTGCATAAGTGCATAACTATAGTAACCAAAACAGTCTCTGTGGGAACGAACTCTACTTATTCTTATATTACTTGTGACCGCGTACGCTTGCGTGATTTTGTGCGAACAAGTTTTTGGCGCCGCTGCCGGGGACTCGATGTTATATATATAGTTTATGTTCTTGTCATCAGTGGTCGTTAAAGTTCACTGACTCGGATTATTCTCATCAATTTTACTTTGTTTGGTGTGTTTCAGATACTTTAGTAAGCGTGTATGCGAACACGTTCTCAATCTCGGAAAGAAGAACTTGAATTAAGTCTAGTTATGGGAGAACCAGTAGCAAAAACGAAGGCTTTGAAGGACTATTCTCAGCCAAAGATCAATGACATTCAATCTAGCATTCTCAGGCCATCTATTGCAGCTAATACGTTTGAAATCAAGCCTGGCACGATTCAGATGGTGCAGAATTTAGTTCAGTTTGGGGGTGCTCCAACGGAAGATCCTAATATGCATATTAGAGATTTCATCGAGATTTGTGACACCTTCAAGTTCAACGGAGTGTCGGAAGATGCTGTGAAGCTGAGACTTTTCCCATTTTCTCTGAGGGATAAGGCTAAGGGCTGGTTGCACTCTCTACTAGCAGGGTCTATTACTACATGGGAGGATCTTGCTCAGAAGTTTCTCACCAAATTCTTTCCTATGGCCAAAACAGCTGCAATCAGGAATGCTCTTACTCAGTTTGCACAACATTCAGGGGAAACTTTATGTGAAGCTTGGGAGCTTTACAAGGAGATGCTTAGGAAGTGTCCTCATCATGGAATGCCTGATTGGATGGTGATCAACTATTTTTATAGTGTCCACATCATCAGCTGAGGCGGAATACATTGTTGTTGGTAGCTGTTGTGCTTAGATCTTGTGGATGAGAAACCAACTCCGTGACTATGGGCTTTTGTTGACAAAGATTCCAATATTTTGCGACAAAACAAGTGCCATAGCAATCTCTAACAACCCAGTGCAACACTCGAGGACGAAGCACATCGACATCAGGTATCATTTTATCCGAGAGCATGTCATGAATGGAACTGTGGAGTTACATTGTGTACCCACAGAGGAACAAATTGCAGACATCTTTACTAAACCGCTTGATGAATCCACTTTTTCAAGGCTGGTTGGTGAACTTGGGATGTTAAATTTTTTTAATTGATTTTGATTAGAAGTGAGTAACTGCAAGATAGTCCAAGTGAATACATGAGTTTAAGAATTTCCATATCCATAGGACTCGTGAATTTATTTTCTGGAGCAATTCTCGTAGTTAGGATTATTGTACTAATTTTATGTCATAATTATGGATGATATATCTTCTGGCATTTAATTGGTTATTAATTCTAAAATTATTTAGGTGTTAATATTTGTTCTAAATATTTAAGCATCTATTTAATTTGAATTAATTTACTTTGTTTTAAACATTTTAGATTAATGCAATATAATTTATTGGATTTTAATTGGTTAATATCATTTAATGATATTTAGTCGATTTTATTCTAAGAAAATTGTGAATTTTCTGTTAGCTGTGATTTTGGTAAATTTGTAAAAGTTTATACAGATTCTAAGTTGACAGGAAAAATAGAATGTTTAATTTTTAAAACAGAACAGTTTTTAGAAATTGAACAAGAAGCAAAAATATCGAATTTAGAAAATTCTATAGTTTTTCTAAGTACTAAATGAAAACCATCGAAGGAAAATTCGATAGTTTTTAAGTAGGAAAAGAAAAACCATCGAAATAAACCTTTCGATAGTTTTTTAGGATAATTTTAAAATACATCGAAGTGAATTTAATTAATTCAATATTTAAATTCTCGATAGATTTTGAAATTCAGTAGAAAAAGTATCAAAATGAATTTAACTAATGTAATATTTAAATTCTCGATAGTTTTTCTAAAAATACCTCGATAGTTTTTGAGTTTTCAAAGAAACAAACCTTCGATAGTTTTTCAAAAAAGTTGTTTTAAATTCTTAACTTCAAATACTGCGAGAGTGTTTTCAAAAACTATCGAAGTCATGATTGACTTCTATGCCCCTCTGAAAATCCATCGACAGTGCAAATAAAATCTATCGAATCATTAAATGACTATTTTACCCCTGCAGTTTCAACTTGTATTTAAATGGCACTTAGCTGTTTTCTTCTCACTTTTCACAGATCTAAAGGGAGAAAAAGCCATTTACAATACTTACAAAGATATATACACATCCAAGAACATACTTCGATAGAATTCTTCATTTTTAACCGAGAAAACCTTGAAAAGTTACTGTTTCTCACTGTTAATTGATTTTTAACCATGAAAAACTTGATTTGTTTTGGTTTTTAGAACATACTATTGAAGAATCCATCGAACTAAAGTTTTGAACCTCAAAGAAAGTGTTAACAGTTCCTATCTTTAGAAGTTGATTATTTAACAATTGATTTCTTTAGATTTTAGTGGTTGTTTGAAGTTCACTAAATTAAGGTTCTTAATTAATTTGTTCGATTCTTTGTATTAGAGTAAAAAGGGGTATTTTTTTTATATTTTGATTAATTAGAAATAATTAATTGAAAAATTAGTTTTGGTTTAAAATTAATTTTCTGGAAATTTGAAGTAAAATGGCCGGAGAATTTATCGTAACCAAAACTAACCATGTCTCATTTCAGAATTTGCAATCCATTACGAATTTACAATTTCGTGCATGGGCAGAATTTCTGAACACACGTTCATTAGTGGCATATTCTCTAAGTACTCCTGTGGTCCTTTGTATCGATCAATTGACTGCGTTGTACACATCCGGCACTGACACATCTGAGAACAATATTAGATCCTTTAGTTTTGTTGTGCCAGGGGGCAGAACAATAAGGGTGACGGAACATGACTTTAATAGGGTTTTACATTTTCCAACAGAAAACCATGTTCCGGATCCCACGACTGAGGAGATACATGCTTTCTTCACTCTCATAAGAATTCAACAACCAAACTTCTTTGTGGGAGAGTTCCTTAAGCATTACTTGACAAAGCCATAGAATTTCTTCTTTCACACTCTTATCCATGTTTTTACTACAAAGCTGACAAATCTGCATGGTATTCCCTTATTTCTTCAGAAGATAGGGTTTGCCATTGCTAACAATAGGCATATAAACATAGGAAGATTAGTGATTGATCAAGTCATTCTATGCATGGGACCACTGGATGAAAGAACAGGCATGGATGATGTTCTTTGTTTCTATCCTAGGTTCCTATAGTTAATTCTAAATGATGTGTTAACAGGTGATGAACGGGAGACATTTGAAGGCGCGGAGACAATTGAGTGCATGAGGATGAAGAGCAATGCAATAACCGCTCTGATAAGAAAGAATCATCTTCCAGGGGTACCCACTGTTCTAACTGAATATCTAAGAACGGTGCCCCTACCACTTCTACCCCCAGGGGAACAGGTAAACGAAGGTAATATCCCTGAACCTGTACTGCCTCCTGTACCACAAACAATGGATGTAGATCCAGAGCCCTCAACGACCATTTCTGACCATGAGATTGCAAACCCACAATCTCTAACCATGGTCACAGAGCCTTTGGAAGAGCCAAATGAAACCATAAACGAACCTCTTTCCCCTACTATACCCAATATTCAAACATCCATGAGTGTAGAGGGAGATAGTGCCAAAGAAGCACCACATAAGGAGATACACCCTTAAACAACAGCTCTGCCTTCCTCTAAAAGGAGAAGAATAGAAACTGAGGCAACTGTTGAAACTTCATTTTAATCATCCAAAGAACCCTTCACAGATTTTTCTGATGCTGATTGGGATACACTAACCAAAGCTATATCTGAACCTATAGCTCAATCAAGCAAGGAGGAATTGACGGAAGCAACTGGTGTTCCGACCATATTACGGTCAGGTTCACTAGTTGAAGGTTCTAAGAACCAAGTGTATTTACAGACGTCGAGAGAAGGCTCTGACCCAAATGCAAAATCTAAAGGGTCATTGCCTAGTTCCCCAGATGGAACATATCTGGATCCTGCAGGTAAAGGGTCTAACGTAGGTGCGGATCGGCAACTCGGTGACAATGAATCAATTTCAATTGAGGAGTTAACTGAGGAAAAGTCTTCACAGACTTTAGAGGGAGTTTCAGGATCTCTGCTGTTAATAGAGCCTGATTCTAGCCACCTAGAGATTCAAACTCTAGATCCTACAAAGGATACATCATCTACGGATGATCAGCAACTTGGTTTATCCAAGGACGGGGACTTGCGAAGCCCCATTGCACCACCGGTGACCTCCTTAAGGATGGCTACGGTGTTTTCTGATGCAGGTACAAAGAGCACTAATGGAATGAGTGAAACCCAAACACATACACCTGGCCTGAGTGGGAAAGGAAAAATGAGTGAAACACCAACAGAAACGTTGAGTGCACACCTAGAGCCAAATGTGAGGAGTGACACCCTAACCCTACCAATTATTGATGATTTGCTACTACCTACTGAGAGAGAAGTACATGTTCAATCCACTCTCAAGGAGATGATAGTTCATGATAAGCAAGGAAATCCATTATTCAAGGTTCCACTGAGACCTTCCTTTGACCAAGTGATCTCCTCTGATCAAGCGAATGCTTCTTTAATGTCTATTCAAGAGAAGGTTGACTTGGCGGCGGCTGATTCTAGAAGAACTTACCGGGTCTTAGAAAGTGCATCTGGCACTATAACGGGTACTAAGCAAGCAGTGGACTCCTTGAAGAAGGAAGCAATGGAAGAACTAGTCGACTTGAGGACTGATGTCAAAGAGCTGAAGGATGGATTCATGAATGAGGTGAATGCTCTGCAACAAGGACAAGAAGCTTTGAGAGAAGACGTTCTGGTTATCCAGGATGGTCAAGCTAGGGTAAAAGATGCAATGAACACCCTCTCAAGAGTGGAGTCTAAGCTTAACCAGAGATTGGATAGAATTGAGAAGACTACCAAGTTGAGATTGGATGACATTGACCTGAAGCTGGCTTCTGTGCAAGAAATGAATAAGGAGATGGCTGAGTTCATGGAGAACCAAAGTGATGGCATACAGTCTATATGGAATATGTTGAGGAACCAACAAACCGGACCATCAAATCAAGAACCTGATCCTGCTACAAACTTTTATGCTGAGGATAACTTCATCGAGGATTCCTCAACTAAGGGGGAGAAAGTTGGAGAATGGGAGGGAAATGGATGGGGAAGATGGGAAACCAATGAAACTATTCCGGTTAGACAGTATTGGATTGAGGACATGCAACAAGAAGAAGAAAGTGAAGAGGAATTTGAAGTCATGCATGAGCAACCACAACAAGAGGAGTGTAAAGCATAATGTAACATAAGATGTAAAAGAGATAACTACAACTCAACAAAGGACAAGACAGACAATAGTATTAACAGAAGCACAGGAATCCAGAATCAAAGAAGAAAAGGTAAACTCAAAAAATCAAAATACGTTATGTATTCTTGAAGTCCGTAAACAGGTCACGGAAAGAAGTTCATGAAAATGTTCAAGCCTCAGTGACAACAAAAGAAACAAGACTTTCAAGACAACAGAAGTATGTGAATGATTTAGGGTTAAGTACCATGGGATTCCAGTGATTTAAACGAAGCAACCAGAACGACAAGGGACTTATCAGAAGCATTGAAATGAAGACATAAAAGAAGAATTGATCAAGTGTTATTCATCTGTGAACCAGACCAGTTGCACTAGGTGACGGCACTAAAAAGATCAAGTTGTTTTATCGTCTCAGAAGGAAGTGATATAGTCTATTACTTAAACGACCAGAAGCTCAGTGGAATCATTAAAAGAAATAAGACAAGAAAAAGAATTCGATAGTTTTTCATTTCAGAAAACTATCGAATGGAATGAAAAGTGATTCAAAGAAAACCAGAGTAAATCAATTTAGCATTCGATAGTTTTGTTTAAAAAACTATCGAATGGTAAAATGATTTATTCATTCGATGGTTTTTAATTTGAGGAGCAGGTGAAAAGTGTGACTTGTTGTCAGGTTGATTTTGAAGATGGACGGCCAAGATTGTTCCTACAAACTTGGTTCGATGGAAATCCAAGTCTACAATTACTATCAGAGGAAGTGTGTCTTCTTCAGTCGGAGTTATTTCACAGAAGCAATAACTGAGAGAGAGTTTGAGCCAGAGAGAAAATACTAGAGAAATTAATTCTGCTTGAATTCTATCAAAGTTTTGATTGTGTATAACTTAGAACTCATTGAAGCTAATCTACGGATTAGAAATTGTAGCACCCCTCGAGGTTTATATTTATAAAAAGATTTATTCCCCGAAACTTGGTTTGGTTTGGTGTGTTTGATTTCGTTATAGAACTGAATGATTAATCCGCGAACAAAATTGAATTATTTGTGAGTATCGTATTCAACCCCCCCTTCTACGATACTTTGGACCTAACAATTGGTATCAGAGCTACTTGATTGATATACAAATCAGATCCGGTGAATGAGACCAAAATCAAACGTAGCGTGAAAATACGAAGCAAATTTTTAAACTTTCAAAATTTTTCATTTAATTGGAATTTATTGAATTTTAAACAATTTGAAATTTTCAGAAACCATGAGTGCTCCAAAGACAACCGTTGGTATTAAAGTTCCCCCCTTTACTAGAGATGATTTCGGTTTGTGGAAGATGAAGATGCTGTTATTTATCAAGGCATCTAATCCGTTGTATATTGGCATATTAGATAACGGACCGTTTGTACCAATGAAACCAGTTAGTGAATCTACAGCTCCTGATGGTAGCAGGATTCCTCAAGGCACCCAACCTAAGGATATTAGTGAATTTACAGATTCTGACAAAGAACTGATTCGATTGGACACCGGTTTAATGTTGATATTGGCGGACTCCGCAGACAAGGAAATGAGCTATCAGTTGATGAACTGTACAAGCGGGAAACATATGTGGGATACCATTAACTTGATAATGGAAGGAACTGAAGACGTGCAGGAAAACAGATTGGACATCCTGACTTCTCAATACGAAGCGTTTAGGTCTCTGCCAGGAGAAAGTATAACTCAGGTCTTTGAGAAATATACTAAACTCCTCAATGAATTGGCAATGAAAGGAAAGACCTATCCACTGAGAGAATCAAACAGGAAGTTCATGATGACGCTGCCCCATCATGTAGAACACAAGTCATCATCCATAAGGGAAAGAATTGACTTCACAAAGATGTCATTAGAGATGATCTATGGGAAGTTGAAGACCTATGAGATGGAACAGGAACAAAGAGTGATAATCTACGGATCAGGGACAGTGGACAACAAGCACAATGCACTTGTGAGATCAGCAGCACTTGTAGTGGATGAACCAATAACTTCTGAGATTCAGGTTCAAACCCCTAGAGCTGGAAAAGAGGTGATAATAGAAGCAGAAATGGATTCTGTGAATCTGGGTGTTGATGAAAGTGATTACTACACCCTAGAAGAGCTTGAGCAAATGGAAGACAAAACCATGGCGTACTTAGCTACAAAGTTTAGTCATATTCGTTTCAAGAGAAACCCTAAGTACAAGTTCAAGGGTTCAACCAACAGATTCCAGAAGAGCAATTATACACCTAGTACAGGCTTTAAGGGAGGCTACAAGACTGGCATGATTGATAGAAGCAAATCAAGATGCTACAACTGCAATGAGTTAGGGCATTTCGCCACTGAATGCCGGAAGCCTCGTCAAGCAAGAGACATGAAAGATGTCTATGGAAAGAAGGATTCTTATGATGAGTTGAAGAAGGAGAATGCCAAACTTAAATAGCAATTGGAGGCATTCTCTGGAAAGCAGAAAGGGAAAGCTTATATAGCAGAGGGAAAGCACTGGGATGATACTGATTCGGATGAAGAGGAGGAATATGGAAATGTTGCTCTAATGGCTGACTCTTCAGAGGAATCACCACAATCATCTCAGGTACCTATCTTATCTACAATTGATATGTCTAACTCTGAGTACAAGAAAACTGTGCAAGATCTTAGTGTAGAATTGTTTAATGTACACACAAGCATGCTAGCATCAGAAATGGAAAATGCTAAACTAGTTCTTAAGATTAAAAAGCTAGAATCTAAAAATGAAGAACTAGAGCTTGTAGCTGTAACATTAGAAGATCTTAAGCAAAAGAATGCGTACTTAGAGAACAAGGTCAAGTGTAATGATGAGATAGAGACTATCCTCAGGAAGCAGATTTCAGATCTAGATTTGAAGCTGAATTCTTTTAAGAATTCCGCCCTAATTGCTAAGGAGATCATTGATACTCAGGCCATAGGGAATAAAACTGCTATAGGATTTGACTATGACAAGAAAGCTGGTAAGAAGATAGTGGAATTCCCTACGACACCTTCAGTTGTCAAAAGGAATACTCCACATGTTCTTAAGAATGTTGATTGTCCAGTTTTTGTTAAGCCTTTTCCACCACTCTTTCGTGAGGATGACCTTTTCATAAGACAAGAATTGCTTGAGGAGGATTTGTTGAAGGAAAAAGAGGTAAAGACTAAGTTGCCTAGGAAATCAGTAAAAAATGAATTACCTAAACCTGATTTACCTAAAACTGAAGTAGGTGACGTAGTTAGTAATGTTAAAAAGAACAGGAATGGGAAGAAGAAGATTGTTAATCAGGAAATGGTTCCATATTCTCCCATTGCATCTAGGAAGTTGTGCACTATTTGTAATTCTGCTGGACACCTTACACATGCATGTAAAAAGGTTAAAGTAGAAACTGCTAATACTTCTGAAATGCATAACATGTCTGACATGCCTGATCTTCATGAACCATGTGGAAAGAAAGAGTGTTTTCTATGTAAGTACAACATCATGCATGCTTATTTTAAGTTGATGAATAATAGTAGCAATAGCACTGATAATGTTAAATCCACAGATACTATGAATATCAAACAGGGTAAGACTAAATTGAATGTTACTCCTGTTAAATCATCTAAACCTTCAGGACCCAAACAATTTTGGGTACCAAAGTCCGCTTAATCAATCTGTGATTGCAGGGTAAGGTTAAAAGCTCAAAGGTCGTGTGGATTCTGGATAGTGGTTGTTCTAGACACATGACAGGTGAAGAGTCCCTGCTTACAGAGGTGGTTAAGAAGACCGGCCCGATTGTAACCTTTGGAGATGACAGCAAAGGATGCACTACGGATATGGTAAATTGAAAGCTGGAAATGTCATCATTGAAAACATCTCTCTTGTTGAAGGATTAAAGCACAATCTTCTAAGTATCAGTCAGTTCTGTGATAAAGGCTACAATGTAGATTTCAGAAAGGACAAGTGCTTGATCACCAACAGGTGGGATGAGAAGCTTACTCTACTGGGAGTGAGAAAAGGAAATTTGTTTATAGTTGACTTAAGTTCTACCAGTGAAGGAGAAGTTACATGTTTCTATGCAAAGGCATCTTCAGAACAAAGTTGGCTATGGCACAAGAAGCTCTCACATCTGAACTTCAAAACTATGAACTCTTTGGTAAAGAGAGAGTTAGTGAGAGGGTTGCCCCTGATGGAATTCAATCAGGAGGGACTATGTGAAGCATGTGAAAAGGGGAAGTCAAAGAAAGCATCACATGGAAGCAAAGGAATGACAAACATCACTGAACCATTACAACTTATTCATATGGATTTATTTGGTCCAGTCAATGGTATGTCACTTTCAAGAAATAGATATGCATTGGTGATGGTGGATGACTACTCCAAGTACACGTGGGTGTTGTTCATACAAACAAAGGATGAAGCAACACAACTAATCATTGATCACATCAAGAAGATAGAAGTGGAAGCTAAGCTACCTGTGCGGACAATCAGATCAGACAATGGAACTGAATTCAAGAATGTAGTTCTTAATGATTTCTGCTCAGAGAAAGGAATATCAAGACAGTTTTCAGCACCAAGAACTCCTCAAAAAAATGGAGTAGTGGAAAGGAAGAACATGACCTTGGTTGAAGCAGCAAGGACCATGTTGAGTGAATCAAAACTTCCCACTTACTTTTGGGCTGAAGCAGTGAACACAGCTTGCTACACTCAGAATCGAACCCTGATCAACAAGGATCATGAAAAGATTCCGTATGAGTTAATGGCCAACAAGAAACCAACACTGAAGTACTTTCATGTGTTTGGTGCAAAGTGCTTTGTACTTAAAGATGGAGAACATCTTGGCAAGTTTGATGCCAAAGCAGATGAAGGCATTTTTCTGGGCTATTCTCTGGAATCTAAGGCTTTCAGGGTATATGTGATTGAAGATAAGAAGGTGTTGGAAAGCTTTAATGTAACATTTGACGACACCAAAAGACCAGGCCTGCAAACTGGAGAGAACTCTGAATCCTTGGTATTTGAAAATCTATCAGGAGATCTCTCTGACAATGAAGAAGTACCTGAAGTTGTTACAGTTATTAATAATAATCATAATGACAATGATTCTAGACCAAGTGGTGACCAAAGTGGAGATCCTCAAAATTCTACAGGATCCACTAGTCAGTCTATAGAATCAACAGATCAAACCGTCAACAACTCAGGGGGAGCAGGAGAAGGATCAACTAGTCACACTCCACAACATCTAGAACAAGGAGAATCATCAAGATCGCATCTGCCAAGACAAAGGGTATGGAATAGAGATCATCCCTTTCACTTGATCATTAGTGATCCGGACACAGGAGTGAGAACTAGGAGAACATCACAAAATGAATGTCACTATTCTGGGTTTCTTTCAGAAACAGAACCTAAGAAAGTTGAAGATGCTCTAGATGATCCAGATTGGGTGATTGCTATGCAAGAGGAACTCAATCAGTTTGAAAGGCAGAAAGTTTGGAAGCTGGTACCCAGGCCTAAGGGAAAATCTGTTATTGGAACAAGATGGGTATTCAGAAATAAGTTGGACGAAGATGGCATTGTAACGAGAAACAAAGCCAGACTGGTTGCTAAAGGTTACTCTCAAGAAGAGGGTATAGATTATGATGAAACCTATGCACCAGTAGCAAGACTTGAGGCCATCAGAATGTTTCTGGCATTTGCTGCACATTCCAATTACAAGGTATATCAGATGGATGTGAAGAGTGATTTTCTGAACGGGGAGTTAGAAGAAGAAGTGTATGTGGAACAACCTCCAGGTTTTGAGGATTCAAAACTGGCAGACTTTGTGTACTTTATATTCAAAGCTCTCTAGGACTCAAACAAGCTCCAAGGACATGGTATGACACTCTCTCTGAATTCTTACTTGAAAATGATTTTACAAGAGGTGTCGTAGACAAAACTCTCTTTGTCAAAAAGCATAAAAATGATTTGATATTGGTGCAAGTATATGTTGATGACATAATATTTGGTTCTACTAATGATGATCTATGAAAGAGATTTGCTAAGTTAATGCAGAGTTGTTATGAAATGAGCATGATGGGTGAATTGTCATTCTTTCTTGGACTGCAAGTATATCAAAAACAAGATGGTATATTCATTTGTCAGTCCAAGTACATCAAAGATCTTCTGAAGAAGTATCAAATGGAAGACTCAACTACAGCAAAGACTCCTATGCCAAATGCCACTAAGCTTGATAAGGATGAAACTGGTAAGAAGGTTGACATCACAGGCTACAGAGGTATGATAGGCTCATTACTTTATCTCACTGCAAGTAGACCAGATATAATGTTTGCAACATGCTTGTGTGCTAGGTTTCAGTCTGATCCTAAAGAATCTCATCTAATAGCTGTTAAGCGAATATTTAGATATCGTAAGGGGACCCCAAATCTTGGAATTTGGTACCCTAAAGATACATGATTTGATCTTATTGGATACACAGACTCTGATTTTGCAGGTTGTAAGATTGATCGGAAGAGTACTTCAGGAAGCTGTCAGTTTCTTGGAAGAAGGTTAGTTTCCTGGTATAGCAAGAAGCAGCATTCAGTTTCTACATCAACAGCTGAGGCTGAATACATTGCTGTTGGAAGCTGTTGTGCTCAAATCTTGTGGATGAGAAACCAACTCCGTGACTATGGACTTTTGTTGACAAAGATTCCAATATTTTGCGACAACACAAGTGCCATAGCAATCTCAAACAACCCAGTGCAACACTCGAGGACGAAGCACATCGACATCAGGTATCATTTTATCCGAGAGCATGTCATGAATGGAACTGTGGAGTTACATTTTGTACCCACAGAGGATCAAATTGCAGACATCTTTACTAAACCGCTTGATGAATCCACTTTCAATAAGCTGGTTGGTGAACTTGGGATGTTAAATCTTTCTAATTGATTTTGATTAGAAGTCAGTAACTGCAGAGAGTCCTAGTGAATACATGAGTTTAAGAATTTCTATATCTTTAGGACTCGTGAATTTATTTTCTGGAGCAATTCTCGTAGTTAGGATTAGTATACTAATTTTATGTCATAATTATGGATGATATATCTTCTGGCATTTAATTTGTTATTAATTCTAAAAATTATTTAAGTGCTAATATTTGTTCTAAATATTCAAGCATTTATTTAATTTGAATTAATTTACTTTGTTTTTAACATTGTAGATTAATGCAGCATAATTGATTGGATTTTAATTGATTAATATCACTTAATGATATTTAGTTGATTTCATTCTGAGAAAATTGTGAATTTTCTGTTAACAATTGATTTTGGTGAATTTTAAAAGATTTATTCAAAATAAAACTTGACAGAAAATAAAAGTCTGATTTTTAGAACAAGAACAGGTTTTAAAATTTGGACAGAAGCAAAAAATATAGAATTTAGGAAATTCGATAGTTTTTCAAGTACATAGATAATTCTATTGAAATTAATTTTCGATAGTTTTTGCAAAGGAAAAGAAAAACTATCGAAAACAATTCTCGATAGTTTTTGACGAAATTTTGAAAAAGCATCGAATTGAATTTCATTAATCTTTATCTAAATTCTCGATGGTTTTTTGAAATAAAAAGAAAATCTATCAGAGAGAATTAATTTTTCCTTTATTTTAATTCTCGATAGTTTTTCAACAAAAGGTGTTCGATAGTTTTTGTATTAAATAGCAAAGACATTCGAAGGCGAGGAGACCATGGAGTGCATGAAGATGAAGAGCAATGCAATAACCGCTCTCATTAGGAAGAACAACTATCTTCCAGGGGTACCCACTGTTCTCACTGAATATCTAAGAACGGTGCCCCTACCACTTCTACCCCCAGGGGAACAGGTAAATCAAGGTAACATTCCTCAACCTGAACCTGAAATTGGTCCTGAACCAATGGATGTAGATCCAGAGCCCTCAGTGGCCATTCCTGACCAGGAGGTTGCAAACCCACAACCTCTAACCACGGTCGAAGAGCCTTTGGAAGAGCCAAATGAAACAATAAACGAACCTCCTTTCCCTCCTATACCCAATATTCAGACATCCTTGAGTGTAGAGGGAGATAGTGCCTTAGCAACACCAAATAAGGAGATACACTCTTCAACAGCAGCTCTGCCTACCTCTAAAAGGAGACGAACAGAAACCGAGGCAACTGTTGATACTTTATTTCAAACTTCCAAAGCGCCCTTTATTGATTTTTCTGATGCTGATTGGGCTACGCTAACGAAAGCTATATCTGAACCATTAGCTCAATCAAGTAAGGAAGAATTGAAGGAAGCAACTGGTGTTCCGACCATATTACGGTCAGGTTCACTGGTTGAAGGTTCTAAGAACCAAGGGTCTTCACAGACGTCGAGAGAAGGCTTTGACCTAAATGCACAATCTAAAGGGTCATTGTCTACCTCCCCAGATGGAACATATCTGGATCCTGCGGGTAAAGGGTCTAACGTAGGTGCAGATCGGCAACTCGTTGACAATGAATCAATTATTATTGAGGAGTCAACAGAGGTAAAGTCTTCACAGACTATCAGGGAAGATTTGGGATATCTGCTGTTAATAGAGCCTATTTCTAACCCCTAGAGATTCAAACTCTAGATCCTTCAAAGGATATATCATCTACGGATGATCGGCAACTTGGTTTATCCAAGGACGGGGACTTGCGAAGCCCCATTGCACCACCGGTGACCTCCTTAAGGACGGCTACGGTGTTTTCTTCTGCAGGTACAACGAGCAAAAAGGGACTGAGTGAAACAAAAACACTTACACCTGGCCTGAGTGGGAAAGGAAAAATGAGTGAAACACCGACAGAAACGTTGAGTGTACACCCAGAGCCAAACGTGAGGAGTGACACCCTAACCCTTCCAAATATTGATGATCAGCTACTGCCTACAGAAAGAGAGTTACAAGTTCAATCTACCCTCAAGGAGATGACAGTTCGTGACAAAAAAGGAAATCCACTATTCAAGGTTCCACTGCGACCTTCCTTTGACCAAGGGATCTCCTTTAGTCAAGCCAATGCTTCTTTAAAATCTATTCAAGAGAAGGTTGACTTGGCTGCAGCTGATTCCAGAAGAACATTCAGGGTCATTGGCAGTGCATCTGGCACTATAATTGGTACGAAGCAGGCAGTGGACTCCTTAAAGAAGGAAGCTATGGACGAACTGATCGAGTTGAGGACGGACGTCAAGGAACTTAAAGATGGATTCATGAATGAAGTAGATGCTTTGTCCCAAGGACAAGAAGCTTTGAGAGAAGACGTTCTGGTTATCCGGGATGGTCAAGCTAGGGTAAAAGATGCAATGAACACCCTTTCTAGAGTGGAGTCTAAGCTGAACCAGAGATTGGACAAGATTGAGAAGACTACCAACTCCAGATTGGATGACATTGACCTTAAGCTAGCTTCTATGCAAGAGATGAATAAGGATCTATTGGATTTCATGGGAAATCAAAGTGATGGAGTAAAGTCGATCTGGACTATGCTGAAGAACCAACAAACTGGCCAACCTGGTCCTTCAAATCAGCAACCTGATCCTTCTACTACCTTTTATGTTGAGGATGCTTTCGTCGAGGATTCCTCAACTAAGGGGGAGAAAGTTGGAGAAGGGGAGAAAGAGAAGCCTAAGGATGGATGGGGAGTTTGGGAAACAGTTGAAGCTATTCCAATCAGACAGTACTGGATAGAAGAACTTGTACACGAAGAAGAAGAGAGTGAAGAGGAATTTGAGGTCATGCAAGAGCAACCAATTGAGGAGGAGCATGAGCCATATTATCCAGAGCCCGTTGAACATCCAATATGGGAGGATATTATGGAAGAAGAAGCAAATTCTCTATCACCTGAAGAAGAAGCTACCTTGGAAGCAATAAGAGCTCAGAGAGCTGCAGTAGATGCCAGGCAAGCTGAGAAAGAGAAACAACAAGCAATTCTGAGGAGTGAAAAACTGAAGAGATTCAAGGTGTATAATGAAGTGAGGAGGAAGAAGATGATAGATCTGGCAAAGAAAGAAGGTAATGAATGGGAGATGGCTTATAAAACCTTTTGCGGAGTTGAAGACGGATTAGATGTCAATAACAATGCTGAGGTGGAAGTTATCATTCAGGACATCAGAAGTGCCAATCTTGAAGATCAGACTTACTTCAAAGCATTGAGAAACTCTATGATCTTTCTGAAAGCTGGGGTTAAAGCAAATGGAGCCTGGAACATCCTGATCAATTTTCTAGAGAAAGGTACATTTGTGATTTCCACTAAGTTTTTAGAACAGAGGACATACACAGAGTTGCAGGTTATTCTCATCAAGATTCAAAGGACGATAAGGCTAAATGAACTGCTCCGTGAGCATGTTAAGGAGATCTTGATGAAAGTCGGTCCAGAGATTACTGAAGATCCTCCAATGGTTAGATTCATGACGAATGACTTGTTCAGAATCTGATATTTGGCTGAGGACAAACTGAGGGTCTACCCAAGCATTTATCTAATCTCAGTTGAGAAGTATCTTAGATCCACTGGATTCACATCAACGGAGAAGGACAAAGCAGCAGACACTCTTAGAAGATTTCTAATGGAGAATGTTCCTTACTATAGGAAAAGAGTGGAAAGAGGATTGTAAGTGCATACCAGATTACCAAACATGCCAAAGCTAAACAAGGAAGATGTTAACATTGCATGGTTGTGGGCTGGAGTGGGTCAAGAGGTTGAATATATTGGAAGACACATCCAAGGAGCAATCCTTAAACCTGGAGAACCACTGCACTATCTGTCAGTGATTGATTATCAAGCTGCTAACTCCAATCCAATGATTGAAGAAGGTGAGATCGAAATGGACTGAAGAACAGAAGCAAAGAACAAAAGAACTATCAGCTCAGACTAGAGGAGCAACTTCACTGTATAAAGTTTTATTGTTTTTTGATTTATGAAATCTGGAAATGTATATATATCTGATCCAGAATGTATTTAATATTATTACGCTGTCTTACTTTAATTAGTTTAATGTTTCCTTAGTTAGTTGAGTTATCCTCGAAGTATTTGCTTGTCGAACTCTATCCAATCAAATAGGGGGAGATTGTAAAGCATAATGTAACATAAGATGTAAAAGAGATAACTACAACTCAACAAAGGACAAGACAGACAATAGTATTAACAGAAGCACAAGAATCCAGAATCAAAGAAGAAAAGGTAAACTAAAAAAATCAAAATACGTTATGTATTCTTGAAGTCCGTAAACAGGTCACGGAAAGAAGTTCATGAAAATGTTCAAGCCTCAGTGACAGCAAAAGAAACAAGACTTTCAAGACGACAGAAGTATGTGAATGATTTAGGGTTAAGTACCACGGGATTCCAGTGATTTAAACGAAGCAACCAGAACGACAAGGGACTTATCAGAAGCATTGAAATGAAGACATAAAAGAAGAATTGATCAAGTGTTATTCATCTGTGAACCAGACCAGTTGCACTAGGTGACGGCACTAAAAAGATCAAGTTGTTTTATCGTCTCAGAAGGAAGTGATACAGTCTATTACTTAAACGCCCAGAAGCTCAGTGGAATCATTAAAAGAAATAAGACAAGAAAAAGAATTCGATAGTTTTTCATTTCAGAAAACTATCGAATGGAATGAAAAGTGATTCAAAGAAAACCAAAGTAAATCAATTTAGCATTCGATAGTTTTGTTTAAAAAACTATCGAATGGTAAAATGATTTATTCATTCGATGGTTTTTAATTTGAGGAGCAGGTGAAAAGTGTGACTTGTTGTCAGGTTGATTTTGAAGATGGACGGCCAAGATTGTTCCTACAAACTTGGTTCGATAGTTTTCAAATCCAAGTCTACAATTACTATCAGAGGAAGTGTGTGTTCTTCAGTCGGAGTTATTTCACAGAAGCAATAACTGAGAGAGAGTTTGAGCCAGAGAGAAAATACTAGAGAAATTAATTCTGCTTGAATTCTATCAAAGTTTTGATTGTGTATAACTTAGAACTCATTGAAGCTAATCTACGGATTAGAAATTGTAGCACCCCTCGAGGTTTATATTTATAAAAAGATATATTCACCGAAACTTGGTTTGGTTTGGTGTGTTTGATTTCGTTATAGAACTGAATGATTAATCCGCGAACGAAATTGAATTATTTGTGAGTATCGTATTCAACCCCCCTTTCTACGATACTTTGGACCTAACAAGGAGCATGAGCCATATTATCCTGAGCCTATAGAACATCCTATCTTGGATGATGATATGGAAGAAGAAGCAAATTCTCTGTCACTGGAACAGGAAGCTGCCTTGGAGATATTGAAAGCTGAAAGAGCTGAAAGAGATGCCAGACAAGCTGAAAAGCAAAGACACCAAGCAGTTCTAAGGAGTGAGAAGCCGAAAAGATTCAAGGTGTATGCTGAAGTGAGGAAGAAGAAAATGATGGATTTAGCAAAGAAGCAAGGTATTGACTGGGAGATGGCTTATAAAACCTTTTGTGGAGTTGAAGACGGATCAGAAGTCAACGACAATGCGGAGGTGGAAGTTATCATTCAGGACAGCAGAAGTGCAAATCCTGAAGATCAGACTTCACTACTAGAAAAAGGTCAATAGACATCGCACATATAACATCAGTTGTTGGGACCACCGATGTAAAAGATCTTAATTAACATCAGTTTCAAAATAACTGATGTCTTTGTATTGTTACAACATCAGATTACATCTGAACCGATGTCTAAACGTTGTCTTTAAAAATATTTAACCGCCCGCTAATACTTCCCCTCCTTATACCAAATGCTTTCCCCCTACAATTTCCCCTCATGGCCAATTTTTCTTCCCCCCATTTTTTCGGTTGTTGTACCCCTCTCCCCTAAATCAGACAAAAGTAAAAACATAATAAAATTAAAACAAAAACATCTCTCTCTCACTCACCCATATCTCTCTCTTTTGAACCCGAGCTATTTTTCACCCTTCTCTCTTTCATTCTCTCTTTCAATTCGTAACCTTAATCGTTAAAATCAAACTCACGCCTCAAGTTATATTGGTCAAATCGATTTGACCAATATAGTAAAGTTCAATCGAAGGTTCAAATATGTTTGTTAACTACTACAAGATCGAATCGATAAGTGAGTAAACATGCATGTGTATATAAACCCTAATTAGTTTAATTCAATGCAAATTTGGGGGGGGGGGGGGGGGTTTGAACTCGAAACCCTAATTTTCTAATTTGTTTTTCTTGTTCTGTAAGAACCAGTTATTACCCAATTTTAATTTTCTAATTCTTTTTTCTTGATTTTTAGTTTCTAATTTTTTTAATTTGTTTTTTGTAGAGAAGAGCAAGATGACAGTGTCGTCGGAGCTTCAAGCTACAACACCAACGCCTTCCGTTAATGGAGCTTATGCACAATCAATACGGACTCACAAGGTCACCGTTAACGATAGACAGTGTGGCCTTGTTCATGAATTCATCGTTCCAGAGGTTAATCTTTTTTTTTTAAATTCTCGAGCTTAGTGAAGAACAGATTTAGCGTGAGTTTTTATATATATAATTTGTTTGTTATTAATGTGTAATTAGTTGTGTTGATGTATTGGAATGTAGGATCAGTACATATTGCACACAGCTAAAGATCAGGATATTTCTCTACCTAATTCGCTTGCAGGCACGGTATATGACTAGGTGATTTTGTAATTGTTTTTTTGCGAGGTTTACTTTCTATGAAATTGTTACGTATTTTTTGGAATTGAATGTGGTATGTGGATCAGTTGGTTTAAATTTGTGTAAGTGTGGTTTGAATGTATAAATGTTGCTGAAATTTGTATCTGTTAAGTTGAATGTGTTCTTAATTTTCGTGATTAGCTTTTGTGCTGTAAGGTTACAATTTTAAAATTTTCTAATCAGCGAGTGAAGGAGTTGACATTTGTGAAGATAGGCATATTTCGTTCTGTTACATGTTTTAGTTTTTTTAAAGAATCTTGGGCTAATGGAAAATATATGATTATTGCTGTAGTATAAGATTTTGGCATCCTATTGATAAGTGGATTTCATATCCACTTGGATCGTCCTAAATTGGCTTAAACTGGCTGTTTTGTTCTCAAGTTTGTAGTGTTTGTGATATGTTTGGTGTTAGAAAATGCAGAGTTGAGTTGTCAGCAGAGATGTGGAGTTCCTGTGGATTGCAATGGTGTTTTGAGCATTTCTGGGAAGGTCAAGTGGTTGCGGAGCGAGAGAGCGCAAGGAAAAGACAAGAAAAGCAAAATGTCAGATTGTGAACAGTAACCAAGCGCCCCCGCGCCCTTATAGGCGCGCCCGCGCCCTAAACATTCTGAAGAAGGCAATTTCAAGTCTGAAAAGGAAAGTTGCCAAAAGACCAGTCAACCCTGCAGCCTATATAAACTATTGGTGGACGAATTATGAGACATACATTGACATACAATCATACATATACTATTACTAATCTGTTGGCTGCTGTAATCAATGCTTTTACGTTTGGGGAGATTGGCAAAGGTACAGACCAAAAGCCAAATTTCTCGATTCAGCTTTCTCAGGTCAGTAAAATCTGTAAGAGTCTGGCTTTAGTAATGCATAATAGCTAAACTGATAAAGTGTTATTATGTGCCACATTGCTATTTTTGTGTTGGCATAAGTTTTATGCCAATATGTGCTCTCCTAGCTTCTAAATAACTCAATTCATGAGTAATTCTATCTCTAGGTTTGTAATCACTAGTTGTATCAATGCTTTCAATTTGTTAAGTGGAATCACCAAAAGAAATTCTTGCAATTATTTTTGAAATATTAAGTAAGGTATATATGTATGTAATTCCTGATTTGGACCCGAAGGCTTGAGATTGTAACTGGTTTTGCCAGAGGTCTAGGGTATCTCATGCATATCCTAAAGGTTGCATTGTGCAACATGATATCAAAGAGTATATATATCAGCTCCATGTCCACCTTCTCCTACTATGTAATATTTTTAATCTAGTTTCATGATTTGTTATCTTATTTTATCCAAAGTTATTGCTGTGAATCAGTCCTATTTGAGCTTTGCAATCGGAGGAACATTTTCTTATACGGATCATAAACAATTGTATTTCCCTATCCTATTTTTAATCATTCCTATTTTGTGTCTTACTTTTGTTTCTTGTTATCAGTTTTCTACATCATATGTCCTTTGTTAAATTTTTCCTAGTTTGTTCTGTAAATATTGATATTAGTAGATTTGTTAGTCCAATATACTCATCTTTTATAAAGTTACAATTCGTATATTTTAAAGAAACAATATGATGAATGTTAAGCTAATTTTTTCTTCGTCTGTAACACTTTGTAGTGAATGAACAAGAGTCAGATGTCTTACAGGTAATTGGAGCTTGATGTGATGCTTTGGAGACTAAGTATATCAAAGATCTCGTGTAAAAGAACTACTACTGAAATGCCATTTTAGCTTATAACCTATACCATTTACGGGTTTTTAGATATATTTTATTAATTAAATAATTAAAAGATATATTTGGATGTATTAATGAGTTATAATATATTATTAATTATTGAAATATATCGTATAAGGTATTTTTGGGAGTGTATTAATAATTGAAAAATATTGTACAATTGGTATTTTTAGGTGTGTTTGGAAAATATAATATTGTTTAATTAAAAGGTAACATGTTAATTTAAAAAAAAAACATTAACGATTGAAAGATATAATATAATTAGTATTTTTAGGTGTGTTTATAAAAGGTATTATGTTTTAATTAAAAGTTAACATGTTTTTAATGATTGAAAAATATAATATTATTAAGATTTTTAGGTGTGTTTATAAAACATAGTGTTTTTTTAATCAAAAGGTACTCCCAGTTGGTTGTTAACATTTGAGAGAAAAAACTTGGCACGCATTTTAAAATTTTACAAAACATTTATAGGGCCGCTGCGAAGCGCGACTTAGTCGACTAGTACTTATATAAAGGAGAAGACGGGGGTGGTGAGTGGCGCCTCTCAAATCGCTTCGATCTATTTTTCTAATTTTCTCATAATTTTGAATTATTAATATTAAAGATTCGAAATTATCTTAATTACCTTTAAAATATTTACTAATGGAGGAAACTAAATATACAATTTTAATATTTTTGTCTTTAAATTATTTACTAATGAAGGAAACTAAATATACAATTTTAATATTCTCATAAATTTTTGATTAAAAAATATCTCAATTTTATTTTAAATTTATACTCATAGAGGAAACTAAATATACAATTTTAATATTATTGCCTTTAAAATCTTTACTAATGAAATAAACTAAATATATAATTTTAATTTTCTCCTAATTTTTTTATTTATGAATACATTTACTAACATACGAAACTGAATATGTTATCATAATATTCTCCTGAATTTTCTATTTAAGTCAAGCTTAAAAAATTAGAAAGAATCTAAATTATCTTTTAAAGACTTACAAATGGAGGAAACTAAATATTATATATTAATATTTTTCTAAACTTTCTTTTCAAGTCAATTAATAAATGTTAAAAATTAGAAAAAATCTAAATTACCTTTTAAAGACTTACTAATAAAGGAAACTAAACATTCTATATTAATGTTCTTCTAAACTTTCACTTCAAGTCAAAATAGATTAGTTTTTTTAAAAAAAATTCCTTATATTTTAAAATTTTGCTAACCCAGGAAACTAAACATTCTTTATTATTATTTTTATAAACCTTCTTTTCAAGTCAAAAATAAAAATTAATTTTATTTGTGATAAAAACTTTCTTTCAATAATACTATAGATCTTCAAATAAAATTTCTCCTTCCATAACGCTTTAATGCATAACAAGTCAAAAAAAAGTGTCACGTCTATACATTAGATTAAAAAGGATCAAACGACCTAATCTTAATCTTATTAAGAGAGTAATTTGAGAAAGCATTATCTCTTATGTAGATCTACAAGCTCTTTAAATCGTTTTTACACATTTTTTTATTCAGTGTTCTTATGAGATACTCCTAATCCTAATCCTAATCCTGACATATCCTTCAAGTTGGATGAAAATTGTTTGAGATACTTTTTAACTTGACTTTATCGATGTCTCTTTTTCATAAAATTGGGTGAAAGTTGTATATATTTTATTAGCTAGAATTGAAAAATGAAATATGTATATAGTGTTTATATATGAGGTATTTTTGTGATTTATTAATTGTGTCTTTTAAGAATTTGTCTTTTGTAATATGTTTTGTACCTAACTCTCCTTTTCTTTTTCTTTGAAATTGTTAATTATGTCTTAGATTGCAAACATGGTAGTCATCAGTGCAAAGAGGTTATGTTGAGACAACTGGCGGTGGGTAAAATTTTTAAATAGTCTTACATTATTATTTTTTTCGATTTATTTTTAAAATTTTAAAGTAATTATGTTAGAAATTACAGAAAAATCTTAATAATATTTGAAAATAGCTAGTAATAAATAAATAACGTCGCCGCGACGCTAAATCAATACTATTATATAATAGACGAAACATTAAAAGTTTGGTTGATCGATATGGTACGTTGTGATTTTACTTAATTGCCCTTAACTGTATTTCGTGTTTTTACTTAATTAACCTTACTTATTTATAAAAATATATTATTAAATAATAATATTACCTATTTATAACCACTTATCTTTTTTTCCCTAAAATACATTATTTTTTCTAACAAACTCTCCTAATTTTTCAAACATGACAATTACCTTTTTTTAACTAAAACATGTTAGTTTTTCTATTTTTCCTTACTAAAACACCTCATTTTCCAAAAATATCACGGACAAACCTTTAGTTATTTATTTTTAAACCTATAATATTATAATTATTTTTTAAAAGTTTACCTATTTTAAGATGTCTACTTATTTTTCTTAACAAATGCAATCACTAAGAATATTAAAATATAAATAATCAAATACCTATTTATAACCAATTACTCTAAAACACATTATAGATTTTTTTAACAAAGTCCATTCTTTTCTAAATATATGTCTTTTTCAATTTACTTTTTCTATTTTTCTCACTAAAATTCATTTTTTTTTCCCAAAAATATCATAGGAAACTCTTTACTTATTTATTTTAAAACAAATTTAAATACTTTTAATTATTAACTTTTAAAACCTTATTTTCCAAAAATATCACGGGCATTTAACTTTTTAAACTAAATATATGTTACATTTTTTATTTTTTCTTACTAAAACCCCTCATTTTCCAAAAATATAACGGGCAAACTCTTACTTATTTATTTTAAAATCTGTTTTAATGTTTTTAATTAATTAAAATTATTTAGCTATTTTAACATGCCTACTTATTTTTTTAACAAATACAATTAATAAAATATTAAAAATATAATAATAAAATAATAAAATAACAATTAACAATCCGTGCATCGCACGAGTTTTAAGATATTTAACTATTAAAAATTATGTTTATGATTTCATAATTTTTTTGTAAAAAATCTCGCGATTAATTTATTTAAATATTCTATGTATTAAAACTCAGTTTTATTGTATATTTCAGCTTCTAAATTATATCAATGACATGCTTCTTATAGTTTTATAATTACTTTTTTATGCATATTGATTATAGTTATTTGGAATACAAGTTTTTATAATTATTCTTTAGAATATTTAAATCAATTTTTTTGATGTCATGAAGTTGATTAATTGATAATATAATTTATTTAGTAGATTAATGTGTTATCTATTAGATTTGATAACAACGAAAAATCTAGAGAACATATTTAACAAGATGACGTTCATTAGAAAAGGTAGTGTACTATAGCTAGAACTTGACATTAATTTATCATGCAATTTAAAATATAAGCTGGCATTTCAATTTTGAGAAAAAAAAATGGTGATGGATAGAATAATATATGAGATTATATTAAAATAATGAAAATATTAAACCAATCTGTCCTTTTGTATTTATTCAAAAATTTAGTGAATGACACGAAACGAAGAATTTAAAAAGAAATTTAAAATTATGTTAGAAATATCATTATTTACTTTATTTAGAAACATAATTTATAATTTATTTTAAAAAAATTAGAAAAATTGTATATGACTGACGCGAAGCACGGCTTAATAAACTAAAGGAGAAGATGGGGGCTTATGATATAATAAAATTGATTAATAGAAGATATAATTTATTTAGTTAATTAGTTTATTATCTGTTTAGATTTGGTAACAACGAGAAAGTGGGTTATTGTGAGAAACATGTTTAACGAAAGTGCGATTCATCACGAGGAACATATTAATATGCTAGAATTTAATATTAATGTTTTAATATGTATATTAAAATAGAAGTTGAAATATAAATTTTGAGAAAAATAAAAATGAAAATGGTGATAGATATATTAATATTTGATATAATATTAAAACAATGACAAATATTAAAAAAATTATTGTTTTCTATATTTATTAAAAAATTCGTAAATAACCAAGACGAAACAGAAAATTCAAAAGAAACCTTAATTTTATGTTAAAAATATTATTTTATATAAAAACATATTTTGTAGAATAAGTTTTAGAAGAATTTAAAGAAATTATTACAAAGCTGCTGCGAAGCGTTTAAAAATTCGAAAATATCTCAATTGCCTTTAAAATCTTTACTAATGGAGAAAACAAAATTTACAATTTTTATATTCTTACCTTTAAAATCTTTAATAATGGAGAAATTAAATATACAATTCTAATATTCTCCTAAATTTTTGATTAAAAAATATCTCAATTGCCTTTTAAATTTTACTAATGGAACAAACTAAATATATAATTTTAAAATTCCTGCCTTTATACCTGCCTTTATAACAGAGGAAACTAAATATACAATTCTAATATTCTCCTAAATTTTTTATTAGAAAATATCTCAATTGCCTTTTAAATCTTACTAATGGAGAAAACTAAATATACAATTTTAATATCCTGCATTTATAATTTTAGATAAATTCTCAATTTACTTATTACTATTTCTAACAGAGGAAAGTAAATATACTATGTTAATATTCTTCTAAACGTTCTCTACTAATCCAATTTATTTAAAAATTTCTTTTATACTAGTATCTTTTAAAGAGGGAAGATAAATCTGTTATGTTAATATTTACCTAAACTTTCTGTTCAAGTCCAATTTATTTACTAACTCCTTCCTACTATTTTCTAATGGAGGAAACTAAATATACTATATTAATATTCTCCCCAACTTACTCTACGAGTCCAATTTATTTACTAATTTCTTTTTACTATATTTTAATCGAGGAAAATAATAAAGGAGACGATTTGAGAGGTGCAAGACAATTTGAGTATAAAATATCTAAATTGCCTTTTAAATTTTTGATAATGTAAATATTAATTACTTTATATTCTCCTAAACTTTCTTCCTACGTCAAATTACTATCTTAATATTGTCCTATAATTTATCTTCAAGTCAAATTATCATGTTGATATTCTTTTAAACTTTCTATTGAACTTAAAATTATCATCTTAATATTCTCATACATTTTTTCTTGAAGTTCTAAAATTTATCTTTAAATCAGATTATCATCTTTATACTCTCCTAAAAAAATAATAGAAATTATGTTATCTTAATTTTATTGTAAAAAAATTCACGTTTAACTTATCTATATGTTTTACCTGTACGTTAAAAATTATTTTTTTAAGTTCTACCTTCTAATTTATATAGAAGATAATATTTATAGGAAATACAAGTTTCTATAAAATTAAATAAAATATATAAGTATTATTTTCTTTTCATGTATTTTCGCAAGTACCTATATTTTAAACAATAAAATTTTGAATTTTGAAAAATATTAAAATTAAAATTTATGATATAATAAAATTGATTAATAGATGATGTAATTTATTTAGTAATTAATTTATTATCTATTTAAATTTGGTAACAACGAGATGACGAGTCATTAGGAGGAAACATGTTTAACGAAAGAGGATTCATTAGGAGAAGCATATTATGTGCTAAAATTTAATATTGATGTTATATTATTTATTAAAAAATAGAAGTTGTAATATGAATTTTGAGAAAAATAAAGTGATAAATATAATAATATTTGATATAATATTAAAATAATGAAGTATATTAAACA
Organism: Heracleum sosnowskyi; assembly: GCA_030848705.1. Classification (NCBI taxonomy): domain Eukaryota; kingdom Viridiplantae; phylum Streptophyta; class Magnoliopsida; order Apiales; family Apiaceae; genus Heracleum; species Heracleum sosnowskyi. The sequence goes on along the minus strand of CM061240.1, from coordinate 413,616 downwards.
AGTGCTCTTTCCTATATTTATTCAAAATTTCAGTTAATGTACAAGACTAAACGGAGACTTCAATGGAAACTTTAATTTTATGTTAAAAATATTATTTTATCTAAAAACATAATTTTTAGAAAAATCGGGGTAAATTGTTAGAAAGCCGCTGCGAATCACGGCTTAGTAAACTAGTTTGTTTAATATATTGTTGGCGAATTTAAAATCTTGGACTTTTGAAAAAATAAATTATTCATTAAAATATAAAATATTACTTAACATTATATTCAACTGTTCTCATCTATTTATTTTAAGATTCAATCATTCTTATTTTTTAAGTACTATCGCCCCTTAACGACCAAAATTGTGAATTTTTTAGTACAAGTTAGTGCTTGATGTTGTATGTGTACCTGTTTTTTTGACTAATAAACGTGCAACTTAAATATATTAATAAATTATTAGAAAAATGGTTGTATTATAAGAAAAAGTGATGATTAGAAAAATAATATTTCTTAAAATAAGATAATTATTTTGTCATATTTGTAATATGTACATTTATTAATTTATAACATAAAAAAATATTTTCGATGAAATTTGATAGAAAAATCAATACATTTCTATAAATGCAATACCAAACAAGACCTTAAACACGAATCTTATCTTATCCCCACTACTAGATTCTGTTTTGGTAGGATGGGAACCGGGTTCACAATTTTTTTGGCTATACAACTTCCACGTACATCCTGAGATTTTTATATTGTGGTTCATATTTAATTCAGCCCCTAATACTATATTTAGTCGAAGGAAGGGCCTTCCTATTACTTTCTATTTAAACTATAACAAGGATCTTTTTTGTTGTGTGGATACAATTTCATTACTGACCTGTTCATGATCTTCAAGATCCTGCTGGTCCTTGTTCTATTGATGTTTTCTTTCGAATCAGGGAAACTGATTATTATATATACTACCTTGTAACTCGTGGGTATTTTTTAATATATTTTATTATATTAATTTACATTTTTATTCTTATAGTATTTATAATTACTTTAATTGTTTTATTTTTTTTAATGATATTTTATCATGACGACCAAAATCACAGAAAAAATATATAAAAATATATTTTTGGATAAATTATTTTGTGTTGTGTTTACCCTATGCGAAACAAATATATTTTATGTATATTTATTCAAATTTGTATGATTCAAAATTTAAATTTATTGTTAATATTTGAAATATGTAATATTAATATGCTATTGAGGTGATTCAAAATTTAAATTTGTGTTAGTATGTTATGAGTACGAGAATAGAGATGCCGACTGAGATAGTAATTGATCATTTGAGTGTATTACATTAACTATCTAATTACTCACTTTCCTAATTTATAAACAAATTAAAATATATGGTAAGTAAATATTTAACAATATGATTGGATTTATTTGTTTATATGTATTAGTTGTAATCTTAGGAAAAATATGTTGAAATTAACCTCATGATCCTTATTCTCTATAAGTATTATATTCAAAATTATCGTTAATGAATATGAAACTCTCAATTTTTTATAATATTTTGATATTATCATTTTACGTTCGTTATATGTAAAAAAATATAATATAACTTGGATGAATCAAAGTGTTATGTCCCTTAAAAAAAGTGTTATATATGTTAATACTAATTAACTAAGTCGTTCTATTTGTAATTTGTACAGTAAAATTTGCAACATAAATTCATGTACACATGTTCTCTTGCGTCTCTTATAACAAACTAGCTTTATACCGTGCGATGGGATGATTTATTAATATTTTTTTATATAATTTTATATATTTTATATTATTTTTATTATTATGTTACATAATATTTATCTCAATTTAGTTTTTTAAAATAAAATTTATCTGCTAACTAATAATTTAAAAATATTCATTTACAATCTTACAATGTTACTAATTATATAGAATATTCAACCTATATTAAGATATTTTAAAAATATAAATTTTATAATATATAAGATATGTTTAATTTGTTACTAAAATTGGTGAATTTTACCGTGAAATATCAAATTATAGAAAGGAGAGTTTTACTGTATAATATTTAGATACAATACATAACAAATTTTTTGATATATTTTCTACAAACTTCTTGGTAACACCTTTTTCTTTTCACGTGTGTCATATTTCCTTTTTAATTATAATAATAATTATAAATTTACTAATTTAGCCCTGACGACCAAACCACCTAAACTCTGTTATGCCAATTATATATAGGATATAATGATCCATATGTACTATTGTTATCCATGATACACATAATCATTATATTAATAATTTTTAAATAATATTTTTGATATGAATCGATATCTCAATCTTTGGTTAATAATTATTATCTAATTGGAACTACCCATAAATTGAAGAGAAAAAAGAGTTATATATATATTTATATAGAGAATTTTATTCAATGTAGAAAATCCAATTATATTTGATTTAAATTATCAAAATACAATTTTTAGTATTTAAATATAATCCTACTATTAATCGAAACGAACTTTTATATAGAGAATTCTATTCAATGTAAAAAACCCAATTATATTTGATTTAAATTATCAAAATACAGTTTTTAGTATTTAAATATAATCCCACTATTAATCAAATATACTTTTTAATATTAAATCTAACGATTCTCATTTATCTATTTAATATCTAACTGTACTTACTAATTTGGTTTGGTCATACATGGACCGGCTTATTATATATAATGATTTAATGCTTCTTCTTCTGTTTTCAAATTTAATAGTACAGCCTTTTTTAGATGAATTTCTTAAATGAACAATGCAAGAAAAACAAATTCTTTTATTACCGAGACCAAAAAATTCCAGTTTCCGTATACCATTTTTAACATCCTGAAAAGCTCCAAGTATTCAGTTTTATGTTGAAACCGAGATTATCGGGTTCACTCATCTATGTCAACCAATTTTGTTCGATTTTATGTTAATCAATAGTATCGGGGTTGAATTAACTACGTTGACAATCGCTCAATATAGTCTAGAAATGAGAATATCGACAATGTTGTTGACATAACAGATATGATAACAATATTTGCACCTCACGAAGTACCTTCGCAAAAATTTAAAGAACAGAAGAAAGGAGAATGCAAAGTTTTTTTTTTTTTTTTTGACAGAAGGATGCAAAGTTCAGGTGGTCCAAATTTAACATTTTTTGATAACATAGTTGTTCAAGATAAATACAACAAGACATGTTCCTATCACCTTAACGGTACCAATAAATGTTACTTTAGAATTTAGATTAAAAGAAACAACAAAAAAGAAATCTGACAAAATCTGAAGTTTATGATATTTTCAATTTTGTGCCCACTTTTTTATTTTTTTGGTAGATGAACGTTTAATTTTGTGCCCACTTGATTAATACAAGAGAAGGTACTTAATTGCTATCAATAGATGCAAACATAAATTTTCAATTTTAAATTATTGCCAAATTCGAGCCCACCAAATTAATTCAGACCAATAAACCAAATAAAAACTGGCTGGGAGTGAAACTTGAAGTCCCACTGACAGTTACAATGAGTAACATTGATTATGAAATATGAAGCTTCAGAAATGTAGAAGAGATTAGTAAAAACAGAAAAAAAAAAATTAAAGCTTAATGATTGTATGTTACAGACTGAGTATATATACTAGAGTTTGAGCATTACCGACTGTCAACCTCTAACAAACTATTCTGACGTGGCTCATCATCTTGTAACAATTTTTCATCTATGTCTGTATTTGAATTGGCACTTTCCTTTTTGACTGTAGTTGACTCTATAATACTAACATCTCCCATCAAGTTAGAGAGTGAAAACAGATTACACACACCTAACTTGGAGATCAAAAATCGAAGTTGTGTAGAAGACAAGGCCTTCGTGAAGATGTCAACAGGCTGGGACGCAGGTGCAATATGAGATGTAGTGATGATGCCCAACTGAAGCTTCTCACGAACGATATGACAATCATGCTTAATGTCTTTTGTTCGTTCGTGAAAAATAGAATTGGATGCAATATACAAGACAGATTTAATGTCACAGAACATTGTAACATGTGTGATATTATGATAGCCAAACGTATTGGATAATGTGAGTAGCCACACTAATTCACAATAGGTATCAGCCATACAACGATACTCGGCTTCAGCAGATGAACGAGAAGCTGTATGTTGCTTCTTACATTTCCAAGATATCAAGGAATTGCCAAAATGAACACAGAAACCAGTCAAAGAATGTCGTGTTTTTTGACACCCCCCCCCCCCCCCATCTGGGTCACAGTACGCTGCGAGAACAAGTTTAGAATTTGCAGCCATAAGAAGTCCTTGAACAGGTGACCCCTTGATATATCGAATATGATAAATCAGGTCTTGTGACAGTAAGATAAAATAGTCGTCCCACTATACGCCGATAAGTAGAGCACTCAGTTGATGACAATAGCATACTGTTGTTCTTTTGTAACGAATGATTCTGCTCCATTGGAATTAAAGACGGTTTTGCACCCAATAAACCAGTGTCTGCAAGAATGTCCAAAGTGTATTTACGTTGGTGTAGATAAATTCCAGCCGACGACCTTGCAACCTCAACACCAAGAAAATATTTCAAATTACCCAAATCCTTAACTTTGAATTTGGAAATGAGAAAATCAATAGCTTGTTGAATCACACCCTTACTACTCCCAGTCACAAGGATGTCATCAACATACACTAAGATAGCCACAAAATGAGAAGAAGTGTGTAGAGTGAATAGACTATTATCAGAATGAAACTGCTGATAACCAACAGACTTCAATGCAGTAGAAAACTTTGTAAACCAACATCTTGGGGCATGTTTTAAACCATAAGAGACTTGCGAAGTTTGCAAAACCAATCAGTAGAATATGTAATATCATTGAGAATAGGCACAGATGAAAGTTGAAAATAGCCAGGTGGAAGTCTCATGTACACTGTTTCTTTAAGTTCATCGTGGAGAAAAGCATTAGTAATACCCAATTGCGAGATAGACCAGCCTTGTGCAGCAGCAATAGCAATTAAAAGATAAACAATAGTCATTTTTGCCATTGGGGAAAATGTTTCAAAATAATCCAGACCAAACGTTTGTGTAAATCCTCTAGCAACAAGTCGTGCTTTGTAGCGTTCAACCGTTCCATTAGGATTGTACTTAATTTTGAACAACCATTTACAGTCAACAATATGAGTGTTGGATGGTTTGGGAACCAATTCTCAAGTATGATTACTCTAAAGATCATCTAATTCTAATTTCATTGCTGCAAGCCATTTGGAAGCAGTAGAAGCATGTTTAAAAGTGTGTGGAGTATATGTGGAGCAGTAGCACACAGATACTTGACATGATTAGGACTAAAAATATGATAGGACATATAGTTCTATATAGGATAATAACAATAAGACGTACCTGAGGCAGCACCGGAAGATGAAGAGGAGAGATGGTTGTTGACAATAAGAGGGAGCCCTGTATAATCTTTAGATTTAGCACATACCACCTTATTTCGAACAGGTTGAGAAAGAGCAATAGGAATTTGAGGTGTAGGAGTATGAGATGGAGATGAAGTATGAGACTCAGATGTGGGAGTATAAGGAGTGGACTGAGACACATGGATGATATCGGAGTCAACAAACAATGGGGAATCTGGAAAAATATACGAATTGTGTGTGGGAGACTGAGATAGTGTAGGCAAAGATGAGGCATCAATCACATGAAATGGAAAACAAGTTTCAACAAACTGAACATCACGTGTAATATAACACTTTCTAGTCTGTAAATCAACTACTCGATAACTTTTCTTTTTCAAATGGATAACCAATGAAGGCACACTTGATAGTCTTAGCAGCAAATTTATCCTTGAGAGAATATAAATCTGAGATGTAACATAAACACCCAAATGAGCGAAGACTAGAGTAATCTGGTAGTTTTTTAAACAAAATCTCATAATGAGATTTGAAATTTAGAATAAGAGAGGGTAACATATTTATAAGGTGAGTGGCAACAAGAATGCAGTCTCCCCAAAAAGAAATGGGCAGATTTGATTGAATTTTCAGAGAACGAGCAACATTTAATAAGTGTTGATGTTTACGTTCGACAGTACCATTTTTTTGTGGGTGTGAGAACAACTTGTTTGATGAACAATACCCAAAGACAATAGATGAGAAGAGAGATCATGATTAACAAATTCTGTTCCATTATCTGTTCTTATAACTTTGATCAATATACAAAACTGAGTTTGAATGTAATGAATAAAGTTTTTAATTAAATGAGGAACTTGGGATTTTTCTGTGAGAAGAAACACCCATGTGCATCTGGATAAATTCTCAACTATATTAAGAAAAATTTTGCATTTGCCATGTGTTACATGTTTGTAGGGTAAGTTGAACCAACCGCTTGTTTAGACAAATGACAAACATCACAATGATCTACAGAAGATGATTTATCAGTACAAGAAGGAATGCATGTGATATGACTTAAGACAGTACTAGATGGATGACCAAGGCGCCAGTGCCACTGATTAGCAGACTGTGAATTAACAGAGTGCACCTGAGCTTGGAATTTTAGTTTATGACTATGAAGTTTATAAAATCCCTCCTCCAACTCACCAATCTCTCTCTCCATCTTGGATGCAGGGACCTGCAGTATACATTTAGAAGAACCAAAAAGAATGGAGCAAGAAAGAGATTTGGTTAGTTGAGGTATAGACATTAAATTGCACTCAAATGTAGGAACCACAAGAACATCAAGAAGTTGAATATCTGTGATCAATGTCACAGTACCAATATGACTTACATTTGATATATTACCATTTGGTAAATGTAGCTCAGAATTTACCACAGTAGCATTGTGAACAAGATGCAAGTGAGGAGTAATGTGGTGTGTTGCACCAGAATCAAGGATCCAAGAGGAATATGAAGATTTGAAGGTACTATTGCTAGCAAAAATCATTGAATTTGTATGATAAGTACCTGCACTAGAACTACCAGTTTGAGTAATCCAAGGAGCATGATTAGCAATAGGCGTTGGTAGCTTGGTTTGGAGCATAGAAATCGGTTATTGACACAGAGCATCGAACAAATTGTCAATAGTAGAGGACTGTGTACCAGTAGATGTTGCATCATCAGTCACATTCTGTGACACATGACTGACTTGAGCTGATTTTCTAGACTTAATTTTAGGCTTTGGTTGCCCATATAAACGATGCCAATCAGGATATCCATGTAACACAAAACACTTGTCTCGAACATGTTCAGTCAATTCACAATAATCACACACAATCGAAGCATCAAAAACTCTCCGATCATCCTTTTTGAAATTACTAAACTTAGGCTTATTTCCAAACTTAACATTCACATTCATCGCAACATTCTCAGGAAGCAAGGAAGTATGATTAACACTCTCTTTCTGATTTTCTTCTTGAAGAAGCATGGAATAGGCATGTCTAAGATCTGGTAAAGGATTCATCAACAAGATCTGACCTCGAGTACTGGTAAAGTGCTCATTAAGTCCCATAAGAAACTGACTCAATTTCATTAACTAATCATAATTTGTCAATTTTTGAGTATGTTGACAGGTATAATTGGTAATTTGACAAGTACAATGAGGACTGGGTGCTAAATTATCCAGTTCATCCATTAGACCTCGAAATTGTGTAAAATAAGTTGTAACAGATTTAGTACCCTGAGTTAACGAAGCTAGTTCTCACTACTACCACTACTACAGAATTGTACTTGCATAGCACTTTTTTTAAGGCTTTCATAGCGCTTTCGAGCGCTGTCTAAGGCGCCGCTATGCAAGTGACAATGTCTTGGACAACGCTTTTCTTGCCGCTCTGCAAGCACTAATTTGTATAACGCTTCCAGAAGTGCTATCCAAGTAGGCGATAGCTAAGTACATGTTTTCCAATAGCGTTAAAATAAACGCTATATAAGTGATGATGATGTGCTTACATAGCGTGGTTTGAAATGCTATTGTAGAGCAAAACGCTTACTAATATAGCGTTTGAAAAATGCGATCTAAGTACATAGCATTTTTGTGTTATATCTTTATAACGTTTTGAAAAGCGGTGTCTAAGCAATTTTTTTTATATATATAATATATTGTTTTAATATTTTACTGCCAAATGTATTCCCAAAAGTCAATTGTACTACATAACTAGCCAACTACACAAATCAAACTACGCATAAACTAAAAATTACTTGATGGAAATAAAATCCCAAATATAAGAAGCATACTTTCATTAAAACTTAAATAAGTCATATCTGTCTCCATAAGTAAGAGATGTCATAAAATATAGATACGTCTCCCTAACAAAGTCATACATCAAATGATAATAATAATACTAAGAGGACTACTACACACTACAATATGAAAGACTACATATTTAGAAGTTTTCCCTTGAGAAACCGGTTGTACAAAAATCCTGCCCAATTATCTCGAAAGCGCACCATTTTATCGTAACCATAGCACATTAATCTGCTAGAACGGGTGAACTGTACACCAGAAAAATTATAAAACTAGTTAGAATATCTTGAGAATAGTGCACTTATCTAATAGTTTGAGAAATATTACTATTTTACATACATTTACATTGATACTTGTTTCACCGGAACGTAAGATATCTTCGATGAAACATCCAACATAATAGCCACAAAAAATGCCATCACTCGAAACTTGTTTAGGGCACTGTAAATAATAATTGATTCATACATTAAAATTTTACTTTTACTCGATGGTCGACATACGAGAATCAGATACATTGTTTAAATGGACCTGCCTGAGATAACATGGACAATCCTATTAACAACTACATGTGAATCTTTCTGGACATATATTTGAAACAAGGTTTGAAAGAGACATATGCATACTATTACTCACCGATACATTCATCCATTTGAATGAGTTAAATGCCATCTTCAGATGAATCTTCCCACAACCAGTCCGGAAAGACTTTAGAGCACTGCAAAAAGATAATATACTTGACTTAGATGATAAAACAATTTTAAATTGATATTCAAATCATGTAATGCTCCAACAGCTAGGAACATATATTATGTTAGATAAATAAACACCTATTTTCACTTACGTTTCAACAAGTAATTTCAAATTCTTGTACTTTACAATTGTGGCCTTCAGAGCTGGATCCATAAACTAGATGTTCTCCGTTCTTGTATTAATGGCAACCAGAACCCAGTGTTCCCTATATTTTATTTTTTATATTATGTTTATTAGTAACAAGCAACTCTGTAAAGTGAACAAATTTATATAGCCACCTAAAAATGTAACTTATGATACATTATCAAGAACAAACAGTAGGTGCTCTTTGTCAACATATCCCAGCATTAACTTCGCCAAATTTGTTGAAGCCTCAGAAATGTTCACAAAGTGAAACACGATATGAGGTGATGCAAAAGAATAGTTGGATGCCAAATTGGGATTCTTGGACAAATAGACCTCACACAAATACCTAAGAAGCAACATAATTAGGAAAAAAATGCACAAACAAATCTACATAAAATTTGTTAACTCGTTACCTAATGTAGAAGGCAAGGCTGGACGCATTGAACCACTGTTCATTCAGTACCTCCAAAACATTTTCCTTGTTAATATGCTCAGTCCAAGGGTTCCATCCCAAAAAGGTCCCATTTCAATCCCTAAATCAGTAACACAATCTAACATAACAGCAACACGAACCAGCTCCGAAACTCCATCATGAGAAACATCTTGTGGGAGGGGATAACCTAGTTGCTTCGAAGACACGCCAGTGGACTCAACTAATTTCTGCTTCTCTTTATCCTTAACTTTTTCTTGCCTAATAGCATTCTTGTTCTTTTCCACGTTCTTTTCCTTGTTCTTGGTTTTTGGGGGTATCTAGAAAGTAGTAAAATATAATTAAATATTTTACAAGATAATCATTCGATTTCCAATAAATTCAAGAATTCTATCAATAGCCTAGATACATAAAACAAAAAAAAATAGATTCAATATTTAACCTCTAGATTCATGGAGATGAGTTTGCGTGGCCATGCAAGAAAATATCCTGGAGCATCCCCAACAAGGTTGGCCTCATCACAAGGTCTAGGTAGTTCAGTTTTAAGCTCTGACGGTGCTGCCACCTCAAATTGAACCCTAACATATCCATCTTCTAATTGAACACCATGAAGCATTCTATCATTGAGATCATTCCACAAAATTCGTCGGCCCACATATCTATGACCGGGATCTAGGTACAAATAGCAAGGATTTTTCCTCTATATTAGAAAATATCATCAGCGGAAACATATACTCAACCTCTAATGCTCAGTAATTAAGAAAATGACATCTAACCATGGCATCCAATTCACCTTACTTCATATATAATGTCAAAAAGTAAGCTAGCAGAATATTAAACTAGAGCTGACAGAATTTAATAGTAGATAATAACATAGAGCTGAATTTATACCTCTGGAAGGTCTTCACTTAAAAAAGTATCATAATCATCAATGTGGTCACTATTAACGTCATCATCCATGTCAAAGTTATCCATATGGCTTGAACCTCCCGAAGCCCCCCCCCCCGGAACATAACCCTTGCATTTCAGCTCTTTAAGTTCATTTTTCAGGAAAGCAATATCATGTTTTAACTTAGTGAGCTCGCTCCGAGATGATATTTTCTGCAATGAGGTCTTAGTTACGCCCCATCCTACAGCTCTCACTCGTCCTGAATACTCCAAAGGTATCAACCGTGCAAGCAAGTCATCAGTTCCAATATTTGTAAGCCCGTGTTCTTCCAATTGATTTGATATAGCAATCTAATAACATATGATACCATTTTAAACATAATTTAAGTTTGTATTTTGTACTAATATAGTGCAAGTCTATTGATAAACTAGTTAAATGCAAATATAAAGTATTACCACATCTTCAAGAACTTGTTGTGTAACAGGATCATCCACTACACCATTAGCATTTCGCCTAGCATACTCCCATGCATCTAATTGAGACACAACAGGATTTGTTTCTTCGGATTTAATTTTTTCAGCAATCTGTACACAATTATTGGACAATTCAGAACTATAATCGAGTTAAAGGCTCAATTTATTAATGTTACCAAGGTCTGCAATCTGAGATCTTTTTTAATAGTGAAGGAGTGCTAACAGTTCTAATTTGATCTATTTAAACATAATACACAATAATAAAAAATAAAGGAGCTAAAACTGAACTTACAATTATTTCTCATATACGCGCGTACCCGACATATGCCTTCTTATATGTTAGATCAGGATTCAATGATTGTCAGGATCTGGACTCAACTGATCAGGATTGCTGACGTCATCAGTATTGCACAAGCGTCAGTATCAGGATTGCTATCAGGATTTCTATCAGGACTATGATCAGGATTTATCATCAGGACTGGAAGCTGATCAGGATTACTATTTCTAGTTTGATTTAGAGTCCAGTTAAAGAAGGAAGTTTATTTTGTCGGTTCCTAGTTTATAGGAATGCAGCTGTCGGTTAGGATATGTTTCAATATAGTTGGTAATTGATTTGGACTTATCTTGTAATCAATAAAGAAACTGTGTAGTATATAAACACGGTTTAGGTTTTGATTTTAAATCAATTACATACACGAGTATATTGTAACCTAGAAGCTCTCAAGAACATCAGAATTTCTTGAGAGAGTTTGTAACAGTTTTTATGTCAGATTTAATAAAGCTGTTATTATTCATTATTCATATTTGTGATTAAATTCGAGAATCTTACACAATTTGTATTCAACCCCCCTTCTACCATTGTTAATTACTGGGCAACAATTGGTATCAGAGCAAACTGATTTAATTTGAATCAGAAACGATCTAAAGATGTCGACAACCAAGTATGAAAGCATGAAGATTCCCATCCTGAAGAAAACTGAATACCCTACATGGAGGGTAAAGATGTTGATGTACTTAGAAGCAATGGATCCTGAATATCTGTACAGGATTCGTGATGGACCATATATCCCTACGAGACTTGTTGGACAAACAGATACAGTACCTGAACACTATGTGGTCAAGGTAAAAAGTGAGTGGACTCCAGAAGAGAAAGCTGACGTTCTCAGAGATGCTAAGATATAGAATATCTTACACAACAGTCTTGATAATGTCATGTCTAACAGGGTGATTGCATGCAAGTCTGCAAAGGAAATTTGGGACACTTTGAAAACTCAATGCCAAAGATCTGCATCTGTCAAGAAAAACAGAAGGGCTCTACTTATACAAGAGTATGAACAATTTGATGCTAGACCTGATGAGAGCCTTACTGACATGTATGATAGATTCCTGACACTTCTGAACAATCTATCTCTAGTAGGCAAAGAGTATGTATCTGAAGACTCAAACACCAAATTTCTGAGGGTTTTACCAGAAGAATGGGACACACAAACCTCAATTATTAGGCACCAGTATGATCTAAACACTGTGTCTCTTGATGAGGTTTATGGAATGCTAAGAACCTATGATCTTGAGGTTCAACAAAGAAAGAATAAGAAGAGCAGCAAGGCAAAGTCTATATCCTTGAATGTTGAGGCTAGATCAAAAGGAAAAGCTGTGGAGGTCTCTAGAAGAAAATCAAGAGTGGTGGAGTCAGATCCTGATGACTCATCATCAGATACTGATGGCAATCCTGATGCCAATACTGATGATGATTCTACTGACTCAGACATGGAAGAGATGGTTGCTATGATAGTCAGGGGTTTCAAGAAGATGAAGTTCAAGAAGGCTAGAAGACAAGGCAACTCTCAGAAAAAGACCTTCAATGCTGACAAAGACAAGTACATCAGGAAGGACAGCAAAAGTAGCAAATTTGAAAGTCAAAGATAAGATGCTACAAGTGTAATGGAATGGGGCACTTTGCAACTGAGTGCAAGAAGGCTAAAGCACTCATCACATCAAGCAAGGATTGGATGGACTCTTCCTCAGAATCTGACACTGAGGTGGTCAACTATGCCCTAATGGCCAATACTGATGAAACTGTTGTTCCTGATGAAAAGGTACCAAATACTATTTTTGATTTTGATACTGATAATGCCTCTGAGTTAAGACGTTTTCTAAAGTCATTGCATATTAGCTTTAGAAGTCAAACTGCTGAAAATACTAGGATCTTATCTGAGATGTCTGAACTTAGGAAAAGGAATGAGCATTTAGAAACTGAATTTTCTTTTATGCAAGAAGTACAAAAAGAATGTGATAATGCTAAACACATGCACTTAGAGATGAAATTTAAATGTACTGCTCTTGAGAAAGAACTTGAGTTTGCTAATGAGAAAATCAGAACCTGGACAGACTCTGAAAGGAAATTTCATGAAATTAATACTTCTAATAATTGGAAAGAATGTCTAGGATATAAGTCAGATGAAGATAAGAAATTGAAAGAGAAAGTTGTTATAAATGAGACAGTTAAACCAATGACCTATAGACATGTTATAGACAAGACCAAAACAAAGATTAAACCTGTTAAATTTGTAATTTGTAAAGATCCCAATTCTACTTTTGAAAAGGGATCCACTTCTGCTCAGCCAGTCTCAAATGCTAAGTCTAAACCTGTTAAGAAGAATATAGGTTTATTGTCTTAGAAACAACTTAAGGAGAAAGTGTGTGAGGTAACAGGTAAACAGAAGTCAAATACTGTCAAAAGAAACAGGAATGGTAAAGTTGGGATTAATAAAGAGAATAATTATAAGTTTATCCCAAATGCACCAAGAAAATGTTGTTATACCTGTGGTAACTCTAATCATCTTGCTATTGATTGCAGAAAGAGTAAAAAGAAGGTTACTGAGATTCCTAGGTCTGATGTTAGGAATAGATCATTATTTTACAAACCACAGAAGTCTTGTTTTTATTGTGGCAGTAAATGGTATTCTATTTATACTTGTGAAGAATTCCATAATTTGTACCATAGCTTTTATGATCCTTTACCTAAGTTTAATAAAAGTGCAATTTCTGGTAAATCTAAGAATGTCAATGTGAAGCATACATATGTTAATGCTGATACTGACAAAGCAAATCCTGATAGATTCTATCCTGTCAGGACTGCTAAGGTCAAAAAGTCCTCTGCTGCTAAAAGTAATAAAATGCATGGAATGAGAACCCAACAAGTGTGGGTTCTTAAAAATACTAACTAGTGTACTTTTGTCTGATTGCAGGGTAAAAAGAAAAATGTGTTAGTCATGGATAGTGGATGTTCCGTGCACATGACTGGAAAAAAAGCCCTGTTATCGGAATATGAGGAGAAAGCTGGCCCAACTGTGTCTTATGGAGATGGCAGCATTGGAAAAATGTTAGTCCTTGTGTATTGCAGAAGGGGGGGGGGGATGAATGCAATACTGATAAAATTCAATCTAAATTTCAACAACTAAAATCAAGATTAAACGTTATCAGCAATATATGCAATCACGAACAGTATTCAGTAAGAACAAGATTCACAAAATAAATGTTTTATTTATTTTGCAAAGTGTTGCTACAACCTCAAGAAAGAATTCTCGAGCTTCGGGTTTTCTTCAAAGACACTTGCTTGTCTTCGTTACAATTCTAGAATGAATTGATAGTAGGTATAAGACTAACCCTATCACTATCAGTCACGGGTTTGTGAAGCTGCTGTCACTGTCAAGTGGCAGCTTCTTACAGATTGTCTTACCCATGTGACTTTCCTAAATTGCTAACATGTCAGATATACATTACAAAGAAAGCAACCTAGATTCATTCCATTTCCAGCTAAACCAATTCAGCAGATAAAGACTTGACCTTGCTCTTGAATTGATTCGCTTTTGTTTTGCAGTGCTTGAAGCTTCTGTCGTAGTCTTGCAGACTTGGTGCAGCTTAGGGATACTGCATCACGCCTGTTTCTTGAACATTTAAACTGTCACGGGATTTGACTGAGAAAGATACCTAGCATAAGGATCTTTATTGAGACAATTACTTTTGCCGCAAAGCTTGCTGTCATAGGAATGATCTTTTGGTGACAGTATGAGTTCCCCGCATAGAGTGCTGTCGAGGATCCCAAACTTGCTGTCGAGGGCAATAGTTGTTGTCGCGTAGTCTTCCGCCAATGTTGCTGTCAGAGTGAATATGCTGTCGTGACTTGCAACATTCTGTCTTCTTGTAATCTTACTGTCACAGCTTTAGGACAGTAACCTTTATTCATGTTGTCATCCAAAAAGCATTCTTTGAGGCTTGAACACATAAGTGAACTTCTTTCAAACAATACAACTAGAATACCATTACATACTGATTACAAGAACATACTTTGGGTATGACAGTATGTTCTACTTAATTTGAAAAATTAAGTACAATCAAAGTTAAGTTATTTCAATGCTATCACCCATAAATCCCAACAATCTCCCCCAATTTGTTTTTATGGAAAATAACAACAAATTTACAATATGTGCTGACAACTTAACTAACAAGATCAGAATTTAAGAATTTTCACTTAGCTTGAGATCTCCTCTTCTGTCTTGCTGCATCCTCTCTTTTGAGAGCTTCTGCCAAGCAGCTTCTTAGACTTTCTACAAGAGAAATTTCAGCAGCAGACACTGCATCATCCTCTACTTCATCAATGATCTTCTTTATGGAAGGGGATATGAGAGAACTAACATCCCTGAGATTCAGCCATTGCTCTATATCATATGGATAGGTTCTGAAATGAAGTTCTTCATTAATGAGCTTGAATCTACTTCCAGGATAAGCATTGAGAGACTTCCTTCTTTGCTTGTCCAGTTTTGAGTCTTCTCCTTTTCTCCCTTCCAATAACTTCTCTATCTCATCAGAACAAATCTGTTCCAAGGGATGAATTGAACCAGCTACCATATACTGTAAATCCTTCAGAGTGGATGTTTTAAGCTTATGCAAGCTGCAAACATAGATTTCTTCTTTTAGGAACTTGACTCTTAGGAGATTTTCCAGCATATATGGTTGATAATTTGGAGCTTCACTTTCTGCCTTGTTAGAGGCCTTGTGTTTTTCCAGTAATTCAGCTTCCTTCTTATCAAGTTCTGACTGAGTTTGAGAATATTCAGAAGATTCAGGTTGTTTGCTTGGCTTGGGTTCCCCTTCCTTAGTTGGTTGGGTTTGCCCTTCTTCTGTGGGTAAATCATCAAACTCATAGTACCAGTGGTATGGTATAGGAGAGGCTGGGAGATCAGTAAGAATATTAGCATCATCAAAATCTGCAAAGTTATAGCCAAATTTCTGATAAAATTCAGCATCCCTATCTGCCTGATATTTTAGAACATGTTCCATGACAGCCTTTGAAACATCATCATAGCTCTCCAGCAACTCTACCATTCTTTCCAGGTAGAAGAAATCAATTCTTCTTTTATCTATGGTTGATGTACTTTTCTTGGTTGATGTGGCTACCAGATTGAAGTCCTTGTCAATCTTGGCTGACCTTGATTCTTCCCACCACAGAATGTACTCAGTGGCCTCTTGATTTGCATCCAGCTTAACCTCAACGCTCTTGATTTCTCTTGATTGCATTTGTTGAATCTTGAGACTGTTGGGAGGAATTGATTGAATTGGCTTTTTGAGATTCCTGCCAAATCTAGTGGCCTTTTCCTTTCCTGAGTACTTGTGCTTCCCTGTAGGTTTCTGTCTAGAAAACCATGCCTTAGCTTTAGCTTTCAGTCTTTTGGACTTGACAGTAGCCTTGGCTTCATCCTTGACAGAACCTTCCTTGACAGTACCCTTGTCGACACCATCTTCCAAGACAGCATCTTCTATGACAGTATCCTTGTCGACAGTACCTTTGGTGACAGCATCTTTTTCAGCATTTATGCAGTCAATAGCACATCTAAGAATGCTTGCCTCCAAAGCTTCCAGTATTCTTGACTCCTCTTCATCTGTTGCACCAGCATCTTTCTTTTCCTGGCTAGGAGTTTCTTCATTGCCTTCATTCTGGGATTGAATACCAGTATTCCCAGAATTACTTCCACCAGCATTTCCAGCATTTCCAGAAGCTTCACCACCTCCATCCTCACCATCTTCATCATCATCATCATCATCATGGGGAGGAATGTTATAGAAGCAACTTCCACCTTGATCATTTCTTTTGGCATTGGCTCTAGTGATTAGCTCCTTCATTCTAGCTCCCAGTGCCTTGTCTCTCAACACCAGCATTTTGTAGATTTCTTGAACAGCATGAACTCTTCCTGGATTGGCATTTGAACTGAGTATTCCATCTAGTACCTTCAGAATTGACTTGGTTTCCATTCTGGATGGGCTACCCAAATTCATGAAGCTGTTCCTTCTTGTGCCATCCTTAGTTTTGGATCTGTAAAAAACACTTGGTGGATTTGAGTAGACTTCAGGTAGCTTCTGTGTGATCAGGTTCTGGATTTGCATATCCAATATTTCATTGAATGGTGTTTGAGTTGCCCTGATCATTCCCTTCAAAGCACACAACACCTTTGCTGGCAGACTCTGCAATAGCTGCATTGTGATGAAATAAGATATGCCAGAAGTGAGATAAATACTTACAGCCCATCTTTTCTCATCATTCACCATTACACTGACACTAGTAATTTGTTCCTTTAACAGTTTTGTGGTGTTGGTTGGACGATTGCTAGGAGCATTCATTGCTTCTTCCACCAAACTGCTAAACTTACTGTCATGGTTGTGTAATGTGCTCTCCCTGTAATCCACCATCAAGACATTGGCTTCCTCTTGATCAAATTCAGTGCCATTTGTCCAAATAATTCCACCATGAATGGATTCAGGCAGTTTCCCTTTACCTTTCCCAAGTTTGTTTTGTTCCTCCATTTCTCTCCATTTCTTCTGTAAAGCAGTTTCTTGAGTTTCTGGAGTAGGTTCTCTAATCACCACAGGAGGCAAGATTGGATGTCTAGATGCAGGTCTTCTTTGCAATGCATCTTGAGTTTCCTTTGACATTAACACCCTTTCTCCATCCATTTCCACTTCAACAGGCTTTTCAGCTTTATCATGTGGTTTTGCACTGCTTGGTTTGACTTGCTCCCCCTTAGACATTGCTTTCCTTTTAGCTCCCCCTCTGGTCTCCACAGCTACAGGCTCCCCCTGAGTTCCACCTGATTCTTGAATAGGCAATGATTCTGATCTTGCTACCTTCTCCCCCTTAGTTGAGTTGGCAGCTACCAGGTCAGTAAGGAACTGAATAGAGAGTTGAGTAGCAGCAAAACCATCAACCACCAGTTGAGAGAGAGAGTCCAGTTTGGAGTCCAAAGTAGCACACTGTCCTTCAAGAGCTGCAATCCTGTTACCAAAAGTAGCAGAGGGGCCACCAGACCTTAACCTTCTTGGAGGGGAAGGAAAAGACAGGGGCCTGGAGGCTATGGGGGTTCTCACACTCTCAGGGTGTTTTTGAGTGATCTCATCACCCCTCATAGTTTGACTCTCAAGGCCTAGTGCCTGAATAGTGTGGGCTCCCTCAATATCTCTCTGGACATGCTCAAGTCCCTCTCCTTTTGCGAGCTCATTTGGCTGCCTCTCATTTTTATGCTCACCTCTCTTTTCTTTTATCTCTCTTTTCTTTTGCACACCCTCACTCAACCTAGATGCATGGGTATGAGCAGTACTAACATGCATGGAAGGAGAAGATTTAGAATGTACCTTTAGAAGTTTGGCAAGAGGTAGGTCATCATCAGAGGCATCCTCAACAAGTACAGCATCAAAATCAGGCTGGGAGGGCTGGACAGCATCTTGAGTAGGAATGGTACTGTCAGTTGGAGTCTGGACAGCAGGTTCTGGCATGACAGCATCTTTGGGAGGTGGAGTGACAGTAGGTTCTGTAGTGACAGTATCTTTCTCTCCACCTTTGACAGTAGCTGTGTCCAGGACAGTAGCATCCCCAGTGTCTTTGACAACAACAGAGGCTGTGACAGCATCTTCCTGAAGGTAAGATGCTCCTTGGAGATCAGACAAAGTGTTGGCTGTTTCATTTTCTGACAAAATACCACTTTGCCCTAGCTCAGTGTTTGGAGGAGTGGTGTCCATCTCACTTTGAGAAATGGGTTCTTGTGGACCACTAGATGGGGGCTCATCCATGATTGGAGATGGATGATCAAAACCTGAAGGGTTGGGACTGTCCCCTTCTCTAGGTTGTGGAGAAGAAACAAAAGAATGTGTAGGGAAGGAAGAAGGTGAAAGTGTAGTAGAGAGTGGGGGCTGATTCACAGATGAAACATGTGAACCATCAATAGGAGTAGAGAAATCCTCACTGTGCCCTAACTCACTGTGTGTTTCTTCAAGTGGGGGTATCTCAGGTTGGGAACCATGAGTTTGTGCAGACTCTGTACAGGGTGCCTTGGGAGACAGGCCAATTTCAATAGATGTCCCTTGTTGAGAAGGCACATCTAGGGAGGAGTTTATTTCCCTGGTTTCCTCTACAGTCTTTTGGGAGACTGCAGGGTGGCTGACAGTGGTTTTGGTCCTCCTAGCTCTCTTCTTCTTAGGCTCAGGGGGAACCACTGTGGGTTCTGTTTGACTACCTTCCTTATTTGCTGCACTAGGTGCAGTGTCTCCCTCTTGACTAACAGAGCTACCACCAACATCAGCTTCTAAGGATCTTTTTCTGGATTCTTGCAAGGCTTCTCTTTGGGCTTTGGGAAGTCTAGAGGGCCTAGGCTGAGTGTATGGTGTTGAATGGGGGTTAACTGAATTTGGGTCTAATTCAGTTTCATTCTCAAGAGAAAAAGAATCATAACTAGAAGGTAATGGATAATCAAGGTTGGACACTTGATCAACCATGTGCTGAGTGAAACAAATTGGAATATGTGCATTGAGATTTTGTGATGATAATAGTGTGTGTGTGTTCTTTTTCAAAACTGAGCAAGCCTCTAAACGAGGAGCAGCATCATTAAAATCACAGAATGAATTAATGCACAACATAAGAAAGCGAGGGTAGTGTGATACCTTCTTACCTATGGCAGCTTTGAGTTGTGCCATGAGGAGAGCTCCAACATTCACCTTGTATCCATGGACAAGAGAATGTGTCAGTTTCTTGATGTAGGAGGGTATCCCATTCCAGCCTGTGGACTTGGTAGAGAACACCTTGACCATTGCATCAAATATCATGCTCCACTCCTTCCTTAGATACTTCCTGTCCATTTCACCAGACGGGTACCACTTGGTTGTTCCCTCTTCGAGAATAGGGTCTGCATACCCAATCTTCAAGAAGAGCTTCAGAGTGTCATCATTAGCAAGTGGAGCAAAGTTTTGGCCTTCTTCCAGTGTAATTCCAAGAGCAGTATTGATGACCTCAGCTGTGAGAATGTATTGTTGCCCAGAGATTGTGAATTGAATACCAGGGTTCTCACCCTCAGTTTGAGCAACAGCAGTTTGCCAAAACGCCTCAAGTCTGTCTAAGTCGAGAATGGGGGTTGAGGTTATGGCATAACTGAGATAGGACTTGTTCAAGAAAAACACTAGTCCTTTGAAACCTTCACCAGCATCATTTGGGGAAAAGATGCTAGCAAAGTTTGTTTGAGAGAGAGTCTGTTTGGGGGCCATTGAGATTTCAAGAAAAGAAGAAAGTGAGAAAGTAGCTTTTTGCTTGAAGAAAAGTATTTTGCCTTGAGTTTTGTGAGAGTGATATGTCTGAGTAACTGGAGAATAAATATGGGTATCTCAAACGTTTGCTCAAAAAGTGGAGTTAAAGGGCGTGTCTTAACCCACTCTCTTAACACGTGAGTTACTGCCCGTTATTCACTATCAATCATGGGGTGAATATCCAATTACAACGGTCCACTATTGTTGACAGTAACCTGTGCGCTAGAAACAATCTGTCAGTAATAAGTGGTGGTGACAGTAGGTTTTGCGCGACAGCAACTATTGCGCAAAAACATGTTGTCACCGTTAAGCATTTGAGTGACAGTATCATTTAAAGGTTGTTACGACCAAACTCAACACGCAAGTGCACGTGGTCACAAGTAATACAGATAGTAAGTAAGGTTCGTTCCTACAGGGACTCGTTGTTTGTCTAGTTAATTCACTCACCAATGTATGATTATTATCCGATGCTAAAACAAATAACAAAGTGGATTTTTGTTAACACTATAATTAATCTAAGAATTATAACTAATTATCAACTATTTGAACTGAGATTTATGTCGAATTACTTATGCAAATAAAACATGGAATTTTAACTTCATTAAACAATCCATCTATAGTCTTCAATTCTCTAGCCTTTTCATGTGATTTATTAATACCTGATCGAACACACAAAACTGATATAAGCCAACTTTCGTTGCACAAATACCATCCTAAATAATATCCACAATAAAGATAGAAATCACTTAGTCTCCCAATTATGCTTAGTCCCTATATGTCTATAGAGATTGAAAACATAATGGTTGAAGTACAAGCATTCAATTGATCACATAGTCGTCATAAAACGGTTAGAGTTACGACACTAATTACGAATGATATTCTCACGCATAAACCTATGCTAGCATGGCAAGTTCTAAACTCTTAAATCCACTTTCGCTTCAATAAGAATTAACACACAATTACAGGAGTTAGCTACTCTCCTATAACGAATTAAAACAACCATGACAGGATATCGCATCAATCACACTATAGGCATCAAGCAAATTCAACAAATAAACTTCATGAATAAATCCGCTAAAACCCCATGACAACGAATTAGTTCATAATCAAACTAATCGTCACCATGGGTTCTAATGTAAACATGATTGAAGAAAACGAATCAATATTGGAATAATTATCAAAGGTTCTAAAGAATACACCCAAAACCAAGCATCCACAAGCTAGAAAGAATACAAGAATAAATTGAAAACTATCTTCTTCCTTGCTTCTTCGTGCTTTAAAACTCCGTAGATAATATGTGGTATGTGTAACTTGTTCTCTAGGGTTTTCTTCTCTTTATATATGCCTCCAGGTGCAAACAAGTCGTACTGAATTGTAATTTGACTTCAACTCGAAAAATCAGCAAATCGGGTTCAAAACAGGAAATTTCGTCAGACAGACTGGCGCTGCCGCGCCACGATTGTATAGGATAGCGGCGCTGCCGCGCCAGATAATTACTACTCCTTTTTCCAGCGGCGCTGCCGCGCCATAGGCAAGCTCAAACACGGCGCTGCCGCGCCGTGCCTTCTGTCCAGGAAGACGAATTTTTCCATTTTCTTCGTTTTAGCTCCAAATTGCATTCCGATTGCTCCGCTTCATTCCTAGTACACCTGTGATAAATATACCTGCACAATACCCTTAAAAGAGATCAAAAATACCACAACTCAAGTACAAACAATCGTTTTAAGCCATACGGAAACGTTTTAAGTGAATAAAATACCCACTTATCACACCCCCAAACTTAAACCGATGCTCGTCCTCGAGCATAAACAAACAATTTATTACAACTAACTAGTACCACTTCCGTAGGTGATCACGGTTGCATTTGGCATATGCAACAAGCCCTTTAAACCCCTAGGCAGCCCTAGTGGACGAGTAAGGTCTCGTGAGGGCCTATAGTGAATGTACCCACAAAATCCATCTAACAATGCAACTACAAATGCAACTAACTACATGTATGCCACTATATGGAAATGCAAGGACCCCCTTAGACTAACCAAAACCATTCATTAGGCAAACATCTCAAATCATGCAATAACTTCCAAACAGAGCTCGACTAAATTCCCGTATACTAACAATACATGCATAGGAACGTGGTGTGTGATTCTCATCAGATATACTCCTAACACTAGATCAAAAATCATACCAATTCTTAGTCAAGGCAATCACAAGTTTATAAAAAGAATGAACGGTAGACACTTCATAACTTCGAGACACCTCCATCATCATTCAGGTTAACCAGGAGTTCATGCTTTATTACTACGACACATACTACTATTCACAACACATATGCTTATTTAACCGTGCCATGAGTGAGACCCCAAAAGGCTTATACAATAATACCCATGTAGCGAGTGTTAGGTCAGTGGATCCCAGACTATAAAAGCCTTAGGTCACTAGGACTAAGTCCCCTCAGACTTAATTACTCGAGTATTAAAGAGCTCACTCGTGGTTAATTTTGCATTTAACTATTTACATGACTCTTTGTTTTTTTTTTTTCTCTTTTTTTTTTCTTCATATATACAATCTGGAATGAGAATTCTCATTTCCAACCCTAGACTACTCATATAAATATGAGCCGGCTACTAGCCATTTGACACCTAGCCATAAACAACAAACAACTAGCATGAAAATCCTGTTTCCCCCAAACTTATACTTTAGTGCTCTTACGTTATCAAGGGAATAAAGAACATTCTAAATATAACCAGGTAATTAAACCTCAAAACATCCAAACAAGCATGACCCCCAATCTAGCCCAAAAGCAAACAATGAGTTGTGTAAATGTTTTTGTCCCCATAACATGCATGTCAATTTCATAGAAACTATAAATCAACCCTCTATTCATGATTACCACACTCAAATCAACATCTACCTGCCAAACAGAAATAGGTCGTCCTAAGGGATCATGAAAATGCATGCCATGCTCATGCAACTATATGAACATAAATATCACAATAAACAGAATGTCCTAAATGCTCCAACTAACATGCAACAAAATGCTCTAAACTAACAAGAAATTAACTAACATGCACAAATGCTCCTAACATGCAATATACCTATTATACAAATGCACCTTTCATCCCCACCCCCAAACTTAAAATTTTCAATGCCCACATTGAAGGTAAGAATAAAAAGAGTGCAAGGAATACCTATTCGTCGTCCGAGCCACTCCCATCGGGAGTGTCCGGTGGCGGATAGACATACGCCTCGTCAATCGCCTATACTGCCGCTGACTAATAAGAGAACCTCCATCCTGAGGCTCCTCCTCCTGCTGCTGCTGTTGCTGCTGTTGCTGCTGCTGTTGCTGCTGATGACCCCCTACTACAAAACCAAGACCCCACCAATCCGGCTCACCTCCATCCCACACATTCAGCCTCATTATACTCTGATGATCCAGTGCTGCCTGTGGCTGCTGCACAACCTCCTCTGCTGACCAAATAGCACCACCATCCCTAGCCAACCTAGCAATAACCGAACCATAAGGTATCGCCGCAGTGGTACTCCCTTGCATAAAACGGAGAATCCCCTGGTGGATCAAATTACCCACATCCACAAACTCTCTGCTGCAAATAGCATACAACAAGATAGCCCTCTCAACTGTCACCTCATTAGAATGCCTAGTAGGGATGAGGTTAGCACAAATGAACAAGTGCCAAGTACGCGCATATTGATTCAGCGTCGTCGACATAAACGAAGTAGGCTCAGTAGTGCCACGCCTCAAGGTCCACTGTGTACCTGGAACACATAACCGCTGAATAATCATCTGAAGGTCCACATCATCGCGAGTCCTTCCCGACCAATCCTCTTGATTCCTCCTAGGAGCCGGAAAACCAAGAACACGACGAATAGCACGCGGTCGATAATCCACACGAAACCCACGAACTTGGCTAATCCCATTCCTTTCCACACTAGTGTTCGCATAAAACTCGCGAACCACAGTCATCGGAACAGGCTCCGGAGCCTCACAAAATTGCTCCCAACCTCTCTCCTGAATAATCTCCAACATATACCCATCCGATGCCGTAGGCAAAAGACCCCTCTCACGGGCAATAGGACGCCCCAACAAATAATTATAAGCCTCACGAGCCTCATTAGAAACAAATTGAGGTCCACCATTACCTCCCCCAGAATCAGATGAAGAAGAAGAACGAGGGTTCCTTCCACCAGCCCCACTACCACTAGCACCCTCACTACCACCACCAATTACAACCCGTTGTCGCTTGGATGCCATTGAATCGAATGGAAGAAGTGTTTAGAATGTTTGAGAATTTTTGAGATTTGTAAGTAGTGTATGTATAGGTTTGTATAGGTAGGGTATGGGATGTGGGTTTATATAGAGAATTTTAGGGTTAGTGGGTATGGGTAGTGGGTTAGGATAATGGGCCACTAAATACAACAACAAACTTTTCTTTTTTTTTTTTTCTTTTTTTTTTCCTCAACAATCGACACGGCGCTGCCGCGCCAGGATTGTGCTTTAGCACGGCGCTGCCGCGCCAAACCTTCTGATGAAATTTTTTTTTCTATTTTTTTTTTTTTTTTTTAAACACTCAACAAATACAAAAATACAATTAGACAATTACCATCAAGTGGGTTGCCTCCCACGAAGCGCTCTTTTTAAGTCATTAGCTTGACATAGCTCCATCTCCTTACGTTGGGCAAATTAGAACCGCGGTCTCAACTTCGCGATTCAACTTCTCTCCAAAATATGGCTTTAACCGCTGACCATTGACCTTGAACGACTGGTCCGGTGACTTGTCAAAAATCTCCACTGCTCCATGCTGAAAAACTGTTTTAACTGTGAATGGACCTGACCAACGTGACTTCAACTTTCCAGGAAATAACCGAAGTCGAGAGTTGAACAACAACACCAATTGCCCGGGCACAAATGTCTTAAGAACCAACCGACGATCATGCCACCTTTTGACTTTCTCTTTATATAGCTTGTTGTTCTCATAAGCTTGCAATCGAAACTCGTCCATTTCATTCAACTGAACCATACGCTTCTCACCTGCTGCTGTAAGATCAAAATTCAGCTTCTTCAACGCCCAATAAGCCTTGTGTTCTAACTCAGCTGGCAGATGACATGCTTTTCCATACACAAGCTGAAATGGTGACATTCCCAAAGGTGTTTTATAGGCCGTCCGATAAGCCCACACTGCTTCATCAAGCTTCAAAGCCCAATCCTTCCTAGAAGGACTTACCACCTTCTCAAGAATCCGTTTAATTTCACGATTAGACACTTCAGCTTGCCCATTGGTTTGAGGATGATAAGCTGTAGCAACTCGATGATTGATATTGTAGCGTGCCATAAGAGATGTAAACTTCCGATTGCAAAAGTGCGTACCTTCATCACTGATGATAACCCGTGGAGTGCCAAACCGAGTAAATATATTCTTGTGAAGAAAATTGAGCACCACCTTAGCATCATTCGTTGGAAGTGCCTTTACCTTCACCCACTTAGACACATAATCCACAGCTAACAGAATATACTGATTACCACATGACGGAATGAACGGTCCCATGAAGTCGATTCCCCACACGTCAAAGATCTCTACCTCCAACATGACATTAAGAGGCATCTCGTCCCTACGAGAAATATTACCAACTCGTTGACATCGATCACATCTCAACACAAACTGATGAGCATCCTTGAATAGAGTCGGCCAATAGAAACCTGCTTGAAGAATACGTGTGGCTGTCTTTTCACCCGCATAATGACCTCCATAAGCTGTAGCATGAAAATCACTAAGAATAGCCTCGGTCTCACTGTAAGGAACACAACGCCTAATAATCTGATCAACTCCTTGCTTGAACAAAAACGGCTCATCCCAAATATACTGCTTGACATCATGTAAGAATTTCTTCTTTTGAGCATAAGAGAGCTCAGGTGGTATGATGTTACTTACTAGATAATTCACAATGTCGGCATACCATGGTTCAACATCTTTCACACTGAATAGTTGCTCATCCGGAAAAAACTCATTAATAGCCGTATTGTCTTTAGGTGACTTCCCATGATCTTCCAATCTAGAGAGATGGTCAGCTACCTGATTCTCCGTCCCCTTTCTGTCCTTGATTTCCACGTCAAATTCTTGCAACAGAAGAACCCAACGAATCAACCTTGGCTTGGCATCTTTCTTTGCCAGGAGATAGCGAATAGCAGCATGATCCGTATAAACTGTCACCTTAGTACCAAGCAGATAAGAGCGAAACTTTTCAAACCCGTAGACAATAGCAAGTAGTTCCTTCTCAGTGGTGGTGTAATTCATCTGAGCATCATTAAGAGTTTTGCTTGCATAATAAATAACATGAAACACCTTTTCTTTCCTTTGGCCTAGAACGACCCCAAGCGCAAAATCACTAGCATCGCACATCAAAGCAAATGGTTGGCTCCAATCAGGAGCTGTAATAACTGGAGCAGAAATTAATTTCTTCTTCAAGATCTCGAATGCATGTAAACAAGACTCATCAAACTTGAACGGAACATCTTTTTCCAAAAGATTGCAAAGTGGCTTAGAAATTTTTGAGAAATCCTTTATAAAACGCCTGTAGAACCCCGCATGACCAAGAAAGCTGCGAATACCCTTGACTGAAACAGGGGCAGGAAGGTTCTCAATAGTCGCCACCTTTGCCTTGTCAACTTCCAAACCTTTACACGAAACCTTGTGTCCCAGAATGACACCTTCTTGTACCATGAAATGGCACTTTTCCCAATTTAGAACAAGATTTGTCTCCACACAACGCTTTAGAACCAAACTCAAGTTTTCCAAGCACTCATCAAAAGAATCCCCAAAGACTGAGAAATCGTCCATGAATACTTCCACATTACTTCCAATCATGTCAGAAAAAATGGCCATCATGCATCTCTGAAAAGTAGCTGGTGCTCCACACAACCCGAAAGAAACACGTCTGAAAGCAAATGTACCAAATGGACAAGTGAATGTAGTCTTCTCTTGATCCTCGGGTGCTATGCAAATCTGATTGTAACCAGAATACCCATCAAGCAAGCAATAGTACTGATGTCCAGCCAATCTGTCGAGCATCTGATCAATGAACGGAAGTGGAAAATGATCTTTTCGAGTAGCCTTGTTCAACTTTCGATAATCCATGCAAATCCTCCAACCAGTAACTGTTCGCGTAGGAATGAGCTCGTTCTTTTCATTAGTAACCACTGTCATGCCTCCCTTCTTAGGCACGCATTGCACTGGACTCACCCAAGAACTATCAGAGATCGGATAGACAATGCCTGCATCAAGCCATTTAAGAATTTCCTTCTTCACAACTTCCTTCATAACAGGATTCAGTCTCCTTTGATTATCAACTGTAGGTTTAGCTCCCTCTTCCAAAGGAATTTTGTGCATGCAGTAAGAAGGACTAATACCCTTGATGTCCGCTATAGTCCACCCAATGGCTGATTTGAAATCCCTTAAAATTCACAATAGCTTTTCCTCTTCCATGCCTGAAAGATTAGATGATATAATAACAGGTAAGGTAGAAGAATCTCCAAGATAGGCATACCTTAGATGTTCAGGCAATGGCTTAAGTTCCAATGTAGGTGCTTCCTCGATAGATGGCTTAAGTCTAACATGAGACTTCTTCAGCTCTGACAACCCCAAAGATTCAAACGGAATCTTAAACTTCTTCCATGGAGATGCATTAAGATATTGCAAGTGTTCTTCATCCACTTCGTTCTCAATCTCCAAGTCATTAGCAAGAACTCTTTCCAACACATCAGTTTTGATCAAGTGTTGAGTTGCGGAGTTAACCACCTTGTCCACCATATCAATTTTAAAACACACTTCCTCATCAGTTGGAAGCTTCATTGCATTGAAAACATTAAAGGTGACATTTTGATCGTGCACCCTCATCGTGAGTTTTCCCTTCTGGACATCAATAAGAGTCCGACCTGTAGCCAAGAATGGTCGTCCCAAGATGATAGGGATCTTCTTGTCTTCTTCAAAGTCAAGAATAACAAAGTCGGCTGGAAAGATAAGCTTGTCGACCTTCACCAAAACATCCTCAACTATTCCTCGAGGATAAGTAACTGAACGGTCCGCAAGTTGCAGAGTCATAGTAGTTGGCTTTGGTTCTGGAAGACCAAGTTGCATGAAAACTGATAAGGGCATGAGATTAATACTTGCACCCAAATCACACAAGCATTTGCTGAATGAGAGATCTCCAATAGTACATGGTATGGTAAAGCTTCCAGGGTCCTTCAACTTAGGTGGCAACTTTTGTTGCAAGATGGCACTACATTCTTCCGTCAATGCAACTGTCTCTAGCTCCTCAAGTTTCAATTTCTTCGAAAGAATGCCCTTCATAAACTTCGCATAGCTCGGCATTTGCTCAAGAGCCTCTGCAAATGGTATGTTAATCTGAAGCTTCTTGAAGACATCCAAGAACTTAGCAAACTGCTTGTCAAACTCTTGCCTTTGAACTCGTTTTGGGAATGGAGGAGGTGGAAACACCTTTTCTTCTACTACTTTCTGAGAATTATCACTCTTCCCAGTTACATGAGTCGAGAGAGTAGCATTAGGTACCAAATCAGGAACAGAATCGACCCCAGCGTCAAAATTATTTTTTTCTTCCAGAAGGGCCGGCGCTGCCGCGCCGTTTTTATACTGGGGAGCGGCGCTGCCGCGCCGAACATTCTGATCAGAAATTTCATTTTTTTCCTCGGCTGAATTTTCTTCGTTCTGACCTTGTAGAATCTTCCCCGATCGTAAGGTTACTGCCTGGACCTGTTCCTTGTGATCTTTCTTGCCTGGATTCATCTCTGTGTCACTCGGAAGCGTTCCTGGTTGACGGTTCAACAATGCATTGGCTAGTTGCCCAATCTGATTCTCTAAAGTTTTCAACGACACCGCTTGACTCTTGTACATCATTCGAAGCTCTTCCAATTCAGACTTCTCAGACTGATTCAATGAATTCCCTTGAGATGGTTGAAATCCCGGTGGAATGAATGGTTGCCTTGGAGCATAAGGTGGTGGTTGATAGTTCTGATTATATGGCCTTGCATTGAACTGCTAATTTTGTGGTTGCTGAACACCACCCTGATTGTTGCTCCAACTGAAATTAGGATGATTCCGATTGTTGGGATGATACACATTAGGTGTTGGTTGCTGAGTTCTCTGAAAGTTACTAACAAACTGTGCTGATTCAGCTGAGATAGCACACAGATTCGTGTCATGAGCCCCTGCACACAATTCACACACCACAGCAACCTGGTTAGTCCCAAGATTAGAAAGGGAATCTACCTTCATTGTCAACGCTTTGAGTTGAGCAGCAATAGCAGTAGCTGCATCCAATTCAAGAATTCCAGCCACTTTAGCAGGTGGCAAGCGTTGAGTAGGATTCTGAAACTCATTGGCCGCCATCATCTCGATAAGATTATAGGCATCCTCATAGCTTTTTGCCCACAGTGCTCCTCCAGAAGCTGCATCAAGCATAGGCCTTGACTGAGCTCCCAATCCATTATAGAAATTGCTGATTACCATCCAATCCGGCATCCCATGATGAGGACAACGTGCCAAAATCTCCTTGTACCTTTCCCAAGCTTCCCCCAAAGATTCCTGGGGTTACTGAGCAAACTGAGAAATAGAATTCCTATAAGCTGCTGTCTTCGCCATGGAGAAATACTTCGTCAAGAATTTTTGAGCACAATCTGCCCATGTTTTAATAGAACCTGATGGCATGGAATGTAACCAACTCTTGGCTTTATCCCTAAGAGAGAAGGGAAATAGCCTCAATCTGATTGCGTCATCTGTAACTCCGTTGAATTTGAAGGTATCACAGATCTCAAGAAAGTCCCTAATATGAGCATTGGGATCTTCAGCAGGACTACCCCCAAACTGAACCGTATTCTGAATCATCTGAATGATGTTTGGCTTAAGCTCAAAATTATTAGCCCCAATAGCTGGACGAACAATGCTAGTATGAATGTCCTCCACTTTTGGCTGAGAAAATTCACTCAAAGCCTTCGCTGGTTGTGCTTCATCTGCCATATCTTCTTTTGATTCACGATTGTTTTCTACACTGATGTTCTCAAAGTCAAGTTTCCTTCGTGCTAGTTCTTCTCTTCTTGCTAATTCTTCTCTACGTGCTCGAGCTCGTGTACGCATACACTCTCAATAAGTACCTGAAATTCACCAACAAGAAAATTTGGTGAGAAACGTCCTAGTCACCGAACTTTAATGACCACTGATGATAAATACTGAAACTAAACAAATAAAACCGAAGTCCCCGGCAGCGGCGCCAAAAACTTGTTACGACCAAACTCAACACGCAAGTGCACGTGGTCACAAGTAATACAGATAGTAAGTAAGGTTCGTTCCTACAGGGACTCGTTGTTTGTCTAGTTAATTCACTCACCAATGTATGATTATTATCCGATGCTAAAACAAATAACAAAGTGGATTTTTGTTAACACTATAATTAATCTAAGAATTATAACTAATTATCAACTATTTGAACTGAGATTTATGTCGAATTACTTATGCAAATAAAACATGGAATTTTAACTTCATTAAACAATCCATCTATAGTCTTCAATTCTCTAGCCTTTTCATGTGATTTATTAATACCTGATCGAACACACAAAACTGATATAAGCCAACTTTCGTTGCACAAATACCATCCTAAATAATATCCACAATAAAGATAGAAATCACTTAGTCTCCCAATTATGCTTAGTCCCTATATGTCTATAGAGATTGAAAACATAATGGTTGAAGTACAAGCATTCAATTGATCACATAGTCGTCATAAAACGGTTAGAGTTACGACACTAATTACGAATGATATTCTCACGCATAAACCTATGCTAGCATGGCAAGTTCTAAACTCTTAAATCCACTTTCGCTTCAATAAGAATTAACACACAATTACAGGAGTTAGCTACTCTCCTATAACGAATTAAAACAACCATGACAGGATATCGCATCAATCACACTATAGGCATCAAGCAAATTCAACAAATAAACTTCATGAATAAATCCGCTAAAACCCCATGACAACGAATTAGTTCATAATCAAACTAATCGTCACCATGGGTTCTAATGTAAACATGATTGAAGAAAACAAATCAATATTGGAATAATTATCAAAGGTTCTAAAGAATACACCCAAAACCAAGCATCCACAAGCTAGAAAGAATACAAGAATAAATTGAAAACTATCTTCTTCCTTGCTTCTTCGTGCTTTAAAACTCCGTAGATAATATGTGGTATGTGTAACTTGTTCTCTAGGGTTTTCTTCTCTTTATATATGCCTCCAGGTGCAAACAAGTCGTACTGAATTGTAATTTGACTTCAACTCGAAAAATCAGCAAATCGGGTTCAAAACAGGAAATTTCGTCAGACAGACTGGCGCTGCCGCGCCACGATTGTATAGGATAGCGGCGCTGCCGCGCCAGATAATTACTGCTCCTTTTTCCAGCGGCGCTGCCGCGCCATAGGCAAGCTCAAACACGGCGCTGCCGCGCCATGCCTTCTGTCCAGGAAGACGATTTTTTCCATTTTCTTCGTTTTAGCTCCAAATTGCATTCCGATTGCTCCGCTTCATTCCTAGTACACCTGTGATAAATATACCTGCACAATACCCTTAAAAGAGATCAAAAATACCACAACTCAAGTACAAACAATCGTTTTAAGCCATACGGAAACGTTTTAAGTGAATAAAATACCCACTTATCAAAGGTCGTGACAGAAAGTCTTTCCCTGCTGTCAAGAAGGTTGCTGTCAAGAGACACGGGACAGTATCCTTCTTTGTGACAGTAATTTAAATGGGAAATTGTTTCTGTCAGGAACTAATTAGAATGAGTTGCTCATATACTTAACCTAAAATTAACAGAATATGAATTTAGCAATGTAATCTTTCAAACACGGATATTAAGCAAGTTACACAGACAAGTCATAAACTCAGTAACCACATAAACAGGAACTTTTATTATTGTTAATAAAATCATTAATATTGAACATTGAGTACATCATTCTATGATTTTATCAACTAGTTCTAAGACTTCTTCCTTAATCTCTTCTTCAGAGCGGCCTTCTTTTTCAAGAAGTGCCTGAAGCTCCTTCTCTTCTTCCATAGCCTTGGCCTC
The DNA here is from genome assembly GCA_030848705.1 of Heracleum sosnowskyi. Classification (NCBI taxonomy): domain Eukaryota; kingdom Viridiplantae; phylum Streptophyta; class Magnoliopsida; order Apiales; family Apiaceae; genus Heracleum; species Heracleum sosnowskyi. The sequence goes on along the minus strand of CM061240.1, from coordinate 380,932 downwards.
CTCTTCCTTAGCCTTGGCCTCCTTTTCCTCATCTATCTCATCCATGGCGTCCAACAGCATTTCAAAGAGCTCATCGATCTCTTCATTGTCGGGTTCACTATCACACTTCTTTAGACCAACTTCGATTCCTACTTTGTTTTCCATTATTTACTTTAAAACTGAGAGCAGACTGGTGAAACCTAAGGTTAATTTATAGGCAAAACCGTCTAAGGATCAAAGTCTAATGGTCAACAGTTAGAGTACCCATACAACTACCACAAAAGTAATTAATGGTCATGTCCTCCTTTAATCCTACAGATTAATGCAAAAGAGTGTGAAAGTCCAATGGAACAGATTTTTAACTCTCAAACTTAACGGATAACCACATTAAAGTCATACACAGTTTAAAAGTATGAGACTGGCACAAAATACTGACATGAAAAGTCAAATCAACACATGCTGTCACATAACAGACATAAACCAAGTAGACAGTAACTTCTCTTGACAGCAGGTTTGAAGTTGCTGTCATGAGCTTCAATAAGAATTGAAAATTTAGAAACCTTAGTAAATTAACATACCAGATTCAGCATTCCCAATTCACTTACCAACCTGTTGAAGGTTGCTTCATCCAATGGCTTAGTGAAGATGTCAGCAAGTTGCTTGTCAGTTGGGACATAAATCAGCTTCACAGTTCCTTGTTCAACATGCTCTCTGATAAAGTGATGTCTTATATCAATGTGCTTTGTCCTAGAGTGTTGAACTGGATTGTCTGAGATGGCTATGGCACTAGTGTTGTCACAGTAAATAGGAATTTCTCTTAACACTAGACCATAATCTAGAAGTTGACTTTTCATCCATAGAATTTGTGCACAGCAACTGCCTGCAGCAATGTACTCAGCTTCTGCAGTTGAGGTAGAAACTGAATGCTGCTTCTTGCTAAACCATGAGACCAATCTTCCACCAAGAAATTGACAGCTACCAGTAGTACTCTTTCTGTCAATCTTGCATCCAGCATAGTCTGAGTCTGAGTAACCAATTAGATCAAATCCAGTATTCTTAGGATACCAAAGGCCTAGGTTAGGAGTGCCTTTTAAGTATCTAAATATTCTCTTGATGGCTACCAAGTGTGACTCCTTTGGATCACTTTGAAACCTTGCACAGAGACATGTAGCAAACATGATGTCAGGTCTGCTAGCAGTTAGGTATAGGAGGGATCCTACCATGCCTCTATAGGTGCTTGAGTCAACTTTCTTTCCTTTAGGATCAAGATCCAGACTAGTTGCTGTGGACATTGGTGTCTTTGCAGGAGATGAATCTTCCAAGTTGAACTTTTTGAGAAGTTCCTTGATATACTTAGCTTGACTTATGAAGATTCCATCAGTTTGTTGAAGAATTTGTAACCCCAGAAAGAATGACAGTTCTCCCATCATGCTCATCTCATATTTGTTGCTCATGAGATGGGAAAACTTCTCACACAGCTTCTCATTTGTAGAACCAAAAATGATGTCATCCACATAGATTTGTACCAGAATGATGTCCTTGCCATGATGTTTGTAGAAAAGTGTCTTGTCCACCACTCCTCTGGTAAACTGGTTTTCCAGAAGAGAGGTGGAAAGTGTGTCATACCATGCCCTGGGTGCTTGCTTTAGTCCATACAAAGCTTTGAAGAGTTTGTACACAAAATTATGCATTTCAGCATCCTCAAACCCTGGTGGCTGTTCCACATACACTTCTTCTTCCAGCTCTCCATTTAGAAAGGCACTTTTGACATCCATCTGAAATACTTTGAAGTTGCAGTGTGCAGCATAAGCTAGAAAGATTCTTATAGCTTCAAGTCTTGCAACAGGAGCAAATGTCTCATCATAATCTATTCCCTCCTGTTGACAGTAACCTTTAGCCACTAGCCTTGCTTTGTTCCTTGTCACCAATCCATTTTCATCAAGTTTGTTTCTGAAAACCCACTTGGTCTCAATAACTGACTTTCCCTTAGGTCTTGGAACCAATTTCCATACATTGTTTCTTTCAAACTGATTTAGCTCTTCTTGCATGGCTATCACCCAGTCAGAATCCAACAATGCTTCATCAATTGTCTTGGGTTCCATTTGTGACAGGAAGCATGAAAACATGCTGTCAGCAGAGACTTTGTTCCTTGTCCTCACTCCAGAATTAGGATCACCAATGATAAGGTCATTTGTGTGATCCTTGTTCCACCTGGTGATTCTGGGCAAGCTACTTGATTGAACAGGAACATTTGCTTCAGCTTGTTGAGTTGAATGCTCATCAATTCCATTGTCTCCACCATGTTCTTCATTGTCTCCAGAGTCATCACTATCATGAATGTTAGAGGATATGGTCTGTGACTGAGCTGGAGTTTGGTTGACAGTAGTGGCATTGACAGTATCTTTATCAACTTCAACAACTTGAGTGAAGCTAGGTTCTTCATCCACAATCTCCTCAGCTTCCAGGTATCCTTGATTCTCAAATCTGAATGTCTGCATCTTTCCTTCTTCATGCAGTCCTGGAAACTTGGTTTTATCAAATGTGACATTAACACTTTCTTCAATAATCCTGTGTTCCATAACATAAACTCTGTAGGCAGTCCTTTCTGTGCTGTAACCCATGAATAGTCCTTCAAAAGCCTTGGTGTCAAATTTTCCTTTCTTCTCATGATTGTCCTTCATCATAAAGCATTTGCTTCCAAACACATGAAAATATTTGACAGTAGGTTTCTTTCCAGTTAGCAGACAGTAAGGTGTGCTTGCATGAGTTTTGTTGATCATGGTTCTGTTCTGAGTATAACAGGCTGTGTTGATAGCTTCAGCCCAGAAATATGTTGGCAGCTTAGCATCATGCAACATAGTTCTAGCTGCTTCAATGAGAGTCCTGTTCTTTCTTTCTACAACTCCATTCTGCTGTGGAGTTCTTGCAGCAGAGAATTGTTGTACAATTCCTTCATCTTTGCAGAAATTTCCAAGTGTGGCATTTCTGAATTCTGTACCATTGTCACTCCTCAAGATTTGAACTTTTGAGTTTGGGGTTCTATCAAGAACTCTGACTTGATCAATAATCACTTGAGCAGCTTCATCTTTGGATTCAAGAAGTTTCACCCAAGTGTACCTTGAGTAATCATCCACCATTACTAAGGCATATCTCTTTCTGGCCATAGATGGTACATTGACTGGTCCAAAGAGATCCATGTGAATTAACTTGAGTGCTTCTGTGTTGGTGTTTACTTGCTTGGACTTGTGCACAGCTCTTCTCAGTTTGCCCATTTGACAATCTTCACACAATCCTTCTTGACAGAATTCCTGTTGGGGCAAACCTCTCACTAACTCTTTCTTCATTAGAATGTTCATTGTTTTGAAGTTGAGATGTGAGAGCTTCCTGTGCCAAAGCATACTGTCACCAACAGTAGCTTTGCTGTAAAAACAGTAAACTTTATCCTTCTTTGTTGAGCTTAGATCAGCAACAAACAGGCTTCCTTTTCTGACCCCTTTTAGAGAGAGGCTTCCATCCTTCTTGTGATAGATGTTGCACACCATCATGTCAAAGTCAACCTTAAATCCTCTGTCACTGAATTGGCTGACACTGAGTAGGTTGTGCTTCAATCCATCCACAAGAGCAATATCTTCAATGACAACATTTCCAATTTCCAGACAGCCATATCCCACTGTGTAACCCTTGCTGTTGTCTCCAAAGGTTATGATTGGGCCAGCTTTCTCTACATAATGTGATAGCAGGGCTTTATCACCTGTCATGTGTCTTGAGCAACCACTGTCAATAATCCACATGACCTGATTTTTCTTCTTACCCTGCAAAACAGAATGTTTCTAAGTTGCATATGGTACCCAATCTTTGTTGGGTCCTGCAGTTTCAGTGTTTCCTGAGTTTCTTTCAGTCACAACATCACAAGCATTATCAAAGACTTCCTGTTTGACTTCTCTTTTCACCCACTTAGGTTTAGAATTGGACTTGGTCCTTTTCTTAGTGGATGAAGCCTTTTTGCTGTTGCTAGCAGGCTCAGAAGTCTCAACAGTGTTTAGGTATGAGCATTTTTCAGTAGAGAGAACAGGTAAGTTAAAGCATGTACTCATGGCAGTGATTTTGCATGGCATACAATCAATGTTATTACAGACACTCATAGTTCTATGCATAAGGGGGGTTCTGTGTAAGTTACCATTGAGTTTAGTAGCATTGATCTTATCCTCAATTGGTTTCTTACAAACATGTGTTAAGTGATGAGTAGATCCACAGTTATTGCACAGTTTCCTAGAAGCACCTCCAACATTAGTGTATCCATTTCCTTTATTGACACCTACCTTACCATTTCTGTTTTTAGACTTGGGAGTTACTGGATTGACAGTATGTTCAGAAGTTGCTGTCGAACTTTCCTTGACAGTATCTTTTATTCCTACTGTCTTGACAGAAGGTTTGAAAGTTGTTGTCTTGGAACCATTCTTGACAGTATCTTTGAAAGATTCTGTCTTGCCAACTGTGACAGCATCTTTTGAACTTACTGTCTGATTGCTTGGTAAGTTTACTGTCTTGGGGATTGTGACAGTATCCTTTCCATCCTTGAATGTGCTGTCAACACCTTCATCCTCATCAAGAATTTCTTGTTTGATGAGCATGGCTTCTTCATCAAACTCAATTTCAGCAGCTTTGAAAATAGGAGTTTTAACTTTCTTGAGAATGGTGGGTTTGACAGCAGCATTTCCAGGACAATCTTGAATCACAGTTTCCTTTCCAGGTCTTCTACCATAAGAAAAACCTATACCAACAGACTGATTTTCTGTATGCTTATCATTGTAATCCTGAACTATCTTTGATGAGTTTCTATAGGCCTTAATCTTAAATTCATTTTCAGCAATCTCATTCCTCAGGAATTCCTCAACCTCCTTAGCACATTTTAATTCATTTTTAAGTTTAGCATTCTCTTGAGCTAAAGAGCCTAGTGAACTGGTTTTGAGAACAAGAGAATCATTTTCAGACTGAAGTGTTTCATTTAGCTTACTTAGTCTAGAGATTTCCTCATTAGCAGCAGACAAGCTAGTATAGACATTGAACATTTCAGCACTTAAGTCTTTAATGGTTTTCTTATACTCATCAGTAGACATATCAAGTAAGACAAGTGAAGGTACCTGACTTGAAGGTGTTGATGCTACCTCATCAGTGCTAGCCATGAGAGCTAGGTTGACATATTCTTCCTCTTCTTCATCATCAGAATCATCCCAACACTTTCCTTCAGCCACATAGGCTCTACCTTGATTTTTCTTGGAGTATCCACCAGTTCCTTTCTCATATCTTTGAACCTGTTTGGGTCTTTTGCATTCAGTAGCAAAATGACCAGGTTCTCCACAGTTGTAACATTTGAACTTTGATCTATCCACAAATCCAGTTTTGTATCCTCCTTTAGTTGAACTTCCCACAGCAGCCTTTGATGAGCTTCCTTTGCTGAACTTGGATGCTTGGCCTTGAGGCTTGTATGACCTATCCTTCTTGAACCTAAAGTTCTTGAACTTTTTGGCCATGTAAGCCATAGTAGGGTTGTCCATGCTTTCCAGTTCCTCCATTGTGTAGAAGTCTTCATCTTCCACATCTTTGAGCTGTAGTACCACTTTCTCATCATCTTCAACCACCTCTTCTATCTTCAAGGTCTGTGTTGGGGTTGATGGTGTGATCTGTAGTACTTCACTTGGCTGTGTGATCCTTGGCACATGTGCTACTAGGGCACTTGACATATTAGCCATCTTGTTCCTTGTTCCACTTTGTATGGCTCTCTTTTGAAAGAGTTCGAGTTCATAAGATTTCAGAATACCATAAAGTGTCTCAAAGGTTATATTGTTGAGATCTCTTCCTTCTCGTATGGCTGTTGTATTGTGTTCAAGGTGATCAGGCAGTGTGAGCAGGAACTTGACATTTAATTCTTTTCTGTCATAGTACTTGCCATGTATCTGTAATTCAGTTAAGAGCTTACTGAACCTTTCAAACATGGAGGTTAAGTCTTCACCAGGCTTGGCCATGAATGCCTCATATTGAGATATTAGAATTTGCCTTTGGTTGCCCTTAACCTCTTCACTTCCTTCACAGAGTAAGGCTAACCTGATCCACATCTCCTTGGCTGATGTGCAGCTTATCACACTTCCACACATGGCTTTATCCAGCGTGAGAGAATCGAGCAAGATAAGTTGCAAATGATCATCTAGCACCATTTTCTCCTTTTCAGGTTCCAAGATTTCTGAGGGATCTTTGGGAACCCAATGTGCAGGAACAATCTCACCATTCACTGTTGTGGCTTCAATTTCCTTTCTTGGTATGAAAGGACCATTCTCGAGTATACCTGGGTATAGTGGATTTGCAGCTTTGATAAACAACAAGATTTTTCTTTTCCAAATGCTGTAGTTCTCTTTATCAAATGCTGGGATCTTGATACTGTTTGATTTCTGCATTTTCTTCGGGATCTCAGATATGTATGTTAATCTGAAAGCTCTGATACCAGTTGTTAGTCCTTGTGTATTGCAGAAGGGGGGGATGAATGCAATACTGATAAAATTCAATCTAAATTTCAACAACTAAAATCAAGATTAAACGTTATCAGCAATATATGCAATCACGAACAGTATTCAGTAAGAACAAGATTCACAAAATAAATGTTTTATTTATTTTGCAAAGTGTTGCTACAACCTCAAGAAAGAATTCTCGAGCTTCGGGTTTTCTTCAAAGACACTTGCTTGTCTTCGTTACAATTCTAGAATGAATTGATAGTAGGTATAAGACTAACCCTATCACTATCAGTCACGGGTTTGTGAAGCTGTTGTCACTGTCAAGTGGCAGCTTCTTACAGATTGTCTTACCCATGTGACTTTCCTAAATTGCTAACATGTCAGATATACATTACAAAGAAAGCAACCTAGATTCATTCCATTTCCAGCTAAACCAATTCAGCAGATAAAGACTTGACCTTGCTCTTGAATTGATTCGCTTTTGTTTTACAGTGCTTGAAGCTTCTGTCGTAGTCTTGCAGACTTGGTGCAGCTTAGGGATACTGCATCACGCCTGTTTCTTGAACATTTAAACTGTCACGGGATTTGACTGAGAAAGATACCTAGCATAAGGATCTTTATTGAGACAGTTACTTTTGCCGCAAAGCTTGCTGTCACAGGAATGATCTTTTGGTGACAGTATGAGTTCCCCGCATAGAGTGCTGTCGAGGATCCCAAACTTGCTGTCGAGGGCAATAGTTGCTGTCGCGTAGTCTTCCGCCAATGTTGCTGTCAGAGTGAATATGCTGTCGTGACTTGCAACATTCTGTCTTCTTGTAATCTTACTGTCACAGCTTTAGGACAGTAACCTTTATTCATGTTGTCATCCAAAAAGCATTCTTTGAGGCTTGAACACATAAGTGAACTTCTTTCAAACAATACAACTAGAATAACATTACATACTGATTACAAGAACATACTTTGGCTATGACAGTATGTTCTACTTAATTTGAAAAATTAAGTACAATCAAAGTTAAGTTATTTCAATGCTATCACCCATAAATCCCAACAAAAAACATTAGGATATGACAATATAATCATTGGAAATGTCATAATTGAAAAATTAGCTCTAGTGAAGGGACTAAAACACAACTTGTTGAGTATTAGTCAAATCACTGACAGAGGTTATCATGTCAACTTCTATTCCACACATTGTGAAGTAGTCAGCAAAACATCAGGAAAGGTTGCACTCACTGGCTACAGGCATGGTAACATTTATGAAGCCAACATTCACACCAATACTGATGGCTCCCCTACTTGTCTCATCAGTAAAGCTTTAGTAGATGAAAGTTAGAATTGGCACAAGAAGCTTTCTCATCTCAACTTCAGCAATATCAATGAGTTGGTTAAGAAAGATTTGGTTAGAGGATTACCTAAAGCTTTGTGTACTCCTGATGGACTCTGTGATGCATGTCAAAAATCAAAACAGATAAGGACATCATTCAAGAGTAAATCTGAATCCTCTATTGGTGAACCATATCACATGTTACATCTTGACCTATTTGGACCAGTCAACATTATGTCCATCCGTAAGAAAAGGTACACTCTTGTATTTGTTGATGAATATTCTAGATTCACCTGGTTGTACTTTCTGTACAGAAAAGATGAGACTCCAGAAATACTGTTGGACCATGTGAGAATGATTGAGACAGGCTCAAAGTACAAAGTCAAGATTCTGAGAAGTGATAATGGTACTGAATTCAAGAATTTAAAGATGGAAGAGTTCTGCAAATACAAAGGAATTATTCAACAATTCTCTTCTCCTGGCACACCCCAGCAAAATGGAGTAGTTGAAAGAAAGAATAGAACTCTTATTGAAGCTGGCAGAAGTATGTTGGAAGAAACTAAACACAGTTTAGGTTTTGATTTTAAATCAATTACATACACGAGTATATTGTAACCTAGAAGCTCTCAAGAACATCAGAATTTCTTGAGAGAGTTTGTAACAGTTTTTATATCAGATTTAATAAAGCTGTTATTATTCATTATTCATATTTGTGATTAAAGTCGAGAATCTTACACAATTGTATTCAACCCCCCTTCTACAATTGTTTATTCTTGGGCAACATTATATCTCGCCTCCATAGCTTCTGCTCGCTCTGTATTTTTTTTTACATTTTTCCTACAATAGAATTGTCATTCAAACAAAAATACACAATAAATTAAATAATGTACATTGTCCTATATTGGATAAACATAGTGGGTTTTTACTTTGTAAGGGATATAAAGTGCATTCAACTCTGAAATAAATAATAATAAATTTACCACAAACACTTCGTTCTTCGAGTACTCCGCAAAATCTTTCCAGCAAGGGGCCACCGTTGATAAGTGTGCATACAGAGGAGGAGGCTTTGATAAGCGTGAGCTTTATCGTAATTTGGTCCTTATATTTAAGTTATTTTGCACTGAATTGGATTTTTATTTAATAAATTATATTGTTTTATTGTAGGTATTAAGGAGATCCTATTTAATTTGAAGTGGAGCTTAAATTGCAATTTTTGGGGTGGATTAAAGCAATTTTCGGATTTTTGGGCTGGTTGCGCAGATTTTACTGTTTGGGCTCTATTTGGAGTTCTACAAGTCTGTTTTGGGCCCGTAAGCAGTCGTTGGAAAGTTTGGAAGAAGATCTTTAATTCTGAGTTGGGCTCATATTTTATTACTGCTCGGAGCGGTCCAGAATCAGGAGGGAACAGAAGCCAACGAAATTTCCATTATAGAAATCTAATTCTGATTGGGAAATCTCCTTGTAATTATTTTAGTTAATTAAAAATACTTTATATTAGATATATTAGAGACATATTATTCAGACCTAGTATTAGACAGAGACATACGTATATTGTAAGCAAAGGAGGCTCAAGAACAAGAGAAGTTTTCTTTTGTCTTTTCTCCTTAGTTAATTGATTTCATATTCAGTTCTCGTAATTAGTTTATTATTGAATTCAGATTTCTTTCTTCTATGCTTTATATTGTTTTAATCATGTTATCACTTGAACCCATGATGATGAGAAGTCCAATTATGGGCTAATCGTTATCATGGGGTTTTAATGGAGTTTTCCATGGATTCTAGTTATTAAATGTTTTTATGCCTTGGTGTGTGTTTGATATATTGTTAACCTAGTTTGGTTGCGCTTATTCGTTATGGGTGCGTCGCGAACATCCGTAATTGTTTGTTGAATCCTAGTGATTGCGAAAGTGGATCTAGGGTTTAGAACATACCATGCTAGCGTAGGTTTTTGCATGTGAAGAGCATGTATTAATTTGTGGTGTAATTCTATCCGTCTCGCACCGACTATGTGATTATTTGGATTCTTGATTGTAAACCATTATGTTTTCAATCTCTATATACATATAGGGACTAAGCATATTTGGTGACTACTTGACTTCTATCAATTGTGGATGATCAGTAGGATGATATATGTACAACGAAAGTTGGCGTGTGTCAGTTTAGTGCGTCTAATCAATTATCATCGCTTGCACATGCTAGGCTAAGAGGCATAAGGTTCTAGATGAAGTGGTTAATGAAGTTGAAATCCCATGTTTGTTTATTTATAAGAAAATCGTTTAAGTCATTTTTCTAGTAAATTCTTAGTTAATAATAATCATTAGTATAATCAACCCAAATTTGTGATTGTTTTAGCAGTGGATAGAAATCGTAATCTGGTGTATAAGTGAACTAAAACGAACAATTCTAGTCTCTGTGGGAACGAATCCTACTTATCTCTATATTACTTGTGACCACGTGCACTTGCGTGTTTTTGTGCGAACAAGTTTTTGGCGCCGCTGCCGGGGACTCGGTTATTGTTTTGTTTAGTTTATGTACTTGTCATCAGTGGTCGTTAAAGTTCACTGACTCGGACACTTCTTTTCTTATCCCTTTTCTTTTTCTAGTTTATTTGGTTCTTTTGTATTAAGTGTTGAGTTTTCGCAGGATTGACAAGGACAACTTGAGCTTTTATCCAGATATGTATCCTAACTCTTATCCTGATTCATCTGATTTGTTACAACGTTACCCATACTTGCATCAAGTCAAAAATTGTAATTCTCGTATGCTTGACTACGTAATACACAATGAGTCATCATTACCCGAGGGGTCAATAGGTTGGTATGTCCTTCATGAATTGAAATATGGCGTGTCATATGAAGAAGAGTCATTGGGTTTACATTCTAGTTCAAAAAGGAATGGATATGATGATTATGAAATTCCGGCTTGTATATGTCCCTCTGCTTTTCAGGAAAATATTTTAATAACTGAAGGTTCTGATGCCAGTAATGAATTTGATGTGTTAGATGACCCCTCTCCTTTATTGTATGATGTAGAAGAGGAATGTGTTATAATAGATCAAGACTTTGATGTTGATGTTGTGGGATTAAAATTAATCGATAATGTAGCACCGAAATTTGAGGAATTTGACTTAAATAAGGTTGAGAAAGAACATGTGTATTTGTCTTATGTCGATCCAATTTGGGAGTCATTTTTGGAGTGTCAGTGTTTAAATATTTGTATTAAATATTTTGAGTACTTTGACATTCCGATAATTGTTAAAAATCATGTTATCGTTTCCTCCCAATGTTTATATGTTCTTTTAGATGTGATATATTCTAACAAAATTAGATTAATTAAAATTGGGAGATTTGCCAAATTATATGCTTTTTCACCTCATTGATAAGGCTGCATGTATAAATAAGTCTAGCCAAAGACAATAAAGAAGTGCGCTTATTGCGAAGCAACCCAATTTTTGTAAGTTAGTGTATTATTAGTGTATTATTATTATTGGTATCGTTATTATTATTAGGAAAAATAAATATTATATAATTTTAGTGTACTCCCTCAAGGTGATTTGATGAGTTTGTTAAGTGTTTCAGGAAAGAGTTCATGTATGTGAACCAAGGGAGTTGCTGGAATTAGTCAAAAAAAAAAAAAAAAAAAAAAAATTTTTGATGAACAGTGACATCAGCGCGGGCGCGCCTCCAGCAGCGCGGGCGCGCTTGAAGTACTGTTCACAAAAAAAAAAAAAAAATTCTGGTCGACTCAGCTGTCTTGTTTTTGAGTTTTCCGGAGTTCCAGCGGTCGGATCGTCCTGAATTTTGGACAGCATCTTCCTGACTCTAGTATCTAAATTTTGAACGGTGGAGATCGGATTTGAAGGTCCAGAAGATCAGTTGAGTATGATCAGAACAGAGAACAGTGCACAAGCCAGTAGGGGAGTTCTCTATCCTTTCTTTTTAGTGTAGTTTTAATATTAATATATTGTTTATTTGTTCATTGAGGACAATGAACCATTCAAGTGTGGGGAGGTGTTCTCGTGAATAGTATTAATAAAATTATTGTATATGCCTCATCTCAAAATTGTGTTAGCTGCATTAAAAGTAGAGCATATAGTTGTTTAATTCTACATACATAATTGTTGTGTAGTAGAGCATTGTGTATACGTTGCATTTGCATAATTCCATGAATGTGTGTAATACCAAGTTGATATCCTATGATGAGTTTATGTGCATAATGTCTTGGTTAGTAGTCTTGATCGTATGTGATGTTGTGCATGCTTAGAAGTTGTTTGTGCGGTAATTGTTTTGAGAACACTATTAAAATGCTCTAGAGACGTGACCTAGACTACCTTAATTCTTGAGTCTTATCCATGAGTGAACGTAGAATCTTGCGTATTCCCTTTTGAGTTTAGAATGAGTAATGCTTAAGTGTGGGGAAGTTGAGGGAGTGTAAATGCCTTTCTAAAAAAAAAAAATAATAAGAAATTTTACAATAGGTATCATTGTCCTCTTTTGAGACCATTGGGTAGCAATGTTCTAACCATTGGTTACTGGAGAAAGACTTGACCTTTGTATGTAGCATATCATCGTCCTCCTTTGAGGTCATTGGGTAGCAATGTTCTAGCCATTGGTTACTGGAGAAAGACTTGATTTGCGAGCTAATAGGAAAAAAAAAGAGAAACAAAATAGAAAAAAATTGAGAGGCATGGAAACTCCTGACAACCCTAAGCGAGAGTTCATTCTAAGTAACGAAGTGTTTAAGCGTTATTCTGATTATTAGCTCATGGTTGAGACTCGATTGAGATTTGTTGGTGTTTGGTTTGTTTCACTAGAGAGCATGAAGAACACGCACTACGCACACCGTACTTGCAATGAAAAAGTAGCATGACTAATATGTGAGATGGGTGAAATCCTAGACTGTTGTATATTCTGAGGATTATATGTTAATAAGGTGGACACATGCATGATTGGAATCTTTGTATATTCATGTAGTTGCATTCATATTAGTTTGGCATGCTTGAGACTTGGTAGGAAAATATAAATTTTGTGGGTACATTCACTATAGACCCTCACGAGACCTTACTCGTCCACTAGGGCTGCCTAGGGGTTTAAAGGGCTTGCTGCATATGCTAAATGCAACCGTGATCACCTACGGAAGTGGTACTATTTAGTTAGATCGTAGTTTTTTTTGTTTTTCTTTGCCCGAGGACGTGCAATACGCTAAGTGTGGGGATGTGATAAGCGTGAGCTTTATCGTAATTTGGTCCTTATATTTAAGTTATTTTGCACTGAATTGGATTTTTATTTAATAAATTATATTGTTTTATTGTAGGTATTAAGGAGATCCTATTTAATTTGAAGTGGAGCTTAAATTGCAATTTTTGGGGTGGATTAAAGCAATTTTCGGATTTTTGGGCTGGTTGCGCAGATTTTACTGTTTGGGCTCTATCTGGAGTTCTACAAGTCTGTTTTGGGCCCGTAAGCAGTCGTTGGAAAGTTTGGAAGAAGATCTTTAATTCTGAGTTGGGCTCATATTTTATTACTGCTCGGAGCGGTCCAGAATCAGGAGGGAACAGAAGCCAACGAAATTTCCATTATAGAAATCTAATTCTGATTGGGAAATCTCCTTGTAATTATTTTAGTTAATTAAAAATACTTTATATTATATATATTAGAGACATATTATTCAGACCTAGTATTAGACAGAGACATACGTATATTGTAAGCAAAGGAGGCTCAAGAACAAGAGAAGTTTTCTTTTGTCTTTTCTCCTTAGTTAATTGATTTCATATTCAGTTCTCGTAATTAGTTTATTATTAAATTCAGATTTCTTTCTTCTATGCTTTATATTGTTTTAATCATGTTATCACTTGAACCCATGATGATGAGAAGTCCAATTATGGGCTAATCGTTATCATGGGGTTTTAATGGAGTTTTCCATGGATTCTAGTTATTAAATGTTTTTATGCCTTGGTGTGTGTTTGATATATTGTTAACCTAGTTTGGTTGCGCTTATTCGTTATGGGTGCGTCGCGAACATCCGTAATTGTTTGTTGAATCCTAGTGATTGCGAAAGTGGATCTAGGGTTTAGAACATACCATGCTAGCGTAGGTTTTTGCATGTGAAGAGCATGTATTAATTTGTGGTGTAATTCTATCCGTCTCGCACCGACTATGTGATTATTTGGATTCTTGATTGTAAACCATTATGTTTTCAATCTCTATATACATATAGGGACTAAGCATATTTGGTGACTACTTGACTTCTATCAATTGTGGATGATCAGTAGGATGATATATGTACAACGAAAGTTGGCGTGTGTCAGTTTAGTGCGTCTAATCAGTTATCATCGCTTGCACATGCTAGGCTAAGAGGCATAAGGTTCTAGATGAAGTGGTTAATGAAGTTGAAATCCCATGTTTGTTTATTTATAAGAAAATCGTTTAAGTCATTTTTCTAGTAAATTCTTAGTTAATAATAATCATTAGTATAATCAACCCAAATTTGTGATTGTTTTAGCAGTGGATAGAAATCGTAATCTGGTGTATAAGTGAACTAAAACGAACAATTCTAGTCTCTGTGGGAACGAATCCTACTTATCTCTATATTACTTGTGACCACGTGCACTTGCGTGTTTTTGTGCGAACAGGCTTCGCAAAGTAGTTACCATTTTTGTCTCTCGACATTTTCCTTAATCTAGTTCTGAATTGTCGATGAAGGGTTCCCGCATGGGAAATAATTTTTCTTTATGTTCCTCTTCAACGCCATTGAAAGTTTGCTGCATATTAACACAAATTCATATTTATCCAATATAGGACATAAGTATTTTGAAAAAGAAAATAATGGAAAAAAATCCAACCAAGTTTTCACAAAAGTTATTTTAAGATAATACAAGCTCTTTTGACTAAAAACAAACACCAACATACAACACTAGTAACAAACCGGTGTGAGGAACCTTGGCACCTGTGGTTACAGGACTACATAGCAAAATTTTGATTTGCCTTCTCTTTACCAGATAGAAACGTCATCTAATCTCTTTAAACAAAAAATATTTTCATCTAACTTATCAATTACAAGTGAAGACCATTCTCAAACCATCTCACAAATCCCACACACATCAATATAACTATTGTGTTAGTGAAAGCCCTATCCATAGGTCACATAAGAAACAACCCAACAAGAAAAAAGTACAAACAAGAAACAGGACAAGGTGGGCTAAAACTAAAATCTTTTGCGATGAAACATGCACTTTTGAAGAATATACATCTACATACAACACTATTAGTAGTAATAACCAGATTTCCCGAGTCCGTATGGGCAACTGAACTTCTGAACCTATGGTAACATACTCGCATCACTATACAAAATTGAAAAGTAAGCAAGTCATCCATATTTTGGCAAAACTGTAAAGTTAGCAAGCTTTAGCATAAATTTTAAGCAAAACAAATAGTAAGATCATCTAACCTCTTTAAACAGATAAAATTTTTATTCAAATTGGCGAAAACAAGTAAAGAACATTCTCAACTTAACTATTTCTCTAGTGAAAAGTGAAGACTCTTTACCAATAGGCCATATAAACAACAAGCCGACAGAAAAAGAATACAAACAAGAAGAAACAGGGCAACATGGTTTAAAACTAAAATCCATTAATGTGATACAAGCACTGTCAAAGTAGAAATTAGTAGTAATACTAATAACCAGAATTTAACTCTGCAGGTCTGCATGAGGAACTGAACTGCTGCACCTTATCATTGCTATACAAAATTGAAAACTTGGCAAGTGGTACATATTTTGGCAAAGGAAGCTATTTCTGATACCTTTTTTTTGTAAATAAAATTAGTGTAAAATAAAGAGATTTGACTAACTTTCTACAGATTTCACATCAGCTAATCTTTTCAAATAGATAATTCTGCCAATCCTAAAATGTATTTATATCAAAAGAAATTACTGATGTGCAACCATCCTAAAATGTATAATTCCATGCTCCAAATTGAATAAAACGAGCAATCAGAATAGAATAGTCCAACCAAATGAAGCCTAATTTGCAATCAAATTGAATATATTGTACCTTAACTTCATCCCACAGAGCTTCTTTTATACTACGCAAATTTTTGTTGCGCCAATTATCACATGTTATTGGGAAATTACGTCTTGCGTAAGAGCCGACAAAATATGCCAGGGTCATAGACTCTCTATCAATTGGTTGTCCAAGCTCATTCCAGTTCACCTAATAATTAATGAGTGACAAGTATTAAAATACCAGTAGCGTGCAATTTATAAAGTTATTTGCAGCAAGAATGTAATTAACTATCCGATATTATTTTATATTTTTTCGTTTACCAGTTGCACTATCCCTTTATTTCTTGCTTTCTTGACCTTGAGCATGTTTACTATCCCATGCTTCGACCTTTTATCTGTGACATTAGTGTCATTCGTGGCGTCGGTGCCACTTGTACCATGGGATCCAGAAGCCATAATCCTAAACAAAAAAACATTTTACACAATAATCAGTAACATAGTGTAATAGAACAACATACAAGATTTACTTGACCAGAAAAACTATAATAATTATAAATATCTACATAATGTAATAGAACCACACACAAGATTAATTTGAGAGAAAAATTTATAGTAACCGTACATACATTTTTTAGCTTTGCTTTTCCGTTTGCATTTTTTAATAGACTTTGATCTTTCGTGGCCATGCACATTAAGAAATTCTGGATTCACATATTCTCCCTCGTCTTGATCATTTCTAATATAATAAAATTCATCATCATCGTCGTCACTGATGTTTGTGGAAATATTAGCTCTACCAAAAGGATCATCCATAGCATCGACTTCTTCGTCTACACCATCACTAACTTGATAGCTATTGTTGAGCTTCTTTGACAACACAAAAATCGACCACTTTTTATCAACCGGATCAGTCACATAAAAAACTTGTTGGGCTTGTGTTGCCATTATGAACGAATCATCTTTGTACCCGACCTTGGTAAGATCAACCCACATAAATCCTGACTCTTCAACATGTACACCACCGACATTATTAACCCAATTGCAATCAAACACCGACACCCTGAATCCAACATAATCGAGCTCCCAAATATTCTCAATTCTTCCAAAGTATGTGGTATGAGCCAAAGTTGGATCTTTGTTTATACTTGATTGGTGTAGTGATGTTGCGGTAATTGTAACTTCACTATTTTGCATTGTGATTGTTGCATCATGTTCTTTTGTGTAAAATGTGTATCCATTTATGAGGTAACATTTGTAAGAATACACAAATGCATCAGGACCTCTTGAAAACCATTTAATCCTATCCGATATTGATTCTTTATTATTTAGTAACTCATCTGTGACATGATTCTGGAACCAATCAATAAATGTGCGGTTGTGCTCTACTTCTACCCAATTAGCATCTCTACCTGGATGTTCTAAGGTGATAGTTTGTTTATGCAGATCTATAAAGGGAACAACATCAACAGGGTTGTATAAAACACAAAGGTGCACCCGATGCCATTGTGCACTATCGATCTCTACTTGTTGACCTCCTGTTACACCTTCCCCATCAATTCTACCACTGTGACGATCAATTGGTAGACCAATTGCATCCACATTTGGGATAAACTCTGACCAAAACTCTAGTGCTTCTTCAATTAGATAGAGTTCTGCTATGCAACCCTCTGGTCGAGACCTATTCATCACATATTCTTTCAAAAAATTTAAATATCGCTCGACTGGGTACATCCATCTCATACGTGCAGGACCACACTTTCTAGTCTCATAAATCAGGTGAATAGTCAAATGAACCATGTTATCAAAGAAAGATGGCGCAAAATACATCTCAACCTCACAAAGTGTCTCCACAATTTGTCGTTGTAGATATGATAACCTTCTTGGATCAATGACTTTGCTGCTCATTGACTTAAAGAACCAACACAACTTTGTGATTGTCACCCTCACCTTTTCTGGTAATATTGAATGTATAGCAATAGGAAGCAAATTCTCCATGATGACATGAAAATCATGGGATTTTAAGCCCTTTAATTTTATTTCATTCAAATCCACAAGATTTTTGATGTTTGATGAATAACCTTCAGGGACCTTGATCGAATGGAGTGTTTGTAATAACAATTTCTTTTCATTCCTGGAGAGAGTATGGGCGGCAGGAGGCAAATAAGGTTTTTTGCCTTCCACTTCCATAGGGTCTAGTTCGCTTCTTGTTCCCATGTCCATCATGTCTTTTCTTGCGCTCAAACCATCTTTTGTTTTACCCTGGACACCCAACATAGTACCAATGAGGTTGTCAAACACATTTTTCTGTACATGCATGAGATCAATAAAATGTCTAACATAAAGGTCCTTCCAATAAGGTAATTCAAAGAATATTGAACGTTTTTTCCAACCCTTAGAAGGAATATCCTTTGCGAATTTCTTACCAAAATGTATGTTAAGATTTTCAACCTCTTTGAAGACTTCAGTGCCCGAGAGTATTCGAGGAGGACCTCGTTTTTCAGCTTCACCATTGAATGCCATTGTCATATTCCGATACCGATGATTTGAATCCAACCACCGCATATGCCCCATATAAACACACTTCTTACAATTCTTTAATCGGATAGTATCAGTCTCCTTACCACACACAGGACATGCTTCATAACCCTTCACACTATATCCTGATAGATTGCTATAAGCGGGAAAATCACTTATTGTTCCAAACAACACCTTCAACCAAAAATGGTCATTTCTATATAGATATTCTACTTCAATGCACTCTTCCCAAAGTAGCTTCAAGTCCTCCATCAAAGGTGCCAAATATACATCAATGTCATTACCAGGTTGTATAGGACCAGATATTAAGGTAGACATCATCATATATTTGCGCTTCATGCAGAGCCACGGTGGCAAATTATAGATAATCAAAATGACGGGCCAAGTACTATGAGAATTACTTTGAACACCGTGAGGGTTCATTCCATCAGTTGAAAGTGCTAGGCGAAGATTCATTGGTTCTTCTCCGAAGTCCTTATGAACATCATCAAATGACTTCCACTGAGGTGAATCGGCAGGGTGTCTCAACATTCCATCTTTAATTCTCCCATCATGATGCCATGTTAAATGTTTAGAGTCTTCTGCACTAGCATACAACCGCTTCAATCGGGGTATTATTGGGAAGTATCACATGACCTTGGCTGGAGAATTGCCATCCTTGTAACGTTTTGAACGACACTTTGGACATTCATCTAACTCTGCATAATCTTTTCGATAAAGAATACAGTCATTTGGGCATGTGTGAATTCGATTTTGTACTAATCCAATGGATTTAAGCATTTGTTTAGCCACATATGTTCTATGTGGAAGGACATTGCCATCTGGCAAGAGATCACTAACAGCTGTGAGCATCTCCGTGAAGTACGCATCAGAAATTTGATGTCCAACTTTTAAGTTATATAGAGTCAACACAGCTGATAATCTAGAAGCCTTGGTGCACCCGGGCCACAATGGTAAAGCAGCATCATCCTTTAACCCCTCGTGCATATCCGGATGATCTCGTAATTCATCATTAATCACGTTACGGGTATTCTTTTCAACACCCTCGGCATCTTCCATAATATGAGTATCAACAGTATCTAAAAACTGATAATCAAAGTCAAAATTACTAGAGCTAGGTTCTCCTTTCTTTTCACCGTGATACGTCCAACATGTATAGGTTTTATCAATACCGCGAAACATCAAGTGTTCTTTCAGTTGGCCCGGACCATTAACTTTTATCACATTCAAACATTTCTTACACGGGCATAATATGAAATTGATGTTCTTGGCATGTTTAGCAGCATGTTTACAAAATTGTTCCACACCGTCTTTGTATTCTTTTGTCATCCGGTGTGCTTTTATCCAATTAAGATCCATTTGAACACTAATAAATATGAGCATGAAGTTTTTGTTATATATTTTACTATCAAATTAATAGGACACAAGTCACACATGACCAAATGCTTACACAAATTTAACTGGGAAAAAAATAGTTCAGAACCATACACAATGATATATTCAGGACAACTATTTCTTAAACTTTACATTAATTTTATCCAATACAACATGATGAAAATATATATTACTAGCTGCCATATAAGTTTATTAAATTCAAAAAATAAGGTATGCTCCCAGTTATGTAAACCTGAATTAATATGCATCTGTTTATTGTTATTGTTTTTTCGTAGCTTCATATAGTATCAGACATTATATTCATCGTGTAAAACATAGTTTTTTAGATAAGCAGTGATATATTTAACAAAACTTCCACAAAGGGAAGATGATACAGAAACCATAATTCAACAAACAAGCAAATAGAAATACAAATCCAAGATTGTTGAATTAAAAAAAATTAAAGCATAGATTGTAAACAAATATCAAAATTACTAGCAAGTCCCCAATGAATTTGTGTACCTTTAATTTCAGAACCCGATTAACTTTGTTAGAAGAAGTCGATTAAGAACTTGCTGCGCGAGAGAGCCACTGAACCAGAGAGAAGCTACAAAACCCACAAAATTGAAAATACAATTTTAAGCGTATTACATTAATTAAAAACCCAATGGTAGAGAAAATTGAAACACTCAATTTAATTTAATTTCAATACCTTTAATCCCAAATCAAACCCAAGAACAGAGTTCCTAATGCCAAGAAGCAGTGAGAGATGAACTAGAGCCACTGTCGATATTAAAGTGTTTTTATTATCAATTGTATTAATGTATTATAATTATTTAATATTTTGTTTACTTACAAAACGTTTCAAGCAGCGCTGTACAAGGTTTAACAAAATTTTATAAATAAATGAATATTACTTAAAATACCCAGACTAACATAGCCATTTCTAAAGAGCTATCGAAGAGTTCCGAATAAATTTAAAGAAATTAAAAATTAAGTAAATATTCCTTAAAATATGTATTCTTCCATAATGTTTTTTTTTAAAATGCTATTGAATGTCACTTTTACATAGCGTTCCTTCCTCAAACGCTTTTTTAGAATTTTTTATTTTATTTTATTTTATTCTATTCTATTATATCTTTACTTGCATAGCACTTTTTTGTTTAACCAGTATATAAGCGATCTACTTGAATAGCGCTTCAGAAAAAGTGCTATACAAGTGTTGTCTCCCAAGTTCAGAATTGTAGTAGTGTCTTTACGCAAATTGAACAATCGTGGAACATTATTCTGAGCATAACGATGCAGTAAATCATCCCAAATCTCCTTATCATTAGACATATAGACAACACTTTTACGAATATCAGAAAAAACTGAGTTTAAGATTCACGAAATTACCAGATCATTGCCACGCATCCAAAGTGCGAGGAGAGGTGAATTGGCAGCAGGTTTGACTTGAGATCCATCAATAAAACCAAGCTTAAGCTTTGCTAATAAAGCAATTGAAACTGAACGACTCCAATGATGATAATTTTGATATGTGAGAACTTCACTAACCAGAGAAAGTCCAGGATGATCTGATGTGCTGAGGTAGTACGGATGATTTATATCGATAACGGGAGTTGTCGTTGATGAAGTCGCCATTGATTGAGTTGTAGTTGCAGATGAAGAATTGTTTACAGCAGAGGCATAAGATCGATACATATGATCAAATCAAATAGAGACGAAGCTCTGATATCATCATGACAGTTACAATGAGTAACATTGATTATGAAATATGAAGCTTCAGAAATGTAGAAGAGAGTAGTAAAAACAGAAAGAAATGTATATTAAAGCTTAATGATTGTATGTTACAGACTGAGTATATATACTTAGAGTTTGAGTATTACAGACTGTCAACCTCTAAGACCATCTCCAACCAAGGACACCAAAATAGTGTCACTATAACACTATTTTGGTGTCAAAAAGACACCATCCATAAAATGAACTCCAACCAAGAGACACTATAATTGTCACTAAAAGGAATCTTTCACCTATAAAATAGAATATTCTAAAGAATTTTTCACCTATAAAATAGAATATTCTAACTTTATTCATTTTTTATATTATAAATAACTTCTTATTTATCATTATGAATTTATGATTTTATTTTTATAATTAAATCTAGTGTGTTGTTTATAATTCATGATTTTTTAAAAAAAATTGTGAAAGTTTAAAGTAAAAATAAAATTTAAAAATAAAATTTAAAAATAAAATTTAAAAAATTAGAATAAAAAGATACAAAAAAATATTTTAAAATTAACATGAGTTAAGAAGAAAAGAAGTTTCAATTGATAAAATCTTAAGTTAAAATTTATAAAAACAATTAACTTTAGTAGGACATAGATGGAAGAAATTTGTTTTGTTAACAAATATAGGGGTATTGTTGGAATTTTGAAAGTCACCAAATTTGGTGTCCAAGGATCATCAAATGTACTTTTGTCACCAAATTTGGTGACCCAAAACTCATTTGGTGACCTTGGGTCACTATTTTAATGTTCCATTGAAGTTGCTTTGACACTATACCTATCACTATTATAGTGATTTAGTGTCCCGTTGGAGTTGCTCTAACAAACTATTCTGACGTGGCTCATCATCTTGTAAAAACTTTCAATCTATCTCTTTATTTGAATTATCACTTTTTTTATTGACTGTAGTTGCCTATAATACTAACACCCGCAACATCTTTTATTACCTCTTACCATACAAAGACTTTCAAGTGTTTTGAGAAATGTTAATTTCATAGCATAATTTATATTTTTCGAATCAATTAGATTCGAACTTTTTCGGTTATGGTAGTATTCATGTACCGGAAAATGTTCAATCACGGTCCTTAAATTTAAATACCGATTTTTTTAATGTTATTTTTGGGTCATGACTCATATATATCCGTTATAATTTGTTTTGTTTTTAATTATACTAGTCAAAACAGACGCATAAAAAGTATTTTATGTAGACGCGAAAAAGGAAACGTATATGACAGTTTTTATGATAATAATATGTTGATATTTTCTAAACAAAAAGCAAAACGTCGGCACATATATAGTACGGCAGGGCAAGTGGTGTGCAAAATTTGGCATCTTGTTCTGTAGATGGTTTTAGAAGGTAGCGCCAAACAAGACGAGAGATTGATAGAACCCGATGAAATGCCGACAACATTAAGAACTCAATTGATGTCTCTCGAGGTTGAACTTATGCGGAGTATTACTAGCACACTTGTACACACCAAACATAACAGCCCGAACTAAATGGATGGTCAAAAAAGATTTGTAGAATCCCTGCATGTTTTTATATGTACGTGTGTTTAGCTAGCTCTCTCAAGAAGTTACTAGTTGATAAAAATGGCGGATTGACAAATCCCCGTCAAGGTGGAAGTGGTAAACAAAAAGATTTGTAGTGATCGGACCTACGTATACAAACTCAGGTTCACATGTGGAGTAGTGAAATTAAAATAGGTATGTTTATAAATAATAATTTTTATGAAGTAAATATTATCCAACAATGCAAATGAAGCTTTGAAACCTGCAATATTATCCGACAATGATTACAAAAGACTGTGATCGTGGCCTTAAAAGGATATGCATTCGATCTACCGAGTGCCGAAGATATCAAGTTTCTGCGTAAAATAATTTAAAACACTATAATTTTAAATCGAATAAATTAATAGCAACTATATGTACCAACAACTTTTAATTTTCCGGAAGTTTTCGATTTAAGAATTTGATCTGTTCACTTGCGTTAATTATCGAACTGAATTACGAACGTCTCATGCAAAGATGGCGTGGCAAGCTTAGTAGTTTAATTAATTAAGCTTCACATCGCTAAAATAGTTGATTAGTAAAAATCATCAATCAACAACTGAAAGTGCAGAGCCAGAGTCAGAAGTTGAATTTCAAAGCACACTTTATTAAGATTCATGGTCAGATCAGCATTCTCAATTGAACATGAACTGGACACGATCTCATACACACCAAATTAAACATACCACACCTGAGATATCAAACGAAATTAAGCTGTATCTTAATTTAGTTACATATCTGATACTAAATTAAATTGCAGGGTACACTACAATAGCATGGATTTAGGCATATAGAAACCGATCATGATTAGAGTGGTTAATTTATGGTGGTGATTTGAGTGATTCGACTTGTGATTTGCCCGAAGGACCCTTTGTTCTCATAAAAGATCTGTACTCCCGAAATGTCATCGGTGGATACAGTGGAAGACTGCTGTCTGATACGAGCTTCTGAGCAGGTGCAACAGTCATGTCATCCTTAGGGTTATAAAAGAAGGCAAGTGAAACTCGTTCTGTAGTCGAATTCACAATCACACGATGCTCAATACTCTTGTACTTTCCGTTGCTGATCACCTATATGTATGTTAATAATTTAGAAATCCCGAAGCAAATATTTGAAGCTACAATAAATTAAGATTACCACACGTATACTGCTCGAAATACCTGCACTTGATCACCGAGGTTTACTATAAAGGCATTAGGGAGAGGCTTAACCATCACCCAATTATGGTCTTTACGGACTTGAAGACCTTCCACATGATCATCAGCAAAGAGAAGAGTGATACCACCTGGATCCGAGTGTGGGGAAAGACCTAGTGTAAGATCTGGCTGAGGACACTTCGGATAGAAACTTATTCTCATGCAAGCACCATTTTCCTTTCCTCCAAAAGCTTTCTGAATGTGGTCCTCTTCTAAACCAAGGTTCTCCGACAAAATCTTCATCAACTTTTCACAAATTTTAATCAATGCTTCATTATATTCCGCTGTCAATTTCCTACAAATTCCCCGTGAATATTTATCAGTGTATATTAATTTCCTTACCATTTTATTTTTGACAAGTTTCGGATATGAATTTAAATACTAACACACTCATCACTTCATGTACTGTATGCTCGAAATCCGAAAAAAGAAAGTATATGCATAGTTGCATATAATTAGAGAATAAAGAATGATCCATGTTCTAATTACGATTGTACGTTATTGTGAAAATAGAAAGTGCTGAAAAGAATTTATATTACAGAAATACATTATTAAAAAATCAGTTGCTCTAAAATCTTAAATTGTTCTTAATCCTAGTATTCGGTCCAATTTTTCAATTACTAGGGAAGGATCTCGTTCCTTTTTGGGCCCACCATATATTGAGAGGTCGCAGGTAGTCGAACTTGAGTTCTTCCTTCATATCATGTTAAGAAACCAATTACTCTAAAACCTCAAGGTATTAGAAGGCCTATAAGATCATATTATTTTTTCAACACATCCAAGTGAAAAACAAATTTAAAAGCTAACACTTTAAAACATCATCGTACTAAAAGAACAAAATCCAGTCTCGTGATCCTGTCTCACTCTTACCTAATCATATAGTATTCACCACATGAAAAACAGAGATAGTAGTATGTGTATATTTCAAGTTAAAACACATGGTTAATTTGAACTTCTTATATTAATACATTTCAATGCAACCGTTCGCTAATATTAGGTAAACATACTTAGTGTACTAATTTAATTGGGAACTTAAACTACAACTTAAAAAATTTAAGAAAAAATAGGAAATTAAGTACCTGCATGTTGAAGGAAAACTAGGCCATTTGTTTTGGTTTCTCTGAGAGAGTGGAAGATAATTAAGGAAATAATAATCGCTCCAATCCAATTTCGCATTAGCTTCAACTCCAAGCCTGCTACCATAACCTTCATAATCGGTCGGAGAATTTGCGTAAGCTTGCTTTGCTTCAACCGGAAGGTGAAAAAATTTGCGCCAAACATCAAGAGCTTGTGCCATCAAGTGGTGGTTCACACCGTGATTCACCACCTGAAAGAAGCCCCATTCAGTACATGCAGTGTGGAGGAGGGACAGAGTGGTAGGGTTACCAGCGAATAGTTCTTGGAGATCAATGACTGGAATTTGAGCCTCGTGACCCCGGGTCGAGACTAGTGACAAAGAAGGTCTGTTGCATGGTTTTTGTATGTAGGTTTCCGGAATCATTTGCATGCCACTGTCCGATAATGTTTGGACTCGGACAACCGGTGCTGGCCAACTTTGCAGGCAATTCATGATTCTGATTAATTTCTTGATGAGAGGATTGTTGAGTTTAGGTGGAGCTTGTTGTTTGGAGCTAGCTAGGTCTTTGCTTTATATAGACGAAGTTGAATGTGATAAACTATACAACACAGATAATCAGAGATAAACACGTACTAACACATTATTGATCATGCATGCATCTATTTTTTTACATTTATTACGTAATCATATAAATTAGAACACCGAAAAAATCGAACATAAAGTATTCGAGGAAGATTGAGAACCCCGCTGATCAAAACTCTGATAAAATATTAAATAATTAGTTCATTTAAAATTTTAATATATCATAAAAAATCCAATCTATTACTCATATTATATTCTGATATAAGGAACATAGTTACATCTGTTTACACGTCATAAATACGTATATTTTTATATAATTTTTCTCAAAATGTAGAAGAGCATAAAACGGTGCCGACGTAATGCAAATTGGTTCATGATGCTTGTTTAGCAAGAAAAGTTCGTAATTTCTGCTGTGTCTACTTTTTAAACTCGATTTAATAAGGTGCCGCACACTATACGCTATCATGTAATTAGCTCACGTGCTAAATTTGTGTACCATGTGTGTAAATAAAATCTTCCGTATATAAAGATTCTCTTTTTTTTTATTTACTTTTATAAAGTATACTCTTTCGGTCTCCGCTTGGGCGGAGGTTAAGAAAAAATGTAATTTAGTAAAAAAATTGAGTAAAATGATAGGATCAATTAATATTTAAAGTATAAAGTGAAGATATATAGTAGAGAAAATTAGTTGATCTAGTTAATTTTTATATTATAAAATTTTACTATTTTAAAAAACTTTTGAAATGTAAAAAATTAATAGGGATATCCGAAAAAAAAATGTAAAAAAATGAGAGACTAAGCGAGTACAATTCTAGAGGAATCTCGCCGAGATTGACAAAGATTAATACTATAAGTGCACTGCACCATAGACTCCTATACAAGTGTACGTGAAGCGATTGGAATATGCTTATTCAAAGATGATCAAGAAAATTCAATATATTCTCACACTTACGTTTTCACTAATAAATTATTGCCTATTAATTAATCAAAGAGTATTATTAAAATTCATTTAGTAGAAAAGTGTATAAATGTACAACAACGCATGAGGTCACTGACGAGGGCAGTTTTAGGTAGTCGGGTAGTTTATGTCGAATTTGTTTTACCCTGTCATGTTTTGGAGTCGATCTGAATTTGACTCGGACCCAAAACAGGTTAGAAATCTTTAATCCAAACTCGACGGCCAGTACTCGATCAATTCAAAAATAATTCGATTTAACTCTAAAATAATTATTAAAAAATTAATTTTATATATATTTATGTATAAAATATGAAAAATACATAATAGTAACTTTATCAAATGATATATGAATAAATATTATTTAAATAATACGAATACATATCACTTATGTCTATAATTATATAACATAAATTTATATATTTAATATAGTTTATTATATATATATATATATATAATTTTTGGGTTGGTTCGGATATTTTGAATCAATCCGAAATAAATTTAAAATATTTTGGATAAATTTGTATTCAATTTGAATTGAGCCAAAACTCAAAATATTCAATGCAAATTTGTACTTTCTCATATTAGATTCGAATGGTGTCAAATTTTGCCACTTTTTATTGACGTGAGTATGCACGGTCCAGATGTTGAACTATTAAAAAACACATGGAGATTAAAACTTTAATATAACAGAGTTCATAATTCAAGAACACAAGCTAGCTATAGGACGGGACCAATTCATAATTGTATAGCTATTTTAAAGTATACATACAAATACATGCGCCCACAAAAAAGATCAAAAATAAGAAACGATAAAAATTAGGATAACGATGCCTTTATTGTAAGATCAATTCGATTGACAAGATTTGTTTACATAAAAATAAACAACTACTTGCGACTTTCGAGATGTGAATACTAGTAGTACCTACGTGATTTAATTGAAACCTAATTTTTGCCTACTGATTTTTACATTATTGATCCGCATGCCAATTATATGTATTTTTTTAAGTAAGCATAGTGATAACATGTTGCTACCCTAGTTACTTGCTTTTTTCATCAACGTGACAGAAATGTTGTAGATAAATATTGGCCAGAAAGAGAAGAAATTTTTAAATAATAATCGATACATGCAATTGTCAATGACTCAATGGACCACATAAGAAGATTATTTTAATATATAATGGGGGTTTAGGATATCACAAATAAGTTGACTTAAAATGAGTAAGTGTTATATAAGTGATAAGTGGATGAATTCTTATAAATTGTATTGGTATTTGGATAAATTTACTTATAAGTTAGTTATAAATTTGTTAATTTACATTTTAAAAAATAATTATTAAATATAATGAGCTAAATACATGCATTTTAAATTAAAAAAATATTTAAAAACATAAATGTAAAAATATAAAGTATTAGGTTTATAAATTGAATTGACACACCCTCATAAATTCTTATAGACTTAAAAACCATAAGCCGGCTTAAAAAACTTTATTCAGGCCCATAATAATAAGTTATCTACTACTTGGGTTAGTTGATAACTTGTGATTGTTCCGGATTTTTGGAGATATAGACAAAGTCCTCGAACATTTGTTGGTCAGAAAACACATTCAACAGAGGATTATATATTTCAATAGGTAGCAGTGGCGGAGCCAGAAAACAAGAACAGTGGGGGCTAATAATTAAAAAAAAGTTAAAAATCAATGTGAAAAGTAGTTTTTTAGAGAAATTTTATGTTTCAATACTTTATACTCTAAAATTATTACAACATTATATAATAACAATAGATTTCAAAATATATGAAGTTCATATATATCATAAAACAAAATTTGAATCATTTTTTACGATAGTGAAAATTACTTCTAAAACTTTTAAGTGCAGTCTGTTCAAATTTACATTTTAATAATTTTAAAATATGACTTTGCAAAAAAAAATGAAATTAAAATATTATGATAAGAATTTTGATATCTTGTATTAATATTAAAGTGATGAATATAAGAAGATGAATTACTTTGACAAGACAAAAAGAACTACCTTACATGACTAAGCTCTTATTTACTAATAATTATAATTTATTATATAAGTGAAAATTTATAAATTTATTTACGTCAATTAAATAGAATAGTTAATACTATTAAATTTAATGTCTAGTATTTTAATGTGAGATTATAATTTACAAGTAAAATCGCGATTGAACACGAGATATATATACATGTCAAAATAGAAAGAAAAAATCAAGATATAAGTATATGGTATGAAAATTTCAAAGAGTTTTTTTTATATGAGATTAATTAAATTATAAAGATTTTTTTTTTTTGAATTTAAAGAGGACATATGTTTCATATAAATTAAAATATTAAAATATGTTCTAACAAAAAACATAAGAAGATTAAAATATGTAATTAGAAAAATTACAAATATTATATAAATTAATTATTAAAGGTTACTTTTTTATTGTTGTGGGGGCTAATTAAAATTAACACTATAAATTATGAATTTATTGTAGTGGGGGCTAATAAAAATAACACTATAAATTATGAACTCATTGTAACCCTAGTGGGGGCTATAGTCCCCACTAGCCCCTATGTAGCTCCGCCACTGATAGGTAGGTACAGAAGAAGGTAGAAGAAAAAGAGAAGGAAGAAGGACACAATAACATTTATTAAGAAAGTTGGACAAGTTTGAATTATAACCGCAACAATATATAAATATATAAAAATTGACTACAAGCATAAAATATACTGAATAATTCCAATTATTCATAAAATAATTTTATATTCTTAATAATATAAGTAAAAGTAATATTTTAGAATATAAAATATATAAATATCTTTTAATCTATACTATATTATTAAAATCAAAAAATTGAAAATTTTAGTTTCTGATTTTCGATCATTTATTCTATTTAATAAATAATAAATTAATATAAAAATAGTAACTAGTTGATTGTCTTTTATAATTAAAATATTTTTTTCTAACAAAATACACTCTTTTTCCAAAAATATCACGGGCAATTACCTTTAAATTAAAACATATTACCTTTTATATTTGTTTTTACTAAAATATATATTTTCCAAAAATATCAGGTGCAACTTTTATTTATTTATTTTAAAATTTATTTTAATGCTTTTAATTATTTAAAAAAACTTACCTATTTTAACATGTCAACGTATTTTTTTAACATATACAATTAATATAATTAAAACAGTTCTAAAAATATCACGGACATTTAATTTTTTTAACTAAAACATATTAGGTTTTTTATTTGTCCTTATTATTAATACTAGCTTATAGCCGATGCACGGTTACTTAAATTTTATTTATAATTATTTTTTTTATAATTATAATTTTATTACTCATGCAACACACGATTGTTTTTTTAATATTTATAATTATATTTATTTATGAATATTTTAATATTTAAAAGTTATTAGTTTACATGATTAAATTATTATTAAAAAAGATTTAGCCAAAAAAATTATGGTTAAAAATTTGATATTTATTATATTTTACACGCTCAATTTAATATTTGTTTATATTGAGTTATAAAAATTAAATTTTGCCAATTTTATAGTCCACATGAAATTCACAAAATAATCTTTAATTTAGTTGTGGTTTAATAGTTCTTTTTCAATTAAAAACTATTCTAAAACTAAAAAGAGAATAAAGTGACGAAATTTAATGTTGATAATTCTAGATTTAGGAAATCTACTTATATGTAGTTTAGATTATTAGAATACGCTTTATTAATCAAATATAGTTTTTAATGTTAAATCTAACGGTTTTCACCTATCTATTTAACATTAAACGATTTTTATTATTTTGGTATTAAATGAGTTTCCTTATTTAATTACAACTATTTTTATGTTTTGACTTTTTAGAAAATCCAATCATAATATAATATCTTTTAACTTATATCATTTTTAGATAATAACTTCTTTTTATATGATATAATCTTGATCATGTATTTTTAAAAGTATTGGATCTAATGGTTGAGAATGTTTTGGCGGTATTTAGGACCAAACTACCATAATAACATCATTAGTTTTTCTTAATATTTATAATATTTATAATTTATAAAATTTTTAAATATTTATTGCTAAAATATAATATACTCTTTTTTGTAATATGTTAAAGATGCGGGAACTTTGAACTTTTGAGAAAATAAATTATCAATTAAAATATAATTTTTTTGTAATAGTTCTTCTTTTAAAGTAGTACACCGTGATCAAAATTCTGTATAAATTTCATTTTTTTATAGTATATCCCGTAAATATCTATGTTATTATATTAAAGACTAATTAATGAAAGCTTCCTTATAATTTGGTCGCTTTGTTTGATCATTCAATCCATAATCATTGAATCTTTCAAATTAAATTGTTGAAAAACGTTAGATATAACAGTAAAATTATCATGTAGAATGATCTAAAGTTTGAATCTACCAACAACATATTAAAATTTATAGGTTTTTTTGAAAAATAAGAATTTTTTCATTTTTTCTTGCACACATATGTTATTTGATAATATTTTTTGTAAAGTACTATTTTTCAGAAAAGTACTATACTAATTGATTAACAAACTTTTAAAGTTTCGAATTTAATAATTTACAATGTATATAAGTTTAAAAAGTTTGGCCTAGCTGAGTCTAAAATTTCAAAATAAGGTTTTTTTTAATATGAATATAGTTTTTATAAAACAAAATCACTATTTACGTATAATTTATTATTTAATAATAAATAATATTTGATTTATGATATAAAACTTAATAAAATAGGATTAAAAATATGCACAATTTTATAAAATTTTATCCTCGTATTATTATATTCTTTGTTGATTTGAATTTTTCTTAGATTTATTTTAATTTTTGAACATAGATTTCTAAATTTAAAATAGTTAGAAAAAATTAATTAAATTGGTGTTAAAATAATGATGACATAATAATTATTATTAGAATTTAAATATTCACTTTATTAATTTGGGCTTTATTTTGTGTTTTAAAAATCAGATTTTGACGATTTTACACCCCACATGAACATAACTAAATTATCTTTAATTAAAAGATGGTTTAACAATTTTTATCTAGGTGGAATTGTCTATGGAAGATAAAAGAAAGTCACGAATTTTTTACTTGGAGAATTCTATTCAATATAGAAAACTTATTTATATTTGGTTTAAATTATCAAAATACACCTTTTAGAATTTAAATATAATCCTATTATTAATAAAATAAACTTTTTTAATATTTGATCTAACGATTTTCATTTATCTATTTAAGATCTAATGGTCCACCAAAATTTGGGATAAGATCCCTATTATGATTATTATATATAAGGATTTAATATAATAAGGATATCAAATATATATGATATAAGTATCTTACTAACTGCTTTTATTTTTAATGTTTCGGTTTTATTTACGGTGTAAATAAAATTTTAAAATACATTATTACTTAAAAATTATTAAATAGAATAAAAATTATGTTAAGATTATATAAAAATTTATTCTCATATTATTATATTCTTTATCGATTTGAATTTGTTCTTAATTAATTTTGATACTTTATTGAAATAAACATAAAATTTCTATATTTAAAAGAATTAGTGGAAAAATAAATAAATTGGTGCTAAAATAATAAAAAAAATATTTATTAAAATTTAGATACTCACTTTAATATTTGGGGTTCTATCTTGAGTTTTAGAAATTGAATTTTGATAATTTTACAACTCATGCGAAACTAACGAAATTATCTTTAATTTAATGATGTTTTAATATTTATTATCTAACTTGACCAGTTGACCTACCCATAAAAATAAAATCAACTGAAAAGAAAAGATGGTTAAGAAGTTTTACACAAAGAATTCAATTCAATATAGAAAACCAATTTATAATTGGTTTAAATTATCAAAGCACACGTCTTAGTATTTAAATATAATCCTACCTTTAATCAAATACACATTTTAATATAAGTATTATATTCAAAATTATCGTTTATGAATATGAAATCCTCAGCATTTTAATAATATTTTGATATTATCCTTTTATGTTTGTTATATGTAAAATAATATAATTATAATTTGGATTAATCAAATTGTTACGTTCCTTCAAAAAAAAATGTTTAAAGAGTTCTCCTAAGTCTCTTATAACTTAGGGTATCATTGTAATCGATATGAATTGTTATCTTGATATTTGGTTTAACAATTATTATCTAACCGGAACTATACATAAATTCAAGAGAAAAAATATTTAAGAATTTTTACATAGAAAAATTTTAAATTATCAAAATACACTTTTTAGTATTTAAATATAATTCTATTATTAATCAGATACACTTTTTAATATTAGATCTAACAATTCTCATCGATCTATTTAAGATCTAACTATAATTATTAATTTGGTCGTATACTGATCGTACACAGACCAGATCGATTTTAATTTTTCTTAAATTGATTTTAATATTTTATTGAAATAAATATATAATTTTATAAATTTAAAAGAATTAGGAAAAAAAAATTAAATTGGTGCTACAATAATAAAAAAATATTTATTAAAATTTAGATAATAACTTTACTGTTTGGGCTCTATCTTGAGTTTTAGACAACAGATTTTAACGATTTTACAGCCCACGCGAAGATTACAAAATTATCTTTAATTTAATGATGGTTTAATAATTATTATGTAACTGGAACTATCCATAAAATAAAGAGAAAAGATAATTACGAATTTTTACATAATGATTTCTATTCAAAATAGAAAACCCATTTATAATAGGTTTAAATTATCAAAATACACCTTTTAGTATTTAAATACTATCCTATTATTAATCAAATACAATTTTTAATATTATATCTGACGGTCCTCATCGATTTGAATATTTATAGTTTTATAATCCAACGGATCGTATACTTTTGTACCGACCAAAGTTTTGGATAAGATCTCCCTTACGCTTATTATATATAAGGTGTTAATTATTTTAATAAATAGTAAAATAATATTAATAATGCTCCATTTACCCATTTGTATTCTTTATTTATTTTTTTCTATGTTCCAATTAATATTTAAGTTTCTCATTTTATAATTTATATTATTGATTTTTATTTTTTATTTAATATTTTTTGTTCCCGTTAATTACTTTAATTTATTATTTTTTAATATTCGTTAATGGTCCGTATCTTGCATGAGTTATAGGCTATTAATAATAATATATCATATGCGTTAACAATATATTCAAACAATAGGAGCGAGACGATTAAAATGGCGGAGTCAATTATAACTGAAAAAAGTGCGACTAAAATTGTGTCAAACATAATATATTTCAAATATGTAGTACCGATATTACATTTTACAATTCTTTATAACATACTAATTTTTTAAATTTTTTTTATTATATTAATTGATAATTTTATTTTTAGTATTAAATTTGTTTAAATTTTTTATTTTAACTAATATTTATAATTTTAAATACAATTATTTTAATATATTATTAAAGAATATCGAACCATGAACTTTTGAAAAAATAATTTATCTATTAAAATATAAAATATTACTTGACATTATATTTAACGTCTCTCATCTATTTATTTTAACAACCAAAACTCTGGACTTTTTAAAAATATATATATTTAGAGATAAAAATATTATTTTTTAAATTTGATACGTTTTTTCCGAAGTTAGAACATCTCACGATTCTCATCTATTTATTTTTAAGTTTAACGATTTTTTTTCTTAGTAGTGTAACGTAACGACTAAAATTTTGTATAAAAAATAAGGATATATTTTTGGATAAATTATTTCGTGTTGCATTTACCCTGAGAAAAATACAAATATTTTTTGTATATTTATTCAAATTTATTTTATTCAAAATTTAAATTCTTTGTTAATTTTTTAAATAGATAATATTAATATGTTATTGAGATGATCCGAAACCTAAATTTTTCTTAGTATGTTATGACTTTTGAGTATGAGATAGAATAAAGATCTCGACTCTTGAGTTAGTAATTGATCATATAACTGTATTATATTAATTATCTAATTACTCATTTGTTAGATTTATAAACAAATTAAAATATATGGTAAGTAAATATTTAACAATAAATTATTTGATTTCTTTATTTACATGTATTAGTTGTGATCTTAAGAAAAGTATGCTGAGATTAATCTCATGATCCTCATTCTCTATAAGTATTATATTCAAAATTCTTGTTAATTAATATAAAACTCTCAATTTTTAGTAATTTTTCGGTATTATCCTTTTACGTTTGTTATATGTAAAATAATATGATATAATTTAGATGAATCAAAGTTTTATTTCACTTAAAAAAAGTGTTATAAGGATAATTAACTAAGTCATTTTACTTGTAAATGGTACTCCCTTTGTCTCTCTCATTTCTTTACACTTTCCTTTTTGGATGTCCCTGTCAATTCTTTACATTCAAAAATTTCCTAAAATAATAAAATTTTATAATATAAAAATTAACTACATCCACTAATTTCTTCATATCTCCACTTTATACATTATATATTGATTGATCCCGCCATTTTACTCACTTTTCTTATTTTTCTTCATTCAATTACACTTTTTTTTAAACTCCGTGCTCAACCTCAATTTAAAGTGATGTGTAAAAATAATGTAAACTGCAAGCGCACAGTGTTTAGTTGTAGCAATCACAGATCGATCCACAAAGACTATGAATTTTCAAAACCCTAGGCGAATTAGACAATAAGATTTGAGATGAGATTTGTTTAACTTAATTAACAAATAAAATCGATTAAGGAAAACCTAGGAATCCGATTCCATTAATCAATCACAATTAATATCAACTCGCCCTAAAATCAATTCTCTTTTCTTCACAAATAAGATATATCAATTAACGAAACAAGCATATACTATGAAACTTGTTATCTAACAATAACCTATCAAAATTTCATGGAGCAATTATAGGCTATGAAAAATAAATTCGGTAACAATAATATATCAAAATCACTTTGTCAATTGAACAATTAAGTACAAAAAAATCATGAGAATCAATTAATAGGAACGAGAAGATATCAAAAATAATTAAATTAACTTCATATTCATCACAGGGCAAGAAAATTAGCTAGACATTGTAGTATTAAAAATACATGTATGAAATACTTACTAATATAAAATGGAGAGTAAGAGAAAAGGATTCCGATGATAGCTAGAACAAGCAACTTCAAGTGTGCCTTTTCATTGAAATACACATCACTATTTATAGGCATTCTTAGTATCATCTACACCCTTTACAATATGTAACCGCCCCTTGATTATCTGTATATCATAAGTCAATAAGATATGTAACTCCCACAATAAATATTGTAACTCCAATATTTGTAACTCCCACATGTAACTCCAACATTTGTAACTCCCATATTTACCCACAAGATTAATCATATTTTAATTTCATTTTTTATATTAATCAAATAAAGTCAATTTTACAACATCTCCCACTTGACTTATTTGATAAATATCTATGGGTCTGTTTGGGTACCATGTATTATGTATTATAAGTCGATAAGAACTTATGGGGGGTGTTTGTGTACTCAGCTTATTTGATAACTTATAACTTATAAGTTGATAAGTTGAATGTTAGAAATAACCAACATTTTACTTAACTTATCAACTTATTCTTTGATTTCTTTATTTTTCTAATATTTTATATTTTTACATTTGTGTTTTTAAATATTTTTTTAATTTAAAATACAAGTGTTGAAATCATTGTATTTAAAAATTATTTTTTCAAATTTAATTTAACAAATTTTTCACTAACTTATAAGTAAATTTATCCAAACACCTGTATAACTTATAAGAATTCATCAACTTATCACTTATATGACACTTACTCATTTTAAGTTATAAATCAACTTTTTTGTGATACCCCAAACACGCACTATGTCACTCCCACGTTTCTCACATGTTGAAAATATTATTTGAGTTTAGACTTTTCTCATCAACTTCTTAAACACCACATCATTAGTGATAGTATATGTCTTTTTCTTGCCTTTAAATCATTCTAATTTCTTGATTGCAACCTCAATTTTCTTCGGACAATAAGTTAATTAACTCTTCAAAATATCTCAATCTAGATAAAAACAATTAACAATGAAATTCAAACATTTTATTGAACAATTCCAACATTAACTTTAAACATCTCATGGGTTTACAACTTCCCATTATTGACACACTTAAATTTCAAAAACAATTCATGATCGGGCTCACACTCGCCCGATAGTCCATTATCGATAATCTTTTGTTACGATTCAAAATTTAAACAGCTCGGGTTCATATTTTCCCATAGCATACACCTTCTTATCCTTTCCAATTGAGACCCTATTATTATAAAAACGTACTTCCAATCCATTCTTAAGTAGTGCGGGAACAGAAACAAGGTTACGTCTCATGCCTGGAGCAAACATCACATTTTTCAGGACCATCACACTGTCCTCAAGATCCAGCTTATAGGTACCAATACCTACCACATCCAAGTAGGTATTATTTCCTATGAAGATTCTTTGTTCTCCCTTCTTCAACTATTGATACTCAATCAAGTTATTCTTAGTCTTCGCAACATGACGGGTTGCACCAGAGTCAATCCACCATCCATCAACGTCTGTAGCAACATGGCCGACATTACACTCGATAACTCCTACAAACTCACGTTTACTTGGTCCTCTTTGTTCTTGGACCTTGACTTCAGCTTCTTCTTGATTCTCAGGACAATCATTCTTAAAATGTCCATACTTTTCACAAGCATAACAACTTCCTTGTGGAAACTTCTTCTTTTGTTGATGTGGCTTGAAAAATCTTCCTTTTGAAGGACCTAGCCTTCATTGCCCCTTATTTTGAAAACTTGATCTAAACTTTGTCTGAGCCAAGTTGAACTCATCTTCTTGAGCCAAGTTGAACTCCAAACGTTTACGGCTATTCACCAAATCATGTTCCATAGCTAAAGTCGCCGAGAGCTGAGATGCACTCTTGATTGTTCCATTCAACCTTAGAGTTGTAGCAGCCATGTTAAGTGAGATTGGTAGGCTATTCAAGATCCCCCGCAATTTGCATATTCTCGGAAAGCTCATTTCCTGCCGCCGCCAAATCCTTGGCCATCACCAACATCTTGTTACAGTGATTGAAAGACATATGTTTAGGCCTATTTGTTAACATCGAGGATACAACTCAAATTAAACAAGTGTGTAATAAGTAAGTAATAATTCAATTGTCACAGCTCACAGGAATCTCAGAAGATCATATCAGTCAAAAGAATACAGATTAAAGTTATCCTACAGACTTGAAGAAATACTACATTGAAAGAAGTTCAATTATTTGATCAAGTCTCGGTGAAGTATTCAAGGAAGTGGATTTATTTAAGTGACAGAGATTTCAGATGTATGACAACAAATGTACAGGTTACAAAGTTTAAACAAAGCCAAAAGCAGCTAATGGACCACAGCTTAAAGTCAAGGTGAAGAACAGACATTGAAGTTAGTCACTTATGAACTAGACAGTACATCAAGTGTCAACTTCATACAATGGATTTTCTTCAACAGTTCAAGTGGTTCAAGGATTGGTTATGCTATCTAATAAGAATTTAAGTTCTCCTTTAAATTAGTTATTAATTTAACAAATAAATAAATTAATTAATTTATTGAATAAATTAATTCATCAGAATTAATTTATGAAATAAATTAATTATTAGAATTAATTTAAAATTAAATTAGAATTACTAAAATGAAATGAACTGGAATGACTATCAAGGGATAGTCATCCCGATAGTCATCCTAGTTCATTTCAGTTTATTCTAAATTAATTCACCTAAATTCTGATAGTCATTCCAGTATTAAAGCATAGTCATTCCAGGCTTTTTAATAGTCTTTCTAGACTATTTTCATAGTCATTCCAGAAAAGAGAACGTGCAGATTCCCAAAATCGGGCCATCTTTTTCAATGGCAATTCCCAAATTGTCATGAATCAACCCATATCTGATTTTTCGACTCCACATATCATAGTTAACGCCATTCAATCTTTCAATTTTTGTCAATTCAGATGCGATCAATTTGCTTGCCATTTTAAATCTATCAACAAGATTTAAAATAATTAATAAAACTAAATCAAAAATACTGTAGAGGGTAACAAAATAAACAACAAAAGTAATGAAATGAAACATGTAGAGGGTGACATAGAGGACAACTAAATAATATTAATCATCTAAATAATATAAATCATGTTTGTGGTTCAATATATTAATAATAAAGAATTGCATGTCAATTAAAAACAAAATTGCATGTTAATAAGCAAAAGAAATAAAAGAGCTATCATAGAACATAAGACAAAACCTAGACATGCACGCTCTAAGCTACAACTTAGATATCTCAAAAACAAAAACAAAAAAAACAAACTATAACAAAAAAAATACAAGGGCAACAAAAAAATGCAAACGGATCAAATCAATTTAATAGAATAACAGGGATCAGAGGCGGGTTAGAGAGAATAAAACAAAAAAATGACATGAAAATATTAGCTAATACAGGGCAAGGCCGGGGAAAAAAATCATATCTAAAACACAAAGTATGAATACAATGTACCTCTATATAAAAAAATGGGCAGCTAAAAAAGATTTTTAAAAACTAAGCACATGAATAAAACAATTACAAGTCAGAAGTAATGACAGGCCAAAAATAGGCTAGACAGTGGGCAAAGCAAATGTATACCAAACTGGAAGACTCACAGAAGAAAATATAAAAGTCCAAAACATGGCATTACAATCTAGGCAGTATGGCAAGGGCTTAAAAAAATTCCAAAAGAAATCACGGTCGCATGATGAAAAACTTACAACATGCAAAAGAAATGAAGCTAACAAGTAAGTACAACATTAAAAAATAATATATCTATCGGACAAAAATAAACAGAATATATATCAATTTGATATACTATAGTGCAAGATAACTAAAAAAACCAACAAAAGGAAAATATATAACAATTTGATAGAAAGAGATCCACAAGCCGCCTACTGATCGAAGAAAGAAGCGAGAAAACTCCAGTTCAATGTAGTATTAAGAATACATGTATGAAATACTTACTAATATAAAATGGAGAGTAAGAGAAAAGGGTTCCGATGATAGCTAGAACAAGCAACTTCAAGTGTGCCTTTTCATTGAAATGCACATCACTATTTATAGACATTCTTGGTATCATCTACACCCTTTACAATATGTAACGGCCCCTTGATTATCTGTATATCATAAGTGAATAAGATATGTAACTCCCACAATAAATATTGTAACTCTAATATTTGTAACTCCCACATATAACTCCAACATTTGTAACTCCCATATTTACCCACAAGATTAATCATACTTTAATTTCCTTTTTTATATTAATCAAATAAAGTCAATTTTACAACAAACATGATCTTATTTAAAATGAAAACAATTATAATTAACATATAAAACATGCGAACTAGGCTGGTAAGAGATGCTTAAATATTATATATATATTAATAATGGTGAATAAACATGGCCAAACACAAGTTAAATGGCAAAACAATTATATAATATTAAATCTAAAACGAGCATGCGTAATATGTAAAAGCAGGATGGCAACTACAATACTATGCAAATTAAGGTGTACTTCCTGCCGAGAAATAACTGAAGAACTAACAGAAATTGATGCCAGAAAATCAAAGACAGTAAATAGCCGTCGGAAAATAAATGGCTGGAATTATAAAAACTGAACGTATGAAATTATATTGCTAACTATAAAATTCTAGGTGTCTCAAATACAAGAGAGAAGACCCATATATATAGGAAAAAATAATGGGTTTGGGCTTTTTCATTACAAATCGAATTTTAAAAATATTTTCTCAATTCTTTTTCTTCTCTGATAAGTTTTCCAATTTTTCTCCAATTTCATTTTGACTTTAAGTATTTCCACATCCTTGACTTTTTTTCACCTTTTTCTGCTTGAAATATGATTTTATTTATTTTCCTACAAAACAAAAGAAAATAATTTATTAAATAATAAAATTACGAAAAAAAACATAAAATAGGTATTAAAAATGTATTGAATTATGGACCTATCATAAAGAATTCAGAGGGACGAAGGGAGTATTTTTTTTAGAAGCAAGAAAGCAATTCATTAAAAATAAAATAGCATACATAATTAAGCATGCCTAAGGCTTACATGAACCCCACAAGAGCCCCAAGAAAAATATACCCACTGCTAAAGACTCATACCACTACCCGATAGCAATAAATTCATACTAAAAACTTAAACAGACTATGAAAACATAGACTTTAGACAAAATAGACTTTCACAATAAGTCAAGCATGATCTTCTTCAACTTGCCCAGCCTCTGCTTCATTGATATCCACAACCCCATTTACCTCATCCTCGAAAACTGTCTGAAATTGCAGATCTACAAGGCCAAATCCCATGTCAAGACTCCAGAACTCGTAAATTTGACCAAACGGTTCTTCGATAAGCACCATCTGCTTAAAATGTTCAGCCCCATGTCGAGCTAAGTATCTTGCCATATATAGCATTACACTCCTCCTCTATAGGCCTTTAAATAAGAGATAAGTTTTCGTCTGCTTGCCTTTGATTAAGCTGTTGGACCATAAAAAAACACTCATCTAACACCTCATGTATCATTGAGTTTGTCCACTCCCAATAAACTTCTGTATTATCAGTTTCAAGCTCCACTATGTCTTTCTTATCGAGATATGCTCTTATCAAACCTTCGAACATTGCATAATGTTCATTGACTCTTCCATTTTCAATTCCCAGTGACCCAGCGAATAACCTTAACAACCTTCTTCTATGATCACGTATAACGACCCCAATCCCTGACCTGTTGCCATTAGGGAATGGCTCCTCCGAAAAGTACCCATGGACGTAAACCTTAACTGCTCCCCAGTTAGGCATTCTCCAACGAACTGCTAGGAGAGGAGGCTCCATTGAAGAAAACCTAGACACTACTGATATAGAATTATATACGGAGGAAATACTAAAATTTGTAACATAAATTAATGTAGAGGACTTATCCTCGGTCTCTTATAACATCTAGAGATGAGCATTATATTAATAATTTTTTAATACTGTAATTAATATGAATCGCTAAATCGATCTTTGGTTTAACAAATACTATTTAAGTGGAACTACCTATAAATTGAACATAAAAGAGAGTTACGAATTTTTAGATAGAGAATTATATTCTACTTAATATAGAAACCCAATTATATTTTGTTTAAATTATCAAAATATACTTTTTAATATTTAAATATATTCATTTTATTAATTAAATACAGTTTAATATTAGATCTAACGATTCTCATCCATCTATTTAATATCTAACAATCCTTATTAATTTGATTATATATTAGTCATACAGGGACCGGACTACCAAACTTTTGGATAAGCTCTCCCTTATGCTTATTATATATAAAAGATATAATGGTGAATATAAATTTTTCGGTGTTAAAAATATTCATAAATCTTTTAAATTGAAGTAATTAGTCGGAGAAATGTTTGCGAATCTCTTACTGTTGGGGGCCCAACATTGACTGGGCCGAATAGTAGTTGGGCCGAAGGATAAGGCTGAATGGGCCCATTAAGCAAATTGGGTTCTTCCTCCACTGTCCACTAACATATGACCGTTGTGAGAAGAATACGTCTTCCGCTTCTTCAGGCGGATGAAGCGGACAACGCCAATGGCGAGTGGGTCCGTGGATTTCGGGCGACCGGTACAGACTGTGCCTATAAAAGCACACTTCAGGTTCCATTATGAGGTTAATACTTATTTCATACTTACAAGCACTTGCACGTTCAATTAAACCTTACCGGAACCTCTAACTTATTCTCACACCGGAGGTGAATCGGGGGCCAAACCCCTCGCATTCTTCTCTTTTGACAGGTGAACCCGAAGAGACATTCGGAGTCCAACCCGACAGAAATCTGGTTCCAACATAAAGGCCACTGGCGACCATAACCGAAGAGGCAGCAAAGAAGTTTATGTTGGAACAAGTCATACTCAGGTTCGGGAATCCGAAGGTGTGCGTATCCGACAACGGGACCCAATTCATCGGAAACAAATTCCGGAAGTTCTTAACACACTTTGGAATACAACAAAAGTTCAACTCGATCGGTCAACCTCATAAAAATGGAGCGATCGAAGCCCAAAAAAAAATCATCTTCGACGGGATAAAGAAGCGACTAGGAGACGCCAATGGGCTTTGGGCAGAAGAGTTATCCTGGGTCATGTGGGCGTACCGAACAACCCCACGATCATCAACGGACGAAACTCCTTTCAAGTTGGCATTTGGGACGGACGCCCTAGTTCCTGTAGAGGTCGGTCTGGACTCCTACAGAACAGAAGTGTTTAATGTCGAGACAAATGAGTTCGTCCTTCGGGCCAATATGGACCTGTTGGAGGAGGAAAGAGAGGCGGCTCACCTATAAGAAACTTGAAGTATCATCTTCAAGCCGCCCAATACTACGACGCTGGGGTAAAGAAAAGAACCTTCATGGTCGGAGATTTGGTGTTGTGAGAGTTGGCTACTTCCATGCCAACAAAGCAAGGAAAGTTAATGCCTAACTGGGAAGGCCCGTATAAGGTAATTGAAGTGGTTCGACCGGGAACTTACAAATTGACAACCTTGTCCGGCGACCCGATCAAGAACACCTGGCACGCCTCGTGACTACGCAGGTACTACCAGTAAGCTTCGCCCAACTTAGAGGAACGTCAACAACCACAAGGTGTTCGCTCCCCAAGTTTTCATTTTTATATTGTATTTTCGTTTCACCCGAAAAAGCATGTATGATTGAAATAGTTTATCAATAAATATATATGCTTCCTGCCTTAAATTTTTATGTCAGACTTATTTTATAATGTACGCAAGTCAGACATTTATCTAGGGATGATCACATAAGATAAATGTTACAAGACTTCTCAAAAAACATTTCATAAATTGGGCGACAAGCTAAGCAAAGACACCCGAATTCATCCATGTTTTGGGAACCCAAGAGTATGTTAAGGCAAAAATCAAAGCCGAAGATGCATATATTTATTTAATTATGTTAAGGCGAAAGTCAAAGCCGATGATACATATATTTGTTTAATTATGTTAAGGCAACATTATAGCCGAAAATACATATATTTGTTTAATTATGTTAAGGCGAAAATCAAAGCCGAAGATGCATATATTTGTTTAATTATGTTAAGGCGAAAGTCAAAGCCGAAGATACATATACTTGTTCGATTATGTTAAGGCGAAATTCAAAGCCGAAGATACATATACTTGTTCAATTATGTTAAAGGCAAAATGCAAGGCCGAAGACACATGTATTTGCTTAATTATGTTAAGGCGAAAATCAAAGCCGGAGATACATATACTTGTTCGATTATGTTAAGGCAAATGCAAAGCCGAAGATACATATATTTGTTTAATTATGTTGAGGTGCAGTTAAAAGCCGAAGAAACATAAAAACGTTTAATTATGTAAAGGCAAAAGTAAAAAGCCGAAGAGACATAAATAAACAACTATTAAAAGGTGAATAGATAGTACATTCATTAAAAGCTCGAAGGCTACAAAGTTGAATGCCCGAAGGCTTAATACTTTACAATAATTGGAAAATAAAAAAGAAAAGTTAAGCCT
The DNA here is from genome assembly GCA_030848705.1 of Heracleum sosnowskyi. Classification (NCBI taxonomy): domain Eukaryota; kingdom Viridiplantae; phylum Streptophyta; class Magnoliopsida; order Apiales; family Apiaceae; genus Heracleum; species Heracleum sosnowskyi. Next base: position 336,406 of record CM061240.1, on the reverse strand, counting down.
ATTCCGACAACTCCGCATCCTCGCCGTAAGAAACGACCGGGGGCTCATCATCGTCTTGGCGACCCACGGGGTCGGAGAAACCGGGCTCGACCAAGGGAAGATGATCCAAACCCATGGTCGTGGCCCTATTCACGACTTCATCGTGACCCATCTGATAACACCGCTCCTCGGCGTTCAGTCTCAGCTTAGTCTCCTTTCGGGACAGCTTCCTTGCGGCCTTAAGCGAAAGGTTACGCTTGGTCAGCCGAGCCCGAAGAGCATCCACCTCCTTCAGAGCAGCTTCTCGATCGGCCTTCAGTGCCGTAGATTGACCTTCCAGCCTCTCCACATCGCCGACCGCTTGGCGAAGAGCAGTTTCCGACCTTACAGCCCGAGACTCCATCTCCTAGATTTGGGGGAAGTTGTTTTGCATATCCTTCACTTTATCAGTGATGATAGCAGCCATAAGTGTCGCCTGCAATACAGAAACAAAATTCGATCAAAAGCTGACAGAGCAAGAAAATTAACGAACAAAGGACTATACATACCTTAGAGAGAAATCCCAGGAGCTCGGTGCAAGCATCAGAAACGCCCAACTGATCATATGTGGGGCGATCGGCTGGGAGCACTAAAGCTTGACACAAATTGGGAGCTATCTCGTTGACCGCCTTGGAGTCAGCTGTGGCGATTGAATCCGTCTCCAGCACCGCCCACTGAGGAACGTAAGTTTTTATGGTGTCCCATCTTCGTGCCCTCTTCCTGGACGAATGAGAAGTAGGCGCCCTCTCATTTTGATCGGTCTGAGGAGGAGGAGAAGTCGGGGTGGACTGGTCGGGAGCCCGTCGCTCGCCTTCTTTCTGGGTAGCATTGGACGAGCCTCCCACCTTAGCTGTTTGGGCCGCCTGTTCGGCCTCAAATTTGGCACGCTTCCGTTCGATGATCGCCTGGCGAGAAGACACTGCAGAGAAAACACAAAGGAGTTAGAATCTACATTTATTAATAAAAGCAAAAAGAAACATATAAAGAAGCGAGTATAATGGGCGGAGTATGTTACCATTACCTCATAGGGCGAAGAGCCATTGTTTGTCCTGGAGATCCTCTAAGGGAATTCGGTCCATGTCGAAACGACATAGTCGTTCGTACTCATGCGTCTCGCCACCCGACAACGTAGGTTTCACCACTGAACGGTAGGGTCAACCACGTGCCATTGGGACAAGACCGCAATCTTTAGGCCCGAAATAAAGCACCATTTATCATGGATGTCCTTGTTGTTTGAGTTGGTTTCCACCCATTCTGCCATGTTGGTTCAGCGGGTGATGGAATAGAAACCCTTACTCTTACCATTTTTCCTAAAGTCGTGGTGGTGCCAGAATAACTGAGGGGTCGGGTCGACATTCGCGGCCAGGCACCGGCATTGGAAGCCGTTCATGTGCAGAAACCCATTCGGGTCCATCTGACCCAGGGCGATCCCCATTTGGGCAAATAACTTCTTTATCAACGGAAGCATAGGGACCCGAAAGCCGCATTTTAAAGCCGCTTCGGAAATCCCTGTAGCTACATCCCCATAACCCTTCGGTACGGGCGGATTGTGCCAGATCCAATCAGCAGCCCTCGACATGTACGTATGTCATGCCCCCGATGGGATCTCATGCTCCTTCGCCAATTCGGCTACACGTTCTTCGAATAGCTGTGTGGGGTGATTCACCGCGGGGAACTCGCTGACATTGAAGAAAAGAGATCTCTCCGGGGACACAGATCAAGGAGACCGCCCCGATCCGGAAGGTGACCGATCCATAATTCCTGCATTAGATCGGATAAGTTTAGGGACAAGCTCATCCCGAAGAAATTAGCCGTGTACTCGGATAAGTTTAGGAAAAGATGAAAAGAAAAACAGAAATGCAGAGTACAGAGGGCTCTTGGATCGGTCGGGGAAGTCACTAACGTCTAAGTCAAAGAAAGGGAGGGATTCCTAAACATTTAGGTTATCTCGAAGACTATTCTAGGGACAAGCCTATCCCGAAGATTTTTCTAGGGACAAGCTCATCCCGAAGATTGTTCTAAAGGCCAAATTAACTACAAGGCCTATCTACAAGGCGTAACTACAGGCATATCTAAAGTTAGGCATACATTCCTAACCAGAAGATTCTAAACCTAAATACTATAAGCTACATGCGAAAGGCAGATATATACGTTTTTGGCAAATATTCAATTACAAACAAAGTGGTTCAAGAAACTTACTTGTGATAAAGACGAAGGAGAGACTTGTACTCGAGGCAAAGAAGGATGTTGATGACTGCAATTATCTATATTTGGGGAGAGTTTGCAGAGTGTTTCTTTTAAAAATGTCGTGACGACATTTGAGGGGGAAACTTATATTTATATATGGGAGATATGACGTTTGGACATAGAAATGCGAACGTTCGTATTCAACCGTACGATTAGAGTCGCTTGGGATTCAACGTCTAAGATACAGCGCGGATCTCCAGAAATGACAGTTGTCATAATTATTACAACACGACTCCCTAGATAACGTGTCATAACTGATAAGTACGAGACCTTTGGGATCCCGAAGGAGAGTAAAGGGCTAGGACTCCGAACGAATTGGACATCCGATCAAAGTCCAGGGACATGTTGGGGGCCCAACATTGACTGGGCCGAATAGTAGTTGGGTCGAAGGATAAGGCCGAATGGGCCCATTAATCAAATCGGGTTCTTCCTCCACTGTCCACTAACATATGATCGTTGTGAGAAGAATACGTCTTCCGCTTCTTCAGGCGGATGAAGCGGACAACGCCAACGGCGAGTGGGTCCGTGGATTTTGGGCGACCGGTACAGACTATACCTATAAAAGTACACTTCAGGTTCCATTATAAGGTTAATACTTATTTCATACTTACAAGCACTTGCACGTTCAATTAAACCTTACCGGAACCTCTAACTTATTCTCACACCGGATGTGAATCGGGGGCCAAACCCCTCGCATTCTTCTCTTTTGACAGGTGAACCCGAAGAGACATTCGGAATCCGACCCGACATAAATCTGGTTCCAACACTTACATATACTCATCCGTGCACTTGCATATTTATACAATCCGCTATTTTTTGTTTTTATCACGTTAAATTATAAATATTTGTATAAAATTGATTATTCTATTAAGAACTAAAATATGCAAATCATTCGAATGACTTGGATATAAATGCGAAGACTAATCCGAATTAAATAATAGTTAGTTCCTCTAAAATTTTCTTCAGAATAAATGAAGTCCGAATAGGAGTTTAATTGGGTAAAATCAATGATTAAAGATGCTCAACATTCACAACATGTTTTCAAACCCTTTTTTTTTTTTGAAGAAAGATTTGCATTTCATTAATTTGAAAGAGAGTCCTACAATAGAGTTTACAACACACTAGGCGGAGTTGATAAAAAATCAACAAAGCTATTTATCGAATAAGAAATGTGAGCCATATGATGACTGATGACTTCTTAACCAATCTAACCGAGACATCACACTTTAAAAAAATGGCCATGATTTTCTTTCAAAAAACATTGGCCATGATTATTTCAAACTTTAAAACGGTAGAATGTTAGAGCATCTCCAATGGGAGCAACCCCTTAGCTAAAATTCAAATTAACATGTCATAATTACGAATTATAAAGATTATGTAAAAAAAGATGTACTCCAATGATCCATTCCTCTTAGCAAAAAATTTAGTCGACCTCCTTACGTTGGCTATATTTTCTGAACCTCTAGGACCTGTATCAATATTCCACATCATCTATTGCCTTATTAAAATGACATTATCTATTTTTAACAATCTGAAATAATAATAACCTACTATTTTTAAAATATAACCAATTATTATAGCCAACTCCATTGGAGCACAATACCTTACAGGTTAAACAAATTTTAAATAATCAGTATTTTATCTTATTTTAGCTAACTACTTTAGCCAATACCATTGGAGATGCTCTTACGGCTGTTTTGTTAAGCCATGTTACAAAATTCCGAATGAACAAAAACCTATATAGGGTCCTATTCAACTAGAAACTTGTACTAATTAAAAATTAGAAACTGCACCACACACAGTTAAAATACACCCTCTCACATACAACCCCACCTAATCCCCTCCATTCGTAATTATATTTTTCCCGTTAATTGGTGATCTTTTTTTGAAATCTGACTTCACTGTATTTTTTTTCATCTCGCAACAATTAGTTTGCATACCATATTTGATATATTTCGACGATAAATCACTATTTATGCTTGCGAGAATCACTAAAATGTTGGTGATTCATGTAAGAATAAATAGTGATTTCTGCGTAAATGTTGTGATTTTTTCTCCAGACCTATACGTAAATTACAAATTTTGTACTGCAAAATCACTAAATTTATACGTATATAAAAATAAATCGCTAGATCTATGCTGAAATCACTATTTATTATTACAGAAACCACTAAAATTTTAGTACTCCGTAATATAGCACATATGGTATGCATATTGATCGTTGGAAGATGGAGAAAAATATAGTGAATTCGGATTTCAAAAAAAGTTCACCGATTCACGGGAAAAATCAAATTAAAAATGAAGGGAATTAGGTGGGATTGTGTATGTGAGGGTGTATTTTAACTGTGTGTGGTGCAGTAGAGGACCATTAGATTAGATTAATCTAAGAGCATAGATTAGTTTTTAGTTTCTATTTTAATTTTAGTTTCTAGTTGAACAAATATATATATATATATATATATATATATATATATATATATATATATATATATATATATATATATATATATATATATATATATATAGGCGGGTCATGTTCCTTGTAGAACCCTTAACCTTAGAACCCTTAGAACTCTATCTTATTTTTTAAAATAATATATATTTATTATATGAAGGTTATGGGTAAACTTGTCCAAAAACACAAAATACATAATTTAGAGCTAATTAATATTTTATTAACGATAATAATCCTACATCGATATCGATCACAAAATTCTCCATCATCATCATAAAATTCCCCCAATTATTTTTATCATTTTTTGTGAAAATATTCAAGTTATTGTATAAACACAATATCAGATAACAGTGTTCAGCAGCTGAACATTTAAATACAAGTAAGTTCAGTTGCATAACTTTAAAATTTATGTGTTTGATTTCAAATTCGATTGCATGACTTTTATGTTCAGCGGTAGAACACGAAAGTTATGGTATGAAAATAATGTGAATAACATTGTTCAACAGCTGAACAATATAAAAATAATCAAGTTCACTTGTAGAACTTTGTGGAAAAAAGTAAGTTCAGTTGTAGAACTTTGAAGTCCATATGCATAACTTTTAAAATTCAGCTGCAGAACACTGTATTTATATTATGAAACAAAATAGGTTCGGCAGTAGAATCCTTTTATTCCAAAAATACCCTTATAAGATTTTGTATATAAAAATGAGTTGAATCTGAACAGTTGATCTAGTAATAATCCAACGGCTTATAACAGTTCTAAAGTTCTTTTTTAGTGATTGGTTCTCTCTTGAACCTAACCCATATTGTTTTAGAAAAAATTATCTTATATATAGAATTTTATATATATTCTAGCTTAAAATCTGTGCGATTTACGGATTATTATTAATAATAATTATTTTTATTATTTATTTTTTAATATTCTATTAATTTGCATTTGTTAAAAAAAATAAGTAGGTGTGTTAAATGTTTTTAAATAATTAAAAGTATTAAAATAGATTTTAAAATAAATAAGTAATGGTTTGCCCGTGATATTTTGAAAAAAGTGGGGTTTTAGTAAGAAAAATAGAAAGTAAGATGTTTTCGTTGAATTTTAAAATATAAAAGTAACGATTTACCCGTGATATTTTTGAAATAAGAGGGGTTTTAGTAAAAAAAATAGAAAAGGTAACATGTTTTGGTTGAAAAAAGTAATTGTCAATTAAAAGTATTAAAATAGATTTTAAAGTAAATAAGTAAAGGTTTGCCCGTGATATATTTGGAAAAAGTGGGATTTTACTAAGGAAAATAGAAAATATAACATGTTTTAGCTGAAAAAGGTAATTGCCCGTGATTTTTCTAGAAAAAGAGGGGAAAGGTAATTGCCAATTAAAAGTATTAAAATAGGTTTTAAAATAAATAAGTAAGGGTTTGCTCGTGATATATTTGGAAATGAGGGATTTTGGAAAATGAGGAATTTTAATAAGAAAAATATAAAAAGTTTCGTACCAAAAAACAGGTACCAAAACTTTCAATGTTTCATCTTTAATAATATAGTATAGATAGATAGATAGATTTATAATATTAGTATTTTATGCTACTAAATGGAATAGCCCGTGATATTTTTGAGGTTTTAGTTAGGAGAAATATTAGTTATAAAATAAAAAAAAGAATATATGTGTTGGAAAAAAAAATCTACTCAGTTAGTCATTAATAATTATAATATTATTATTTTATTTTATTAAATAGAATTGTTCGTGATATTTTTGGAAAATGACATGTTTTATTTAGGAAAAATAGAAAAGTAGAAATTTTAATTAGAAAATATAAAAAAGAATATACACTTTGGCTAAAAATGATAATGTACGTGTTAGTTATTAGCAATTATAAACTTATTATGTTATTTTATTAAATGAAACTGTCTGCGATATTTTTGGAAAATGCGATATTTTAGTTAGGAAAAATAGAAAAGATATTCTATATAATAATTTTAATATTTTATCTAATGGTTCTCATCGATCTGATCAGAAATATTTAACGGCTATGAATGAAGTGACTAGACTACAAAAACTTTCAGGACCAAACTAAAAAACTTTCAATGTTTCGTCTTTAATATAATAGTGTGTGTATATATATATATATATATATATATATACATACATATAGGGTCGCGCTCAAATGAGAACCTATCTTATTGTGAGAACTGGGATCTAATCTCAGCCATACATTATTTAAATTATTTTTAAATCTGAGCCACACATCAGTATTCCCACTCCTTCGTTCCTCTCACATCAGTATCCACCTTCTCTCTCACTAATCCATTAATCAACCAACTGTTCGACCCCCAATCGCAAAACCCACTTGATTCACTATAAATTTACTAGATTCGCTGCTTAAAATTTCTACCACTTTGTCACCATAATCTGCTTCACTATAAACCCATGTTCACCATTTACAAATCACCACAAGTATCGACACACTATTGCCACCACCACTATATTACTAGTACCGCCACATATAAAATCACTAAAACCAAACAAAAATCACCAATATTTAAGCAATTACACTGTTATTATCAATTCCTAACCCAAATTAACAAAAGTTTCAATACAAATCACCAAAATTTAAACGAAAAATCACTAAAAAGAATGGATCTAAGAGCTATTGAACTATATAAACCATATAAACCATTAAATTTAACTAAATAATTACCAAAATATTAGTTGAAATTCACCAAAATATAACCCACCGCCACTATACTGCTACCATAACTACAGAATCACCAAAATTTTAGTACAAATTATCAAATTTCAACACAAATCACCAATTTTAAATGCAAATCACCAATTTTCAACGCAAATCGCCAAAATTTCATAATGTAAATCACCAAAAAACGCACCCATTTTTGATATAAAAACAAACTAGGGTTTCATGAGTAATAAACCACCATGGAATCATAATCCTCAATAACTTATCATGCCTTCTTCTTTCACATATACGACCTTCTTTTAATCAATTCATCTGTTTTCCCTCCTAGACCAAACTTGTGGAGTCATCAACCTTCTTCAAACCATATTCATTCTTCAATTTTCTTAATTCACTTTTAATCTTTGATGGTGATACCCAAAATCGTGTTTAGATGAAATAGAAAATAAATAGATAGTTAAGAAATTATAATGAAAAGAGGTAAGAAGAAGATAAGAGTAAGAGGATCTTAAAATGAAACTAAAATGGAGAAAGGCGGTATGGATTTACAAAAGAGAGGCGATATGGATTAATAGAAGAGAGAGAAACATATCATTTTGAAATGAGTGAGAAAATGAATAGATCGGGGGAGTGGGTAGATGAGTGATGTGAGAAGAGAGAAATTATTATAATTTAAAGGTAGGTGTGTTTATTTGTGATCCAGATTAAAAGTAGTTATAAAATTGGGTGGCTGGGATTTAGTCACAGTTCTCATTTTAATACAGGGTCTCATTTGAGCACTTGCCTATACATATACATATATATATATATATATATATATGGAGCTACTCCAATGAGACCCTTTTTATAATGAGAATTGAGACTGTAGTGGTAATTTTGCAATTAGTACGAACTTCAATGGTTAATACAATATAATAACTGACAGTACCCATCAAAACATATCGTTTACTCATTTCTAAACCCACAATTCATTATCTTTTTTCTTCGGCATTGAATTTAAAATCATAGCTCTTCACCTCCAAAATCACTATTAATTCTTTGACGTCGGTGAATTCGCCCCATGCACCACTACATCACACTGTTCCGATCACGTATCTCCTTATCAACACCTTTTTCAACATCTACTTCAATTTTCTGATTCGTCACAATCAACACATTCACCAGGTACATCACAAATACCCAACGCCCAATTCACACGCAAATCACCAAAAGTCAATTCAAATCACCAAATTCAAAATGCAAATCACCAAAATTTAAATACAAATCACTAAAAACTTAAAGTCCAAATCACTCATTTTCGCCTCCAAATACCTATTTTCTACTTACAACCACTGATGTTATACATCAAATCACTATATTTATGCGCCTTCTTGATCAATTCTTCTTTTCACCGATGGAATTTGGTAGAGGACTAACAGTTTCGAAATTCTGCCAAAGGAAAAAAAAAAGACCTTATTAAAAATATAGATTTAATAATATGATTCTTGAGTACAAAAATGTAGATATGCAGGAAATTTGTCGGTTACAAAGAGGATGAAGAAATAAAGGGGGGGTGGATATGAACTAAAAATGTAAAGACATACATAGATCTGTAGGGAGAAGAACAGAAATGATGGTGAATAAAGAATCAAGGACATGAACCTTCTAGAAAAGATCGTGTTTATCAGAGAAGATTAGTTGGATGATGTATGTAACTATGTATGTATATGTGTATAGTCCAGAGAAGAAACGTAAATGAGGGGAGGGGAGGGGGGGGGGGTATTTAATAAGAAATTATTATAATAAAATGAGCGGTTCAGATTGAAAGTGCTTACTAAAAAGGTAGGGCTTAGATTAGTTCTCAGTTCTCATTTTAAGAGAGGGTCGCATTTGAACACTTGCCTATATATATATATATGAGAGATTAGGTGGCGTATTTAAGATCACCTCACTCTATTATTCTAATTTTCTAGAATTTTAGAATTTTAAATACTACTAACTAAAAAAATATCTTTTACCATATTAGAAATAGAATAGGTGTTCGAATTTATAGAGGAGAAGATTTCAAATTTATATGGAAAACATATAAATAAAAGTTATATCTAAAATATAATAACATATTAGAAGCAGAATAGGTTTTCGAATTTATAGAGGAGAATAGTTCAAATTTATAGAGAAAATATATAAATAAAAGTTATATTTGAAGTATAATAAGTGTTCGAGTAATAGTTCAAATTTATAGGTTAGACATATAATTAAAATTTCTATCGGAAGTATAATAGGTTTACGAATTTATAGAGTAGAAAAGTTTGAATTTATAAGAAATACATATGATAAAAATTTCTTATTCGAAGTAGAATATGAGTTTGTAAGACATCGTTAAAAGTTCTATTGAAAATAAAATAGCAGTGTGAATTTATATAAGTATTTTTTCAACGAGAGAGCGGCTCATTGGAAAGGTGTATGTTAACATGAAAATTAATATATAAGAGAAGTATTCAATATGTTAAAATTGAGATTTCGGAGGACGGTTTATTAGGGAGGAAATGAGTAATTGTTGTAATTAAAAAAAATATTCTTTAACATATTAGAAGTAGAAAAGTTGTTGGAATTTATGGAGGATAACAGTTTGAATTTATAGGGAAAACACATAGATAAAAGTACTATTTGAAGTATTATAGGTGCTCGAATTTATAAAGGAGAATAGTTAAAATTTATACGTTAAACATATAATTAAAAATTATATCGGAAATAGAATTGATTTCGAATTCATGGAGTAGAAGAATTCGTATTTATAAGAAAAACATATAATTTAAAGTTTTGTTAGAAGTAGAATAAGTGTTTGTAAGTCGTAATTAAAAGTTCTATTAAAAATAAAATAGAGTTGCAAATTTATATTGGTGTTTTTTCAACGAGAGAGCGGCTCATTAGAAAGAGTATGTTAATATGAAAATTAACATATAAAACAAGTATTCGGTATATAAAATTTGGGATTTCGATCTTAACAAAGAATGTGTGTTTAACGGGAAAACAATTTATTAGGAAGGAATGCGTAGTTGTAATTTTACAGATAGAACTTTTTTAGAAAAATTATAACGTCGTCGCGAATTGCGATTTTTTTAACTAATTTTTTATAAATATGACGCGGAATGAAGCAAAAATCGGATAAAAATCAGATTACGATGCCTAACTACGTTCTAACTTCTAATCTAAGATGAGGAAAGGGTGAATTTGTTAAAAAGATGTGCAACAACTCACCTGTTAAATCAAATTGCTCCGTAAATCAACGGTGCTCAAGTACGCGACCGATACTGATGAATGAAATAAATAAAATATCGTCAAGTCCATGCATCATTTTACAACTGATAATTATTATAAGCAAATGTTAATATTTCATGTATTTCATCCTTTTTCATAGTCACAAAGCCAATCATCATAAAATGAACGTTATTTTGGAAAACAATTAAGTTATTTAAATACAAATTAAGATTATTTAATCATAATTGTGCTTCCTCATTCTTTCCTCGCAGTTTTTTTTTTAATTTTCTATTAATCGATTTAGAGATTATTATGTGTCATTTAGTTGATAATAAGCCCTCTTTTCATTTCCCTTTTCTTAATTTCAGTTCTGTTTATTAATTGTCTCTTTTAAGAGTTTTTCTACACAAATTTTGAATTTTCTCAACTCGTATTTTGAGTTTATCCCCTTTCTTATGTGAATTTGTTTTATTTTAATATCTGAAATCATGGATCTGCATTCTGCACGGTGTCTTTATTAGTTAATTTTGAATACATTTTGATAAATCATATTTACATTTGACTTTCATCATTATATTACATCGTTAAATTATCTCTTAAAAATATTGTATATTTTAACGATGATAATAATGGATGTTATAAGTGTCTCGGCTGATTGAGGATCTTTGTGGCTTACCATATGAAGGTTTTAGGTTCAATTCCAGCCGAGCATAATGGATTATAAGCGGAACACATGCGCGCAAGCTAATCCGGACACATAATAAAGCTAGATGCATAGCAAAAAAAATAATAAAAAAATAATGGATGCTCAGCAAGGAAACAGAATTTGTTTATATTGGACTTTTCTCCCTAAAACGCAACAAATCACACAGAAAGACAATGATTGGGCTCAATATACGTTAACGGGCTTACTGTTCTGAAATCTATCTTTGGGCTTTTATGAATGTAGACAGCTTAGTATGAACAACTTGGACAAACCAAACGTTTGAAATAAGACCAGTTCAGCTACTTTAACCCACAAATCAGCTAGTTCAGGTTAACTAAAAAAATGGTTTCGTGGGTGTTGGATGCGTGACTCGTGATGACAGAGGTCGCTTCATACGAGCAAGGAGTAATACTGTGAGAGGTGATTTACAATCCAGGGAAGCAGAAGCGATGAGTTTAAAGGAGGCATTGTCCTGGGTTAAAATATGGAGAACACATAGGTGCATTTTTGAATCGGATGCTAAATTATTAGTAGATGCACTTCATGGTAAGGGAGGTAGATCCTTATTTGATACAATTGTGAAAGATTGTAGCGAGTTAATTAAACACTTTGAGGAAGTGTTGGTTATTTTTGTTTATAGATTTGCGAATAAACACGAATGACAATATGTTGTTCCTGAATTTATTTCGTTTACTCTGAATTTGGATAATTTTTAATGAAAGCAAGTACCGTTATTTTCAAAATAAATAAATAAATAATCAGCTAGTTAAACCTTTAACCATCTTTCAAATAATATATAAATCCTCGATCCAAAAAAATAGTAGTGTAGCTGCATAATATAAAAACAACATTTTAATATAAAGGAAAATGCTAGGTATCCCAAATTCTGTCCCAAAATTGTTCCCAAAAGCTGACTTGTCACATTTATAATTTGTAATTTACTTAATAATAATATAGGACTTCGCGTGCATACATATACGCCCCCAATTAAATCTTTCAATTTGTCACGCCACGTAATTTGATAAAGATTTTGGAAAAAATATTGGGTACCTAGCTTTGTCTTATTATAAATTAGAAATTAGTTAAAGAGGCAAAAGAAAAATAATATAATTTGTTATTGTACATTATTTCCTTCTTTTAATCTTATCTTAATGAAATGAAATAATGATGGTCATTTTTATCAATATTAAAAAGACCTTAGTTAAAATATAACATACTTGAACTTCAAAAAATATCATATAGATTAGATATTTATAACTTAAATATCAAATTCAATATATTTCGTAGATTATATCTTTACTCCTTCAAGAAAATAAAGTTGTTTTCGTAAATACTCGTTAAAAGATAAATACATGACACGAACGAATTATCAAATCTAATTTAAAAGACATATTTGAAAATGTAAAAATACTCCAACATAATAATCAGTTCATGAATTCTCTCGTCAGTTACTTCGCATGGACGGATCGACCAACCTCACAGGTGTGAACAAATCTTACGACGCGTGCAGACATTCAGCCCATAGTAATCGCATGAATGCCACGTGGACTGTCACAGTAGGTGATAGTACGTGCCACGTGGAGCGTGACAGGAAAAATAACGCGTTCTTTTTTGAATAATTTAATAAAGTCGAAGAAAATCGCGTAAAGTTTTAGATTTTATTATAAAGTTAAATCAGTCGTCTGTCTTGTCTTCGATTTCGTGCAGAGATACAAATTATGACATAAAAAAGCCGGTTTATATGCATGTATGTTAAAGATCGTATTTGATTGCGTGTTTGGATAAATTCTTATAAGTTATATGGGTGTTTGGATAAATTTACTTATAAGTTAGTGAAGAATTTGCTAAATTAAATTTGAAAAAATAATTTTTAAATACAATGATTTCAACACTTGTATTTTAAAATGTTAGTGATAAGTTAAGTAAAATGTTAGTGATTTTTAACATTCAACTTATCAATTTATAAGTTATAAATTGAAATAAGCTGAGTACACAAATATCACTCGTAAACTTTTATCAATATAAATCGTCTTGGCCAAACATGCCCTAAATCTGGTGATTGATGTAAAATAATTTACAAAACAAAAACTAAATTTGTAAAAGCATCTAAAAAAATGTTTACTTTGGGAATTCATAAATGAGAACCTTTTCATTTTAATTAAAAAATTATACGAATTTAATATGTGATATATGTATTTTTTTTAATTGCAATACATTTATTTTAATTTGTTTTTGTAATCTCTTACGTTTTTTCGAAAAGATTAGCCCGACAGTTCGTTTCTAAACAGGAAACAATATGACTGGCCAGTGGCCCCCCAGTGGTATTCATTAAAATTAAGATTATGAGAGAAAAAGTTCATAAAGCACGCCGAAAATATATACGCACAGGCACAGGGTGTTCAAACTATAAATTTGAAGTATTACGTGTGATGTGTATTTTTATTTAAAGAAAAATGATAGACTTCAAAAAATATCTCAAATTTGTTTGTAGGTACGGGGTGTTTTTTTTTTTGAAGAAAAACGTACTTGCATTAACCAACTAAATCGGACTCAAGTAAATGATTTAAGAAAAAAGGAGGAGTGACATGCCACTCTCCGAGATCAGACATAGAATGTGCAATTCGAGCTAGCTCATGAGCCACACAATTCGCAGATCTAAAAACAAACTTAACTAGCACATGATGAAAGTGCTTTAAGACTAACTTACAATCACCCACAATAGTGTTGAAGTAAGCATAACCATCTTGACTGTAACAAGCTAAAGCCAAGCTCTGAGAATCAGTTTCAAAAATGCATCTGTCCAACCTCAGTTGCGTTATAAATTTGAAGTATTATGTGTGATGTGTATTTTTATTTAAAGAAAAATGCTAGAGGTCCCAAAAAATACCCCAAATTTTTTACAAAATATTTGTATAATTGATAACTTTATTATTAATATGATGGATCCCCGCACGCATACATATGTGTCCTCAATATAATTCAACATTTGAAAGCCACATAATTTGGAAATAATTTTGAGAATAAATTTTGGGATATCTAACACTACTCTTATTTAAATCTAGATTTTCAGCCCATGTAATATACGGGTCATAATCTTTTTTATTAACAACTCAATACACAAAACTGACTGTTGTACAAAAGTCAAGTCGAGTCGAACCGAATTTTAGCATGATTATATGTCCTTCAATAAAAAATTATTGAATTTGAGTTCGAAGTTCGGGCAAAAAATTATGTCTAGAACTCGATAAATTAAGGATAATTGTCATTTATGAAGAACATAGCTCACGATTTTGTGCTCGCAAACGGTCATAAACATTAATCACGAACTTGTTTACGAGAAATTGGTCACAAATAAATTATAAATATACTAATTATGTTAATTTTACTACTTAGTCTATTTTTTTTTTTTGCCCAAAAAAAGAAGATTTCATTAATACTTCAAATCATCCAACATTACATGATAAAAAAATGGATGGGCATCCCCCCCGTTCCAACTACGTTCAGCTACAGAACAAAAGTTTCTCGCTATGAAATGAGCTACTTTGTTCGCGGAACGTTTGACAAAATTCAACGTAATATTACGTTTTTCCAATGAAACTAGAAGTGACTTACAATCCTCCACCATTCTGCCTATATAAGATAGAGATACCGAAGAACATCGAATTGCTTGAACCATCGAAAGACAATCCGTTTCGATTGTTGCATCATTGTACTCCCTTCCCTTTAGCCAACTAAGAGCCTCTCTTATACCAATTATTTCCGCCATTTCTGGGCTAACATTACCTTGTCTGCACCATGCTTTCGCCTCGATAAGTTCCCCTGAATGGTCTCTGGCAATCATGGAATAACTGTATGCATTAGACTGCTCGAATAAGGCAGCATCAGTGTTGATCTTAATCTTACCATCCGGTGGTCGCTCCCAACGCGCTTTGCCGTCTGCTTGAGTCATAAACCCAAGGTAGTTGTCAAACGACTTATCCTGCGCATTTCTCCACTGATTAAGAAAGAGTTCAGCTGATTTTACCACTTCTGCAGGTTCCACACTTCGTTGATTCCATACCACTTCATTTCTGTTTTTCCAAATGTTCCAACAGATCATAACCAGGTTTGATAATTCCTCCTTTCTAAAGCTTTGAGTTACTTCTTCCATCCACTGTGTAATGTCTGCGCCTGGTTGCCAGCTAAATATATAGTTCTTGAGTTCCCAGCATTTCAAAGCAAATGGACAACTTATTAAACAATGAGTGACTGTCTCATACTCTGCATTGCATACTGGACAATATGGATTGATATTAACCTTCCTTCGAAGAAGCTGTTCCTTCATTGGCAAAATATCACGAATGGCTCTCCACATGAAAATCTTAACTTTTGGAGGAATTTTGAGATTCCATATGACCCTCCAAAAACCTGAATTGTTACTCGAATCATGTTGATTACTACCTTCCAATATTGCATTATAAGCACTTTTCACCGTGTATTTACCAAGTTTCTCGTATTTCCAGTACCACGAGTCTTCTTCTGTGATTTTAATAGGCACTGCTCGAATCAAATTTGCATCTCTGTCATTGAACATGTTGCTGATCTTCTCGTCATTCCATTCATTTCGCCCCTCCACCATTAGACTAGAGACTGTTTGACCTTCCAACTCACTAAGAGTAGATTGCACATACGGATTTTCTTTGCTTGGAAGCCAGGGGTCTTTTAAAATACTGACTGAGTTGCCATTTCCCACCCTACGCACAGCACCTTGTTTCAGTAGCACCTGCGCCTCCATTATACTCCTCCAGATGTAGCTAGGGTTTTGACCCACCTTAGCTGACGTAAACGAACTGTTAGGATAGTAACGGGCCTTATAAATTTTGCTAGCCAAACTATCTTCATTTGTAATGAGCCTCCAGCCTTGCTTCCCAAGAAGAGCAACATTGAAATCGTATAACTTTCTGAACCCCATCCCACCCTGTGCTTTTTTCATGCACATCCTATCCCAGCTCATCCATCTTATACCATTTTCTTTGTTCGACGAAGTCTGCCACCAAAATTTCGACATCATGTTTTCAATCTCCATGCACAGTTGCTTTGGGAATAAGAACATACTCATAGCATAGTTAGGCAATGATTGAGCTACCGTTTTTAGCAGAATCTCCTTTCCTCCCTTCGACAACAATCCCTTATCCCACCCTTTGATTTTATCTCTGACCCTTTCTTTCAGATATCCAAGAACTGCAGATTTGTTTCTGCTCATAGTATTCGGCAAGCCCAAATAAGTAGTGTGCTCGTTAGCCTCATGAAACTTCAGGATATTGCATATAGAAGCTTTGACATTCTGATCTGTATTGCAACTGAAAAAAACAGACGATTTTTCCACATTGATTTTCTGGCCAGATGCTTTCTCAAACACATTGAGCAGATTGATGATCTGGGCAGCCTCTTCACTACTAGCTTTGCTATAAATATAGCTGTCGTCAGCAAAGAACATGTGAGACAGAATAGGAGCACCTCTAGCAACTCGAATCCCATTGAGAAGGCGACGCTGCTCGTAGTTCTTAATCAGAGACGTAAGCCCCTCCATACAAATAAGGAAGAGATATGATGAGAGTGGATCGCCTTGCCTGATACCTCTCTCCGGAATAATTCTTCCAAACTCCTTACCAGCATGGGCTATTTGATATTTAGCTGAAGTGATACATTCCATAAACATATTAACCAGCTTTGTGTTAAAACCCATTTTAATCAACATGGCTTCCAAAAATCCCCATTCTACTCGATCGTACGCCTTGCTCATATCCAACTTCAAAGCCATCCAACCTGTTTTACCATCCTTCTTTCTTTTCATGTAGTGCATGACCTCATATGATATCATAATGTTATCCGTAATTAACCTCCCTGGTATGAAAGCGCTTTGATTTTCTGAGATAACACTATTTAGAACCGTTTTGAGCCTATTTGCAAGCACCTTAGACACAATCTTATAGGCCACATTACACAATGAAATCGGACGCAACTCCGTCATATTAGTTGGATTCTGTTTCTTAGGAATGAGCACTATATTTGTAGCCGTGACACAATCTTCAAATTTGTTGGTAGAAAAGAAATTCTGTACTAACTTTATGATATCTCTGCTAACAATGTGCCAAAATTTTTGGTAAAAACCAGGACTCATACCATCGGGACCCGGAGATTTATCCGGGTGCATGCTGAAAAGAGCATTCTTGACTTCCATTTCCTCTATTGGAGCTAGCATCTGTACATTCTGGGCATTGCTCACTTTTGTCTCGACACTAGCCACTAACTCGCTCCAATCTGTATTAGATGCTTTGAACAGCTCTGTGAAATACTCCACCATTGTCTCCTGCAGACCTGAATCCCACCTGACTGAGTTACCATTTTTATCATTCAATACCTCGATTTGGTTTACCTTTCTTCGAGACTTAGCAGAGGCATGGAAAAATTTACTGTTCTGATCGCCCTCCCTTAACCATAGCTGTTTAGACCGTTGCCTCCAAAAAAATTCTTGCTGACAATAAGTCTCGGTTAATTTTTTCGACTCCGTTTGATACAACTGGACTGAATTATTATCCCTTCTGTTTCTCAGGCGCTGCATTATTCTCTTGCTGTGACTTATGCGATCTCTAAAGTTTCCAGTAATTTCCTTCCCCCATTTGAACAGCACTTCTGAGCATATTTCCAATTTACTTTGAAATGTTTTATCACGGTGCTGCTGCCAGATATCTTGTACAATTTGACTGCACATGGGTTCTCTAAGCCAAGCATTTTCGAACTTGAAACGCTTACTAGAAAACTCCGTATTAACTCTGACTGGTTCCAAGAATAAAGGGCTGTGATCACTGGTTGAAATCTCTAAGTTTAGCACTCTTACTTCTGCAAACGTACGAAGGAAATTCCCTGACACCAAAGTTCTGTCAAGCTGGACTTCAATCCAATCTTCAGTTCCTCTTCCCCGCTCCCAAGTATATCTATAACCCTCCAACCCAACATCGTGCAAATCACAATCCTCCAGCACTTTTTGAAAACCTTGAATAAGCCATAATGGGTACCTTCTGCCTCCCCTTTTATCTTCCTGACACAAGACATTGTTCATGTCTCCAATAATGCACCATGGGGTATTAACATGATTATTTAAACTTCGGATGAGATCCCACGTTTCCTTTCGCTTTGCTCTATCTGGTTCCCCATATAAACCTGTAAGTCTAAACTTACTCCATCCGTTTACCTCCACCATCACATCAATATGATTTTTACTATATGAAAGCACTTCAACTTCACTCTCTTTTCGCCATAACATTGCAATTCCTCCACTATGCCCTTGTGAATCGACTGAGAACGCTCCTTCAAAACGTAATAGATTTCTAACCTTTTCCACAGTATCCTTCTTACACAACGTTTCACATAAAAAGACCAGATTGGGTTTCTTTTGGAGAATGGACTCCGTTAGGAATTGAATAGCCCATGGGGTCCCAAGCCCACGACAATTCCAGCTAAAAGTACTCATTGTGTTAGGCGAACCCCACTCGAGGAGCCCGCCTCTGGTCCGTTTTTTGAATCCATATTTGAAATGTTTGTATTATCCATGTCCTGGTCCATACGAGTTATATCTTCTTCACTTAGGCCCGACAACAACTCTGTACTCCCTTCCATTTCTGTATTTTGGCCCAGCCCATATTCTGTTCTGCGCTTCTTGTTTTCAATTATTATAATCCCACTATTATTGGGATTTGTTTGTTTACCTTCTTTGGATAGATTATTTTGTTTCAAAAAATCTGCATTCCCGCCCGAATCTTTAGTCTGCTGTCTATCCTGTCCTTGATTTTCGACTGTTACAACCGCCCCCTGATTCTCCGGAGTAAAATTCTCACTCTTTCTTTCACCGTCTACGCTGCTTGCCACCGTATTCCATTCACTGTCATCGGATCCATCCCTCAACCACCGTGAGCCTATCAAATTTGTTTGTTTCTTAAACGATGCCCTCATCCATGAACCATATGGCTTCACTATTTCCTTCTCTGACACCTCAAACAGTTTGCCACAGAATTTTTCTGAGTGTCCCATGAGTCCGCATATAAAACAGAAGGTAGGAACGTTTTCATATTTGAACCCAATCCAAAACCACTATGCACCCGATTTCCTGACCTTCATCTTCCTTTTGAGAGGTTTAGACAGATCAACGGCCACCCTTACTCTCATATATTCCTTCCATCCTGGTTTGAAGTTTCTGGGACATGACTCAATGAATCTGCCAACGTAATTCCCTATCTCCTTCAGAATGTTTTCCGACATAAAACCTGCTCTTAGATCATGTATCTGAACCCACAAATCCAATGTATTGAGACTTACTCCCCTTGGTATATCTCCCTCCTTCATTCTGGAAATGATTAAAGCCCTGCGATTAAAGGACCATGGACTACCGTCTACCACACGTTTAATGTCAATTTCATGATAAAATTGAAACACAAACAGATTTGCATCCACTTCTCTGATGAAAACTCCTTTTCCTGGTTTCCATAACGCAGCCAAAGTGTGCTGCATTGCCTGAAAATCTACTACCCCTTCTGTTATAAACCTCCCTACCAGACAGAGTTTCACATCCATACCATTATAATTCTCCAACTCATTATTCTCTTCATTCACTTCAAACGCAATTCCACCATCTTCCTCCTCTTCCAGTGTAATGTTATTCATTGCCTGAGTGATGCTGCTCGTTGATGCCATGACTCAAAGCAAATGACAAAAAAACGATAGGACAAATACAATATAATACTACTGGGATTAATACGTTAACGACAGAAAAGACAGAGACTAACTCACCATGGCAGATGCCAAGACTTTGTTAAACTGTGCTTAACTTATTTTAATTACTTATACAGTTGTACTTATGTTCCTTGAGATATATACACCTATGTTTATACTTATTATTATCATTTAACAATAAGAATTATCTATTAAAACTATATAATATGTAATTGCATAATTAACTAAAACATATAATAAATTTCAAACGATGTAGTCCAAATAATAAGATTAAAGAATATGTACTATTACTAATCAAACATGTCATGATTCAGGTTATCGAATTCATTTATGAACTATATAAAGATTTATATATCAACTATATTCATGGTCTTATTTATTATCGGACATTTCACGAACAAGTTTAAAGTTCACAAACGCATCAATCGAACTTATTTTTGATTATCGAGCCGAACTTCATTATGATCAAGTCTGACTCATTAATTCACTTTCATTAATCGCGTGTGACCTATTTTTCTTGTTCTCGAATGCAAATTACTTTTATTAAAATTTTAAAATAAATTTATATGTACTATATATTTTAAAGTACTCAAGTGAGAATCGTTAATATGAGAATTAAATAAAAATCGATAATTTATATTATTCATGTTAATGATTTTACAGTTTATAATTGCAGTTGTCACAATACCTCCCCCTCTTACCTCAATCGTCACCTTTGGCGACCGTCTCCGGCAATTCCAAAAAATCACCACCAATTTGGCTGTGGTGATTTTTGTAAACCATTAGTAATTATTTGGGGGTGGTCGGAGGCGGTCTCGAAAGGTGGTGGTTAGAGGCACTAGTTGAACTATAAATGAGATGGTGGTAAGATAATTGCAATGATAGACAATCAACTCACCAAGATAAATTATAAAAAAATTTGATTCACAATTTATTATATTTAAAGGGTTCTAATTTGCAGATATAAACATCGTTATATTAGAATTACAAAATTTAATAAAAATATGAAGAACATTTATATACACGTATAAATTAAAATTAATATAGTATGATCAAATTTTATTATATGTTTCAAGTTGATATAATTAAATTTTACTATACATAAATTTTGCTTATTTATAAAGGGGTTTTGATCCACAGCGGGTGACTGTGAATTGACCACCAGCCACCCACCGCAATGATTCATTGCGGAGGTTCTTAACTTCTTTTTGGACAAAACTGCCCCTCGACCCCGTAATGTTTCAATGCTCCCCGCAATGTATCATTGCGGGTGTATTTAACTTTCTTTTATTTCCAGAACTACCCTTATTGGGCTGGGCTTAACTTGGGCTGGACTGGGCTGCCCTAATTTCCAGGATTGCCATTTAATTTTGGGTTTATTATATGGACTTTTATTTTGTGTTAATATTATATTTACATTAATGTTATAAATAATAATTTTATTTTTCAAAATATAAAATTTAAAGTGTTTTGGATCATCAATTTTATTTGAATTATATAAATTTCAATTTACATTATTTTGTATGTAAAATTAAAAAAAAATATTTTAAACTTATAAAATATTACAAAAATATTAATGTGCGACAAAATTTAAAATATTGACATGTACCACAAAATTTAAATTATTGAATTAAATTTAATTTTTTAATTTCTACAAATGATAAACTACTAATATAAACTATAAACATTCAAAATATTGATTTGAAAATCAAATTAACATGTGTGTAATCATTTATTATGTTAAAAAAATAAAAATGAAAAAACTAGAACATAATTATTTGCGAACGAGTAATCATGTGTATGGTTTAACATGTGTTTCACCATACAATATTTGGAAACATTAGTTATATTAAATTTATATTTAATATTAATTTTTATTAAATTTAAAAGCAATTTTGAAAAAAATATCAATAATATATATTTATATTAGAACGAGTAATCATATATTTTTTTCACCGTAGAATTAGAGATGCATGGTAAAATATTTTGAAACATTGTTTAGAATTAATTTTATTATTTTAAAAAACAAAATTAAAAATATCAATAACTCACAATTATTTTCAAACTAGTAATTATCTATAAGGTTTAACATGTGTTTCAACATAATTGGACCTAGAAAAATAATTAAATGTAATATATGTAATAAAAACCATCTCTAATAATGTATAAAACATATTTATGATTTTTATGCATTTATTTTAATTTTTGAGAATATATTAAGGGTTTAAAATAAAAAAATAAAAAAAATACACCCATCAATGAAACATTGCGGGGGGACTAAGCTCAAACCAACATTAAAAGCTGGACAGTTGGCATGTGGCTGCATTAAATGCACCACCCCCCGCAATGAAACATTGTTGGGCTACCAACCCCCACAATGAAACATTGTTGTGGATAGTTGGTTGCATTTAATGCACCCCCCCCTCCCGCAATGTCTCATTGCGGTGGCTCACACCCCCGCAATGTTTCATTGAGGGGTAGGCTGGCCACCTTAAACCCCGCAGCCCCTTCCCCTTTCCCTTTTTTTTTCAAACAAACCCTATTTTGTTTTGGAGCTCCATTTTCAAATTTTTTGAAGATCATTCAACTCAAGGTTAGTATTCTTATTAGTATGACTTCATATTTATTTGGTGATTCTAGTTCATCTAGTGAGCATAAGGGTTACGATTATTATACACCTCCCGTTACCAAAAAACATGTTTTTCGTAAATTATTTGTTGATGATGAAATTATAGATAGTAAGGGAAAAACAAATGAAACTATTGATGGAGATGATAATGTTGGTGGAAATGATTGTGATTATAGTGAAGAAGATGAGGAAAATAATAGGGATAATACAAATGATTGTGATTTTATGAAAAATTATTAAATACTTTTTAAATTATTATCTCTAATTATTAATTTTATGATTTTATTTTAATTTTTGATAATATAATTAATTAATTTAATTTTTTACCTTATCAAAATAAAAAATTATTAAAATTTTATTTATAATCAATATTTTATTGAATAGCTTTTAAATTATTAGCTCTGATTATTAATTTTATAATTTTATTTTAATTTTTTATAATATAAATAATTATAAAAAACAAAAAATTAATATAAATTAATTTAATAAAAAATTATTTTTGTACAGACCCAATATAAAATTATATCTAAGCCCAATAAAATTATATGCAAGCCCAATATTATTTACATTAAATCCATAAAACTTGGCCCAACAAGAAAATAAGGGTGTTTTGGTAACTAAGACCCCCCGCAATGATACATTGCGGGGGTGAGGGGTATTTTGGTACTATTTCTCACCGCAATGTTTAGTTGCGGGTGGTGGTTGATAAATTCTTCCAACCACCTGTGGTTGTGGAAGGGGACCCTTTATAAAGTGTTAACTGCTTTTCTAAAATCTTTTATCAGTTCCTACCTTGAAAATTTTAATATGATCCTTCGTTACTTATTTATATGTACAAAATTATTAAATTTAAAATATTTAAAGTTGTTTGGTAGTCGGTCGGTCGCTCGATCTATCGGTACAGTACTTATATTTTTGCAGTTGCACTTTATTTCCTTTATTTTTGGGTTAATTATCTTGTTGGTCATTAAAATGGGCATAAAGTATCAAGTTGGTCACCAAACTGAAAACGGTCTCAAACAGGTCACTAAAGTCAGCTACAAGTACATTTTATTATATAACTTACTTTTTTCTTGGGTTAAATATCAAAGTGGTCACTGAAGTGAAGACCATATATCATTTTCATCACTGATCTCAACGGGGTATCGTTTCAATCACTAAAGTCATCATAAACATCAAACATATAACTCTAAATATGTGTTCGAAAAGTAAAAATAATTTTTCTCGAGTTCTACACATATTTATTCAATACTACCGCAGCCAAATGAAAAGTTATGAACTCTAGTATTTATGATATTATATTTAGATTTTAAAAAATTATTTACTATTTATTTTTAATTGTATAGTTATTTACTTTGATTTAATTAAAAATAAATAGTAAATGAATTTTTTAAAATCTAAATAAATTATCTGAAATACTAGAATTCATAACTTTTCATTTGGTTGCAATAGTATTGAACACATATGTGTAGAACTCGAGAAAAATTATTTTTACTTTTCGAACACATATTTAGAGTTATCTGTTTGATGTTTATGATGACTTTAGTGATTGAAACGATACCCCGTTGAGATCAGTGATGAAAATGATATATGGTCTTCACTTCAGTGTCCACTTTGATATTTAACCCCTTTTATCTGGATGAAAAACACTAATATTAATGCCAATTTCTTCAATTTTATGGTCTGAAATGGGTATGTTACCCTACCATGTATATATCACATTAAATATTTTTTAATACATCATTTTTCGTCTAAAAAAAATTATTTATTTAGCGGAGTGTACCCTATAGTCGATTTTAGTGACCTGATTGAGACCATTTTCAGTTTGGTGACCAACTTGATATTTTAAGTCCACTTTAGTGATCAACAAGATAATTAACCCCTTTATTTTTACAACTTGATCCTAATTTTTTAAAAACAATAATTTTAATAAATATGTATACATCTATATTATATCATTAAAACTAAAATATAAAATTTTATCTATTTAATTTTCGGTCAGTCATATTTAATTTAATAAGATCATATTTGTCAAAAAGTAAAGATTGTAAACTAATCAAAAATCATATTTGTCAAAAAATTAAGATTATAAATCTCAAATAGAATGTGGATGAGGACGTTAAAAGTAACAATATTCTTTGACATGTATATATTTAAAATTACATGTGATATTGTAAGTGAGTGTGTTATCAAAAGAAATGTATAAAAACCACTCACATCACATTTAAGTAAAACATTTCGAGATATTACACTGAAAAACACTCACTCCCAACTCCCAAGTAACTGTAACGGGAAAACCATTTTTCCCGAAGTTGTAGCAATTACAAAATAAATAAAGTATTTATTTTAAATATATTGTTCTTAATTGCATTACTTAAACTATCTGAGTATCAACTTTTGTATTGATTGTTGTTGTGATAAAATGTTTAAAATTAGTTAGTTTGTATTCAACCCCACTTATGCAAACTCTAGGACCAAACAAATATATCTCATTAAAATGTTGATCTTATCATTATAATTCTCCTTTTTTTTCAAGAATAAATGGGTTAAAATCTTTGGTTAATAAATTAAAGACTTAATTGCACGAAGATGGCTCGAGTTATAATTTTTTTGCACAGAAATGGCTTATCTATAATAATAGGAACCCGCATGACTCAAATATAAATTTTTAAACACCCGCATGACTTCCGTCAAAATATGTCAAATAGACGTTAAGTTTTTAAATATTTTAATAAAATAGAAGGCTAAACTGGTAAAATCACGTTTTTGTTCAAGATATTTTTTGAGTTCTTTCACAGCTTATCGTCTTGATGCATCAATGTTTTCTCCAGCCACAGTCCTTCCGTACCATTAAAGTATTGGATCGGAGAGTGGTGGAGAGGGACTACTAGGGGTCATTTTGAAATAAGATCTCTAGATTTTCCCTCTCCAGAAACCTTCTTGATAGGAGAACTTTTGAGGGTGAACTTGAATATGATAAGAGAACATACACTCTTGACCCAATTCTGATTCTCCCCCGTGATTCCAAGCTAAAGAATACGTCATATGTGTATGGAGTTGTGATTTTTACTGGTCATGATACAAAAGTTATGCAAAACTCGACAAAATCCCCTTCTAAGAGAAGCAGGATAGAGAAACAGATGGACAAAATTATCTATATTCTGTTCAGTCTCATAGTGCTCATCTCGATCATGAATTCTCAAGCACCGTCAGTGGCTTTGAAGGAGAAGTAAATTTGGGGACAGAAGGTACCTCTGAAAATCAGAACGATAAACGTCAGATTAAGGGTTTTAGTTTTGAGGATGATCGTCGGACTAATGGATGTTGGTGGAAATTGCCTAAACCAGATATACATTTTATATTTTTTCAAATACTTTCAGTGTGCCATACTGCAATTCCGGAATAAAATGAGGAACAAGGTGGATACAACTATGAAGCAGAGTCCCCCGATGAAGGAGCATTTCTTGTTGCAGCAAAAGAATTTGGGTTTCAGTTTTGCAAAAGAACTCAAGGAAGCATATTTGTTCGTGAGGCGGATCCTTCTTCTGATGAACCAGTGGAAAGGGAGTTCAAGATTCTCAATATTTTGAATTTTACCAGCAAAAGAAAGCGAATGTCTGCTATTGTCCGTGACGATAAAGGAGATATTTTTCTCTTCTGCAAAGGTGCGGATACGATAATTTTTGATAGATTGTCAGAGAGGGAAGAACGTTTGAAAAAGCTATTAAAAAACATCTAGGTGACTATGGCGAAGCTGGGCTACGAACGCTCGTTTTTTCATATAAAAAGCTAGAAGAGGCTGAATATAAAGAATGGAATACCGAGTTTCAGAGTGCAAGGAATTCTCAATCAAGCAACAAAGATGAAATTCTTGAGGAATTATGTGACAAAATTGAGAGAGAGCTGATACTTGTTGGTGCTACAGCCGTGGAGGATAAACTGCAGCAGGGAGTTGCTCAATGTATTGATCGTCTTGCACAAGATGGTCTAAAGATATGGGTGTTGACGGGTGATAAAATGGAAACTGCAATCAACATAGGGTTTTCATGCAGTCTATTGCGTGAAGAAATGCAACAGATTTACATATCTATCAAAGACATGCTAGAAAATGAATCAGAGAAGAATATAAAATTTGACATTTTGAATCGAATTATGAATGGAAGTCAAATGATAAAACAAGAAGAAGACCCTCATACTGCTTATGCTTTGATAATAGATGGGAAAGCTTTAACATTTGCTTTAGATGATGATCTGAAACATCAATTTTTGCATTTAGCAGTTAGTTGTGCATCGGTCATTTGTTGCCGGGTGTCGCCTAAACAAAAAGCCCTTGTTGTAGACATATTTTACCCCTGTGAATTACTCATTTCCGAATTTACCCATGTGATTTAACGGACGTTTGACATATTTTGACGGAATCCATGCGGGTGTTTAAAAATTTATATTTGAGTCATGCAGGTGCCTATTATTATAGATAAGTCATTTATGTGCAAAAAAATTATAACTCAGGCCATCTTCATGCAATTAAGTCTAAATTAAATGTTTCTAGAAGAAATGTGGTGTCATAGGCGGAGATTAAACTATTTAAATATTAACCTGAAAAATGAAATTAACAAAATATTTGAAATTGACATAATTATTACATCTACACACACATACATATAATAAAATAATAAACATATATTTTATAACTTATATAAATATATAAACATATATTGTTACTCACTCAGTTGATAAGCAGTGAATATAAATCCACTAAATTATCTCCATTGATGCAATTCCCCTAATTATTTTTCTATAAGCTCTACCGATGTTTTAGATTCATACAATTTCTTCAACCAATCTTCAATCACCGTTCTACATTCTAAATCAATCATCAATCATCATTTAATTTTCACCATTCCATTCAGAAGTTTCAATCGCTATTTAATTTCTCAATCGTCGTGTTCCTCTTTTACCATCTAGGTATGTTCATCTCTATTATGTTTATGCGTGCGTGTTATGTTAAAATTAATTTGATGTATAGACACTTGTACTGTAAAGACCAAAAGGGTATGATTGTATGATTTATTTGTTGATGGATCTGATTTTATACTACAAATTTTCTGTCTGTTATCTGATTTTCTGATATGAATTTAATATATATATAGATATAATGTTAAAATTGTTTGTTTGATTGAAATTTTCAAGTGCCCTAACTAAATTTGTAAAATTTTATATTTGTGCTTGATTGAAATATATTATTTTAGAAAAATCTTTTCTTCTAAATTAATTATAGAAATGATGAAGACAAATTATGATTATATACTCTGTATACAGTATATACTTGGATACCATTTGTTTGTACAAGATAAAGTTTATATAATATTGATGTATCTTTGTAGTTTATCGCTCAAAAATATATATAATAACTCCTATTTGTGCAGGATTTTGAAAAATGAAAAGCGTAAGCGAAATTCAAAATATCGTGCACTCAAAAAATCAAATTGATGATGATGTTGTGAAGATCACTGAAGCATCAGTCGGTGATGAATCTTTAAATAGCAAAGCAGAGAACGAAAGACCACATAACTCACAAATGAAGGATGTTTCTGAAATGCTACCAACTGGACAAAATGACAAACATCGATGTAAGTGTAAAAACTGTGATTAGAACAATAAATATTTTCATACTTGTACATAAATAAGAACAGTAGTATAAACAATTTTATTAGACATTTGAAAAAATGTATGCAAAGATATTCCATAAAATTTAACTAGCTCTTCATAATTATTTATATCTATCGTCTGAATACTGATAGCCATCATTAGGATTAACGTAAAGAGTTATTCATATGTGTAAATATCATCAATAATCAATATTTTTTGTTTGTGGAGTAGAAAGATTTTTGAACTTTCTATTTCAATTATCTAACTGATAACATGTGAAGGTAACCTTCAAACTTGTTAAGTTTTGTGAGTTTGAGTGCTAAGAATTTAGAACGGCACGAAAAAGAAAGTGAGAAGTGGTGGAAATGAGGATGTTACAATGATGTATTTATATTTATAGGATGGAAGAGTCATGTCATTAAAGAGAATAATGATATAATATAAGATACCGATTGTCGAGGACATGAAAATGAGAAGTTGTGAAAATGATAAATAGTTATTTGACTCGATCATACACCTTTACTAATGTCAAGTTTTGGAGCCGTACAACCATTAGTCCTTGAATTTCTTATTTTAAGATAGTGCATAATCTCAAACGAGAATAAAATTTTATCACTAATCAGTGGCACAACAAAAATATTTTGAGCATTAAAAATTACCTAGGAATCACAACCACTATTTTTAAACAATTCGCTAACATCTTCGAAGCAATCTTGTATGCCACACTACATAATAAAATTGGTCTCAAATCCCATTCAAGTTGTTCAGAAAGAACACATCCTCAAAATTTTATGACTTTACCCATCACATTTGATTTAACGATGTATCAGTGTTTTGTTAGAATCTTGGACTCATTTCACATGGCAGGTTGAATACGACGACCCAATTTTTTTAAAATTACAAGTTGAAGCAGGTTTTCAATCTACTCCTTTACAATAAAATTTAAATCTCTTTAATGACTAAATTTCATGTCATATAATTAGAATCTGTGAACAATTCCTCAAAGTAATCAACTATCACATCTGACAAGCCGCTCTTCTAGTTAACCAATTCTCATTACTTCCCTTTACCTGAAACATCAATATTTTTTTTATGAGAACTAGAGCAAACATAAAAGTATTTACAATTTTTATCAAATTCATTCAATAACAATTTTTTAAGTTATATGCATATTATTATTATCAAAAGATATTTACATATATAATATATTTTGGGATATTGAGATATTGATTTTATTTATTTTATTGAGAATAAGAAATTCATTTTGAATGCTTGGAGTTACTTGGCATGTCTTGTGCTTCAAGTCAATTTTTATTTATTAAAGTATTAATTTGATGAATGAATGAATTATAAACTTGAGAGCCTAGGTTATCTCCGCAAGAGTTTGCGGGTGCGAGAAAAATCAAATCCACTAGAGTTGGTAGGTGCGAGAAAAATAACATCACGAGAGTTCGTGGTGCGTGAATAATCCCGCAAGAGTTTGTGGGTATGAGGAGAAAAAAAACTTGCGAGAGTTCGTGGGTGAAAAAAATCAAAGAATAGGACAAAAACTACGACGACGATGATGATGGATTCTTGTAAGAGATTGTCCCAAACAAACGACAACAAAAAAAATGATTTTTGAGGAAAATTGTGGAGCGATGAAAGAGACGCGTTAGGAACAGAGATATGATGATGACGAGGATAAAGAGGACGATCGCAATGAGAAAGATGATTGGGTGTAATGATTAGAGCGGATTATTAATTTTTTTTTCAATTTTGACAAACTATCGAAAGAGTATCGTGAGTTTGAAGGGGGATGTTAAGTTATATGCATATTATTATTATCAAAAGATATTTAAATATGTAATACATTTTGGGATATTGATATATTGTTTTTCTTTATTTTATTGAGAATAGAAAATTCATTTTGAATGCTTGGAGTTACTTGGCATGTCTTGTGCTTCAAGACAATTTTTATGTATTAAAGTATAATTTGATGAATGAATGAATTATAACCTTGAGAGCATATTTATTATCATAATTGTTTCAAATTTTATTTGCAAATATTCTCTATTCGTAAATATACTATTTTTGTATTTTATTTTAGTTTTTCACCGAGTCTCTTATTTAATCTGTATTTGTATTGTTCAAAGGATCAAGATTTGTAAGTAAAGAAGAGGCTAAGTGTCCTTTGCGAATCTAAACTATTTGCCTTTGAGAATCTATATAAACTAATCGACTTGATGATGCACTTATGAAAGTAAAATGAACTAAAAAGTATAAGAATATAATTATTATTGATTAATTTTAAAAAAAAATTAATATAATTATTAACAAAAATTGTTAATTAACTTTCACTTATTTAGTACAATTTTGAAATTTACTAAATTGTATAAAATTATATTAGAAAAAAATGTACCATTATATATTGAGGTCTACTCAGGGGCAAACAATTCTTGCAGCAATTATATTATTAAAAAGTTTCGTGATATGTATAAAATAAAATTTTAAATATGCATACATAAAGGATTCATAACTTACATTACATGTATCATAAAAAAATGTTACGATATGATATGTTGAAACAATTGATTACTCGTAACCATCTCTCTATCTATCACGTATTTACATATGAAAGATGGTCACCAACAAATGATTGTTAGTGTTTGTTGTGAAAACATGTACCGCGAAAAGTTTATGTGGTACGTGTAAATGATGGGCTCCCCTGTATTCACATCAAAAACCTTATTATACACGTACCGCGAAAAATTTCTACGATACTGTTATGGAATAAAAACTAGGGTATAATTAATGCTAGAGTTTGTGAGCTTCAAGTTTTAATGGCTACTCTTGTTGTCGGGGACTAACTCGGTCCTAACAAGATGCCTACGTATCTCTAGTGTTTAGAGAATCAAGTCAATAAAAACGTAGTTCTGAGATGAGGGGTCATGCCCTTTATATAGGCGTTTAGAAGCCTAGTGGATAAAAATTGATTTCCTTGAAGGATAAATCTTATCATTGACGGTGGATAAGTATTATCATTTCCTTGAAGGATAAGTTTTATCCTTGACGGTGGATAAGGATTAATTCTAGATCCTTCCTTGTAGGAGTTGTTTCCATATCAAAGCGGACTTGTATTGAAACAAGCCCACTTGTATTAGAACAAGCATGTATTGGAAGTCTCCTAATACATGTTGTACTTCTAGCCCAAGTATTAATTACGAAATTAATATTTAATTAGAGTTTCAGGCCTTATTAATGGGCCTTATTTATGGACCATCTAGGTTTAATTAATGCAAGATTAATTATGTCTTTATGGTTATTTTTAACCCATATCATTTGCCCCCCCACCCCACCACAACTTCTATGATAATGCACTTGGATTTCATAGAAGTTATACCGGTCTTTTTCGAGACTTGGGGTCTTTTTATCCCTTACCTAGGACTTACTACCCTTTTTTGGGGATTTTAATATACACTAGTGTTTCACGAGTATCGTCTTGGTGTAAAGTGTGGAGCGACCTACATATTTACGACGATTTTGCCTTATTCGAGGCTAACTTGACATTTGCATAAGTCTTTTATGTCTTATACCGTCTTGTTTTGGCTTCAAGCCTTTCATTGAGCATATCTAATGATGGGGTTTGGACTGAATGTCTTAGGTTTCTGGGGTTTCAACCCTTAACCCTTACGAGTTCTTACTGATGGCTCCACTCGTAGTGATTCATTCTCAAGTCTATCATATCAAACTTCTCCTGAGCTTGAAATTTTCGCTAATTAACAATAGGCATCTTAGGCTTTCTTTTGTATGTTTATTAGCAACATTCACCCTTCGAGGTTCGTTGTATTCAACTTTATTTGTGCAGTTGATATGAATATTTTGTATGATTTCCTTTGCATTCATTTGTAGTTTATCTTGGCAAAGCTTTGAGGATGTTTCTACCAATCAAAACGGGTTGAACCCTTCATCTGCTTTCTAGGAAGCTCGTGATTTCATCGAACCTTATTTCTACTTGTCCTACTAGCGGATCCTTTTTGGATGCACTAAACATAATAAACTTTTAAGTTTGAGGCATGCCAAGTCCTTGGCACCTCATGCCCTTCGAGGGTTTCTAGCTTATACGAGTCTCGTCCAAACACATTCTTGACTTTGTAGGGCCCTTCCTCATTAGGGGCTAATTTTCCTTTCTGTCCAACCCCGGATGCTTCAATCTTTCTGAGAACCAAGTCTCCTTGACGAAAGAACCTTTCTTTAACCCTGAAGTTGTAGTAGAAAGATGCTCGCTTCTAATGTTCCACGATCTTGGCATTTGCCTCATCTCTGACTTCATCAATTAGATCAAGAGCCAACCTCATACCTTCTTCGTTCGATTCAGGCTCAAAGGCCCCTACTATTGGGGAGGTAAAAGTAATCTCCACTAGCACCACGGCTTCTGCCCCATAGGCTAACAAGAATGGAGTTGCTTCAGTAGTAACCTTGTAAGTGGTACGATATGCCCAAAGTATAGGGAGCAACTCGTCTACCCAAGTGTTCCACGTTCAACTCTCTTCTTGAGTCCATCTAGGATGATTCGGTTGGCCACATCGGCTTGTCCGTTTGCTTGAGGATGAACAACTGATGTGAATCACAGCTCAATGTTGTTCTCCTCACATTACTTCTTGAAATCTTAATTGTCAAACTGCTTCCCATTGTCCGTGACCAGGATTCGTGGGATTCCATATTAACACATTACAGTTTCCCATAGAAATTACAATACTTGTTTGGTGGTTATTTTGGCTAGAGGTTTAGCCTCAATCCACTTAGTGAAGTAGTCAATTGCCACTATCAAGAACTTCCTTTGTGCACTTACCACTAGAAATGACCCAAGTATGTCCATGCCCCACATGACAAACGGGATTGGTGAGTTAAGTGATGTTAACATCTCGGGTAGTTGCCACAGGTGCATGTTTTGACACTGTTCGAACTTCTTCACATAATCTTTCGCATTAGCAAGCATATCTGGCTAGTAGAAGCCTAGACGGGTGATTTTTTGAGCAAGGGTACTGCCTCCCAAGTTCTGCCCACAAATTCCCTCATGAACTTCTTTCAAGGCTAACTCCGCCTCCTGGGGTCGTAGACACTTCAAGTAAGGAATGACAAAAGACTTATTGTATAAGATTCCTTCGATCAAGGTGTACCTCAATGCTCTCTCTGTCAACTTTGGTGCCTCCAAGGCATTATTTGGTAACCAACCGGTTTCAAGATGAGCCTTAATGAGGTCTATCCAATAGCCACCAATGTCAATAGGTGTTATTAGTTTTCCATTGATGCTCGGGGTCTTCAAGACTTGGAAGTATACACTTCCGGCATAGTTCACAATCTCATAAGAAGCAAATTTAGACAAGGCATCGACCTTCATGTTTTCTTCTCTAGGGATGTGTTCCATATAACATTCATCAAACTGGGTCATGATGGCTTTCACAAGCTTCAGATATTTGGCCATGGTTTCATCCTTAGCCTCAAATTCTCCATTTACTTGTGAGACTACCAATCTCGAGTCTCCACAGACTTTAAGAGTATTAACTCTCAAGGCCCCAACCAAACCTAAGCCGGCTATCAGGGCTTCATACTTATCTTCATTTTTTGTTATCAGAAAGTCCAAATTTAGTGCATACTCAATGAGAAATCCATCGGGACTTTTTAGCACTAAACCTGCACCGCTTGATTTTGTTTTTGATGCCCCATCAAAATAGAGCACCCGATATTCCTGAAATACCATCTCTTCATCTTGTTTTTCCAACTTCTTTGCCCTCCAAGGGTACTACTTCCTGCCCCCCGACTTCTTGGTTGTCGATGGTACATTCAACCATGAAGTCAGCAAGTGCTTGTGCTTTAATGGTCGTTCAAGGCTTATACTTGATGTCGAACTCTCCCAACTCAATCGCCCATTTGATCAGTCTTCCGCTGACCTTAGGACTATGTAGGATGTTTCTTGGTTGTCTTCTATTTGATCAGTCAAGACTTCTATCTTATGCGCCTGAAAGTACGGGCGTAATTTTCTTGAGGCCATGATCAAGGCTAAAGCAAACTTTTATATCAGAGAGTAGTTTACTTCTGCTCTGTGCAAAATTTTGCTTACATAGTAGATGGATTTTTTAACCTTTGATTTTTCCTTCACCAAAACAGCTCCCAAGGCGGTGTTTGAAACTGCCAAGTATAGATAGAGCGTTTCTCGATGTTTTGGTTTTGCCAACAATGGTGCTTCATTCATGTATTTTTTAAGGCCTCAAAGGTTTCTTGGCTTTCTTCTGTTCACTCAAAATTTTTCATGTTCTTCAATGCTTTGAAGAAGGGTAGACACTTTTCCCCTGACTTGGAGATGAACCTTCCCAATGTTGCCACACTCCCAGTGAGTTTCTGAACATCTTTAACAGAGTGTGGTGGTTCCATATCCATAATTGCTTTAATTTTATCGGGGTTGGCTTCAATTCATCGTTTAGAGACCATCAGACCCAAAAACTTGCATGACCCTATGCCAAAGGCGCACTTGGCAGGATTCAATATCATTTTATGGTGTCTCAGTACTTCAAATGCCTCTCGGAGGTGCTCTATGTGATCGGCCTTATCGAGGCTTTTGACTAACATGTCATCCACGTAAACCTCCATGTTCTTGCCAATGAGATGTTTAAAAATTTTGTTCACTAACCTTTGGTATGTGGCACCTGCATTCTTGAGTCCAAAGGCCATAACTAAGTAGCAGTAAACACCAAAATCAGTAATGAATGATACCTTGCGAATGTCATCCTTATGCATCTTGATTTGGTTGTATCCGCTGAAGCCATCCATGAAGCTTAACATTTCGTGCCCTGCAGTGGCATCTATTAAAGTGTCGATCCTTGTTAGGGGAAAATAGTCCTTAGGACATGTATCGCTCAAGTCCGTAAAGTCTACGCACATTCTCCACTTTCCATTGGCTTTCTTGATCATTACCGGGTTAGCCAACCATTCAGGGAATTGAATCTCTTCAATGAATCCTGCTTCCAAGAGCTTATGTACCTCTTGATTTATGGCCTCTTGCCTTTCTGGAGCAAAGTTCCTCTTTTTTTGCTTCACCGTCTTCCTTTCGGGATCTACATTCAACTTGTGAGTTATCAATTGGGGATCAATCCCTGGCATATTAGCTGTTGTCCAAGCAAAAACATCTTCATTCTCTTGGAGGAAAGATATAATCTTGCCCCTTTCAGGGTTCAGGCAACAGTGCTCCAATGTAAGTGACTTTATCTGGTTCACCTGGAACTAAGGGGATAGGGATCAAATCCTCAGTTGGCTTTCCCCTTCTATCTTTATCATCCCTTGAATCCATGTCCTCAATTGGGAGAACATGCCCCCGACTCTATTAGGTCTTAGTGCCGTTACATAACAACTTCTAGCCATTTTCTGATCTCCTCGCTTTTCACCAACCCTGTTCCTTGTAGGAAACTTTATTTTCAAGTGGTATGTTGAGGCAACAGCTTTAAACGCATGAAGTTCAGCATAAAGAGGTTGCTTTTATAACCAAGAAGTTCAGCATTTGAGTCATTGTCTTCGAGCATTGCCATATAGTCACGGGGAGCTGGATTGTGCCTTCTACCTTTGATTCGACTCAATTAAATCCATATATAGGCACGTTTGAGGGTGTCAATTGTGAGTCAGTATATCCCATCTTGATGAAAGCATCGTGGAATAAGATATCCACAGAAGCTCCATTGTCAACCAGAACTCTCTTGATTTTAGAATTTCTTATCACAGGTGTGATGACCAATGGGACATCATGAGGAAATTTTAACCCTTCTTGGTCAGAATCATCGAAGCTAATGGCAACTTCTGTTTTGGCACGCTTCGGTGCTTCTCCAACAACAGTCATTACCTCTCTAGCATAAGTTTTTCGTGAATTCCTGGAAGAGCCAGCCATAGTCGGTCCTCCAAATATCATGTTGATAACTGAACCTCAGGGTCTAGGATTACGATCTTGATCATTATCCTTTATGTCATAGTCTTTCTTCTCATAGTTTCTTCTTTGGTTTCCTCGATTCCCATCCTTAGTGAACTTATCCAATTTTCCTCTTCGGATCAAGAATTCAATTTAGTCCTTCAGTTGTCTACAATCGTCGGTGTCATGACCAACTTCTTTGTGGAACTGACAGAATTGGTTCTTGTTTCTTTTCTCCATATCAGTCCTCAGTGGCTTCGGCCATCAGAGTTAACATCTTTCTCAATGTCCATTAGGATTTGACTTCTAGGAGCATTCAATCTTGCATACTCTGTGAATCTTTGTCCGGGATTACCCTTCTTTGGTGCAGGATCAGAATCCTCTGTTGTTCTGGGGTACTTGTCCCTTGCATCATACTCTTGAGTCTCCTTCCTCTTTTTTCCGTTTCCATTACCCCTAGTATTTGGTTCATATTTCCTCATGTTCTCCTCAACTTTAATGTACTTTCCAGCCCTGTCTTGTAGATTCAACATGCTTTTAGGGGGTGCTTTTCCAAAGACCTTTTAAAGTGGTCGTCAGTGGTTCCTTGTTGCAGGGCTATCATGGCCACTTTGTCTTCCAAATCTGGGACTTTAAGAGCCTCCCTGGTAAATCGATTTGTGTAGTCTCTCAAGGATTCATTCTTGCCTTGTTGAATTCCCATGAGAGATGCTGAACTCATCTCATGCACTCTCCCACTAACAAACTGGTTGATGAACGCCTTGCTTAACTCCTTAAAAAAACCCAATAGAGTTAGGGGGAAGACGACTGTACCAACGTTGAGCCATGCCCGCAAGGGTTTGTTGAAATGCTCTGCACTTGACTGCATCATTGGTAGGTTGCAACAATAGTGCGTTAGAGAAGGTTCTCACATGATTAGCAGGGTCTCCTGTTCCATCGTAGGCCTTAATGGTTGGCATCTTGAACTTTCTGGATATATGAATTTTCATGATATCCTGAGTAAAATGGGGTGTAGGATCATCCGGATCTCCTAAGGGCAACAACTCAGTGGGATCTCCCTTTGGGGCTTCAGCCCTCCTTGACTTTCTCGGTGTAGGATCTAAGTTAATTACATGAACCCTTTCGGTTGATTTGCCTTTGGCTCTAGCTACCTCTTCCTCTGCTAATACCTTATTAAGCCTTGAAGCCTCAGCTTCATATGTTGCAATCTTGTCTTTAGTAGTTCGGGGTTCCCGATTTGTTTGGGTAGGACATTTTCTCCTTGGGGGAACGTCCCTTTCATCAGATGAGTAATCTTCATCTTCGGTATAGGGACCAGAAAAGTCTCGAATCAAAGGGACTTGCTGAGTCTGAGTTTGTTGATTAATGGGCTCCAGACCTCGAACATAAGGAGGCGCATATGATTCGTGATACAGTGGATTGTGACCACTGCTCCCAACGGGGGTCATGGAGCATTCCATAAGGTGGCATACCCAAAGTTTGATTCGTGTATTGGGGAAGATCAATAGTATGAAGTTGAAGGCCTCAGGGCGCATTCAAAATCACTTGAGAGGATGTGATTGGTTGATGATGAGTCATCTCTTGAGTTTGGGGGTTGGCTCCATGAACCACCATATGCATGGAATTCGTCCCTTCAACTGAGATTGGGATATCTGGTCCTTGAATAATGGTGAGGGGGATATTCGTCTCTTGAGTACCAGTAGTTGGTGGTGGATGACTTCCTGCCGTTTGAACACCAGAAGTCGATAATGGATCACGTGAAGTTCTTCGTGTGTTTGCCATGGTTGATGTTCTTTTCCCACAGACGGCGCCAAATGTTATGAAATAAAAACTAGGGTATAATTAATAGAGTTTGTGAGCTTCAAGGTTTAATGGCTGCTATTGTTGTCGGGGACTAGCTCGGTCCTAACAAGATGACTACGTATCTCTAGTGTTTAGATAATCAAGCTAATAAAAACGTAGTTCTGAAATGAGGGGTCAGACCCTTTATATAGGCGTTTAGAAGCCTAGTTGATAAGTATTGATTTTCTTGAAGGATAAATTTTATCATTGACGGTGGATAAGTATTATCACCTCCTTGAATCATAAGTCTTAACACAAATATTAATTACGAAATTAATATTTAATTAGAATTTCAGACCTTATTTATGAACCAGCTAGATTTAATTAATGTAATATTAATTATGTTTTTAGGGTTATTTTTAACCCATATCAAATACGTGTTTTTACCACAAATGTTATTAAACGTTTATTGGTGACGGGTCCCCTTTACTTATAATGTAACTGTGTAAGCACAAGAGTAGAAACTAGAAACTGAAAACCTTGTAAAACAAGTTTATACAACTAGTCACTTCAAACAACAGGTCCACCACCAGTCTTTGTGCTTGTGGTTGCTACCTTCCTCCGTAAGCGTGACGCCCGTCAAACGCAATGTGAACAAATGGGTATGGGATGAAATTTACTGCGATAACAATACACGCTAAGCTAGTACTATCTGTGTATATTATTAGGGTTGTACGAATTTTATCTTATTTTGTCGTACGAATTTTATCTTATTTTGTTATTGTTGAAATTTTTTAGATTCAAACCCTGTTTTTAATATTATACTGTAACATTTAATCTAATATCATAGTTAAATTAGTTCAAATGGAATATTTGCTACAGTTGACACAGATAGACAGATTAAACCTTTGGTTTGGTTTGATAAATTATAAATGTTCTTAATATCGCAAATTTAATATAAAATTAATTTTTAAAAAATTATTTATTTATCGAATATTAATTTATCGACCATCTAAAAAATGGAAGGTGAGAAAAAAAAATTTGGGGGCTCAAGTTTACGCGTAGAAGGATGAGAGAGCGCCGTTTGTTTTCATTTTTTTTTTAATAAACACGAACAAATAGCAAACGCTCTTTCAATTTCAAACTCCTCAAATAGCAAAATCATTCTTTTATTCTTCGTTCACATTTATTCACACCATGTTCATATAAATAAATCACTTTTTTCTTCTCTAGGCCCATCTTTTTCTTTCTGATCAGATCAACCTTTTCTTTATCACAAAGTAATATATGTATCTGCACATAGTATATTATATATTTGAAGTTAGTTTCTAGATATGGATGCAGGGCATCATCACCATCTTCTTCATCATCAACTTCAACATCAACAACTAAGTGTTAATATTGATACAGGTGGAGATAGGTTTCCTCAATGGAGTATGCAAGAAACCAGAGACTTCTTGATGATTCGGGCAGAACTCGACCCGACTTTCATGGAAACAAAACGAAACAAGCTTTTGTGGGAACTGATTGGTACCAAAATGAAGGAGAAAGGTTACAATCGTAGCGCTGAGCAGTGCAAATGCAAGTGGAAGAATCTCGTTACCCGATACAAGGTACTAGTATCTTTTTATTTCATGTTAATCTAGACTCGAGTCTCGACTGAACTTAAAATTTTAGCATCGAATATTTTTTGAATACGGATTTTTAGCTAAAATCAGTGAAATTGATATTTTAGTCCTGATTATTTCGGAATTTCGATTTCGCCAATCATTTTATTCATACGCGCTTTTGTGCAAGATTTGAAAAGAGGCACACATGTAAATGCACTCTTTTTGTTTGTTGCCATTTAATCATTGTTCATTTTTAAATTGAAAATGATTGATCTATCAAAGACCGAGAGAAATGATATATAGCCTGCACCCTACAAGATACCCTTATAGGCTTTTATGCAAACGTTATTTTCCATTACGCGTTTTCTTGCAATGTCAGTACAATTAAATGATTTTTTGAATAGATACTTTGTACCAATTTTATTTAAATAGTTTTATTTTTTGTCGAAAAATGTATCGAGTGATGGTAAAAATATAAATGTGTAGGGATGTGAAACTATAGAGCCGGAAGGAATGAAGCAACAGTTTCCGTATTACAATGAATTACAAGCGATTTTCGCGGCAAGAATGCAAAGAATGCTATGGAATGAGGCAGAAGGAAGTGGTGCAGGAGGTTCTAAGAAGAAAGCTACACAACTATCATCGGATGATGAGGATGAGAATGAAGAGAGCGACGGAGATCAAAAAGGAAATACTAGTGGTAAGAAAAAGAGGAAGATAAGCAAGCACATTGCCGGAAGTAGTAATACTAGCGGTGCAAATGTGAATGCTACTAGTGTTAATAGCTTGAAGGAGATGTTGGAAGATTTCATGAAGCAACAAGCTGAAATGGAAATGCAGTGGATGAAAGCTTACGAGGCGCGAGAAGAGGAGAGGAGAATGAGGGAGATGGAGTGGAGGCAAAGAATGGAGGAGTTGGAGAAGGAGAGGATTATGATGGAACGGAGGTGGAGGGAAAGGGAAGAGCAAAGGAATGCGAGGGAAGAGGCTAGAGCTGAGAAAAGGGATGCTTTGATAAATGCACTTCTAAACAAGCTTAGAAGGGAAGATAAATCTTAGTATACAGAAGAGTTATAGTTAAGCTAGCTAAGCTAGGCGATTGCATGCTCTTATGTAGGACTTTATGTGTTTTTTCATCTAGATGATCGAAGTTCTTGTTTTGGACGAGGAATTGAGGCCTTTTCTGAGAGGTTTGTCTTAGAACTCTCTCCCTTGACATGTCTGGCTAGCTAGGAATTAAGAATTTGGTTCATTTTATGCATGGTTTCAAGATTTAACTTGATATATTGGCATGGTATTTTACCATTTAAGTTCATTTAAGTTCCTATTCTATATAGGTATAATAAGATACTGTCATGCTACATGCCAGATTTGAGGTATCAATATCAGTATCATGCCTGTATGTCGCTACAATTATTTGGAGGAAAAAAAGATCCTTTATAGAATATTTTTTGCTTCTTTGATTCATAACCTTTTGTTGCGTACATTTATGTCTATATGTGAACATGTGTGTGCAACATATTCATTGCATGATTTATATTGAGGGTCTCGAAGCAAATATATGATATAACATACCATACTTATAGGTATGGATAAAATTTGATATTTGATGTGAATTTGTGAAGACCCATATTTACATATATCACGATCCACGATATGATATGTTATCGAAATCGTTTGTATATATAAACCATCATCCCTGTAAATTTCATGTACACATAGACAATGTTGTAATTTCATACTACTTTGCTTTGATCTGTACGTCGAGGCCTCCGGGACTACTAGTACCAGTCCGCCAATGTTGCACCAAGGCGCCTCCAGTTGGCCCCTCGTGTGTATATATATAGTCGAGTTCTAAGAATATCATATTTAATTGGAGATTTGGAGATCATTTATGTTCTGCAACCTAAATAATGTGTAGAACATACTTTACGTAACAAAATCATTATCAAATTAGATATCTTGCAGTATAAAATCATCATTAAATTGAATATTTTTGTAAATCACGCATGTTATACTTGTAGAACATTGTCATGCATATTACCCCATTATAAATGTTCTGTAAATAAGATATGTGCATAATATCTTTGTAGAACTAAAATTACAATCAAATTGCATATTTTATAGACCATATATGTTATATTTACTAAATATTACTCTACATATTATTTTTATAAAGCATTTTATGAATGTATTTTAGTTGCAGAACATATATGGTCTCCAAGTTTTCAACTAAATATGGTCTCCATAGAACTTTTCTATATATATTTGGTCCCCAACCATCGATGAATTTCAACCACCTGTCATTATGTTTTATTGCGGGGTGATATTGACTCTCACTATGTTTCATTGCGGGAATTATTACTCTCATTATGTTTCATTACGGGAGGTGGTTGATATCTGACGTATATATATGTACATGCATTGGCCATTGAGCACCCATCCAATATCATATGTACATGCATGCATCAAGTATACATATTATAAGAGACGAATTAGGGAGGCACGGGAGGCCAAAATCTTGATGACCTCGTTAATATATCTGAAAGTCTTGGCAAATTTAGCTTGTCATTCATACTTATATGCGTTGGGCTAATTTAATTAAGGGAAAGCGGTGTTTAGAAGTTTCTTGGTTGATCGAATGAGGAAGTTGTAAAACTTTTATGATTGTTATTCATCTGTTAGCCAAGGTTTCTAGTAGTGTTAGTTATATCTATTACCAAATTTAAATTTCTTATCCTTCCCTTCACTTAGGGCATGTTTTGGCCAAGGTGGTTTATACTTATCAGGATGTTTGTATACTCGGCTCAACACTTACTTATTTTAAATTATAAATCAACTTTTTTGTAATACCCCAAACACGTACTTAGTCTGTTCGCTATTCTCTCTTACTTTATAAATCTGAATGAAGTTATACAGGTTAAGGAAAGGGGATGAACATGAGAAGTTACCGACCAAGGGGAAAATGCAAGCATGTTAATTAAGCTCTTGTAAGGTTGATAAATGAACATCATTGGTATTACGGTTGAACCTCTTTAAAATAATAGTCTTTGGGATTCTATCCTAATAT
Organism: Heracleum sosnowskyi; assembly: GCA_030848705.1. Classification (NCBI taxonomy): domain Eukaryota; kingdom Viridiplantae; phylum Streptophyta; class Magnoliopsida; order Apiales; family Apiaceae; genus Heracleum; species Heracleum sosnowskyi. Next base: position 293,622 of record CM061240.1, on the reverse strand, counting down.
GCAGTAATATCCTACGTACTAATTGTGATAATTCGGGTTAAATTCCGAATCTTTTTCAAAAATCGGATTAAGTTCCGATTTCGAGTCCGAATAAGTCAAATACACTGACCCAAATGCTGCCAACTTGGATAACGACATCCGGAGCCTTTTTCGAAAATCGGGTTAAGTCCCAATTTTGAGTCTGAATAAAGCAAAGCATGGCCCAAATGCTACCAAATTTGAGTAACGACAAGCGCACCACATGCCCCAAAAAAATCATGATTTATTGATGCTAATTAGTAATAGTACTTTGTCTCATAAACTGAATAAAAATCTCAAATCTCCTTCTATGACTGGAGTGTTACACTAACAATACACGTTAAACAAAATAGTTGAAATTTGTTGGCTGATTTTTTGAATTTGCATTCAGTGAGCAAGAGGACGCTCCGTATAATTTCATTATTAAAAAGAGGAATAAAGGATGGTCCATATAATATTTTTGAAAGATATAATATATTTTCTACGTGGGAGAATTATTACGAGTTGAAAGTTTGAATAATTTGTCAACATATTTCATCCACCACTTGAACAGAAGCACCGATATAACAATATTTTAAGGATGAGTAGTGCAAGGCATCCAAAAATTATTCCCAAAATATTTATAAAATTATGTGAACGATATATGGTTTTTTTTAATTCGTGAACGCATATTAATGTACGCGAGTCCCATATTATTATTAGAAAATTTACTATTCTAAACTTATTTGATAACAATTTTTTAAAATATTTTTGGGACTTCTAGCATTTGTATGTATGTAAGAATATGTTGTTCAAAGTCTAACCATATATATAAATATATTCCTTCATAGTTATCAAATTTTATAGTCTTTTGACTTTTTGTTAAATTATTCATGTAGAATCCAACTACAATCAAGTTTTATAATATGATTTGCTCTCACAATTTCTTGATCATTATCAGCATTTTACCTTGTAATTGAGTTATTTAAAATTCGGTCTACAACTTTTCATATTTTGGTGTAGAGAGCTTCTTGGGATTTGGATTTAAGTCTATATTTTGGTTTTTGTTTCCTCTAGCTGTCTACTACTCTCTCTTTTTTGCATGCATATATGCTTCATTATTCCACTAGCTAGAGACCTTGTTACAATGTGATCATCTTAAAGATTTTATACTCTTTATTCTGTTCCGACTTCCACCTATTTCCATTGTTGTCACCTCAATGTCAAAACAAATCATAACGAATCTTCATTTTGTCGATGCAAAAGGTTCGTATCTCGTGAATAAGACACCGATGTTTCGACTCTCCTATCTGGCAATGGCTGGAGTCTGATCGGTCTGGACACAAATCCAGCAGTAGTAGTGCAGTACCTTGACCTTTTTTCCGTATTTAATTTATTTCTTCCGGTTCTGCGGTGAGATTGGAATCGGATGGATGCATGGGGAAGCTCCCCCCGAGCATAAAATCCTGCAAAGTTGCACTGTGTGATTCTTCTGTTTTTGCAACAGACTAACTGGTAAGATATGGACACTAGTGTCGAGTTGTCTAGTGTTTAATAAAATAATTGAAGGAAACAGGAACATTTAAATCATTAGAAAAGTACTCGTGGCCCGTGGGGGGTACTGGTGTATGAAGAACGATGTGAATTTGATAGGAGAGTGAAAATTCGAGAAATTGATACAGTAGTAGTCAGCACAGCCTCTATTAAATTATAAAAGTAAGTCAAATTTTCTTTTTTCAGCATCCTATTGGAAAAAAAAATATTGAAGTTTATTTAGAATTTTTTTAAAATTATATCATTTATATCTTTTTAAATTAAAAATAATTCAGCAATTAATAATTAATTTTAGTTCTGTATTTTTAAATTTTATAAAATTTTCATTATTTTATGTCAAATATTATTTGTGTCTGTGATCCTCTTTATGTCAAATATTTGAGTCCGTTATCCTGATTTCTCCCCTGAACATAGCGGATTGGTGAAGGGTCGGTCTGGCCATTGGATTCACCCTGAGTTTGAAGAACCAACAACTCAGGCAAAATGAGTTATAAGTGCTTAAAACAAAAATTGAGTTATAGCTTAAAATGAGTAAGTGCTTTATAAGTGATGAGTTGATGGATTCTTATAAGTGTTTGGGAGAACTTAAAAAAGTGAACTTATGTCTTATAATGAGTAAGTGTTATATAAGTGATAAGTTGATGCAAACTTATAAGTTATGTAAGTGTTTGGATAAATTTACTTATAAGTTAATAATTTTTTTGTTAAATTAAATTGAAAAAATAAATAATTAATATAATGATCTCGATAATTACATTTTAGATTAAAAAACATTTAAAAGTATAAATATAAAAATATAAACTACTAAAATGTTAGTATAAATATAAAAATATAAACTACTAAATGTTAGTAAAATATAAAAATAACATTTTAGATTAAATATAAACATTTAAAAGTATAAATAGATAAAGAAATCATGAAAAATGAAATAAGTTGAGCAAAATGTTAGTATTTTCTAACATTCAACTTATCATCTTATAAGTTATAAGTTAGATTATAAGTTGGGTAGACAAACACCCCCCATAAGTCATAAGCTAAAAAAATAAGTTATAATTTATAAGTTAATGAAATAAGCTGAGTACACACACACCCCTCATAAGCTGAAATGGGTTTATAAGTCATAAGCTGACTTATAAACCCTCAACCAAACAGGCCCTTACTCCTTCAGTTTTCGAGCTAGTAAAGGATGAACTCATCCAAAATTTTAAGACGTTAGAAAAAAAATTATATAATTTTTTTTTTTTTTTTGAAAACAGAATAGCACTTTCATAACTCAGAAATCGCATCATACATCATTGAATCCAACACTTGTCGTGGAGGAGACATAAAATTCACATAGCTATTTAGCTCACAAGGAAACCGAGCCAACAAATGGGCTGTCCTATTAGCTAACCTTCTAACATATTTGAGGATTAAACCTCCTCTAGCTGCTATTTTCCTACGGCACTCCTCGAAAATATGTCCTAGCTCCATCCGGTACTGAATGCCTTTGTTGATTGCTTGAACAGTAGTAAGAGAATCTGATTCCATACAAACCGGAGCACGAGTTCTATCCTTCAACCAAGACAATGCTTCATTTATGCCAATAGCTTCAGTCTCTAGAACTGAGACCTCGCCTCCGAATCGCATCACTTGTCCCCCTTTAAACTCCCCAGCTCGATCTCTTAGCACCCACCCTACTGCAAACGAAGACATACCTTGAATTAAAGAAGCATCGACATTTAGCTTCAAGCTCCCCTCTGCAGGAGCCACCCACTTAGTATTCTCTGTTCTTCCGGTAGGCAACCGCGTAGACCGTGATTGCAAGACCTGACTGTTACGCCAATCAGAAATTTGCTTAAGACTCCAATCCATCGCAAACTTAGAGGAAACCACCTTATTCTCCCAAACTTTCTTATTCCTAAAAAACCAAATCCCCCATAGAATGACTACAATATTACATAGCTGCTCGACATTCTCTGAACTCAATTTCTCCAGTAGCCACACAGAAACATCCTCAACCTCTTCTCTACTATATTGAAGACCCATGTATTGCCAACATTCTTTTGCAAACTCACACCTGAAGAAAACATGTAACATATGTTCCTCATCATTGTTACACATAGGGCACTCTATTGGAATTGTATTACACCGTTTTTGGAGAGCCAAACGAACTGGTAAATTATTCCTACATAACCTCCACATGAAAAACTTCATTTTTGACGGTACTCTTCCATAACCTTTTCCAACCCCCAGATTGAGCATTGTAACCTGGGGTCACATTTCTGTCATACCAAACCTGATAACCAGACTTCACAGTATATACCCCCTCCTTCGAGTGTAACCAAGCCATTCTGTCGCATACATCATACTGAGGGAGTCTAACCTGTAAAATATGTTGGACATCTACATCTTCAAAAACCTCCCTTACCTTTAATTCATCCCATTCTTTCATATCTTGCTTAAGAAAATGACAGACCTTCGTATCCGCGCTTAGATTGTAATCCCTTGCTTCAACTGATCGAGACTGTTTCCTTTGTAACCAAGGATCTGTAAAAGAATTGATAGTCTTGCCATCCCCTACCACCCAACGAAAATCATTCTTCAACTCTTCTTTCGCTGTCCACAGGCCAGACCAAATAAAACTCGATCCTCCCGTTCTTGTTGCATTCAAAATATTACCCGAAGGATAATACTTCTCTTTGAACACCCGTGCCACTAAAGAGTCTGGTTGATGAATAAGATTCCATACCTGCTTCCCCAACATAGCTATATTAAAACCAAACAGATTCCGAAAGCCCAAGCCCCCTCTCATCTTGGACGCCCCCATCCTGTCCCATGACAACCACCGGATACCTCTAGACCCCGATGAGTTAGATTGCCACCAAAACCCATTTAACATTCGCTTGATTCCTTGGCATAGACTTCTAGGCAGAAGGAAACATGACATGGTATAAGAGGGTATCGTTTGAGCAACACTCTTAATCAACACCGCCTTCCCCGCCCTAGAAAGTAATTTTTTTTCCAGTGTTGAAGTTTCTTGTACACCCTGTCTTTCACATAATTAAACACAACTTTCTTAGATCGACCAACCAAGCTTGGGAGACCTAGATACTTACTATCAGAGAGGTCATTCTTAACACCAAGAATGCCAGTGATTTCCCGTTGCTTATCCTGATGCACATTTGCACTATAAAAAATGCCCGACTTCAGATAATTAACTGCCTGACCAGACTGCAGTTCATACAAATTCAGAATATTTCTAATCCTCTGAGCCTCCCCCGTGTTAGCACGAAAAAACAAGAAACTATCATCTGCAAAAAACATATGAGTAACAGCAGGTGCAGCACGACTAACTTTGCATCCATGAATCCCACCACTAGCCTCAGCCTTCTTCAAAGAAACGGATAAACCTTCTACACAAAGCAAGAATAGGTACGGCGATAGCGGATCACCTTGTCTTAAGCCACGAACAGGTGATATAGGACCCAAATGAGCTCCGTTAAAACACACACTATACTGTACTGTAGTAACACACATCAGAATCCACTTTATTCAACCCTCACAAAAACCCATCTGACGCATTCTTTCCTGTAAATACCCCCAATCAACACGATCATATGCCTTGCTAATGTCTAACTTCAAAGCAACTTCACCCTCACTGCCACTGTACTTCCTCTTCATGTGATGCAAAATCTCAAAAGCAACCAGAACATTGTCGGATATATTCCTACCTGGGACAAACGCAGACCGGTTCTCCGATATAAGTCCAGGGAGAATACCTTTCAATCTATTTGCTAAACACTTAGCCAGAATCTTGTATAAAACGTTGCATAGGGCAATCGGCCTTAAGTCCCTCATGAAATCAGCATTTTCTTTCTTCGGTATAAGTACGATGTTTGTATCATACAACCCCTCTGGAAACTTACCTAATCGCAGCCATTCTTTACAAGTATAAAACACTTCCCTCCCCAAACTCGGCCAGAAATTCTGAAAAAAAGCAGGATTCAACCCGTCAGGCCCTGAAGCCTTGTCAGAATGCATCTGCTTTACCGCCCTTATGAATTCTTCAAAAGAAATCTCTGCAACCAACTCCAAATTCTGCTCCTCTGAAATCATGGCTACATCCCTTTCTTCACTGACAAAAGCGACCTCACCCGTCCCAGTGAAAACCCTATGGAAATATTCAAAAACAACTGACTGCATCTCCTCTTTACCAGAAACAGTTTCACCTTCTTCCGTTCTCAAGTGATTAATATAATTCATTTTCTTTCTAGCTGAAGCGTAAGCATGAAAGCGTAAGCATGAAGGAGTAAGGTATTTAAGTTATCCCTTTCCTCAAAATACTTTTTAATACTACCCTCATCAGCCTTCTCCGCAAGCCTATCCAGAATCTCCTTCTGCGTTCGAATTTTCTCCCTAAACTTATGGAAAAAGTTCCTTCCCCATTTGGCCATAAAAGACGAGATAGAGAGAAGTTTCGGGAGCAACTGCATACCAGGAAGATTCTCCCAATGTTGCTTAACTTCTTTATGAAACTCTGGTTCTCGAAGCCACGTATTCTCAAACTTGAATCTGAACTGCTTCTTCGTTACTTGCACATTGCATAAATCAACCATTATGGGATCATGATCCGAGCAAATGGTATGATAAACCGTAAGCTTACACAAAGGAAAGAGTTGCCACTAGCTATCAATAGAGAAAGCTCTGTCAAGACGCTCTCTCACCCAACTTGGTTTCCCCCTACTCCTTTCCCAAGTAAATTTACCCCCTGTCAAAGGTAACTCCATCAGATTCGCATCCTCAATTGCCACTCTGAAACCATCCATCAGGTACTGAGGACGATCACTCCTCCCCTCCATATCACTAGCATACAGAAGGTCATTAAAATCTCCCATGATGCACCAAGAAAGAGGAGATACAGAAGACAAGTGACGAATGAACTCCCAAGCTTCCCTTCTCCTGCTAATTTCTGGAAAGCCATAGTAACAAGAAAGACGCCATCGAGGCACCATATTATTCAGCACAAGAACATCAATGTGATTTTGGGAGTGGGTATCGACCTTGAAAATCATGTGTGATTTCCACATAATTGCCAAACCCCCTCCCCTACCCACTCGATCAACATCAAAGTAATTAGCAAATCCCAATGATAAGTGGATTTCATATCCACTAGGATCGTCCTAAATTGGCTTAAATTGGTTGTTTTGTTTTCAAGTTTGTGGTGTTTGTGATATGTTTGGTGTTAGTAATTGCAGAGTTGAGTTGTCAGCAGAGATGTGGAGTTCTTGTGATTTGCAGAAGTGTTTTGAGCATGTTTGAGAAGGTCAAGTGGTTGCGGAGCGAGAGAGCGCAAGGAAAAGACAAGAAAAGCAAAATGTTAGATTATGAACAGTAACCAAGCGCCCCCGCACCCTTATAGGCGCGCCCGCGCCCTAAACATGCTGAAGAAGGCAATTTCAAGTCAGAAAAGGAAAGTTGCCAGAAGACCAGTCAGCCCTGCAGCCTATATAAACTATTGGTGGACGAATTCTGAGATATACATTGGAATACATACATACATATTCATCCACCATCAAGGAGAACAAGAAGACGGCTGATTACGAAGATCTACTTTTAAATTTATCTTTGTATTCTTCTAATTAGGCGATACTTTGGATTCTCGTTGGTTTTCGTTTGTTCTTTCTTAAACCCTAGCACTTTTATTCAGTATTCTAGACTTATTATTATTATCATGTTTTCATCAGAACCCACGATGATGAACGGTTCGATTATGAACTAATCGTTGTCATGGGATTCTAACGGATTTATTTATGGATTTTAGTAGTTAATTGTTTTAAAGATGTGTGTGTGATGATTTGTTGATAACCTAGTTTGGTTGTGCTTATTCTTCTTGGATGCGTAGCTAACATCTAAGTTGTTTGTTAATCTCTATTGATTGCGAAAGTGGATATAGAGGTTTAGAACTTGCCATGCTAGCATAGGTTTATGTATGTTTGTCATGCATGATTCGTAGGTGATTTTAACCATCTTACATGCCCTATGTAATCTGAATGGATAACTTGCTCGTTAAACTGTTATGTTTTCAAATCTTATAGACATATAGGGTCTAAGCATAATTGGTGTCTGCTTAACTTTTATCTCTTTTGTGGATGTTTGAGTGGTTTGGTATACGTATACTGAAAGGTAGCGTGTACTGATTTCGTGTTATCTGATTAGTTGTCACAAATGTCACATGCATTGATTAAAGACAAAAGACTCTAGATGAAATATTTAATGAAGTTAGGATCCCATGTTTTATTCTCATAAGTAATTCAACAGCAATCTTTAGTTTAATATAATCTTGTTAATTTGTTTAGTTAATTTAGTTAATCAAAACACAACTTTGATACTTGTCTTAGCATTGAACAATAGCCATACATTGTTGCATAAGTGCATAACTATAGTAACCAAAGCAGTCTCTGTGGGAACGAACTCTACTTATTCTTATATTACTTGTGACCGCGTATACTTGCGTGATATTGTGTGAACAAGTTTTTGGCGCCGCTGCCGGGGACTCGTTGTTATTTATATAGTTTATGTGCTTGTCATCAGTGGTCGTTAAAGTTCACTGACTCGGATTATTCTTTCATCAATTTTACTTTGTTTTGTGAGTTTCAGGTATTCTAGCGAGCGTGTATGCGAACACGTTCTCAATCTCGGAAAGAAGAACTTGAATTAAGTCTATTTATGGGAGAACCAGCAGAAGAAACGAAGGCTTTGAAGGATTATTCTCAGCCTAAGATCAATGACATTCAATCTAGCATTGTCAGGCCGGCCATTGCAGCTAATACTTTCGAAATCAAGCCTGGCACTATTCAGATGGTGCAAAATTCAGTTCAGTTTGGGGGTGCTCCAACGGAAGATCCTAATATGCATATTAGGGATTTCATCGAGATTTGCGACACCTTCAAGATCAACGGAGTGTCGGAAGATGCTGTGAAGCTGAGACTTTTCCCATTTTCTCTGAGGGATAAGGCTAAAGGTTGGTTGCACTCTCTACCAGCAGGTTCTATTACTACATGGGAGGATCTTGCTCAGAAATTTCTCACTAAATTCTTCCCTATGGCTAAAACAGCAGCAATCAGGAATGCTCTTACTCAGTTTGTACAAAATTCTAGAGAAACTTTATGTGAAGCTTGGGAGCGTTACAAGGAGATGCTTAGGAGGTGTCCACATCATGGAATGCCTGATTGGATGGTGATCAATTGTTTCTATAATGGTCTGGGAGGTCAATCTCGACCAATGCTTGATGCGGCATCAGGTGGAGCTCTTTGGGCTAAAAGCTACGATGAAGCTTATGAACTAATTGAGATGATGGCTGCTAATGAATACCAGAATCCAACTCAGAGGTTATCACAAGGCAAGGTAGCAGGGGTTCTGGAAGTGGATGCAGCTACGACAATAGCAGCTCAGCTGAAGGCTTTGTCAATGAAGGTGGATTCCTTGTCTAACTATGGAGTTCAGCAGGTGGCTAGTGTGTGTGAGCTTTGTGCAGGTGCACATAACACGACTCAATGTGCCATATCTAATGAATCAGTGTAGTTTGTGAGCAATTTCCAGAGACCACAACAGCCAGTGCCTAATGCATATCATCCCAATAACAGGAACCATCCAAATTTCAGCTGGAGTAACAATCAGGGTGGTCAGAATCAGCCACAACAGCCGTATCAGCAGTATCAAGGACAACAGTATGGAGCTAAGCCATTCAACTCTTCTGGTTTTCAGCAACAGTATGCTCCAAGACAACCGTATCAACCACCAGGGTTTCATCAACCATCTCATGGCAATGCTGGTCAGTCATCTAATGAAAAGTATGAATTGGAAGAATTGAGGCTAATGTGCAAGAGCCAAGCTGTTTCTATCAAGACTTTGGAGAATCAAATCGGTCAGATTGCCAATGCCTTGCTGAATAGACCACAGGGAACTCTCCCTAGTGATACGGAAGCTAATCCTGGCAAAAGAGAAGTCAAAGAACATGTTAAAGCAGTTACCTTGCGATCTGGAAAGGTTACGGGTGACCAGAACTCAGAAAAAGAGCAAAACGAAGAAATTTCTAGATTCCCAACAGAAGGTGGGCGCGCCCGCGCCCTAGGGAGCGCGCCCACGCCTGAGGTTCTGTCAGAGAATGAAGAAAAAGTGGAAAAAGCCAGTTTGGGGGAAAGTGAAGTGGAAAAGCGGGAACTTTCTACTGAGAAATCTGTTCTGAAGCAGAATACAGAGATCAAGGAGGTCTATCCTCCTCCGCCATTCCCTAAACGTCTTCAGAAGTAGAAGTTGGATAAGCAGTTCTCTAAGTTTCTGGAGGCTTTCAAGAAGTTGCATATCAATATACCTTTTGCGGAAGCTCTTGAACAGATGCCGAGCTACGCAAAGTTCATGAAGGGTATTCTATCTCGGAAGTTGAAACTCGAAGACTTGGAGACCGTGGCTTTAACTGAAGAGTGCAGTGCTATTCTACAGCAGAAGTTACCTCCAAAACTCAAGGATCCAGGAAGTTTCACCATACCGTGCACAATCGGCAATCTATCTTTCAACAAGTGCTTGTGTGACTTGGGAGCTAGTATTAATCTGATGTCGTTGTCTGTCTTCATGTAACTTGGGCTGCCTGAGCCTAAACCTACTACTATGTCCTTACAGCTGGCTGATCGATCGATCACATATCCAAGGGGCATAGTGGAGGATGTTTTGGTTAGAGTGGATAAGCTCATTTTTCCTGCTGATTTTGTTATTCTGGACTTTGAGGAGGACAAGAAGATTCCAATTATCTTGGGAAGACCGTTCTTAGCTACAGGCCGAACTTTGATCGATATGCAGAAAGGAGAGCTTACGATGAGGGTTCAAAATCAGAAGGTCACTTTTAATGTGTTCAAGGCAATGAAATTTCCAACTGAGGAAGAAGAGTGCTTTAAATTGGAGATGGTCGATTCTGTCGTCAATACAGAGATTGAACAACCGCTGAAGTCAGATACAGTGGAGAGAGTCTTGATAGGGGATTCTGATATCGAAGACGAAGAAAGAGCAGAGCAACTTCAGTTGTTGAATACACCTCCGTGGAAAAGGAAGATTGATGCGCCATTCGATTCTCTTGGATTAGCAGAGCTGAACAATTCTCAGAAGCAACTTAAACCATCTATGGAAGAAGCTCCTACACTTGAACTCCAACCACTGCATGATCAATTGAGGTATGGTAAAGTCTACGAGAGCAACAGGCTATATAAGGAGAAGGTTAAGGATTGGCATGAAAGAGGGGTGGTGAAACATTCATTTGTGCATGTTCGGCTAGTTATGCGTTTCAAGTCTCGCTTCAGATTTTTTCCAGGAAGGCGTAAGTCGAGGTGGTCGGAGCCTATCACGGTTAAATCAGCATTTTCGCATGATGCAGTAGAGATTTTCCATAAGTTTTCGGACGAAGCGTTCAAGGTTAATGGTCAGTGGCTGAAGCATGATGTTGGTAATACGGTGAACCGTGAGTCGACGTTCACCGTTCTTGCGACTGGATGAAAAAGGAATCACGTCAAGCTATTGACGTAAAACAAGCGCTTCGTGGGAGGCAACCCACGCATTTCTGTAGTATTGTTAAAAAAAAAAATCAAAAATCAAAAAAATATTTTCTGGACAGAAAATAGGCGCACCCGCGCCCAAATCAAGCGCGCCCGCGCAGGGTTACTGTTCACATAAAAAAAAGCAAAAAAAAGAAAAAAGAAAAAAGAAAAAAAGTTTGTGTTGTTTCTCCCTAGGATCCATCTGGGATTCAGAGTGAAGTTGATAAGTCCTTTGGGTACTACTTTCAGAGCCACTGGAGTTGATGTTGCTTGGCCTGACTTTGGAGCTGATTCTGTTTATCCACCACCGGATACACCACCAGAGGAGGGTGGTACTGCTGATGATTAGGTATATTCTGCACTTTCCTTTTTATTGCCTTCAATGAGGACATTGAATACTTTAAGTTTGGGGGTGATAATTAAGGAATAGTAGTGTTAGTGTGTGTTCATATAGGATTCATGTTGCATTTGTAGTTAGTTCATTCATATCTTTGCATGTTTTTGTCATATAGAGCATTCTGTTTGCATTAGTGTTTATATTTATTATGAGAGTTCATTTAGTTGCATTTGCATAGCATAATTCATGATCCCGTAGGACTTGACTATTTCCGTTGATGAGTTGATGTTGATGGGAGTGTGGTAGTGATGAATAGAGGGCTGATTAAGTTTCTAAGAAATTGACTTGCATGCCAGAAACAAAATAATTTCACAAGTCTCATTGGTTGCTTTTAGATTTGATCAGACCATGTTTTGTTTGGATGTTGGAATTTAACCGCTTGCTTATATTTAGAATTTTCTTTTATTCTCTTGAAATTCAAAGAAGCACTTAAGTCTAAGTTTGGGGGAAAACAGGGATTTCATGCTAGTTGTCAATAAAGGCTAGGCGTCAAATGGCTAGTAGCCGGCTCATTGAAAAGATGAGTAGTCTAGGGTGGGATGAGAAAAAGGCAAAGCGCACTCATTCCGAAATAAAGAAAAAAAAGAGGGAAAAAAAGAGAGTTGTGTAGTTGTTTTATGCAGAATTGATCAGGTTGAGCTCTTTAATACTCGATCAATTAAGTTCTAGGGGACTTTGTACCTAGTGACCTAAGACTTTTCCGGTCTGGGATCCACTAACCTAAAGCTCGCTACATGGGTATTATTGTATAAGCCTTTTGGGGTCTCATCCATTGCACGGTCAAATAAACATGTGTGTAGTAATAAAGCATGAATTCCTGTCTAGCTCAAGTCGAGGTTGAGGTGTCTTTAAGTGGTTTCTTGTGTCTAGAGTTCATTCTGTTTATAATCTTGTGGTTATTTTGGTGAAGAATAGGATATGGTCTTGATTTAGTCTAAGAGTATATTGATGAGCATTGCACACACGCACGTTTCTGTGTTTGTATGGTTAGTATAAGGGGATTTGGTCGAACTCTGTTTGAAAGATTGCATTCCTTGAGATATTGGCTTGTTGATTGGTTATGGGTAGTTTGAGGGGATCGTTTGCATTTTCATATTAGTTGCATTCATGCATTGCATTATAGTTAGTAGAGTCTGTTTATGCTTGAGGACAAGCATCGGTTTAAGTTTGGGGGTGTGATAAGTGGATTTCATATCCACTAGGATCGTCCTAAATTGGCTTAAATTGGTTGTTTTGTTTTCAAGTTTGTGGTGTTTGTGATATGTTTGGTGTTAGTAATTGCAGAGTTGAGTTGTCAGCAGAGATGTGGAGTTCTTGTGATTTGCAGAAGTGTTTTGAGCATGTTTGAGAAGGTCAAGTGGTTGCGGAGCGAGAGAGCGCAAGGAAAAGACAAGAAAATCAAAATGTCAGATTGTGAACAGTAACCAAGCGCCCCCGCGCCCTTATAGGCGCGCCCGCGCCCTAAACATGCTGAAGAAGGCAATTTCAAGTCAGAAAAGGAAAGTTGCCAGAAGACCCGTCAGCCCTGCAGCCTATATAAACTATTTGTGGACGAATTCTGAGATATACATTGGCATACATACATACATATTCATCCACCATCAAGGAGAACAAGAAGACGACTGATTACGAAGATCTACTTTTCAATTTATCTTTGTATTCTTCTAATTAGGCGATACTTTGGATTCTCGTTGGTTTTCGTTTGTTCTTTCTTAAACCCTAGCACTTTTATTCAGTATTCTAGACTTATTATTATCATGTTTTCATCAGAACCCACGATGATGAACGGTTCGATTATGAACTAATCGTTGTCGTGGGATTCTAACGGATTTATTTATGGATTTTAGTAGTTAATTGTTTTAAAGATGTGTGTGTGATGATTTGTTGATAACCTAGTTTGGTTGTGCTTATTCTTCTTGGATGCGTAGCTAACATCTAAGTTGTTTGTTAATCTCTATTGATTGCGAAAGTGGATATAGAGGTTTAGAACTTGCCATGCTAGCATAGGTTTATGTATGTTTGTCATGCATGATTCGTAGGTGAATTTAACCATCTTACCTACCCTATGTAATCTGAATGGATAACTTGCTCGTTAAACCGTTATGTTTTCAAATCTTATAGACATATAGGGTCTAAGCATAATTGGTGTCTGCTTAACTTCTATCTCTTTTGTGGATGTTTGAGTGGTTTGGTATACGTATACTGAAAGGTAGCGTGTACTGATTTCGTGTTATCTGATTAGTTGTCACAACTGTCACATGCATTGATTAAAGACAAAAGACTCTAGATGAAGTATTTAATGAAGTTAGGATCCCATGTTTTATTCTCATAAGTAATTCAACAACAATATTTAGTTTAATATAATCTTGTTAATTTGTTTAGTTAATTTAGTTAATCAAAACACAACTTTGATACTTGTCTTAGCATTGAACAATAGCCATACATTGTTGCATAAGTGCATAACTATAGTAACCAAATCAGTCTCTGTGGGAACGAACTCTACTTATTCTTATATTAATTGTGACCGCGTATACTTGCGTGATATTGTGTGAACACCCAACTTTTAACACAACTCCTCTATTTTATTACTAAAAACAATAGTTTCAGACAAGAATAAGAAATCAGGTTTGCGATCTTTAATAAGATCGCCAAGAATCCGAATTGTCCGAGAATTTTCCAATCCCCGGCAGTTCCAAATTAAGAGATTCATTGGGGTTGGCTAGCTTGCCTTGCAAGCGTAGCCAAAACAGTCGAGGAAGATACAGTGCAATCCATATGAGAAAGCGCAGTATCTGGGTTAGACCAATTACCATTAATTCCATCTTTAGTCTGAGATATGTCGCCAGCATTACCAACCACATGGGCCTCACTCTCCCCCCTACTTCTTTTCCTTCCTAACAATTCAAGCCCATCCATTTCTCCTTCAACCGGCCCAATAATAGATAGTTGATTATTTTTTGGCTCCAACGTTGTAGCATTTTGAAAAGAGCCAGCTGGACTGATAGACTTATCTTTACTCAAAAACAAGTTGTTCCTATTATTACGTTCTTGATTTGTCTCAACTAAATCTTCTCTGTCAACAGCCTCCTTGGAAATAGGGAATCTGTTATCCCTTCCAAACCTTTCCTCCCAATCACCGTCGCCATCTTCCTGAAGCCACCTACTCTTAGTCTGTCCGGCAAACCTACGCGGTGGAGCACGTAACCAGCTTCCCCACTCCTTCGTACCCTCCACACTACGTTTATCCGAAGATTTCTTGCAAAATCTCTCTGTGTGAAACACCATCCCACAGACAAAACAGAAATCACCTAGCCTCTCATACTTGCAATGAACTACAACCTCTTTCCCACCTCGACAAATAATCTTCTTCTTCCTTTTCAACGATTTACTGATATCAACTTTCACCTTAATACGCATGCATTCCCTCCATACACTTGTGTCATTCTTATTATCATACATAACAAACTTCCCAAAGAAATTCCCCAGCTGCCTTCCCACATTCTCTGTCATCAATCCTACTGGTAAGTCATAAATTTGCACCCAAAAATTCAAAAAGTTTAATGGAATCTTTGCAGGGTCTTCACCAGGAGGAATTTTATCCAAAACCAGCATAATATTGTCAAAGCTCCACGGACCACCATTGAGAACCCATTGCATATCCTCTGTTTGATAAAATTGAAAAAGATACAACCCCGCCCCAATATCTTTAATATTGATACCCATTGCAGGTCTCCGGACATCTGCTAGCTTGCTCTTCATTGCTCGACTATTGATGGTTCTCTCCGATAGGAAACGACCAACCAGACAAAACTCATACCTATTAACCTCCTCAATATCATCCCCAAAAACCAAAACTTCATTCTCCTCATCTCCAATGTCCAACTCAGCCAGCCTCTCATTCAGATCGCTTGTATTCGCCATGACGACTCCCACAAATTTCCTTAAAGAAGAGGAAATAAAGAGAGAAAACAAAAGACTCTCACATAGGGAGAGAAAAAAAAATTCACCCGTATAAATTTTATTTCATTTTTTAACAATGATATTAAGGGGTCCTTTGGTTTGAGGTATTTAAAAATTATGTATGTGTTTCGTTTATTTCAACCTCATATTTGGTGTTTGGTTGACAAAAAAAATTTTTAAATGCATTTTTTAAACCTCCAATCGGCATGGGTTTTTGATATCTAGGAAAAAGGTATGAGGAATCATTGTTATATATTTATTCTCATCTCTATTTAAATAATTAAATATGTTTTTTGAAACAAAAAATAAATCAATGACATAAATATATATTAAAATAATAATTAAAATAATATTTTAGAATAATTAAAATTAATTACTTAGAAATGTTTAAAATCAAATATATTTATTCCAGGACTAAACCAAACATATAATATTAAAAAATGATAATGTAACCCAATACCACTTTAACTTGATTTTTTTTTGAAAAACATCTAATTTTTTTATAAAATAAATAAATGGGAATCTATTACAGAAACCCAGCCCATAAGAGCAAAGTTCACGTTCGTTCCAAGGAACGAGCAACATTCGAAATATTACAAACCATAATTAAGTCTCACCGAAGAAACATAAACTAATAGCAAACGGTCCAAGGATCACTCCTCTTGAGTAGCACGAGAATCAGCATTCCCAGCAAAGTGGCGAGCATGTCTCATGGACGCATGAACTACAACACCCACCTCTGCACTACTAGAACGTCCCCCAATCCTGATTTTCGGGGATCCAGACCTATAAGTAGCAATACTTATACCAGTTCTGACCCTTGCCTCTGTCTCCACCATGCTTGGACTCCTACCCCTTCCACTTTCACCTCCACACATTCCTCTGTGTCGAATGGCTCTAGTCACCATAGTCCCTATAATTGAACTTGCAGTCCCACCACTAATATCCACAAATATGGGGGGTGTGTCCTTTGCTGAGTGTAGACTCACCATTACTAGCACTGTCCTTGGTAGCCGCCAAATGGCTCTTAACATCACACCAACTGATGTTACTTCCACTTTGAGAGATCCTTCTATGGTTATTTTCTGGGCCAGATAGAGATTGCGTCCCTCCATAGTCGAATGCACTAGACTTGGACTCAGACGGACCTGCATTGCGCTTTAAAATGTGAATATCAGTCTCAGTGTCCAAAAAATGAAGACCATCATAGAAAATCGGACATCCCAGGAAAGTGGATGAACCAAACTGCATTTTGCCATGCTTTTGGGGGTAGAGCCTAGTACCCAAAATCTTGTTGGAATTTTCATGGTAGACAATGCGCACAGGAACTTGTACATGATCAGTGAAATCCTCATTGGGAATTTGGATTCAAAAGCATGGAGGTTTGTGATGAACACTGTCAAGCTGCACCAACATCTTTACGCCTTGTATCACTTCCAATTCAGGAGTTGTTTGTTCAAAACAAATCACTTTTCCAATCACACTGATAATGTATTTGATCCCTTCCTCCGACAACAAAGTTATAGAAATATAATTGGATAAAGTAACCCAGACATAAGTGTCCATTATCTCAGAATAATTGAAACTAATCCTACTCTGCCAAGTTTTGAAAATTATTACACTGTCCCCCAAAATCATGAACCCCGTCGAAAGGGCTTCATTCTTTGAATGTTCACAATTGAAGGTGAAGGCGAAAAAGCCTTCAACATGATAATTCATATCACATAATCCTTCCCAGCTTTTAAAAACACAAGCACGTACAAATCTATGGGGAGAGACTCCCCTACCAAGAAACCAATCATAGAAACATCACTAAGATTAATACTACCAACAATATCGGTTACATTCGCATTCTCATCAGTTTCATCAACATTAACCATATCATTCCCAGTGGTAATAGTGTGGAAACCCGAACCACTACTCTGATGTAAATTAGGAGAAAAGAAAACAAACCTGTTGTCGTCCACCTGACGATTAGCAAGAGTATAGGCCCGTGGGAAGGTGAACGGCACACCAACTGCAACCGCTCCATCAAGTCGAAGTCACTTTTGATTCGAGCCTTTGGGGACACCTCTGAAAATGTTACCTCAACTAGTATGACAAGAACCAATTGGGGGTGGAGTGGGTAGCGTCTCAATAGCTAACCCTTTACCTTTTCCAAAACAACTTTTACAATTCACCTGTGGAGAAGGATCCATAAAGCTATCATCTAACGATTTCGAAAATGAATCATTAATAATGTCCGAAAATTCCACCCCAAATGGTGTCTCAATCCAAGTCAAGTCGTCGCTCGAGTTCGAGAAACCTGGGAAAGAAGGGGTGAAGTGATGAGGAATCTGATGCTTGGAGATAAGAGTGTACAGATTGATGTGACTGAAAAGGAGGCGGCTAGAGTTTCAAGAGGAGGAAAAGAGGGGTTGAAAATAGGAAGGAAAGAGAAAAAAGTTAGAAAGGTGAAGAGATAATACGACTCTCATTTATATTTTTTCTTAACTTGATTTTTGATTTCAACTCAATACTAGTTTGCCAACCAAATGTTTTTAAAGTTTCAGAATTAACAATGATTAAATTCAATTACGTAGCGAAAATATAAGGCCACGCGAAATTAACAACGAATCAATTTTAGTGTATTTCAGAATTTACGAGAATTTTCTTTGAAAATGCAAATTGAGATTAAACTAGTTTATAATCCTTTGAAGTCGGCCTTTACTGGTCTGCAAAGAACACTAGAACAGAGGTGCAGAGGGGGTTACAGTTACAATGCATGACAGGCGAGCGGGGCCTTGAACACGTGAAGCACCTACGGTCCATGTACATACTTCCTTGTGAATTCATGTGGGACTGCCGAAATCGTTGACTTCTCTTTTCCTTCCTCATTCCCCCTTGCGTTGAGATATGCAAACCTCCACTGCCATCATCTATGTGCCCTGTGTAAGTCTTGTGGTCCCCACCTCGATTCTTATCAAAATCTGTACCAATCTTTAAATGTGATGTTTTTCATTGGGGTAATGTTACACGTAACGAATTGGGTATCGAATTTTGGTACCAAATGATGTGACATTGGTGATGTGGAAGTTTGAGATGATTTTATTGAGAGAATTAATGTGAATGCAGTGGGTACACTATTATTAATTAAGTTGTAGCCCATAATAATATGACATGTGGTATTTGACATCCATTTTGGTACCCCTAACATTATTCTTTTCATTTTTCGAAAGAGTAACTGATCTAAAATTTTAGTTTATCTTTTGAAACTGAAATATTCTATTATATCTTTATATATAATTAGTGTAAAACACTTAAATGGTATGGTTTGGTTTGGTCGTCAGCGGGTCCTACATACCAAAAACTCTCTACTATAAAACGGGTCCTACATAACTAAAAACTCTCTACTATAAGCTAAAAACTCTGTACTATAAAACAATTACACAATTAGAGTAATTAGAGTTATTAATAATGCCAGAAAAAGTAATATTTCTATAAAAGTAAATAATAATAGAAGTAGTAAAATTTTAATATTTTAAATATTTACACTAAAATTTATTAAAATTGAATTTATAAAATAAAACGGGTCATACATAGCTAAAAACTCTCTAATATAAGCTAAAAACTCTCTACTATAAAATAATTACACAATTAGAGTAATTAAAGTTATTAATAATGCTTTACTTTGGAGAAAAAGTAATATTTCTATAAAAGTAAATAATAGTAGGAGTAGTATAATTTTAATATTTTAAATATTCACACTAAAATTTATTAAAATTGAATTTATAAAAACAAAGAATAAACATATAAATAATCGTTCTTTTAGTGAATTTGTATATATAAAAAATTCGTAATTTTTATCATTTCAAGAATTACAACATAAATAGAAATAATATATACATATGAAAAAACATATTATTAACTTAATGAATTTATATTTTTATGAAAATACACAAAGATATTAATAAATAAATAAAATTATAAAAACACTAAAATAAAATAACTTATTAATGTCCCGTGCATTGCACGGGTATAAAGCTGGTATATATTATTCATGTTGTTGCGACATGACTTAGTGGATGACCTACTAGCTTATAACTCATCAATACACGGTTATTTGTTTTAATATTTATAATTATAATAATTTGTAATTTTTTTAGTAATTTTATGTTATTAGTTTTTACACTTTATTTATTAAATTTTATAGGCTCAATATATTATTTAAGTTGTATCTTAAGTTCTAAAAATTAGATTGAACGATTTTACAGCCCAAACAAAACTCACAAAATAATCTTTAATTTAGTCATAGTTTAATAATTTTTTTCTAATTAAAACTACCCAAAAACTGAAGAAAGAATAAAAATGACGAATTTTTACATTAGTTCTATTCAACTTAGGAATAGAATTAAAATAAGAAAAAATACTAAAATTAGAATTAAAGTATAGACCAACAATCAAATAAATCTAGAGAAATTATCAAAAATACTACTTTTTCTAAGTTTTTTTGCAATTTTACCATCTTCTGAAAATATTTTCAAAAATACGGTCTGCAACTAGATTCAACCAGATGCAACCTAAAAATATTTGCAAAAATACGGTCTGCAACCAACGCAATTAAATGCAACCAAAGCAACTAGATGCAACTTTTTAAAAAATAATTGAAAAACAGCTGGAAATTCAAAAAAAATTGTTAGTAAGAGGGGTAAGTTTATGGTCTTGATTTATCCCGGGGGTTCAATAGTTAACCTTTGGGGTTCAATGTTTCTATTTTGGGTTTTAGAAATATCAAGAATGACGAATAATTCATATACGGACTTAGGGTTTAACCCTAAACCCTAGACTCTAAACCCTAACCTACCCTGATTTTAGGGTTGACGCCGGAAAAACACCATTATTAACAAGTTGCATCAGTGGTTGATTTTGGTTGCAGTTGCAGATATGGTTGCATCTAGTTACAGACCGTATTTTTGCAAATATTTTCAAAAAGTTGGTATTTTTGCAAATATTTTTGTATTTTTGCAAAAAATTTAAAAAACACATAGTATTTTTGCAAAAAAGTTTTTTGGGTTGGGTATTTATGAAAAAAGCCCATAAATCTACTCAACTCAGAATTAAAGTTACAAAATTTTACATCGAGAATTCTAATCAACTTAAAAAACCAACTCATATTTAATTTAATTTATATTATAATTATAGAATCCATATTCATATGTTTGATTTATTCTAATCCATATTTTGATGTGTATAAAATCCATATTCTTATTTGCCCCGTTTATAATTATAGAAAGTTTATATATATATATATATATATATATATATATATATATATATATTTTTAAGTGTTATTAATATCATTTATAATATTTATAGTAACCTCATTAACAAATAATTGAACCAATCTTTTAATTTTGGCAAGTTAATTAATGCATTTTATCACATAATCAAACATCAAAATTGGATTAATCTTTGAATGTATCTATTATATATAAAACATTAATATTTTATTTTATTAAAATGATTTCTTTCACTATTGTATTGTTTGATCACAAATTTATAGTTATTCAATTTATTTAATTTATCTCTTTTGTTACTATTTAAATAAATATTTATATATAAATTAATTTTTTGAAATCTCGTGTGCGTAGCACGAGTTATAACCTAGTCAACTTAAAAAACCAACTCATATTTGATTTATATTATAATAATTAATTATTTTAATATTAGATATAACAGTTCTCGTACATCTAGTTTAAGATCAACGATTCTTATTGATTTTGCGGTAGATGGGTCAAAGTTTTGGATAAGATTCTTCTTTCGACTTTTGAAAACAAATTCAAATTTAAATTCAGATTAAATCCAAAATTTCATGTTCAGTAAAATTCAATTACACATATACCCATATTATTTTTACATCCATAATATATTTTCATATAAAATATGATGTGATACAAAATTTTAATTTTAGTACTTAAACTTCACTAACTTATATCAGGTGTCATGCTAAGTGGCACAATTATTCTTTTCTTTTTTGTATATTTTCTTTTTTAAAAATTAATTTTTGTTATAAATATTTTGATTATATCCAATTTAAAAATAGTTAATCCCATATTTTAAGATAAATAGGCCTAGAGATGTATCTAATTAAATATTTGGATGCATTTTAAATAGTTTAATTATAATAAGGAGAAAACATTATTAGAAAAATTAATGTGTTTAACTAAAAAAGTTAATTAGTTATAAATATGTACTGTTATTATTTAATAATATTTTTTATAAATAAGACTGTGATCTGTCATTACATGCGACTATCTCCACCATAGAAAGAAAAATAAGGGTAATTGAGTAAAAATACGTTATATAAAAAAACTGGTACCATACCAACTAACCAAAATTTTAATATTTCGGTTATTATATTATAGTAAATATAGATAGATAGCTTATAACCCGAATGCACAACTCTTTTTTTAATATTTATAATTATATTTATTTTATGTTATTAGTTTCTTAGATTTTTCTTATTACGTTTTATATGTTCAGTACATTATTTATGTTGTATCTTGAGTTCTAAAAATCAGATTTAAAAACAAATTTACACTCCACATAAAACTCACAAAATAATCTTTAATTTAATGATAGTTTAACAAAAAAAATTCCAATTAAAACTATCCTGAAATTGAAGAAAGAATAAAGTAACGAATTTTTACATTAATTCTATTCAACTTAGGAATAAAATTAAATTTAACAATTTTTTTTTCCAATTAAACTACACTGAAATTGAAGAAAGAATAAAATAACGAATTTTTACATTAGTTCTATTCAAATTAGGAATATAATTAAAATAAAGAAAACCAACTCAACTTAGAATTAAAATATAGACCAAGAATCAAATAAATCTACTAAACTTAGAATTTGAAGTTACAAAATTTTACATTGAGAATTGTAGTCAACTTAGAAAACCTAATAATATTTGGTTTTTATTATTAAAATAAATATTTTTAATATTAGATCTCATTCATCTATTTTAAGATCAACGGTCCTTATTGATTTGGCGGTACATGACCAAAGTTTTGGATAAGATCCCTCTTACGCTTATTATATACTAGCTTAAAACCCGTGCGATGCACGGATTGTTATTAATACTTATTATTTTTATTAATTATGTTTTAATATTCTATTAATTTGCATTTGCTAAAAAATATAAGTAGGCGAGTTAAACTTTTTTAAATAATTAAAAGTATTAAAATAGATTTTAAAATAAATTAATAACTATTTACCCGTGATATTTTTGGAAAATGAGGGGTCTTAGTAAGGAAAAATAGAAAAATTAACATGTTTTTGTTAAAAAAGATAATCAGCCATGTTTTTTTTTAGAAAAAGAGATGATTTTGCTAGAAAAAAATAAAAAAGATAATGTATTTTAGCTGAAAAGGTAATTGGTTATAAATAATGTTATTATTTAGTGATAGTTTTTTTTAAAAATGAGTAAGGGTAATTAAGTAAAATCACTAAGTACCGACCGTCTGTCCGTCCGACTACCAAACTTTTAATGTTTTGTCTTTAATAATATAGTTTAAAATCCGTGCGATGCACGAATTGTTTTTAATAATTGTTAATTTTATTATTTATATTTTATATTTTATTAATTTCATTTATTAAAAAAAATAAGTAGGTGTGTTAAATATTTTTAAATAATTAAAAGTATTAAAATAAATAAGTAACAGTTTGCCCGTGATATTTTGGAAAAAGAGGGGTTTTAGTAAGAAAAATAGAAAGTAACATGTTTTCATTGAATTTTAAAATATAAAAGTAACGATTTGCCCGTGATATTTTTAAAAAAAGAGGGGTTTTAGTAAGAAAAATAGAAAATGTGACATGTTTTAGTTGAAAAAGGTAATTGTCAATTAAAATTATTAAAATAGATTTTAAAGTAAATAAGGTAATTATTAATTTATGTCTTTTTTCAATTGAAAAAGGTAATTATTAATTTATGTCTTTTTTCTTCTTTCAATTATTTTAAAATAGAATTAAATACTACGTGTTTCATGGAATTTCACATTATTAGAGAGTATCAAATCCTTAATTTTTAGTAGTACTTTTAAATTATTCGTTTTACTCATATTATATGGAGAATATTATTAACGGAGGAATTTGGTATTAACAAAGTTCGAGGTCTGTCGCCGGAATCAAGATTTACAACGGTGGTCCTTGAGTGATGAATTCATCGGAGTATGGTGGTTGTGTTTAATTGTTGGCTGAGATTGCTTAGGGTTTATGTTGGCTGTCTCGGAGCTCTCAACTTTCGACCTCTCACAATGTACGTACATACCCCTTTATATAGGGGATCAAGCCAACGTAGTTCTTAGAGAGAAAGCTACCTCCGTGGGCTTGGCCTATGATTTCCGAAGCCCAGGGGAAGTCTTCCACCGCCTTCCATAATTACTCTGACTCGCTTTAGGAATGTCTAACGATGAGGTCTAGTCACAAAGGTCCAAGGCTCGTCTATGACATCTGAATTTCATGAATAAGGAAACTTCCTCCGTCGAGGACTAGTCCTATCCATTACCAACTATTTCCTTACTTCATAGGCAGGTATAGCCATGAATTACCCCAAATGTCAGACGCATCCTTGTCCCCCGAATGAGAAGCACTTGCAGGACAAGTGATCCCAAGCGTTTGGGTGCAAAGTGCAGGATTACTCCAAAGTTCCCCAATGAGGACGCACCCATTGAGTACAGGAACAGAGCTCCCAAAGCACACACCAAGGTTCACCCCACATCCCCAATGAGGACGCTCCCATTGAATACAAGAGGAGGCCTTCAATCATCAGGTAAACCCCTGGAGGCCTTCAACCACGGACATCCCTCCCTTAGGGAACATCCTAAGGGAGAATTCTTCAATATCTTACCAGTACCAAGCCAAGGAGATCATCTTTCAAATCAAGAGGGCGCACCCTCAAGGGGTGGACGTCCTCAAAGGGCACGTCCTTACCCTTAAGAGGGCAAGTCTTAAGTCTTCCTTATGTCAATACCATGCCAATGTAGCTGTTGTCCTTTGTTAAGTTATTCATTCATACCACGTTGTCAGTCACCACCATGAGGGCGCGCTCTCAAGAGAGGTACTGCTTTAAATGGCGCCCCCTTACTCCTATGAGGGCAAGCTCTTACCTATCCTTGTATTAATTCTAGCCCTAATTACATCTTGGATATCCCCAATTGAATTCTACTTAACCCGAATCTAACCCAAAAACCCGATGTCGAATTTTGACTATAACAACTACCCCCCAATTCAGTGTGAAGTTAAAAACAATACATTGAATTTCCTAATACTCAACCCAAAATTTTACAATAGTATTTTATCTTGAAACTTTCGTTAGGGTGCGTCTTCTCCTATAAACCTTAACTTCGTGCATGCCAGTTGTCTTCAACTAGGCGAGCTTTGGCTTATAAATACCTGAGAGGGCGCGTCGCCAATGTAGAGGGCTCGTCCCATATACAGGTTGCGCCTTGTTCATTGATTTTCGGGTTCTTCCTTTATTTGATAAGTTTGGACCTATTCTTTTGCCCCATGTCTTCTTTTAGGAAGCGTCCTTACCTATTTATTCTTTTTCTTTTCAGTTGGAGGGTAAGTGTGTGTCTTCTCATTTTCACCCTTTCAAAGAGTTTAACAAACGTATTGGGATTTATTCTCCACCGTCAATTACTTTTCCAGCACAAAGTTCATCTTCTATCCAAACCTTTCATATCCAGGCTACTGAACATCTTCGTGGATTATCTCCTTTCAAGAGTGTTACCAGAGTCATGTCTTCTCCTGCAAATTCTAATTCGTCCCTTCCACATGTGGATGATATCGACCCTGAAGTAATTAGCCAACATAGCAGGGAGCGTCCTCGTAAGTTTAGACCTGTTATAAATGAGGGGGAAGAAGTCATAGAAAACATAGAGGCTAGCGTTTCTCGAAAAAGAAAAGAAAAATAAGTAGAATCCTCAGAATATGAAGATGTGTCATTTTCTGAATATGAATCTGATCCTGAGGGCGCGTCTTCAGATAGCTCATATCCATATATAGATGAAGATAATCGTATGCCTCCTCCTGAAAGCTCACCTATTTCATTCGTTCATCCTGAAGTTGCTGAAGAAGAAATCGACCTTGATTGGGGCGTTATGAAGACACTCTCAGCGAAGCGGATAAAAGAAGGCTGCGAAAACAAAATAACAAATTATTTTGTGTTGGAATTTCTTTTACAGTCTCTGTTGCTGAAATTACTTGGTGCGTGACATACTATGGTATGGAAGGGAAGTGGGCGCGTCCTCCGTCCCTTATGCGTTCTCACACTTTTAGCTGGCCTAAACCCTTTAGGGTACCCAGAATGGTCACATCCCCAAAATTAATGTCATTAGGCGTGGGCGCGCCCCTTCATCCATATTTCAAAGAAATTCTTCAATGGTACGATGTTGCCCCTATTCAACTCTCTCCAAATTCGTACAAACTGGCTCTTGCCTTGTTCATCCTCTATCATGATGAAAACTCAACTCAACCCTCCATGGAAGAGTTTAGCTACTTCTTTGTCATTAGAAAAAGTTCCAAAGGATACTATTATCTAGCCGCTCAACACAAACACAACAAGCTGGGTTTTTCAAGTGGAAAAGTGAGTCATGAGAAAAATTGGAAGGAGCCATTCTTTTATATGTGGAATGTGGAAAGAGTCAGAGTGATCTTCAACTATAACTATAGTAAGGACGCGTCTTTTATGTATATATTTTATTTTTGGGCGCGTACTTTGAGGTCTTGCCCTTCATGTTTATTCATTTGTTTAATATGTCTCATTTTTCTTAGATAATAGAAACACAAAGGAACTTTTTGGCGAAGCCAAAAAAAGAGCTGACAAGATCACGTCTCTTCCTCTTTCAAGGTTTAACTTACAAATCTTGGTTACTGAGGACAAACTCACACTACTAGAAAAACGTTAATAGATAACGACTAAAAACCGATGACTGGAAAAAATTCGGCAGATGTATTAGAAGTCTCCAGACATTAGTTTCTACCAAATTTACGATGTCTTTACCCCTCTTTTACATCGGTTTTTTATAAAGAGATAACATCATTTCCCCTCTTTTACATCGATTTTTTAATATTTTCATTGTAATTGCCCATCAAATGATATCAGTTTCTTTTTAATATTTGATGTCTCATTTTCATGTTTTAACATACAGTATTCTTTATATATGCAAACAAAACTCAAATCAAACTAAAAAACCAACATAAGAAAATAGTTAAGCACTTGTTGGATATAATAAGTACTACTGCAACATGGAGGCAGTTATATAATAGATATAGCAATGACAGGCCAAGACCAAAGTTAACAAAACAAAGCATGAAGGTCGAAAGCATGCATATCAGAAACTGATAAATAACCAGGGAGACAGAAACAGTACCTGTAGCCATAGCTTAACAGTGTATACGAACAATAATAAGATAACAACAGCTGAGTCGTCAGGACTTTGAGAAATCCTGACTGTTCTTGAAGAGTTATTCGCCCCCACTTACTGTGTCAGGTTGTCGGCGAGATACTACTTCCAGGATAAAACAGCTCCGAGCAAGGTGTTCACAGCAACAGCAGCGCTCAACTACGACTAGCAACTCAGTCGCCGGAGAACCAGAAAAACTACAGAGAATACTATATGGAGAGGGAGGGCAGAGAGAGTTTTTGAGAGAAGTGTGTTTTGCAAACTTCTGTGTGTTTCAACTGAGCTACAAGGGCCACTATTTATAGTGGTTCCTTTCTGTAACTGAAGCACAATTCAATTTCATAACAGCTGATCATATTAAATAAAAAATCAAAAAATGACCATTTAATGAATAAACGTTTTTGATTTAAATTTAATAACTTGAGCTGTTACATCTTTTTCATGTTTATCCACATATACAGATTTATTTTAAACATATCCATCAAATCATGTCCAGGTTCATATCAGTTTCTGTTGCCCATCAGAGTTTAGTTTCTGTTGACCATCAGAGTTTAGTTTCTGTTGACCATCAGAGTTTAACTTGTTGTTCATCAGAGTTTAACTTGTTGTCCATCAGAGTTTAACTAGTTGTCCATCAGAGTTTACTGATAAACCAACTCCATCAGAGTTTACTAGTTAAATACTGATAAACCAACTCCATCAGAGTTTACTAGTTAAATACTGATAAACCAACTCCATCAGAGTTTACTAGTTAAATTCTGATAACCCAACCCAATTTGACAACTGATAACCCAGCCCAATTTGATAAATTAATTCTAATAAAATATTAAATCACATAGATAAAAACTCTCGCCCAGGTCGCCTCGCGTATGCGAGACGCCGAGACATTCGCCCAAATCGCCCTTCGACCCGACCCGACCCGGTCCGGTGCGGTGCGGTGCGTGGCGTGGCGAGGCGGGCGGCGGCGCGCGTGTGTGTGTGCGCGTGAAGCACACACCAACACCATGCACCATCACACACCTTAGTAGTTGTATACTACTCATGTGTGTAATGCTATATAAAGCCACCAAGTCCCCTTATTCTTTTCTATGTGGGATAAATGGAACATCATTCTAACAAGCTTTTTCAAGCTACTACCTTCATCTCAATTTCTCTTATGGATTTAAACAAGAAAATTATTAAACCCATACATGAAAGTTTAAGTTCCCATAGCAAGGAACAACTTCCAATCATTAGAAATTTGAATTAACATCAAGAATATACTTAATTATATCCTTAAACTATCAATTTTCTAACAATCCCCCACAAATCCATATAGAATTGTAGACAGGTTCTTAACATGACTTGGTTTTTCAGAGTCGGTACCCTTCCGGGTTTGAACCCTCCTAAGTCCCCTACTTCGATGGCTACCGGATTCAGATGGAATTATTTCACCTTGAATCTTAATCCGTTAAGTGTAACCATTCTCCATAGACGACGACAAGTCAAAGGCTATGGTGCCAATCTACGGCTTTGATACATTAATGGTCTTGTCTCGATCCTGTTCGTCGAATGCTTCAAGGAATAACCCTTTCCTCTAATTGCGACCTCACAATCACATTCGCTTAGCTGGGCATCTCCAGAGATGTACTGCAACCATCTCGTCAAATGACTTGACCCCATTCAGAGTTTTTAAACTCTTACTATTCAGCAGTTTCAGTACCTTATAGGTTTACAGGGGATAGACCCAGATACTAAGTATCATCTATGTATCAAGGTACTCCCAACTCATCCTTACAGCTTGTTATTACCACATTGAATACACTTCGAGGGATCTCCTCTCATGTGTATTGGGTTCCCACTGTTGATGAGTCGTGATGGGTTGTCAGTCCCATCTCCAACCTCGACTTAAGGACCACTGCAGGTTCCAGTCCTTTAGTCAAAGGATCAGCTATATTTTCCTGAGTTCCAATGAACTCCACAGCTATAATCCTATCAGACACTAATCCCCTTATAGACTTAAGTCTAACTTGGACGTGTCTCTTTGTTTTAGCATTGTACTTTTTACTGCTAATCTTGTCGATAGTTGTTCGACTATCACAATGAATAGCAATAGCAGGAAGCGGTCTGCTTACTACAGGTATCACGGACATCAGTCCGTGTAACCATTCAGCCTCCGTCCCAGTGGCATCAAGTGCACACAACTCAGCCTCACAAGTAGACCGAGTTACTATAGTCTGTTTTGTCGACTTCCAGGATATTGCTCCACCCCTAGGGTGAACACGTATCCAGTCACTCCATTGGAACCAGACTTCTTAGCTATCCAACTTGCATCACTGTACCCTTCAAGTACACCAGGAAATCTCCTATAGTATAATCCAAGGTACATTGTGCCTTTCAGATATCTAAGCACTCTATCAAGAGCATCCCAATGAGTTCTGTTCGGACAGCTTGTATATCTAGCTAGCTTAGACACAGAATATGATATATCTGGTCTAGTACAGTTAGCAAGATACTGCAAGCTTCCAATAATCTGAGAATACCTTAACTGAGACACAGGGACTCCCGAACTATTCTTGACAAGGGCAACTTTAGGATCATAGGGTGTACTAGCGATTCGACATTGTGAATAACCATATTTCTCAAGTATAGATTTCTCTATATAATGAGATTGCGATAGGGTTATTCCATCAGCTGACTGAGTTAGCTTGATACCAAGAATCACGCTAGCTTCACCCATATCCTTCATCTCAAAGTGCCTTTTCAAGAAATCCTTTGTCTCGTTAATAATCTCAATATTGGTTCCAAACAGTAGTATGTCATCCACATATAAGCATAATACGACACATTCACTACCTTTCACTTTTGAGTAGACACACTTATCGCTATCATTACTAACAAAACTGAATGTCACAATCGTTTCATCGAACTTCTTGTGCCAGTCCATGGGACCTTGTCTTAAGCCATAAATAGATTTGATTAACTTACATACTTTCCTTTCGTTGCCAGACGTAACAAACCCCTCAGGCTGATCCATATAAATCTCTTCTTCAAGTTCACCATGAAGAAAAGCTGTCTTCACATCCATTTGATGGATGATCAGACCATGTACGGAAGCCAATGCTACAAGCATTCGGATTGTTATCATTTTGGCAACAGGAGAGTATGTATCAAA
This sequence comes from Heracleum sosnowskyi, assembly GCA_030848705.1. Classification (NCBI taxonomy): domain Eukaryota; kingdom Viridiplantae; phylum Streptophyta; class Magnoliopsida; order Apiales; family Apiaceae; genus Heracleum; species Heracleum sosnowskyi. Next base: position 263,547 of record CM061240.1, on the reverse strand, counting down.
GAAATCAATTCCTTCCATTTGCTTAAAACCCTTAGCCACCAGTCTAGCCTTGTACTTCTCTATTGAGCCATCAGGGTTCAACTTCCTTTTAAAGATCCACTTGCACCCAATAGTAGAGCACCCAGGAGGGAGATCAACTAACTCCCATGTTCCGTTAGAAACAATAGAGTCAATTTCACTCTTTACAGCGCCCTTCCAGTGCCTAGACTCCGAGGAGTCCATAGCCTGTCGGAAAGTTAAAGGTTCGTCCTCGACATTGTAAGTGATGAAATCACTTCCAAAGTCCTTGACTACCTTTGCACGCTTACTCCTCCTAGGTTCCTCTTCCTCCATAGGAGTAGAGCTACTACCAGGTTCTGCCCCCACATTTGTCATCTTTTCCACATGATCAGGAATAGAACTTGATGTGTGAGTGAGATCTTCCTCAGAAGTACCTTGAGGTATACCAGTCTTCATAGGGTAGACATCCTCAAAGAATGTAGCATCACGAAATTCAACTATCGTGTTAGCCACTATACCATCTATGTCAGATTTTATTACCAAAAATCTCATAGCTGTAGTGGTTTCAAGATAGCCCAGAAAGATACAATCAACCGTCTTCGGACCTAGTTTCTTCCTCTTGTGTTCAGGGACAAGTACCTTTGCAAGGCACCCCCACACTCGAAGATACTTGAGACTAGTCCTCTTGCCTTTCAATAACTCATAAGGTGTCTTATCCATGTGTTTCAGAGGGACTCTGTTCAGAATATGGCAAGCCGTATTCAGAGCCTCTCCCCACATGTATTTAGGCAACCCAGAGTTAATAAGCATACTGTTAATCATATCTTTGAACGTTCTGTTCTTTCGCTCAGCGACCCCATTAGACTCAGGTGTGTATGGTGGAGTAACTTCATGAACTATTCCATTGCTTGCGCAAAATTCATTAAAGGAGTTACTCGTATACTCACCACCTCTATCTGATCTCAACCTTTTAAGTACCTTACCAGTTTGTTTCTCAACTTCAGTTTTATAAATCATGAATCTGCTAAGTGCTTCATCCTTATGTTTAAGTAAATAAACATAACAGTATCTACTACTATCATCTATAAAAGTAATGAAGTATCTAAAATGGTCCTTAGTTAACATACCACCAAATTCACAAATATCAGTGTGTACTAAATCTAACAAGTCTGAATCCCTAACAACATTATGAAAAGGTTTCCTTATTTGTTTAGCAGACACACATACTTGACATTTAGAATTCTTTTCTATAGTATGTTTTGGAATCAACTCTAAGTTCACCATATTTTTAAGAGCACCAAAATTTAAGTGACCAAGTCTAGCATGCCATAAGTTGGATGATTCTACACAGTTAACAGAAGGTGTAATTTCATTAAAGGAAGTGCCCAAAACAGGCTCAGCATTTATAACAAATAAACCATTTGACAAGTAACCCTTGCCAAAGAAAGTACCAGTGTGAATAAGAACTACTTTATTACATCTTAAGGAAATTTCAAAACCATTCGTAACTAAACGGCTTCCACTTATTATATTTCTACGCATGTCGGGAACATGATGCACTCTTGTCAGGGATAGAATACGCCCCGAAGGAAACTTCAGGTCCACGTCTCCCACTCCATGAACTTGAGCGGCACTCGCATTCCCCATCGTCACTGTCATGCTATGACTCTGTTGATAAGATACAAACAAACTAATATCAGCACAAATATGCACATTAGCTCCAGTATCAATCAACCATTCATTTGACAGATAAGTGGAAAATAGTACAGGGTTGTAGGTCACATACCGGTTTTCGTTGGTTTCAGAAGCCGAAGCCTCACCAACAACCATGTTCACTACAGGCCCACTTGTGGTTCCAAGTACAGCATTCGCTTGCGCTACCACCTCGGTTTTCTTCACTTTCTTTGTAGGACAGTCCTTACTCCAGTGCCCAACCTGCCCACAAGACCAACATGGTTTGTTTGCCTTTGGTTTCTTGGCCTTATCCTTGTCTATCTTAGGTTTATTAACATTACCCTTCCTAGCTACAGCCTTCCTTTTCTGTCCTACGGTTACTACATTCACCTTCGAGCTACCGTGTTCAGATGGCATCACATGTCCCTGTTTGGACTTGTGTTGTTCTTGCACCGAGATGTCCAGCATAAGGTTGGTCCAGGTGATCTCTCCTTTCTGTCTTTTCAGGGAGAGAGCGAACTCTTCCCAAGACTTCGGAAGCTTTTCAATCACGCTCATAACCTTGAACTTATCAGGGAGATCCATGCCGGATTCCTTCAAAGCATGCACTATCATCTCGAACTCATGCACCTGCTCAGTCATGGATTTGTTGTCTACCAGCTTAAATTCAAGGAACCTCGCTACAGAATACTTTTCCAGACCTTGAGAGTCAGTATTGTGAGTGAGGTCCAGCTTCTCCCATAAGAGCTTAGCACTATAGGCATCAGATGAATAAACATCAAACAGAGTGTTCGTTAAGGCTGCCAGAATGGCTGCCCTAGCCACCCCATCCTTCTCAGCCCACATTGCATAAGCCTTAACTGTTTCAGCTTTTTCTTGAACCACCACCGGTTTCTCATACTCCACAACAGGCCACAGACCCTTTACAGTTAACCACAATTTCATCCTTTTCTGCCAGCGTGAAAAGCCGACACCACCGTTGAATTTCTCAGGTAAGCCCGTTAGTTCAACGGGTTGTGGAAAACGGTAAGTGGTCCAATCAATGACCCCAGCAGACACATTAGACGTACTACCATCTACAGTAACTCCAGTTTCATTAACCATAATGCTAAATATTATATAACAGAATAACTCTTCAAGAATGTTGGATATAATAAGTACTACTGCAACATGGAGGCAGTTATATAATAGATATAGCAATGACAGGCCAAGACCAAAGTTAACAAAACAAAGCATGAAGGTCGAAAGCATGCATATCAGAAACTGATAAATAACCAGGGAGACAGAAACAGTACCTGTAGCCATAGCTTAACAGTGTATACGAACAATAATAAGATAACAACAGCTGAGTCGTCAGGACTTCGAGAAATCCTGACTGTTCTTGAAGAGTTATTCGCCCCCACTTACTGTGTCAGGTTGTCGGCGAGATACTACTTCCAGGATAAAATAGCTCCGAGCAAGGTGTTCACAGCAACAGCAGCGCTCAACTACGACTAGCAACTCAGTCGCCGGAGAACCAGAAAAACTACAGAGAATACTATATGGAGAGGGAGGGCAGAGAGAGTTTTTGAGAGAAGTGTGTTTTGTAAACTTCTGTGTGTTTCAACTGAGCTACAAGGGCCACTATTTATAGTGGTTCCTTTCTGTAACTGAAGCACAATTCAATTTCGTAACAGCTGATCATATTAAATAAAAAATCAAAAACTGACCATTTAATGAATAAACGTTTTTGATTTAAATTTAATAACTTGAGCTGTTACATCTTTTTCATGTTTATCCACATATACAGATTTATTTTAAACATATCCATCAAATCATGTCCAGGTTCATATCAGTTTCTGTTGCCCATCAGAGTTTAGTTTCTGTTGACCATCAGAGTTTAGTTTCTGTTGACCATCAGAGTTTAACTTGTTGTTCATCAGAGTTTAACTTGTTGTCCATCAGAGTTTAACTAGTTGTCCATCAGAGTTTACTGATAAACCAACTCCATCAGAGTTTACTAGTTAAATACTGATAAACCAACTCCATCAGAGTTTACTAGTTAAATACTGATAAACCAACTCCATCAGAGTTTACTAGTTAAATTCTGATAACCCAACCCAATTTGACAACTGATAACCCAGCCCAATTTGATAAATTAATTCTAATAAAATATTAAATCACATAGATAAAAACTCTCGCCCAGGTCGCCTCGCGTACGCGAGACGCCGAGACATTCGCCCAAATCGCCCTTCGACCCGACCCGGTCCGGTCCGGTCCGGTGCGGTGCGGTGCGTGGCGTGGCGAGGCGGGCGGCGGCGCGCGTGTGTGTGTGTGCGCGTGAAGCACACACCAACACCATGCACCATCACACACCTTAGTAGTTGTATACTACTCATGTGTGTAATGCTATATAAAGCCACCAAGTCCCCTTATTCTTTTCTATGTGGGATAAATGGAACATCATTCTAACAAGCTTTTTCAAGCTACTACCTTCATCTCAATTTCTCTTATGGATTTAAACAAGAAAATTATTAAACCCATACATGAAAGTTTAAGTTCCCATAGCAAGGAACAACTTCCAATCATTAGAAATTTGAATTAACATCAAGAATATACTTAATTATATCCTTAAACTATCAATTTTCTAACACTTGCCATTACCAAACACCGAACATACAATCTTTACACTAACTAGCATAACCAAAACAATACATCAAACAATGTACCAAACTAGCTTACAAACCAACTGTACTCCGATAAGAAAACTAATTGTTAGACAATCTCATTAAGTACAAACTATAAAGAGACTTGCATTAGCAACTACTTCATCCTTGTTGATTTCCTTCACAATCCATCAAGGTAATTTCCTTCACTTGGCATCAGCAAGATCTATCCAAACAAAAACAAAAACAAAATTTTACGGGGACCACCAGGAAATAAACGGTGGTAGTTAGGCTTAACAACTACTTCCTCTAATTGCTGCAATATACTCATCTCACTAGGAACACAGTGTTGCACAGATGCATCTTTTCCTAGCAGATCTTTGTATTTTAAGAGATTTGAGGAGATCGTGGAGCTGTTTTGACATGTGTAGCAGCATAGTCAGAGCAGCGGAACTCACAAACTCCATTATCACAAACACCTCCATATAGGCTGCATTGTTCATCACAAATAGCTGCTCTGACTATGAAAACCTTGACAGCCTATGAAAGAACTCCTGGTACTCTTGACAGCCTATGAAATCCTTTGCACGTGTAATTATATGTATGTAAGCAACTTCTTATGTCAGAACAATTACAGACCTTCCACCGTTTGCTTAAATTTGAGGAACAATAGTCCTATTTCACATTAGAGGAACAATATTCAGGTCATCTTAATATGCTCTCCAACATTAAAGATTATGGATATTAAAATCATGCAAAACTGAAATTAAGCATAATCTGCGAGTAACGATACTTGTTTAAACTCGTTAACCAAGAAATAGACACATTAAAGTGTTTTACCTCTGCCTGAATACCCTTGCTTCTCCAGCAGAATGACTTGAGAGCGTGCATTGTCTTTTCTTCACCAGCTTTAAGACATGATATAATTTTGGCACACTGATTAGTAAATAACTTATAACATACACTGATGATGAGATTCTTAGTTCTAGCAGATATTACCTCCCAGGTCTTAACATTAATGTTGTCTGGAACTTCATGAATGAGCCAGTAAACTCGGGTGACAACATTAATCAATTTATCTATAGTTTCAAAAAGTGATCATTCCATTAAAATAACAGTACCTTTTGAGTAAATCCAAACTCTTCTCCACTCCTAGACGCCCAACATGAACAATCAAAGGTCTATCAGGCTCACCATTGCTGATTCAGGATGAAAGATTTAAGACTCTAAAAAACAGTCCATTTCATGGAAATGGAATTGAAGTATGTAGGAAATTTCACCTTAAACGTAATCTCATTTCATGAGAACGAAATTTTGGATTGAAGCTTTCAGAGTCAACTCCCTTGTTCCAGAGGCGTATCTGATTAGCTGGTAATAGGCAAATCACTTTTCAGTGTTGCTATATAGCATACAGAGCAATGATGTCCATTGCAGTCGAAGAGACTTGTTAGGTAACAAAAAAAAGGAGCAAAATGTGGAAATTTCACCTGCTGCTACCCTAGCTGTCATGAGGTCCTTGGCAATGGCAGCTGACGGAACAAGTGTCAGATCAACTGCTCTATGTAGAAATTCTAGCAAAGTACAGAAACACCTTATTACAGTGTATCATCACTAGAGATACACATTTTACATATATTAGATAAGATTGGAAAGAAAAAGGGATTATTCACATACTTATGACCCACCACATGGGCTGGACCAGCCAACTGAAGGTGTATCTTGGTATTTAGCTGAAGATGAGAACATGAATTTGGCTAAGTAGAAACATTACATTGACATATATATAGAAGTATGTATTAATCATAATATATTGGTCAAAAGATGTTCTTTTTTACAAGTAAACTGTAAACAGATGTATCAATTACTCTCATGCCATGTCTTTGAGGGTACTTAAATTGTTTGAAATCGAAATATTTAAGAATAGCAACAGTCAATTTAACTGACTCATGAGTCACATTATAGGAAAACAAATCAGACGACGTACAAATTGAAGTATGAAGCCTCAGACCTCACTTCTAGCCCAACAATTTAAACAAAAAAATATGATATTATAAAATATTAAAATTCGAACAGCAAACAGTACATAGTTTTAGTTATCACACCTGATTTATCCCTGACACTACAAGCTCCCATTAATAGTGGTGATCAACATAAAAACAGTGGTTATTTTCAGATATTGGTACCCAAGGAAAAATGTGGAGTCTATGCTCTGTTAATTTTCTTAAATTCTTGTTCAAGCCAGTTAGATTGTTGAGTGTATTTACCTGGAACAAGCTTAGAAATTAGTCGAACACGAAGGTTTATATTCCAGATAGACATTGTAGCTTTAAAATTTAGTAAGAACTATTAGTCATTGTACTGCTTGATGAGTGATGCCCACCGGTGCTTGTATGGTTTAAAAGGTTCATAATCTCCATGTGAAAAGCACAATGGAAAAATTAACATTAACTGAACAAATCACGCATCTAATTAAAAATCAAAAGGACATTAAATATTAAAATTTAAAGTTGAGCAATTACTAACCTCAAGAGCAGCTCAAAAAATGCAAATGTTCCTGCAAAGTCATGTTGAAAAATCAGAATTTTTAAACACAAAAAGTAGTAGCCACAGTATGTAACCCCGTAATACGAAAACAATTTCACAAACAAAAACAAAGTTCATCTAAAAACACAAAAACAGTTCATCCAATATTGTGTACATCCAATCTTACAAACACACACAAAAACAAGAATACGAGTAATTAACACAAGTAAACAATACATACAAAAAGAAAGACAATGAAATAACACAAGAACTTACTAATTCAAGATGACCCATGCTAAAGAAGCAACCAATCTAAAAAAAGAAGAAGTTTAAATTAGAAAAAAAAACTAAGATTTTTAAAATAAATTGTAAAATGACTTACTAATTCGAGCTAATTCAAACTTTTTCCTCTTCTTCGAACTAAGATTTAGGGTTCTTCTTCTAATTGAGAGAGATGATAGTCGAGAAATGGGTTTGTGTTTAAATGAGTTAGGGTTTGTGTTTAATTGAGAGTTGAGTGAGAGAGACGGGGTCGGGGCTGAGAGTTTTGGGGAAATATTTTGGGCTGAGAATTTTAGGGTTAAAGATTTGGGGAGAAAATGTTTTGGGGGAAATGATTTGGGGGTTAAAGATTCGAAGGGGGGAAATATTTTGGGGGATATGTTTGGGGGGGGGGGGATTTTGGGGGATATGTTTCAAGGGGGAAATTTTGGGGGAGAGGCGGGGAATTAAAATTTTCCAAGGGGGAAATGTTTTATTAGAAAGGGGGAACATATGCCGCGTGTATTTTTATTTTTCTAAAAAAACATAAAGACATCGGTTGTTTTAAGAATCGATGTCCGGAAAGATATTTAACATCGCTTTTAAAATTTTTGATGTTAAAAATATATTTAACATCAGTGGTTTTCTTAACCGATGTTAAAGGGGCGATGTCTATTAACGTTTTTCTAGTAGTGTCAAAAGAGTTGAAATCCTTAGGAAAGAAGTAGGTTGCATTATTCTTTTTCAACGTTTTAGAAAGGGCGTTCCAATCAAAGGATCCAAAGATTATGATTCTGATGAAGAAGAGGAAGAAAATGAACTTGAGGTCGATGAGGGTGCTCACATTGATGAGGGCGCGTCCTCTCGTCCTGGTAACTTTAACTTTTACTGTCTTAGATGAATAAATTTCATGCTATGTCTTAATCTCTTTAGCGAATATTGAAATACTGGTTACACTTCCTTATTCCTTTATCTATATTGTATCTTTAAGAATGTGCCTTAACCATTTCAATGTTTCACTGTTCCAGGTATGGAAGAACTTCCTGGTGGTTGGGGTCTCGAAATGGGTGTTGCAACTACTGTTGGAGCTACACAATCAGGGATGACGCGTCCTTTAAAAAAGGATAAAAAATCTCATGTGATGACAAAGAAACCACAAGTGGTAATTGACCTTGAAAAGAATAGAAAACAGAAAGAGGTTCCTGATGCTACTGTCCCTCAAGAGGACGCGTCCTTAAAGAAACTCAAGCCCACAAACTATTTCTCCTTGGTTTCTTCTGCACTGAGCCCATTGGCTATCCCATATGTTTCTGATGATGAGGTGGTCAAGTGGAGAAGCAGAAATCTAATAGAGGAGAATGAGGCTATTATCAAAGCTTCATCTGAAATTCTTGTTTCAGCTCTTCATAGACAATCAACTCTTCAAAAAGAAGGGATGCGCCTTGAAGCTCTCGAAAAAGAGAAAGGGAGATTGTCAAAGAAACTGGAAGACTGTGACAAGGTCATTAACAGGTTGAATAAAGAACTTCAAAGAAAACAAAGCTACTACGAGAGTGAACTCAAAACTCAAGAGGAAGTCACAAACGGTTTGAGCACCATTATTGATAATGCAAATAAGGAGAACCAACAACTGGCCAAATAGGTTGCTGAGCTCACCGAAGACCAACAAAATGGTTGGGCCTTGGAGAAGAAGAAAATTGAGAAAAAATCTTTTAAGGATGGTTTTAGAAATTATGCTTCTGGATTCCTTGCTCAAGACCCTGACTATGATTTTACTAAATTTGGTGAAGAGACCATGGCATGGATCTCCAAGTTCAAGGTTGATGAGGCTAAATCTATCAAGGCAAAAAGGGTGTTTCTTGGTCTTGAAGAGGCGTCTCCTATAAATGATGGAGAGGAAGAGGACGCATCCTCTGAAGGTGCGTCTCTTGAGAAACAACTTGGCCCTACTTCAACCAAAGATCAAGGAGATAGCCTTTCAAAGGTTGATGCTGCTGTTGAGAAGTCGCCAAGTCAAGCCTCCAAGACTGATGATATTCCTCAAAACATCTCTTCTCCTACAGATAAGGCTCAGGACGCGTCTTAAGAACTTTGATGATTTCTTTTGACTTCAACACATTATGAGGTGCAGACCCTCATTTGATGCCTTGCAATTTGTAATCTAACTTAACTCCCTTTTGATAGTTTGACAAGGGTCTATTCCCTTGTTGCTTAACTTTTTTATCATATTTATGCTTGTCTTATTTCATTGCCTTGTGTTTTATTTCTGTTGTCAAAATTTTTGTTACTATTCCATGCTGAGGGTGCGCCTTTGTCTAAAAGAAATATCTTCAAAATTTATAAAGGCGAGTTCATCAAGTTAAGCATTATGTTTCTATTGGCTGTATGTCATTCATATAGGGTGTGCCCTATTAGGATCTATTTAAAGGACACATCCTTTCTTTTATCACATTGATTTAAAACCTTTAACAAATTCTTCAATATTATAAGAAATCAAACACTTGGTAGATAAATCTTCAAAAATCTTGATAAAATCTTGAAAATAAACTTCAATAAATAATGCGCTCCGGTGTAAAAATGACACTGGTCCCAAGGCTAATGCTTTTTGGGGAAATGAGAAATATTAAAGACAAACATCTCAACTACTCTAAGGAGGGTGTACATGCACTACCCCCTAGACTAGGAGGAATTTTATTGGTACTAGTATACTTAGATAGATAATATAGGGGGTACACAACCACTCCCTATTGATAATACTTCTTCAAATGTTCCACATCCCTTGGTATATGATTTCCACCTAAGTATTCCAAGTGAAACGTTCCTTCCCAAAACAAAGACTTGATCTTGTAGGGTCCTTCCCAATTAGCTCCAAAAAATCCATGACTGGTGAAAGGCATATGTCTAGGCCTATTTGTAAACACCGAGGATTCTACTCAACTTTAATTAAGATGTAATAAGTAAATAATAAAAATCAAATGTCACAGGAATCTCAGAAGATTATATCTGTCAAAGAATGAAGATTAAAGTCATCTACAGTCTTGAAGTGATTCTACATTGAAAGAAGATCAATTTGTTGATCAAGCCTCAATGAAGTATTCAAGCTCAGTGGATTTATTAAAGTGACGGAGATTTCAAGTGGTGACAGCAAAAGATACTGGTTACAGAGTTCTTGAATGAGAAGGAAATGAATCACTGCTTAAAGTCAAACAGATAAAGAACAGACATTGTCGTTAGTCACTCATGAACCAGACCGTGCATTGAGTGTCAACGTACTATATTGTTTATTCTTTATCTAAGTTTTAAGTGATTCTGAAATTAATTGAGAAGTCAACTAATTCTATTTATTCTCTTATAAATAATTAATATTATTAAGTAAATTATTTATTAAATTAATTCTGTAAAGAATTAATTTAATACATAATTTATTTAGTTAATTATTTAAATTAGAATAAAAATGAACTAGGAAGACTTAGGTTTGAACTAGGAAGACTCAGTTTATTGAACTAGGAAGACTCAAAAGTGAGTCTTCCCGATTGTCTTCCTAAGCCAAATCCTTGTCTTCCCGGTTGTCTTCCCTATTCTTTTCTTGTCTTCCCGAAAGTCTTCCAAGTGTAAATGGATTGTTTTCCTGCAAGTCTTCCAAGACATAATTTCATTCTGTCAGTGGCTTGCACGTGGGTTGAAAACAAAAAGAAATGCATTGGTTTAAATACAAGACAAAAGACATCATTTGGATTATTACAACAACTCAAGACAGAAGCAAAACAGACAGAAACTTTTCAACATTACACTTCTCATCTGTCTTCTTTACTTCTTAACTGCAAAAGCATTCATTTCTTCAAGTGAAGTTAATTCTTGATTTGTTCCTCACATTAAATTCATAAGGATCATTTCACTTGTACTGCTTTAGCTTTTTAGCGGATCATAATCCCTAGATTTTATATCAAACTACTTTTTAGTATTCGATCCTTTTTATTACAAAAATAGATAAATTCATGTCGAATTTATTCTAGGTTTGTTTTATTAAGAACCCTTGTAATCAGTGATCAAATTGTAACACTCGTCAAGTTTTAATATAAGTTATATTTAACTTGAATATTGTTTCAGTTTTATTCCGCATTAATTTGTTCTAAATTGTTAAATCTTTTAAAGGACAAATTCGATTAAACGGTATAGTTTGTATTCAACCCCCCTTCTACAAACTTATCAGGACCTAACAATTGGTATCAGAGCCTTTTGATTGATATACTAATCAAAGATCCAATTGTTTTGAGATTTTTTCTTAAACTCTGAAATTTTCATTATTCATTTTAAATCTCAAAAATGTCTACTACACAAAAAGTTGGTACTATCAAAATCCCCATATTCAGCAAGGAGTATTATCCTATGTGGAAGAAGAAAATGCTCCTGTTTCTTCAAGTCACAAATGTTAAATATCTAGGAGTGCTGAAGAATGGTCCCAAAATCCCTATGATTGTTGAGGGAGAGCAGATAGAGAATGATGTGGTTACTAGAGCTGCTAGGATGTACCCCAAGGACTACACTCCTGATGAGAAAGAGGACTATACACTGGATGCATGTCTACAGTTGATATTGGTTGATTGTCTGGATCCTATCATGCATAATCATGTCCTAAACTGTGCTACTGCCAAACACATTTGGGACACAATAGAGATAATCAATGAGGGGACAAAGGAAGTTAGAGAGAATAAGCTGGAAATTCTCACCTCTTCATATGAGCATTTCAGATCAAACCCTGGTGAAGGTATCTCTCAGGTTTTTGAGAGATACAACAAATTAATTAATGATCTGAACCTCAATGGGAAGCACTACACTATCAAGGAGATTAACAAGAAGTTCCTACTGACACTTCCAATTCATTTGGAGCACATAATATCTGCAATCAGAGAAGCAAGAGATCTTGGAGAGATTTTTCTGGAAAGACTGTATGGTGTTCTGAAGACCTATGAGCTGGAGCAGATTCAACAGAATGAATTATATGGAACTAGAAAGATAGTTGGTACTTCTACTGCATTGACAACAATAGTCCCACAGAAACTGGAAGTGAAGGTTGTTCAACCTTCCATTTCTAACTTAGATGTTATTGATGCTGAATTTGGTTTAACATCCATTGATCAATCTGGTGGTGACTACTACTCTTTGGAAGAACTTGATCAGCTGGAGGATGGTGATTTGGCCATGATAGTCAGGAAGTTTGGGAAGTTCAGATTCAGAAGGAATCCCAATCTTAAATTCAATCCCAGGTTTCAGAGAGGTGGATCTTCCTCTTCAAGTAGCACAAGGGGTGGCTACAAAACTGGAACTGGGGAAAGAAGCACAATCAGGTGCTACAATTGTAATGAGTTGGGTCACTTTGCTACAGAATGTAAAAAGCCAAAGCAAGTGAGAAGGAACTCATTTGATTCTAGCAAGAAGAATAAGATTGGGAAAGCTTATGTTGCTGAAGGCAAGAGTTGGGATGATACTGATAGTGATGAAGAAGCAGATGAGATTGGAAACCTTGCTTTAATGGCTAATGAGGCAAGCACTTCATCAACTTACATGTCAGAGGTAAAGTTTACTGATACTGAAATGATCTATCATCTTAGTACTACTGTTTCATGTGCACGTAGAGAAAATGATAGAATAATTCTTTTGAACACAGCCCTTGAAAAGGAAATAAAAGAATTAAAACTTGTGCATGTTAATCAGGATGAACTAACTGAGAAAATAGCATTTCTTGAGAATAGGGTTAAATGTTATATTCAACTGGAAACCATTCTTAAGGGTCAGATCAGTGAACTTAAATTCAAGGCTAATACTTACTATAACTCTTGTAAGACTGCTAAAGAAATCATCAATAAACAAAGTATTGGTCATACTGTAGGAATAGGGTATGACTCTGTAGGTTCAATATTAAGCCGGTAGTAGAAATAATTCTTCCTCTCTCATAATTTAAATCTTTTCATCAAAGAAAATATTCTTTTATGGTGTGACCCTGTAGGTTCAATATTAAGCCGTTAGTAGAAATAAATAATAATAAACTTTTATTTATTATTTATATGAATTCTAATAATTCATTAAATATAATTAACTGATTAATTATATTTATTCTACATCGTGAGTGATGCTTCTCAACATATCGCGACTATCCGGATAATATGAATTCACTGCTTAGAATACCAAGAACCTGTCAGTGACTAGTTTCAGTACAATCAATTCCTTCTACCATACAATATCCCGATTAAATACAAGGCATGGATCTCGTGTCAGGCCTATCAAATTTAATCATATGATTTCTTATTCATAATGCTAAGTTCATATTAATGCAAATTAGCAACTCCTTTCTAATTTCATACACTCTGGCCAGAGATTCCAGAACTCGCATACTAAGAATAACATAGGATATTCTCTTCCTATACTGGAAGGGGTAGATCCTCTATTGACGTTAACTATCTCCATACACAAATCCATATGCCCAGAATAGACCTAATGGATGTCCTTGAGACTAAGGACTAATCCAAAGCATAGTTCATTATATACAAGATAACTCTAACGATCTCAAGTCTAAGGACACTTGTACAACTATCACTCAGTGAATAACTATTGACACGTGAGTAAACTCCATTAGTTGTTCAACTTACCGAGTCATGTTCAGTAAACTTATTCCCTAACAAGCACCTACATACTAGCTATAGTGTCACCACACAAATGCCTATGAGAACAAACATCCTCCTGACGGGAGCAGGCATAGTATGTACCAATCTTTGCGGATTCACCAACTTCCGATTAGTTATCCTATGATCAGGAACTGTTTAAGTCTAGAGTTATCATCTTCTAGATCTCACTATTATAATCTCATTATAATTCTAGAAGCTTTACTCTAAACTATGGAACATCTTATTTAAAACACTTTAAATAGATAAAGCCCGTAATAAAAACAAAACAAGTCTTTTATTAACATTAATGAAATCAAATAAGAATACAAGAAAGTTCTTCCTAACTCATCATACATGATTGGATTTAGGACAAACACTTTCAATCTCCCACTTGAACTAAAGCCAATCACACTGGTATCTAATACCCATCTTCTCTTTATGACGATCAAAGTGAATATGAGACAATGTCTTTGTGAGTGGGTCTGCTACGTTGTTATGTGTGTCAACTCTCTCAATTTTGACATCTCCTATTTCAACGATCTCCCTAATCAAATGAAAGCGCCGCAAAACATGTTTGGAATTTTTATGAGACCTAGGTTCCTTGGCTTGTGCTATTGTTGCGTTGTTATCACAATACAACACAATAGGCTCCTCAATGCTAGGAACAACTCCCAACTCAGAAACAAATTTCCTCATCCAAACGGCTTCTTTTGCAGCCTCACTTGCAGCTATATACTCTGCTTCCGCTGTGGAGTCAGCCGTTGTAGACTGTTTGGAACTCTTCCAACTAATCACACCACCATTCAGAGTAAACACGTACCCTGACATGGATTTGCTATCATCACTTTCTGATTGAAAACTAGAGTCAGTATAACCCTCTATTTTCAACTCAGATCCACCAAAAACAAGAAAAATATCCTTAGTCCTTCGCAAATACTTAAGGATGTTCTTCACTGCTTTCCAGTGGTCTTCACCTGGATTGGACTGATATCTGCTCGTCACACTAATTGAATGAGCAACATCAGGCCTAGTACATAACATCGCGTACATGATAGATCCTATTGCCGAAGCATAAGGAATCTTACTCATACGCTCCCTTTTTTCAGGTGTCTTAGGAGACATCTTCTCGGAAAGGGATACTCCATGGCTCATTGGTATGAGACCCCTCTTGGAGTTTTCCATGCTGAACCTTTTAAGCACTTTCTCGATGTATGTACCCTGGGTAAGACCTATCATTCTTCTAGATCTATCTCTATAGATCTTCATACCGAGAATGTAGGATGCTTCTCCCAAGTCCTTCATAGTGAAGTTCTTTGATAGCCACACTTTGACTGATTGTAGCATCGGTATATCATTTCCTATAAGAAGTATGTCATCCACATACAACACAAGAAATGTTACCACGCTCCCTCTAACCTTCTTGTAGACACATGGTTCATCTATGTTTTTGATAAAATCAAAATATTTGATTGTGTCATCAAAACGGATGTTCCATCTACGAGAAGATTGCCTTAATCCATATATGGTTCGTAGCAGCTTACACACTAGGTGTTCATTCCCTTTGGAAACAAAACCCTCTGGCTGTGTCATATACACTTCCTCTTCAAGTTTCCCATTGAGGAAGGCTGTTTTCACGTCCATGTGCCAGATCTCATAGTCGTAGTAAGCAGCAATCGCAAGCAAAATCCGAATTGATTTCAACAGGGCTACAGGCGAAAAACTTTCATCAAAGTCAATACCTTGCCTTTGTCTGAATCCTTTTGCCACGAGCCTGGCCTTATAGGTCTCCACCTGGCCATCTGCTCCAATCTTTCTCTTGTATACCTATTTGCACCCAATAGGCTTCACATCCTTGGGTGCTTCAACCAAAGTCCATACTTGGTTGGTATACATAGAATCCATTTCGGATTTCATGGCACTATGCCATTTCTCTGAGTCAACACTACTCATAGCCTCATTATAGGTCAGAGGGTCGTCATCATCAATGATTGACAACTCATTGTCATTCTCAATGACAAGGCCATAATACCTCTCAGGTTGGCGAGACACTCTCTTTGACCTACAAATGGGCTGTTCCACAGAAGGTTGTTCAGTCTGAAAAGGTGTTTCCTCTTGAACCGTAGTAGTTTGTGCTTCTTGAACTTCATTAAGTTCTATTTTGCTCTCACTGTTCCCTTCAAGGATAAATTGTTTTTCCAAGAAGGTAGCATGTCTGGAGACAAATACCCTATGATTTGTGTAAAAGTAATACCCTAAAGTCTCTTTAGCATATCCCACAAACTTACATTTTACGGATCGAGATTCCAGCTTATCAGGGTCAACTTTCTTGACATAAGCTGGACATCCCCAAATCTTAACGTGTTTAAGACTCGGTTTCCTTTCTTTCCATATCTCATATGGAGTTTGAGGAACAGATTTGGAAGGCACCTTATTCAGTAAATATGCTGAGGTTTCCAATGCATAACCCCAAAGGAATACTGGAAGATCTGCATAGCTCATCATGGATCGAACCATGTCTAACAAAGTTCTATTTCTCCTTTCAGATGCCCCATTCAACTGTGGAGTATATGGAGGAGTCCACTGAGAGACTATACCATTTTCTTTGAGATAATTTAGAAACTCTCCATTCAAGTATTCACCACCTCGATCTGATCGAAGGGTTTTAATACTATGTTTGGTTTGTTTCTCCACTTCATACTTGTATTCTTTGAACTTTTCAAAGGCTTCAGACTTGTTTTTCATCAAATACACATATCCGAATCTAGATCGATCATCTGTGAAAGTAATGAAGTACGAAAATCCACCCATGGCTTGCGTAGACATCGGTCCACATACATCTGTGTGTACCAATCCTAGCAAATCTGCAGCCCTCTCTCCATGTCCACTAAATGGAGATTTGGTCATTTTACCCAATAGACAAGACTCGCATGTAGGATATGATTCAAAATCAAAGGGTTCAAGTAACCCTTCCTTATGCAATGTACGAAGTCTATTTTCACTAATATGACCAAGTCTGCAGTGCCACAAATAGGTGAGATTTTCATCATCCCTTTTCCTTTTATTAGTACGTTCAATTTGTAGTAAATTATGCTCTACATCATATACATAAAGACCATTATTTAAAATACCACTACCATAAAGAACATTATCTCTAAGAATTGAACATTTATTATTCTGAATAACAAACGAAAATCCAGCCAAGTCTAACATGGCAATAGAAATAATATTCCTCACAATCGAGGGAACAAAATAACAATTATTTAAAACAATAGTCTTGCCCGTTGGCATATGTAAATCAAATGATCCTACAGCTTTACCATCAACTCTTGCTCCATTTCCCATCCGTAGAATCACCTCCTCTTCCTCAAGAGTCCTACTTCTCCTTAGTCCCTGCAACGAATTGCAAATGTGAAAACCACAGGCGATATCTAATACCCAAGTAGCAATTTGATTTAATGACATATTCACTTCAATCATGAACATACCTGAATCAGAAGCGGCAGTCTCACTACCCTTCTTCTTCTTCAATTCTGCAAGGTAAACCTTGCAATTCCTCTTCCAGTGCCCCACCTTGTTATAGTGGAAGCAAACAACTTTGCTTTTAGGGTCTTCAGCTTTTCGTGGAACCGGCCTTTTTTCACCTACTTTCTTCTTCTTGGGAGGGTTCTTCTTCCTTTTCTTAGGATTGGAACCTTCACCAATTAAAAGAACATAACTCTTCTTAGAGGGAAAATTCGATTCCGCAGTCTTCAACATGTTGTGGAGTTCAGCCAGGCTGACGTCCAACTTATTCATGTGAAAGTTCACAACAAACTACGAAAACGAACCCGGAAGTGATTGCAAGACCAAGTCTTGACTCAGCTCCCCATCCATGTTGAAACCAAGTTGTCCAAGACGTTCAATCAAATTGATCATCTTAAGTACATGGTCATTCACAGACGATCCCTCAAACATCCTACAGCGGAACAACTCCTTCGATATCTCATATCGAGCTGTCCTCCCTGCCACATCATAAAACTCTTGTAGATGCGTTAGGATAGTGTGAGCATCCATATGCTCATGCTGCTTCTGTAGCTCAATGTTCATGGAAGCTAGCATGATACATTGAGCAACATTTGCATCATCTATCCACTTACGATAAACAACGTTCATCATCATGTGCATCGTCAACAGGTTCGGCAGGCTTAGGTGAGTTAAACACATATTCTAGCTTCTCAACCCTGAGAACAATTTTCAGGTTTCGAAGCCAGTCAGCAAAATTAGGACCAGTCACACTACTAGAAAACAGTCAATAGACATCAGCTAAAAACTGATGTCTGCTAATTTTTCAACCGATGTCTTGGTGGGTGTAGAGAAAGGTCCAGAGCTTTGACATCGGTTTTTACCCGATGTCTTAACTATCTTTTCACATCATTTAGTTGCAACAAACTGATGTATATTCGTCAACTTTAAATTTGCAAGGACTTGGTATCTTTTCAGTATTTATATCCTAAGAAATTGTTATGAATTTAAATGTATCATACACAAGGTATAAATATGTATTTACATCGATAAGTAGTTACAAAACGATGTTATAAACATATATAGACATCAGGTTGTCAACAGAAATGATGTCTAAGAATGTAAAGACATCAGTCTATAACCGATGTCTAAGAATGTAAGTCTACAACCGATGTCTAAGAATGTAAAGACATCAGTGCACAACTGATGTCTAAGAGTAAAGAAATCAGTGCACAACTGATGTCTAAGAATAAAGACACCAGTCCACAACTGATGTCTAAGACTCTACAAATCAGTGCACAACCGATGTCTAATAATAAAGACACCAGTCCACAACTGATGTCTAAGACTCTACATGACAGCTCCTGTATGATCTTTAACATCGGTTCTACAAAGAAAAAACGATGATGTTTTGTTTATATTACATCAGTTTATTCA
This sequence comes from Heracleum sosnowskyi, assembly GCA_030848705.1. Lineage (NCBI taxonomy): Eukaryota > Viridiplantae > Streptophyta > Magnoliopsida > Apiales > Apiaceae > Heracleum > Heracleum sosnowskyi. Next base: position 244,847 of record CM061240.1, on the reverse strand, counting down.
TTTCATTGCATTTAACTGATGTATAATTGAATAACAATATCAACCTAATTCAATACCATAAAATACCAAAACCTTTCCAAAAACAAGAACAAACTATAATGGTCGCAAATAAATAACAAAAACCACATTCAACAAAAATCCTTAGCCATGACATCTTATCTGAGAATTCCAATCCTTACATACCATCTTCAATAACATATCATTTACCAAATTCATCCACATTCTACATATCATCCACCTTGAAAAGATTACAAAAGTAGACTATACCCAGCAAACCAACAAAAGAAACCAAACTGTTTGGGTTGAATTTCACATGATAGTAGAGTAGAGAATAAAGGCAGCTAGCTAGTAGTACTCGTTAATAATCTAGTACACGAATCCTTGGATATGACTAAGAGTCTCGAAACGCACGTCATCCAGCTCCTCCCTTTTGTAAGACTTTCTAGTCTTAGCAGCCCACTATAAACAGTCAAAAAAGTAAAATCGAAGCAAATGTTAGCATTTTTAAAAAATGTATTTTTTCTAAAGTGTGCAGATTAAACAACTACATCCAATTGAAAACCACAAATTAAAACATACCTTGGCTATGAATTTCATGTCCTTGTCTTCGAAGATATCCTTCATATAGCGCATAACAACATAACCGCATTCGGTTCCACCCGGTTGTTTGGGGGATCCCTATTTCAACAATACATTGGATCAGTGGGTAAAAACTGAAAAAAAAAAATAACTACAAAAAACTTACTAAAGACAAAGACAAAGTGTGCACATATACTTACACTAAGATATTGAACTTTGGGATTTTTGTTTACCCTTCCTGTTTGAGCATTATAAGATCTAACTGCTCTGTAAAGGCGAATTAACAGAATTAGCAGTATGAAACCCAAGTCTGCTACATATAGTTCTCAAAGTTCTAGTAGTAAATAAGTAAATAAATATTTGTGCATTGTACCTAAATATTTGTGCATTGTACCTAAATATCACTCCATATCTTAGCTTTCAAAACAGAGCAGAGTGATAATAAAATACTAAGACCTTCATGTCGAATTCATACCAAATATTATAAACATAAAATAGCATGTTAATCATAATTTATGCAGAGTGTAATAATTTATGCAGAGTGTAATAATCAGGAAATATATCCCACAAAACTTGCACAAAAAGCAGCAAAGAAACAGTTAAAATAAATTAAAAAAACAGAAGACATTGTTCAAACAAATACATGCTTATAACAAATGCATGCTTATAACAAATACATGACAAATGTTTATGCTTATAACTAAATGATAAAATAAAACCCCAATTAGGGTTTCAATTTTTACAAACCCCCAATTTTTAAAATCAGGGTTTCGATTTTTACAAACCCCCAATTTTAAAAATTAGGGTTTTGATTTTTAAAAACCCCAAAGTGAAAACTAAATTAGGGTTTCAATTCAAAGACATGCTTACAAATACTTATTATACATACAAATGGGGCTTCAAGCACTTACCAATTTGAGCTTTAATTCGAGCTTCAAACAAACCAATTCAGCTTTCGAGCTTTAAGCTTTCGAGCACTGAGAGTTTCTTCAGAGGGGTGTGAGGTGAGTTCAAGAGAGTTCGAGAGAGAGAGGTGAGTTCAAGAGAGTTCGAGAGAGAGAGTTCAAGTGAGCACTGAGGTTGAGAGAGAGTTTCTTCGTGAGATTTGTTTTTACTTTTGTTTTAATTTGTTTTTACTTTTGTTTTAATTTATTTTTACTTTTGTTTTAGTAAAAGTGGTAGGGAAAAGGGGGGGGGGAAGGGGTGGGGAAATTGGGGGACGAAAAAATGGCTAAGTGGGGGAATTTGCAGAGGGAAAAAAATTAGGCAAAGGGGGGAAAGTATTAGCGGGCTGAAATGTTTTTTTAAAGATAACGTTTAGACATCGGTTAAGACATAATCTGATGTTGTAAGAATACAAAGACATCAGTTATTTTTATACTGATGTTAATAAAGCTCTTTTACATCGGTGGCATCACAAACCTATGTCATATGGGCGATGTCTATTGACCGTTTTCTTGTAGTGTCAATTTGTGAGCATCCAGTATGCTCCGGAGTGATAGTGCAGAAGACATAATGTATATAGTAAATCTGTAAATGATAAACACATAACAACACTTAGCAAATATTCAATTTCATTTTAAAACACTATATGAATCAGGTCTTTATTCATAAGTGGCTCCCACTAGTTTATATAATTTATACAACCCCTAAGTGGAAAAATTAAGCATTCATAATGCTAGTGGGAATATGGATCCTACATTCCATCACACAACCTCGGCTGTAGCACGAAACGCCATGTGATGTTCAGTAGGTAGACAACTCTTGTCAATTACATCTCATGTTATTCCCTAATAAAACTTTAGCCTCTTGAATAATTGAGTCACGGATGTAGCACGACAAACTCAAAATTCTAAGTCAAGTCTAACCCAACATTTCCTACAATTGAATCAGTCTCCAACAGCCCACAGCTGTAGAACGTAACGACCATTAGATTCTAATTCATTGTACACATCTCTATGTAATAGACAAGTATTTCTTATTTCGAAATCAAAGCCCTCAGCTGTAGCACGAAACGACAATGATTCAAAAATAAGAACTACTTTCTATCATGTTGGAAGGCTATGATCGACACAAGCCCGTTGTGTCATTGACCAATTACTACTTGATATTATTTAATTTTAGAGGTATTATATTATGTTACCATCATAATCATATTATAAAGAGATTCTTCCTTTTAAATTAAATATTTCAAATCAATAATCGATAATTGGATGATTCCCAGATCGGGGGGAGCATTGTCAAGAGGCGTCACTTAATACCCCTTTCTTACAGATCAAAATCTGTTTTTGACAGAATCATCTTTTCTATCAATATTGAAAATTCATATTTAATTAGGTGTTTCACAAACACAAGAATCTCATGATTGTATTCATAATATTATTGTTAAGGCAAGAAACGATTCCTATTCTAGATTTTCTAGAGCACGCCTTATTTTGATTTAAGTTCACCTAAATCTATCATCACATGGTAAATATAGGCATATATCTCAGATATAAAAATAAATAAACAAGTAAGCATGCAAGTAATATCATGTCATACAATGATATAATGATGTATGGATTTATTATAGTATTTAAAAGCAATTAAAATAAATAGTACATGCTTTAAAACACTTCCGGGAATATAAACAGTTCCAAAATTTTATATAAAAAATATTTGACCACTCCATTAGATCCGTCTCGGAAAAACGAATCCAACGGTATATTGCACGCCCAAAACGGAGTTACCAAACTCCCAAAAAATCAAATTTAATGTGGACAGAACGGTTGTAACGCATTACTGGAATGAGTTACAACAATTAAAAGCTATTAATTGTGTAACGCATTACGCTCATGCGTTACAGGACCTGTCACGCATTCCCGGAATGCGCAACTCTCTTCACAGCGAATGCGCGCCACGCGCGCGCGCGGACAGCAGCAGCAGCACAGACTTGTTGATTGTTGTAACTGCTTTAGCTTTATAACACTTAAAAAAAAAACTGCCCTAGCCATTAATTGCCTTTATAGTTATTATTATTTTATTTTAATATTAATAAATTAATTAACAATTAATTAATAAATTAATAAAAAATCAAAATAATATGATTTCTGAAATCAAACAAAAGCAAAAATAACCAAGTATCTATGGGGTCCTTGTGCAAATTTTAATTAAAACAATTTTAAAAAATTCATAACAAATAATCTACACATCACAAAATTATGAAAAAAAATACCTAGATGATCCACAACACTTGTAGAACCCAGATCAATGGTCAAAATCTCATGCAAATAATATTTCGAATTAATTCATAATTAAATCTAAATATACTTGCAAAAATCATAATAAATCCATACATGCATAAAAAAACTGAATTTTTTTATATGAATCTCTATATGCAGAACCTCGCTCTGATACCATTGAAGGAATTTACGGATGAGCGAAAGCGTGATATAACATTTATTCCGTAAAAACCATGTATCGCACATATAGAAAAACATATAAAATCTAGAGCGAGGGGAATCGTAACCATACCTTGCGAATCGAAGCTTTAAAAATCGATGGTTGCAAGCAGTTGCTCCTCAGAGTGTGAAGCACTCTACCGGTATCCACCAAGAATTTTCCTTCGATGAATTCTTCAAAAAAACTCTAGAACTTTTTAGAGAGAAAAAGAGAGAGAGAGAGAGAGAGAGAGAGAGAGAGAGAGAGAGAGAGAGAGAGAGAGATGGAGGCTAGCTCCTTTTTCTAGGTTTTTCACAAAAACAAGATGATCATTAGAATGAACTATCTCATTCTATTTATAGGGCTTTCCTAGGGTTTTAATAATATATATATATTAACCCCACATTTCTAAAATTCTTTAATAATGATTAAAACTATTTTAATCATTATTTCTTTTTCTAAAATATTTAGAAAATAATTCTTCCTCTCTCATAATTTAAACTTTTCATCAAAGAAAATATTCTTTTATGGTGTGACCCTGTAGGTTCAATATTAAGCCGGTAGTAGAAATAAATAATAATAAACTTTTATTTATTATTTATATGAATTCTAATAATTCATTAAATATAATTAACTGATTAATTATATTTATTCTACATCGTGAGTGATGCTTCTCAACATATCGCGACTATCCGGATAATATGAATTCACTGCTTAGAATACCAAGAACCTGTCAGTGACTAGTTTTAGTACAATCAATTCCTTCTACCCTACAATATCCCGATTAAATACAAGGCATGGATCTCGTGTCAGGCCTATCAAATTTAATCATATGATTACTTATTCATAATGCTAAGCTCATATTAATGCAAATTAGAAACTCCTTTCTAATTTCATACACTCTGGCCAGAGATTCCAGAACTCGCATACTAAGAATAACATAGGATATTCTCTTCCTATACTGGAAGGGGTAGATCCTCTATTGACGTTAACTATCTCCATATACAAATCCCTATGCCCAGAATACACCTAATGGATGTCCTTGAGACTAAGGACTAATCCAAAGCATAGTTCATTATATACAAGATAACTCTAACGATCTCAAGTCTAAGGACACTTGTACAACTATCACTCAGTGAATAACTATTGACACGTGAGTAAACTCCATTAGTTGTTCAACTTACCGAGTCATGTTCAGTAAACTTATTCCCTAACAAGCACCTACATACTAGCTATAGTGTCACCACACAAATGCCTATGAGAACAGACATCCTCCTGACGGGAGCAAGCATAGTATGTACCAATCTTTGCGGATTCACCAACTTCCGATTAGTTATCCTATGATCAGGAACTGTTTAAGTCTAGAGTTATCATCTTCTAGATCTCACTATTATAATCTCATTATAATTCTAGAAGCTTTACTCTAAACTATGGAACATCTTATTTAAAACACTTTAAATAGATAAAGCCCGTAATAAAAACAAAACAAGTCTTTTATTAACATTAATGAAATCAAATAAGAATACAAGAAAGTTCTTCCTAACTCATCATACATGATTGGATTTAGGACAAACACTTTCAATCTCCCACTTGAACTAAAGCCAATCACACTGGTATCTAATACCCATCTTCTCTTTATGACGATCAAAGTGAATCTGAGACAATGTCTTTGTGAGTGGGTCTGCTACGTTGTTATGTGTGTCAACTCTCTCAATTTTGACATCTCCTATTTCAATGATTTCCCTAATCAAATGAAAGCGCCGCAAAACATGTTTGGAATTTTTATGAGACCTAGGTTCCTTGGCTTGTGCTATTGCTGCGTTGTTATCACAATACAACACAATAGGCTCCTCAATGCTAGGAACAACTCCCAACTCAGAAACAAATTTCCTCATCCAAACGGCTTCTTTTGCAGCCTCACTTGCAGCTATATACTCTGCTTCCGCTGTGGAGTCAGCCGTTGTAGACTGTTTGGAACTCTTCCAACTAATCGCACCACCATTCAGAGTAAACACGTACCCTGACATGGATTTGCTATCATCACTTTCTGATTGAAAACTAGAGTCAGTATAACCCTCTATTTTCAACTCAGATCCACCAAAAACAAGAAAAATATCCTTAGTCCTTCGCAAATACTTAAGGATGTTCTTCACTGCTTTCCAATGGTCTTCACCTGGATTGGACTGATATCTGCTCGTCACACTAATTGAATGAGCAACATCAGGCCTAGTACATAACATCGCGTACATGATAGATCCTATTGCCGAAGCATAAGGAATCTTACTCATACGCTCCCTTTTTTCAGGTGTCTCAGGAGACATCTTCTCGGAAAGGGATACTCCATGGCTCATTGGTATGAGACCTCTCTTGGAGTTTTCCATGCTGAACCTTTTAAGCACTTTCTCGATGTATGTACCCTGGGTAAGACCTATCATTCTTCTAGATCTATCTCTATAGATCTTCATACCGAGAATGTATGATACTTCTACCAAGTCCTTCATAGTGAAGTTCTTCGATAGCCACACTTTGACTGATTGTAGCATCGGTATATCATTTCCTATAAGAAGTATGTCATCCACATACAACACAAGAAATGTTACCACGCTCCCTCTAACCTTCTTGTAGACACATGGTTCATCTATGTTTTTGATAAAATCAAACTCTTTGATTGTCTCATCAAAACGGATGTTTCATCTACGAGAAGCTTGCCTTAATCCATATATGGTTCGTAGCAGCTTACACACTAGGTGTTCATTCCCTTTTGAAACAAAACCCTCTGACTGTGTCATATACACTTCCTCTTCAAGTTTCCCATTGAGGAAGGTTGTTTTCACGTCCATGTGCCAGATCTCATAGTCGTAGTAATACTGCATCATACTCCACATATCTTGCAGCTTGATACTTCAAAAGCCTTGCTGCTCCTTTATCTTCGGGTAGAATTCCTTTCTGTATATACTCTTGAATAGGGGTCATCAAAGTTATTAGTGGTGTCTGATCCACAACCATTAGTTCCATCTCAGGAATACTTGGAACTTCCTGAATCTCCAACGGAATGGCCCCTAGCAGCACTGTGTCTCTTTGGGAACCTAACTTGGCCAATGCATCCGCTTTAGAATTTTCTTCACGAGGAACCCCTTTAAGTCTGACTATATTGAACCTTCGAATCAAACGACGTGTACTAGTCATATATGCCTCTTTTTTTTGTCCTCTATTCTGGAACCCTTATTCAACCTGTTGAATAACTAACTTCGAATCAATGAACACCACCAATTTTTTCACGTTCATCTCCAAATCTAACTTCAAACCATTGATCAGTGCTTCATACTCAGCTTCATTATTAGTTACTGCAAATCTGAAGTGAATGGCACTCATAAGAAGGTGACCTTCAGGAGATGTTAGAACAATCCCTACTCCTGCTCCATCATTGTTGACCGCTCCATCCACATACATGGTCCACCATGGAAAAAGGTACTCTTCCCTTGGAGGGTTTGCCTCCTCCCGAGGGCTAGGATTTACTAAAATGATTTCTCGTCCCACACTCTCATCTTCAAATTCCAAAAGAAAGTCAGCCAGGGCTTGCCGCTTAATTGCCGTCCGGGGTGTATATTCCAAATCGAATTGTCCCAACTCAATCGCCCACTTCAACATTCTACCTGAAGCTTCCGGTTTATGTAAAATATGCCTCATAGGATAAGCAGTCCAGACTTCAATCTTATGAGCTTGGAAGTAAGGACGTAGCTTCCGTGTAGCTAAGATCAAGACGTATACCAATTTCTCCATGCTCGTATATCGAGTTTCTGCATCCAAAAATCTTTTACTCACATAATAGATTGGAGATTGGGAGTCGTCCTCTTCTCGCACCAAGACAGCACTAATAGAATAATCTGAGATAGCTAAATATAAAATCAACACCTCACCATCCACAGGCTTGGCCAAGAGTGGGGGTTTACCTAGTTGCTCCTTGATTTTCCGAAAAGCATCTTCACACTCACGAGTCCATATAAAATCTCTACCAACCCCTCTAATCGCTTTGAAGAACTCTTTGCAACGATCAGAGGATTTTGAGACAAAATGATTAAGAGCGGCAATCCGTCCACAGAGACTTTGAACCTATTTCACACTAGTATGAGACTTCATCTCGAAGAGTGCCTTGATTTTTTTTGGATTAGCCTTAATCCCCCTATGATTGACAATAAAGCCTAAAAACTTTCCCGATTCAACGCCAAAGACACACTTTTGTGGATTTAACTTCATCATGTACCTCCTCAAAATGTTGAACGTCTCTTCCAAATGCCTCACATGGTCTTTCGCTTCCTTAGACTTGACAAGCATATCATCCACGTAAACCTCCATGGTCTTGCCAATCTGTTCTTTGAACATCATATTCACCAACCTCTGATAAGTTGCTCCTGCATTGATGAGACCAAAGGGCATACCAACATAACAATACAACCCTCTGTCTGTGATAAATGAGGTATGTTCCTGGTCTGGTTCATACATAGGAATCTGATTATACCCCAAGTAAGCATCCATAAAGCTTAAGAGAGCGTGCCCAGCCGTAGCATCCACCAACTGATCAATCCTAGGTAGTGGGAAACTATCCTTTGGACAAGCTTTGTTCAAATCCGTGAAGTCCACACAAGTTCTCCATTTTCCATTGGGCTTCTTTAACAATACTGGATTTTCCAACCACTCAAGATAAAAAGACTCCTTGATTAAGCCAACATCTAAGAGCATGTCGACTTCCTCTTTCAAAGCTACTGCTCTCTCACCACTGACAGCACGCCGCTTCTAACGCATCCCCTTCTTGTTAGGATATATGTTTAGATGATGACACATGACTTTAGGATCAATCCCAACCATATCGGCATGACTCCAGGCAAACACATCCAAGTTGGCAATAAGGAAACCAGTAAGGGTTCTTCTCAACTCATCACTTAGCTGCGACCCAATTTTAAGAAACTTACTAGGATCGTTTGCGTCTACCAAAATTGAGATTATGTCTTCAGCATGACATGTCTTCTCATTAGGCGTAGGATTTCTTGGATAAAGATCAAGATCAAAAAGCCGAGGGTCTTCAATAGGCGCCTCCTCTCTAGAGGGTGCACCCTCTTGAGCACAACATCCCTCTATGCTTCCTAAAAACCCTCTCCGTCCTTCTAATTGCTTAGCTCAGATATTCTTTGATACAGCTTCCTCCAAATCTTCTTCTGTCACATCTTCGACCATACCTTCATGGACTTCATCCATCATAGGAGGTATTTCCAAAAAGAAGACCTGAGGGCGTGCCTGGACTATGTAATGAGCATGAATCTCCCCCTTCACGTTTTTGAGCATCCCCTGGGCATCTTCCTTAGGGAGGGCGCACCCTCCAATTCCATTGCGACGGAAACCCTTGATAGTTCTGTGATAGCATTCCCTTGAGTCATGCTTTGATCCACGAACTGAACCGATCCCATTGGGGGTAGGGAACTTCATTATCAAATGGTAGATGGAAGTGACCACCTTCATCTCCTTCAGCAAGGGTCTTCCTATTAGGGCATTATGAGCAGATTCTTGATCTAAGACCATAAACTCCACCATTTGAGTAACGGATAGGGGCCCTTCACCAAGTGTAACTGGAAGTTTAATTATACCCATAACTCTAACAGCCTCTCCTGTAAAACCATAGATCCATGCATCCTCTCTAACAATATCTTTATCAGGCAAGCCTAATTTCTTATAAGTGTTGTAGTAAAGGATATTCACTGAACTTCCATTATCCAGAAAGACTCGATGCACGTTCATAGGACCTATCTGTATGGCAAAAACCAGGGCATCATTGTGAGGGTGATGAACCCATCTTGCTTCTTCCTCTGTGAAGGTGATATCCACCGATTCCCCCTTGAACAACTTGGGAGGCTTGAGCTCCAAGCTGTTCACACTAGTCAAAGGCTTATGTCATGCCTCTCTAGCATACCTCTCCAATTCATTGTTACTATCACCACCAAGATGGTGTCCCCCGAATATAGTATGAATGCTTCCGGCTCGGGTGAACTGAACATCTTTAGGCTTGTCCTCATCATCTCTGTCCGGAGCACACCCTCTTTCCATCCTCCTATCAGGTTAATCCTTATGTTTCTTCACTTCTCTAACAATCCAGTCAGTTAGGTATCCCTCCTTGATCAACTCTTCAATCTCTTCTTTCAACTACTGACACTCGTAAGTGTTATGTCCAGCAGACTCGTGGTACGTGCAATACTTTTTTTTATCTCTACTCTGCCACGAAGATAAAGGAGATGGTTTCCTGGATAAGCCCTTCTCCTTATTTACTTCAAAAATATGTTCAACAGAGGCTGCCAAAGTATAATTCCCTGTTTGATACCCATTCAACCTCTCGTAGTCTGGTGGCGTCCAACCCCTCCTGGCATTAGTGACATTCACTCTATTTGGGCTATGTCCTCTCCTCCTGTAATCTGGACTAGGGGACCTATCCTTCCTCTTGGCACCTTTTCCTTTTTCTTGAAGGTCAAACTTCTTGTTATCTGCCAAAGATTGTTCCACGATCTTGAAGTATTCAGCCTGAGCGAAGAGGTCCGCCAGAGTTGCCGGGTCCTTACCTTGAAGGTGTTTTCAGAAATCCGTTCGGACTTGGAGCCCTACAATCAAGAAGCTTTTGAGTGACTCATCTGTTGCTCCTCTAACCAAGGTAGACTCAACATTGAACCTCTTGAAGTAAGATTGCAGGCTCTCTCCCTCCTTCTGCCTGATGTTAGCCAAGGTTGTCACTCGTGGAGCATACTTCACTGTGGCTTGGAATTTTGTCAGGAAAAGAGTTTTAATTTGTTCCCATGAAGTGATCACACCCGGTCCAAGCTTCTGAAACCATTGCTGAGCACTTTCCCTGAAAGTTGCTGCTAGAAGGCGACACCTAGCCAAGTCAAGTACCTGGTACATATCCATCTCTATATTGAACCTTCCCAAGAACTCAACAGGGTCAACATTCCCATGGAAGCACAAGTTATTGGTTGTATTCCTATATCCTGCTGGGAGCTGTGCCTCCCTTACCGCTGTTGAAAAAGTGGAAGGGGTTTGAGCCGTTGCGGTAACTCTTCATCCCTCAAGATGTGTGAGGAGTCTCTTCAAGTCATCCAAATTGAAATTTCCAAGACCTGGGATAGTTTGGACATTGGCTTGAGCACCTCCGGCAGGTGGAGGTTGTGTACTCCCTATCGGTGGAGGTTGATTGGTTTGAGGTGGAGGTTGATTGGTTTGAGCTACGTCCCAATTTTGATTTTTCCCTTGGGTCTCCCCTTGAGCTGCAGAATTTCCTTGCAACCCTGGATTGGGACTTGGAAGGCGCGCCTTCTCCTCGGGACTGAGAGGACGCGTCCTCGGCTCCTCATGTCTCCCTCCTAATCTACTTTGGGACGAGTCAGGTGTTATATGCGGGGCTATCCCTCCAGAGAGTCCACCCCGGTAGGGAGCATCGTACATGTTCCATCGATCACTACTCCTGTAGCTACCTCTATAGTCCAATTCTCTATCTCGTCTCCTTCCTGAATTGTCATATTTGGGGGGGGGGGGGGCTCGCTCGTGCTCACGGGGCCTCAACCTGAGATCAGGGGGCGCTCTCTGCGAATCACGAGGCCTCGCACCTTGATCACTTCCCGAGTTATCTCGTGGGTGTGCTTGCTCATGTCCATGGGGCCTCGACCTGCTAACAGGGGGCTCTCGTTGTGGATCACGAGGATGTACTTCCAGATCACGCCTTGAATCATCACGAGGATGAGTCTGCTCATGTCCATGGGACCTCGACCTGTCAACAGGGGGCTCGCGCTATGGATTATGAGGTTGTTCTCCTCGGACCTCTCTATCTCTTTGCCACTCGACCAATAACAATCGTAGATCATCATTGTTAAGTCTTATGCCAAGGCGATCCTTCAACCTATTCAGGCGTTGCTCTTGGTCTCAGAGGATCTTGTCAGCCCTTCGAACCTCACTCTCAGATCGCCCTAACCTATGAGGGTGTGGGGATGGACGTCGTTGCTCCCTGGGACTTCTCTAATCATCCGTCTCGTCATCAGGGAGTTCAACAACAGGCACTCCATCATCGAGATACTTCAACCTCCTTGGGGTTACATTCTGAACCTCCCATCATGGGATCTGTCACCCCCCTGTCATGTGGTACCTCTTCCTGTCCGATGGTGATTGTGGGGTTGTCGCCTGACTCGACCCCTTCCTTCACTTCTCTCAATTGTACCCAGCCTTGCTTCGAAGCTGTTCAAGGCATCTCCCATTCGATACAGCTGTTCCATCAGATCTGAGTTACTAATGAGCACCGGTGGGTGTCCCCCGAAAATAGGTGTTCCATAGGCTGGGTTTGGAACACTCCGAGGGACGTACTCTTCATGGCGGGGGTGGTCATGCCCTTCACTGCCATCCGAATTGACCTCATCATTAGGATGTTCGTTGCGATTGTGTGACATCTTTTCCTCCAAAGATTATGATCTTAATTAGCACCCCTCCTTCTAGCGCCAATTTGTTAACATGGGAATTTGGTATTAACAAAGTTCGAGGTTTGTCGCTGGAATCAAGATCTACAATGGTAGTCCTTGAGTGATGAATTCACCGGAGTTTGGTGGTTGTGTTTAATTGGTGGCTGAGATTGCTTAGGGTTTATGTTGGCTGCCTCAGAGCTCTCAACTTTCGACCCCTCACAATGTGCCTACGTATCTCTTTATATAGGGGATCAAGCCAACGTAGTTCTTGGAGAGAAAACTACCTCCGTGGGCTTGGCCTCTGATTTCCGAAGCCCATGGGAAGTCTTCCACCGCCTTCCATAATTACTCTGGCTCGCTTTAGGAATGTCTAACGATGAGGCCTAGTCACAAAGGCCCAAGGCTCGTTTATGACGTCAGAACTTCATGAATAAGGAAACTTCCTCCGTCGAGGACTAGTCCTATCCATTACCAACTATTTCCTTAATTCATAGACGTGGGTATATCCATGACTTACCCCAAATGCTAGACGCATCCTTGTCCCCCGAATGAGAAGCACCCATCATATTGCAGGACAAGTGATCCCAAGCATTTGGGTGCAAAGTGCAGGATTATTCCAAAGTTCCCTAATGAGGACGCGCCCATTGAGTACAGGAACAGAGCTCCCAAAGCACACACCAAGGTTCACCCCACATCCCCAATGAGGACGCACCCATTTAATACAAGAGGAGAACTTCAATCATCAGGTAAACCCCTGGAGGCCTTCAACCACGGACATCCCTCCCTTAGGGCACATCCTAAGGGAGAATTCTTCAATATCTTACCAGTACCAAGCCAAGGAGATCATCTTTCAAATCAAGAGGGTACGCCCTCAAGGGGTGGACGTCCTCAAAGGGCACGTCCTTACCCTTAAGAGGTCAAGCCTTAAGTCTTCCTTATGTCAATACCATGCCAATGTAGCTATTGTCCTTTGTTAAGTTATCTATTCATACCACGTTGTCAGTCACCACCATGAGGGCGCGCTCTCAAGAGAGGTACAGCCTTAAATGGCGCGCCCTTACTCCTAAGAGGGCAAGCTCTTACCTATCCTTATATTAATTCTAGCCCTAATTACATATTGGATATCCCCAATTGAATTCTATTTAACCCGAATCTAACTTAAAAACCCGATGTCGAATTTTGACTATAACAAATATAATAGAGTAGAATATGTCGAAAGTAAAAATCTATAAAAACACTAAAGAGAATTCACTATAATTCTAAGAATCAATATCCCCTCGGTTTCAAAATATTTTTCATTTTGATATTTTGAACGTTTTATAAGGTGCTTAAAAAGTAACTTTCACACGTTATTCTATCAATTTTATTTTTCTGAATAAAAGTTAAATATTTTATTTTTATTCAGAAATAGAAAATTTAAAGTACTTGTTTTGCATGGTTGGCTTTACGTATACATTAAATATTGTGGTGCTCCATGTAGATTGTAGAGTGATATATTCCTCTCGTGTGTTGATGTTTGTTTGGCGTTGGTGCTTGAGTTTTCACGGTAACTTTTCGCGGTACGGGTGGAGGGGCAAAAAAGTAATTAGCTCGTATCGCAGAAACTTTCCGTGGTACGGTTAAATTTTTTAACCATAACTGTTGGATGGTCGGTCCAACGGCACAGAAATCGTTTCCTGCGAAAAACGTCCCCAACAAACGGTTGTTTTTGCTGTGTTTGGAAAATGAGAGATTTTAGTTAGAAAAAATAGAAAAGTAGAAATTTTAGCTAGAAAATATATTTAAAAAAAAAGATACACTTTGGCTAAGAAAGATAATTGGTTAGTTATTAGCAATATAATTTTATTAAAAGATAATTGGTTAGTTATTAGGCATTAAGTTGGTTTTATTTTGGATGGGGATGGTTTGTTTGGATGCTGGTTTCTGGTTGTTTTTTGATGTAATAACTTTATTGGGAATTAATAGAAACAAATTTTTCCTTCCAAATTTTCATTGTGGAAGTGTTGCATTAGGTACTTTTTAGTGTTGCAAGTAATTAATATAAATATGTTGCAAAAATTTGAAAAGTGTTGCCATAGGGTGCCCCAAGTGGATCCCACTAGTGGACCCCAAGTGGGTCCCACCAGTGGACCCCACATGTGGGACCCATACGTGGGACCCATCGGTGGGACCCACATTTTACAGAATTTTGACATCTACTGCAACACTAGTTTAGTGTTGTTGTATAATGTATTTAATGGTGATGTTGAATGTTCTGTTAACGAAAGTACCGGTGTTGCAATAGTGTAACAAAACGTTGCTTTAGGGTTCTACGACAGCGGTGAAAATTGCAACATTGACAAAGTGTTGCAGTTTTGATTTTCTGATCTGCTGCAACATTTTTTCTGCTTTCTTCAATATTTTTTAAAAGTTGTCAAAGGCTATCTATGACGTAGTGATTATAACTACTAATTATCGAATTGACCGAATTTTTTTATCAAGAGATTACTACTTTAGAGAGTAATAATTTAGAAGGGTTCTACTATATATGTACGCGTACTAAGCACTCCCTCTCTTCATAAGAATCAAAACGTAATCGTGTACCTTTTTTTTTATAAAAACATAGGCAGTAGGAGGTGTATCATTTGTATGTATGTAATTCATCTATGTATGTAATTTGTGTTAAATTTGAAAAAATTAAATTCATACAATAAAAAGGTATAATGATAACGGTTAAAAAATTTTGTGCAATTATAAGGTGTAAAAAATTCAAAAAAATTAATTTGTTACTAAATAGATATTATAAATCCAAATTCTTTATGAAATAAAGTGTTATAAATTATATCTCATTATATATTCATATCCTTATATATTATAACGTAAAAGTGATTTTATCCAGAATTTTGATCTTTTTGACATATGTGTCGTCAAAATAACAATGATTATTATATCTTGAAGTAGATAGATGGGAACTGTCGAATTTAATATTAAAAAGTTAATTTGCTTATGTGTGGAACCATATCCAAATAGCAAAAATAATTTTTAATAATTTAAACCAAACATAAGTACATTTTCTAAATTGAATAGAATTATCAAACGTAAAAATTTGTAACTTATTTTTTCTATTCAAGTAGTTACAATTGGATACTAATTGTTAAATGATCACTAAATTAAAGATTGTTTTATGAATTTCTGACTTCTAAACCTAATTGTTAGAACTTAAATAATAACATGAGTGTATAAAGTTTAATAAAAACAAATTTTTTTATTCATTTTAGCCCTAATTATTTTTTTGTAATTACTTTAAATTTAGGAATTCTTCATTTTCATTGATAAGATATATAAATTTATTTAATAAAATACGAAATATAATTAACGTGAGAAAATAATAGATGTATATATTCTTTCAATTATTTATCAAACAAAATTAATGAAGTAGTATTTATTATTAAATAGTAATTTATTCGGTTATTAGGAAGAAAATTAATTTGAGAACAACTTAGTTGTTAAAATAGTGACCCAGTTTTTAAAAACAAATTATGTTCAATTATATAATAATACTAACAGAGATAATAAGTGAGTATTACTATAAACCAAAGGTTCAATTCTCATTTACGACATACTAATTAAAAAAATTATATGTCGATATCTACAACTATGCTAAAAAGACAATTATAATAACGAGTAAGACAAATAATTTAAAAGAATTGTCAAAGAGCAATGGTTCGAAACTGATAAACCACATATTTAAATTTAATATTTAAAAATTCAAATATACAAATATAGATTAAAACTTTGAATCACGTCGACAACATGTAAAATATAATATTTATAATTTCAAAATTACAAACATAATATTAAATTTGAAGATCGTCAATGATATGTTTATATCTAATACCTATATTATTAGGTTTAAGAATACCAAAAAATATATAATTTAATATTACTTAATATTTATATTATTTGTTCCAAAATATTGTTAAGGTATACAATTTAATCTAAAAATTATTAAGAAGATTTATAAGAACAAGTAAATGAATATTTATATTAATTTTCAATTAATAAATATGTATTTTCACGGGCTATAATATCAGTTACGAACTCTATAACCTACTAACACCACCGAGTACTAATAGCAAGACAAATTTTGGATTGAGATCTTTCTCTGACATCTTCAAATTTTAGAAACATTAATTATTTAATATAATATTAAAGTTCAGACTAGTAGTGACTCATATTAGACCACCTACCACAATTATGTTTTAAAGATGAGCTACCATCCTATGACACCTTAGCCCAGAACTATTAACCCATTTTCTTTGTTGAATAAGGTAAAAAAAAAAATCTTAGTTCTTCGAAGAGGGGTTTATGCTCATGGGCTTCAGCATAGAACACAATATATATATATATATGGGTCTTGCTTATATGAGAACTCATATTAAAATGAGAAATGAGATCTAATCTCAGCCCTCCATTTTTTATTAATCTTTTTAATCCCTGCCATTCCTTTTATATTCCCCACCCACGCCTGCTGCCACATCCCTTGCCTCATCCACCCGACCATATCTCTTTCCCACCTTCCATCTCTCTCTCCTTCATTTTTTTTATTTCTCTTACTTTTTCGATCGGACATGTTTTTCTCTGTCAAACACGATGTGGTTGTTCTTTCCCTTCATTCTTCCACGATTACATCGTCATATCGGTCATAATCGGTGATGAAATCAAGCTTAAATCAGTGAAAAGTTCGTTATTGTCGCCACCTCCAACATCATCACAACCAATTTCAATCATTCTCATGTGCTTGTAATCAGGATAACCAGCCGTCGATGGTGATTTTTGTTGAAAACGATTAATATTCACATATTTCATTTCTCGTATCTTAATTTCGAATTTCTAATGATTTTATTTAATTATTGGTGATTTTCGTTCATTTTTTGGTGATTTGTCTTAAATTCTTGGTGATTTAATAATGAAATGATTTTGTACGTAGTGATGAGTGGTTACAGTGGTGATGGTGGTGATTGTTTAGTTTTTGGTGATGTAAATAACTTTGTATCGATTTTAGTGGTCATAGATCTGATTTATTATATTTTAGTTTTGAATTTTCGGTGATTCTGTTAAATTATTGTTGATTTTTGTTCATTTCTGGGTGATTTTATCTTAAATTCGTGGTGATTTAATAATTGAATGATATTGTATATATTGATGAGTGGTATATAATGGTGACAGTGGTGGTTGTTTAATTTTGGTGATTTTAATGACTTTGTATTAATTTTACTGATAAAAGAGATATGGTGGTGATATGGTGGTGGCGGATTGATTTTGACGGCGGTGGGTGTATGGTAATGGGTGATAATTTTGTTGGTTGACTTTAGTTATTTTTAATTCATTCTGATGATTACTTTTTTTGATCGTAGTGATTTTTTTTATGACGGTAGTGATTTTATTATTGGTTGCTGGAAGTGGCCGTCGCCGGAAATGATGATCGTCGGTGACCGGAGTTGGTGGGTGATCGGAGCAGAAATAAGATGACGATATAATATTAAAATATTAATAGAATTAGTGATTGGTAAGAAATAAAAATAAAGTATTTAAATGAATGGCTAGGATTAGATCTCATATCTCACACTAATTTGGGTTCTCACTTGAGCAAGACCCATCTATCTATACTATAATATTATAAGCAAACCACCCTCTATTTGGTTGGTAGTTTGGTCATTTAGTTTGGTCCTCTAAATAATAACCATTATATGTAAATATAGGTAAATGAGAACCGTTGGATGTAATATTAAAAAATTATTCTTTTTTTGATATCTAAAATGCTTCCACGGGTTCAAGGTTCGAATCCCGTCAACAACATATTAAAAATTTTTAAGATCAAAATACAAATAAATGCTAATAAAATAAGATAAAAAATACTAAAAAATCATATAAAAAAATACTATTATAAGCAAACTACCATCTATTTGGTTGGTTGGTAGTTTGGTTCTCTAAATAATAACCGTTAGATATAAATATAGATAAATGAAAACCGTTTGATGTAATATTAAAAGAATATTATTTTCTTGGTATCTAAAATACTCCCACGGGTTCAAGATTCGAATCCCGTCAACAACATATTATTATTATTAAATATTTATATCATCTATTTTTCTAAGCTACATTCAAAAGTTCAAGATATTATTACGTCGACAACATATTAAAAAATTTTAAGATCAAAATACAAATAAATGATAATAAAATAAGATAAAAAATAATAATAAATCATATAAAAATAATACTAAAATAATAAATTTAAAATACTAAAATTCATCCGTGCATCGCACGGGTTATAGGCTTGTATATATATATATATATATATATATATATATATATATATATATATATATATATATATACATTTTACCGTTGGCCCTCTCGAACTTATAGAATAGCAAATCTGGTTGCCGCGTGATTTTTATGTCCGGGATTCTTTTTTTTTTTTTTTTTTGAAGGTAAATGGAATTTCATTAATCAGAATAATCAGAAAATAATGTCTCCAACAATAATTCTGGAGGAGACAAGAACACATTGTAGCAATTAACCAAACATTGTACTCTAGCCATAAGGTGAGCCAATTGGTTTTTTTGCTTCTTAACATGACAAAGAGAGAAGTCAGCTATACTCCCTAGCTTTATTCGACACCATTCAAAAACATGACCAACTTCCAGATAGTACCGAGCACCATTGTTGACAGCTTTCACCACCCCTTCCGAGTCACATTCTATGGTTACATTACTTAAGTTAAGATCCTCAAGCCATTTAAGCGCCTCCTGGACACCTCTCGCTTCTGCCTCCAAGACTGTAACCATTCCTGGGAATCGCATGTTCTTACCTTGTATAAACCTTCCCCTGTCATCCCTGATCACCATCCCTAAAGCATACGACGAATCACTGAACACTACTTGTAAAGCATAATGTAACATAAGATGTAAAAGAGATAACTACAACTCAACAAAGGACAAGACAGACAATAGTATTAATGGAAGCACAGGAATCCAGAATCAGAGAAGAAAAGGTAAACTCAAAAAATCAAAATACGTTATGTATTCTTGAAGTCCGTAAACAGGTTACGGAAAGAAGTTCATGAAAATGTTCAAGCCTCAGTGACAGCAATAGAAACAAGACTTTGAAGACGACAGAAGTATGTGAATGATTTAGGGTTCAGTACCACGGGATTCCAGTGATGAAGCAACCAGAACGACAAGGGACGTATCAGCAGCATTATAATTGAAGTCATAAAATAAGAATTGATCAAGTGTTATTCATCTGTGAACCAGACCAGTTGCACTAGGTGACGGCACTGAAAAGATCAAGTTGTTTTATCGTCTCAGAAGAAATTGATACAGTCCAAAACTTAAACACCCAGGAGCTCAGGAGTAATTACTAAAGGACAAAAGACAAGAAAAAGTATTCGATAGTTTTTCTTTTGAAAAAACTATCGAATGGTGGTTGAAGTGATTCATTGAATAACCAAGTGAATTAATTTGGCATTCGATAGTTTTGATTTAAAAACTATCGAATGACAAATTGATTTATTCCATTCGATGGTTTTTTAATCCATTCGATGGTTTTTCAATTCATGGAGCAGGTGAAAAGGTGTGCTTGTCTGACAGGTTGATGAAGATCCAATGGCCAAGAATATTCTATTCTAAATGGTTCGATGGTTTTCAATTTAAGTCTGCAGTTAATACAGAGTGAAGAATGTGTCTTCTTCAGTTAAGGATTTCAACACAGAGACATTACTGAGAGAGAGAAGAGCCGGAGAAAATTATCAGAGAAATTAATAGTGCTCAGAACTTGATCATTGTTTGTATTTGTGTAACCTTAAACTCATTGACGCTAATCTACGGATTAGAAATTGTAGCACCCCTCGAGGTTTATATTTATAAAAAGATATATTCCCCGAAACTTGATTTGGTTTGGTGTGTTTGATTTCGTTATAGAACTGAAAGATTAATCCGCGAACGAAATTAAATTATTTGTGAGTATCGTATTCAACCCCCCCTTCTACGATACTTTGGACCTAACAATTGGTATCAAAGCTACTTGATTGATATACAAATCAAATCCGGTGAATGAGACCAAAATCAAACGTAGCGTGAAAATACGAAGCAAATTTTTTAACTTTCAAAATTTTTCATTTAATTGGAATTTCTTGAATTTTAAACAATTTGAAATTTTCAGAAACCATGAGTGCTCCAAAGACAACCGCTGGTATTAAAGTTCCCCCGTTTACTAGAGATGATTTCGGTTTGTGGAAGATGAAGATGCTGTTATTTATCAAGGCATCTAATCCGTTGTATATTGGCATATTAGAAAACGGACCGTTTGTACTAATGAAACCAGTTAGTGAATCTACAGCTCCTGATGGTAGCAGGATTCCTTCAGGCACCCAACCTAAGGAGATAAGTGAATTTACAGATTCTGACAAAGAACTGATTCGATTGGACACCGGTTTAATGTTGATATTGGCGGACTCCGCGGACAAGGAAATGAGCTATCAGTTGATGAACTGTACAAGCGGGAAACATATGTGGGATACCATTAACCTAATAATGGAAGGAACAGAAGACGTTCAGGAAAACAGATTG
This sequence comes from Heracleum sosnowskyi, assembly GCA_030848705.1. Lineage (NCBI taxonomy): Eukaryota > Viridiplantae > Streptophyta > Magnoliopsida > Apiales > Apiaceae > Heracleum > Heracleum sosnowskyi. Next base: position 223,756 of record CM061240.1, on the reverse strand, counting down.
GACATTCTGACTTCTCAATATGAAGCGTTTAGGTCCCTGCCAGGAGAAAGTATAACTTAGGTCTTTGAGAAGTATACTAAGCTCCTCAATGAATTGGCAATGAAAGGAAAGACCTATCCACTGAGAGAATCGAACAGGAAGTTCATGATGACGCTGCCCCATCATGTAGAACACAAGTCATCATCCATTAGGTAAAGAATTGACTTCACAAAGATGCCACTAGAGATGATCTATGGCAAGTTGAAGACCTATGAGATGGAACAGGAACAAAGGGTGATAATCTACGGATCAGGGACAGTGGACAGCAAGCACAATGCACTTGTGAGATCAGCAGCACTTGTAGTGGATGAACCAATAACTTCTGAGATTCAGGTTCAAACCCCTAGAGCTGGAAAGGAGGTGATAATAGAAGCAGAAATGGATTCTGTGAATCTGGGTGTTGATGAAAGTGATTACTACACCCTAGAAGAGCTTGAGCAAATGGAAGACAAAACCATGGCGTACTTAGCTGCAAAGTTTAGTCATATTCGTTTCAAGAGAAACCCTAAGTACAAGTTCAATGGCTCAACCAACAGATTCCAGAAGAGCAATTATACACCTAGTACAGGCTTTAAGGGAGGCTACAAGACTGGCATGATTGATAGGAGCAAATCAAGATGCTATAACTGCAATGAGTTAGGGCATTTCGCCACTGAATGCCGGAAGCCTCGTCAAGCAAGAGACATGAAAGATGTCTATGGAAAGAAGGATTCTTATGATGAGTTGAAGAAGGAGAATGCCAAGCTTAAACAGCAATTGGAGGCATTCTCTGGAAAGCAGAAAGGGAAGGCTTACATAGCAGAGGGAAAGCACTGGGATGATACTGATTCGGATGAAGAGGAGGAATATGTAAATGTTGCTCTAATGGCTGACTCTTCAGAGGAATCACCTCAATCATCTCAGGTACCTATCTTAACTACAATTGATATGTCTAATTCTGAGTACAAGAAAACTGTGCAAGATCTTAGTGTAGAATTGTTTAATGTACACACAAGCATGCTAGCATCTGAAATGGAAAATGCTAAACTAGTTCTTAAGATTGAAAGCTAGAATCTAAAAATGAAGAACTAGAGCTTGTAGCTGTAACATTAGAAGATCTTAAGCAAAAGAATGCGTACTTAGAGAACAAGGTCAAGTGTAATGATGAGATAGAGACTATCCTCAGGAAGCAGATTTCAGATCTAGATTTGAAGCTGAATGCTTTTAAGAATTCCGCTCTAGTGGCTAAGGAAATCATTGATACTCAGGCCGTAGAGAATAAAACTGCTATAGGATTTGACTATAACAAGAAAGCTGGTAAGAAGATTGTGGAATTCCCTGTGACACCTTCAGTTGTCAAAAGGATTACTCCACATGTTCTTAAGAATGTTGATTGTCCAGTTTTTGTTAAGCCGTTTCCACCTCTCTTTTATGAGGATGATCTTTTCATAGCTCAAGAATTGCTTGAGGAGGATTTATTGAAGGAAAAAGAGGTAAAGACTAAGTTGCCTAGGAAATCAGTAAAGAATGTTTTACCTAAACCTGATTTACCTAAAACTGAAGTAGGTTCCTTAGTTAGTAATGTTAAAAAGAACAGGAATGGGAGGAAAAAGATTGTTAATCAGGAATTGGTTCCATCTTCTCCCATTGCATCTAGGAAGTTATGTTCTATTTGTAATTCTGCTGGACACCTTACACATGCATGTAAAAAGGTTAAAGTAGAAACTGCTAATGCTTCTGAAATGCATAACATGTCTGACATGCCTGATAATCATGAACCCTGTGGAAAGAAAGAGTGTTTGCTATGTAAGTACAACATCATGCATGCTTATTTTAAGTTGATGTCTGATAGTAGCAATAGCTCTAGTAATGTTAAATCCACAGATACTATGAATATCAAACAGGGTAAGACTAAATTGAATGTTACTCCTGTTAAATCATCTAAACCTTCAGGACCCAAACAATTTTGGGTACCAAAGTCCGCTTAATCAATCTGTGATTGCAGGGTAAGGTTAAAAGCTCAAAGGTTGTGTGGATTCTGGATAGTGGCTGTTCTAGACACATGACAGGTGAAGAGTCCCTGCTTACAGAGGTGGTTAAGAAGACCGGCCCGATTGTAACCTTTGGAGATGACAGCAAAGGATTCACTACGGGATATGGTAAATTGAAAGCTGGAAATGTCATCATTGAAAACATCTATCTTGTTGAAGGATTAAAGCACAATCTACTAAGTATCAGTCAATTCTGTGATAAAGGCTACAATGTAGATTTCAGAAAGGACAAGTGCTTGATCACCAACAGGAAGGATGAGAAGCTTACTCTACTGGGAGTGAGAAAAGGAAATTTGTTTATAGCTGACTTAAGTTCTACCAGTGAAGGAGAAGTTACATGTTTCTATGCAAAGGCATCTTCAGAACAAAGTTGGCTATGGCACAAGAAGCTCTCACATCTGAACTTCAAAACTATGAACTCTTTGGTAAAGAGAGAGTTAGTGAGAGGGTTGCCCCTGATGGAATTCAATCAGGAGGGACTATGTGAAGCATGTGAAAAGGGGAAGTCGAAGAAAGCATCACATGGAAGCAAAGGAATGACAAGCATTACTGAACCATTACAGCTGATTCATATGAATTTATTTGGTCCAGTTAATGTTATGTCACTTTCAAGAAACAGATATGCATTGGTGATGGTGGATGACTACTCAAAGTACACGTGGGTGTTGTTCATACAAACAAAGGATGAAGCAACACAACTAATCATTGATCACATCAAGAAGATAGAAGTGGAAGCTAAGCTACCTGTGCGGACAATCAGATCAGACAATGGAACTGAATTCAAGAATGCAGTTCTAAATGATTTCTGCTCAGAGAAAGGAATATCAAGACAGTTTTCAGCACCAAGAACTCCTCAACAGAATGGAGTAGTGGAAAGGAAGAACAGGACCTTGGTTGAAGCAGCAAGGACCATGTTGAGTGAATCAAAACTTCCCACTTACTTTTGGGCTGAAGCAGTGAATACAGCTTGCTACACTCAGAATCGAACCCTGATCAACAAAGATCATGAAAAGACTCTGTATGAGTTAATGGCCAACAAGAAGCCAACACTGAAGTACTTTCATGTGTTTGGTGCAAAGTGCTTTGTACTTAAAGATGGAGAACATCTTGGCAAGTTTGATGCCAAAGCAGATGAAGGCATTTTTCTGGGCTATTCTCTGGAATCTAAGGCTTTCAGGGTATATGTGATTGAAGATAAGAAGGTGTTGGAAAGCTTTAATGTAACATTTGACGACACTAAAAGACCAAGCCTGCAAACTGGAGAGAACTCTGAATCCTTGGTATTTGAAAATCTATCAGGAGATCTCTCTGACAATGAAGAAGTACCTGAAGTTGTTACAGTCATTAATAATAATCATAATGATAATGATTCTGGACAAAGTGGTGACCTAAGTGGAAATCCTCAACATACAGGATCCACTAGTCAGTCTTCAGAATCAACAGATCAAACCGTCAACAACTCAGGGGGAGCAGGAGAAGGATCAACTAGTCACACTCCTCAACATCTAGAACAAGGAGAATCATCAAGATCGCATCTGCCAAGACAAAGGGTATGGAATAGAGATCATCCCTTTCACTTGATCATTGGTGATCCGGACACAGGAGTGAGAACTAGGAGAACATCACAAAATGAATGTCACTATTCTGGGTTTCTTTCAGAAACAGAACCTAAGAAAGTTGAAGATGCTCTAGATGATCCAGATTGGGTGATTGCTATGCAAGAAGAACTCAATCAGTTTGAAAGGCAGAAAGTTTGGAAGCTGGTACCCAGGCCTAAGGGAAAATCTGTTATTGGAACACGATGGGTATTCAGAAATAAATTGGACGAAGATGGCATTGTAACGAGAAACAAAGCCAGACTGGTTGCTAAAGGTTACTCTCAAGAAGAGGGTATAAATTATGATGAAACCTATACACCAGTAGCAAGACTTGAGGCCATCAGAATGTTTCTAGCATTTGCTGCACATTCCAATTACAAGGTATATCAAATGGATGTGAAGAGTGCTTTTCTGAACGGGGAGTTAGAAGAAGAAGTGTATGTGGAACAACCTCCAGGTTTTGAGGATTCAAAAGTGGCAGACTTTGTGTACTTTCTATTCAAAGCTCTCTATGGACTCAAACAAGCTCCAAGGACATGGTATGACACTCTCTCTGAATTCTTACTTGAAAATGATTTTACAAGAGGTGTTGTAGACAAAACTCTCTTTGTCAAAAAGCATAAAAATGATTTGATATTGGTGCAAGTATATGTTGATGACATAATATTTGGTTCTACTAATGATGATCTATGCAAGAGATTTGCTAAGTTAATGCAGAGTCGTTATGAAATGAGCATGATGGGTGAATTGTCATTCTTTCTTGGATTGCAAGTATACCAGAAACAAGATGGTATATTCATTTGTCAGTCCAAGTACATCAAGGATCTTCTTAAGAAGTATCAAATGGAAGACTCATCTACAGCAAAGACTCCTATGCCAACTGCCACTAAGCTTGATAAGGATGAAACTGGTAAGAAGGTTGACATCACAGGCTACAGAGGTATGATAGGCTCATTACTTTATCTCACTGCAAGTAGACCAGATATAATGTTTGCAACATGCTTGTGTGCTAGATTTCAGTCTGATCCTAAAGAATCTCATCTAATAGCTGTTAAGCGAATATTTAGGTATCTAAAGGGGACCCCAAATCTTGGAATTTGGTACCCTAAAGATACAGGATTTGATCTTATTGGATACACAGACTCTGATTTTGCAGGTTGTAAGATTGATCGGAAGAGTACTTCAGGAAGCTGTCAGTTTCTTGGAAGAAGATTAGTTTCCTGGCATAGCAAGAAGCAGCATTCAGTATCCACATCAACAGCTGAGGCTGAATACATTGCTGCTGGTAGCTGTTGTGCTCAGATCTTGTGGATGAGAAACCAACTCCGTGACTATGGACTTTTGTTGACAAAGATTCCAATATTTTGCGACAACACAAGTGCCATAGCAATCTCAAACAACCCAGTGCAACACTCGAGGACGAAGCACATCGACATCAGGTATCATTTTATCCGAGAGCATGTCATGAATGGAACTGTGGAGTTACACTTTGTACCCACAGAGGATCAAATTGCAGACATCTTTACTAAACCGCTTGATGAATCCACTTTCAATAAGCTGGTTGGTGAACTTGGGATGTTAAATCTTTCTAATTGATTTTGATTAGAAGTCAGTAACTGCAGAGAGTCCTGGTGAATACATGAGTTTAAGAATTGCTATATCCTTAGGACTCGTGAATTTATTTTCTGGAGCAATTCTCGTAGTTAGGATTATTATACTAATTTTATGTCATAAATATGGATGATATATCTTCTGGCATTTAATTAGTTATTAATTCTAAAAATTATTTAGGTGCTAATATTTGTTCTAAATATTCTAGCATCTATTTAATTTGAATTAATTTGCTTTGTTTCTGACATTGTAGATTAATGCAGCATAATTGATTAGATTTTAATTGGTTAATATCACTCAATGATATTTAATTGATTTTATTCTAAGAAAATTGTGAACTTTCTGTTAAGAATTGATTTTGGTAAATTTGAAAAGATTTATTAGAATTAAAATTTGACAGGAAATACAAAAAGTCTGATTTTTAAAACATGAACAGGTTTTAAAATGAAGAAAGAAGCAAAAACCATCAAATTTAGGAAATTCGATAGTTTTTCTAAGTACTAATTAAAAATCATCGAACTTAAAATTCGATAGTTTTTGATTTTGAAAAGAAAAACCATCGAAATACAAGTTTCGATAGTTTTTGAGATCAAATGAAAATATATCGGAGGATTTAATTTTTCAATAATTAAACTCCTGGATAGTTTTTCAACAATGAAAAACTCGATAGTTTTTCTGGTTTTTAAAAGGAAAACCAGTTCGATAGTTTTTGAGTTTTCAGGAGAGAGAGAGCTCGATAGTTTTCTGAAAAGCGTTTAAAATTCACAATTTCAAACCCTTCGATAGTTTTTGAAAAACTATCGAGGTCCAGTTGACCCTTTTGCCCTCACAGAAAATTATCGATAGTTCATTTACAAAACTATCGAACTAGAAATGACGATTTTGCCCCTGACAGTTTCAAAAAGGTATAAAACAATACCTTAGTTTCTTTTCTTTTCATTGTTTACAGATCTAAGAAAAGCAAAGGGAGTTTTATATACTTACAATACATATACACGGCCAAAAACAAGTTCTCGATAGTTTCTTCAATCAATTCACTGTTAATCTCTTGAAAATCCATTTTCACCACAGTGATTTCACCATTAACCGTGACAGTTCTCTATTCTGAGTTTCTGTTAAGGTTTTTAAAGGGAAAACTATCGAAAACATCACTTAAAACTCTAAGTACTTTGATAATACAAGAAACTGGTGAGATTGTATTGTTTTAACAATCGATTTCTAAAGGTTAAATTTAGTTTCATTGTCAATCTACAGTTAGGGTTCTTGGATTTAGGGATTTGTTTTTGGTTGAGGTGTTTTAATTCGAAAAGAAAGGGGTTTATTGTTAAAAGTTTGATTAATTAGTAATAATTAATTAAATTTAAAAGGAAAAATAGTTTTGGTTTATTTAAATTTTCTGGAAATTTTAAAATGGCTGGAGAATTTATAGTAACCAAAACTAATCATGTCTCGTTTCAAAACTTGCAATCCATTACGAATCCTCAAATTCGTGCATGGGCAGAGTTTTTGAATATACGTTCATTAGTGGCATACGCTGTGAGTACTCCCGTGGTCCTTTGTATCGATCAACTGACTGCGTTGTACACATCCGCCACGGATACAAGTGAGAATAATGTGAGATCCTTCAGTTTTGTTGTGCCAGGGGGCAGAACAATAAGGGTGACGGAACAAGACTTTAACAGAATACTTCATTTTCCTACAGAAAACCTTGTTCCGGATCCCACAACTGAGGAAATACATGCTTTCTTCACTCTTATCAGAAGTCAACAACCTAACTTCTTGGTGGGAGAGTTCCTAAAGCATTACCTGCCAAAGCCATGGAATTTTTTCTTTCATACCCTGATACATGTTTTTACTACCAAGCTAACAAATCTGCATGGCATTCCCTTATTCCTTCAAAAGATAGGGTTTGTCATTGCGAACAATAGGCATATTAACATAGGACGGATAGTGATTGATCAAGTAATTCTGTGCATGGGACCACTGGATGAAAGAACAGGCATAAATGAAGATGTGCTCTGTTTCTATCCTAGGTTCCTACAGCTAATTCTCAATGATATCTTAACAGATGATGAACGAGAGATCTTTGAAGGTGAAGCCAACCAGGAGTGCATGAGAATGAAGAGCAATGCCATAACCGCTCTCATTAGGAAGAACAACTATCTTCCAGGGGTACCCACTGTTCTCACTGAATATCTAAGAACGGTGCCCCTACCACTTCTACCCCCAGGGGAACAGGTAAATCAAGGTAATATTCCACAACCTGAACCTGTAATGGCACCTGTACCAATGGATGTTGATCCAGAGCCCTTAGTGGCCATTCCTGACCAGGAGGTTGCAAACCCACAACCTCTAACCACGGTCGAAGAGCCTTTGGAAGAGCCAAATGAAAACATAAACGAACCTCCTTCCCCTACTATACCCATTAAAGAACCATCCATGAGTGTAGAGGGAGATAGTGCCAAAGCAGCACCACATAAGGAGATACACCCTTCAACAACAGCTCTGCCTTTCTCTAAAAGGAGAAGAACAGAAACCGAGGCAACTGTTGATACTTCATTTCTCTCATCCAAAGCGCCCTTTACTGATTTTTCTGATGCTGATTGGGCTACGCTAACGAAAGCAATATCTGAACCAATAGCTCAATCAAGTAAGGAAGAATTGACGAAAGCAACTGGTGTTCCGACCATATTACGGTCAGGTTCACTGGTTGAAGGTTCTCAGAACCAAGGGTCTTCACAGACGTCGAGAGAAGGCTTTGACCTAAATGCACAATCTAAAAGGTCATTGTCTACCTCCCCAGATGGAACATATCTGGATCCTGCGGGTAAAGGGTCTGACGTAGGTGCAGATCGGCAACTCGTTGACAGTGAATCAATTACTATTGAGGAGTCAACTGAGGTGAAGTCTTTACAGACTCACGGGGAAGATTCGGGATCTCTGCTGTTAAAAGAGCCTGTTTCTAACCCCCTAGAGATTCAAACTCTAGATCCTTCAAAGGATATATCATCTAAGGATGATCAGCAACTTGGTTTATCCAAGGACGGGGACTTGCGAAGCCCCATTGCACCACCGGTGACCTCCTTAAGGACGGCTACGGTGATCTCTTCTGCAGGTACAATCAGCACAAAGGATTTGAGTGAAACAAAAACACTTACACCTGGCCTGAGTGGGAAAGGAAAAATGATTCAAACACCGACAGAAACGTTGAGTGTACACCCAGAGCCAAATGTGAGGAGTGACACCCTAACCCTACCTAATATTAATGATCTGCTGTTACCAACAGAAAGAGAGCTACAAGTTCAATCTTCCCTCAAGGAGATGACAGTTCGAGACAAAGAAGGAAATCCACTTTTCAAGGTTCCACTGCGACCTTCCTTTGACCAAGGGATCTCCTCCAGTCAAGACAATATTTCTTTAAATTCTATTCAAGAGAAAGTTGACTTGGCTGCAGCTGATTCCAGAAGAACATTCAGGGTCATTGGCAGTGCATCTGGCACTATAACAGGTACGAAGCAGGCAGTGGACTCCTTAAAGAAGGAAGCTATGGAAGAACTAGTCGAGCTGAGGATGGACGTCAGGGAACTTAAAGATGGATTCATGAATGAAGTAACTGCACTGTCTCAAGGACATGAAGCTTTGAAAGAAGACGTTCTGGTTATCCGGGATGGTCAATCACGGGTAAAAGATGCAATGAATTCCCTTTCACGAGTGGAGTCTAAGCTAAACAAGAGGCTGGATCACATGGAAAAGACTACCAACTCAAGATTGGAGAACATTGACCTGTCGCTAGCTTCTATAAATGAGTTTAATAAGCAGCTTATGGATTTCTTGGAGAATCAAGGTGACGGAGTACAGTCTATATGGAGTATGCTAAAGAACCAACAATCTGGACAACCTGGTTCTTCATATCAGCAACCTGATCCTTCTAATTTCTTTTATGCTGAGGATGCTTTTATCGAGGATTCCTCAACTAAGGGGGAGAAAGTTGGAGAAGGGGTGAAGGATAAATGGGGAGTTTGGGAGACTGTTGAGGCTATTCCAATCAGACAGTACTGGATTGAGGAGCTTGTAGAGGAAGACAAGGAAAGTGAAGAGGAATTTGAGGTCATGCATGAGCAACCTATTCAAGAGGAGCATGAGCCATATTATCCAGAGCCAATAGAACATCCTATTTTGGATGATGATATGGAAGAAGCAAATTCTCTATCACCTGAAGAAGAAGCTGCCTTGGAAGCAATAAGAGCTCAGAGAGCTGCAATAGATGCCAAGCAAGCTGAGAAAGAGAAACAACAAGCAATTCTGAGAAGCGAAAAGCTAAAGAGAATGAAGGTGTATAATGAAGTGAGGAAGAAGAAGATGATAGATCTGGCAAAGAAAGATGGTACTGAATGGGAAATGGCTTATAAAACCTTTTGCGGAGTTGAAGACGGATTAGAAGTCAACGACAATGCTGAGGTGGAAGTTATTATTCAAGACATCAGAAGTGCTAATCTTGAAGATCAGACTTACTTTAAAGCACTGAGAAGCTCTATAATCTGTCTGAATGCTGGGGTTAAAGCAAATGGTGCCTGGAGCTTATTAATCAGTTTTCTGGAGAAAGGTACATTTGTGATTTCCACTAAATTTCTAGAACAGAGGACATATACAGAATTGCAGGCTATACTCATCAAGATCCAAAGAACCACAAGGCTAAATGAACTGCTCCGTGAGCATGTTAAGGAGATCGTGATGAAAGTCAGTCCAGAGATTACTGAAGATCCTCCAATGGTTAGATTCATGACGAATGACTTGTTCAGAATCTGCTATTTGGCTGAGGACAAACTGAGGGACTACCCAAGCAACTATCTAATCTCAATTGAGAAGTATCTTAGATCCACTGGATTCTCATCAACGGAGAAGGACAAAGCAGCAGACACTCTTAGAAGATTTCTAATGGAGAATGTTCCTTACTATAGGAAAAGAGTGGAAAGAGGATTAGAAGTGCATACCAGACTGCCAAACATGCCAAAGCTGAACAAGAAAGATGTTAACATTGCATGGTTATGGGCTGGAGTGGGTCAAGAGGTTGAATATATTGGAAGACACATCCAAGGAGCAATCCTTAAACCTGGAGAACCACTGCACTATCTATCAGTGATTGATTATCAAGCTGCTAACTCCGATCCAATGATTGAAGAAGGTGAGATTGGAATGGACTGAATGTTGAAGCAAAGAACAAGAGAACTATCAGCTGAGACTAGAGGAGCAACTTCATTGTATAAAGTTTAATTGTTTTTTGATTTATGAAATCTGGAAATGTATATATATCTGATCCAGAATGCATTGATATTATTACTTTGTCTTACTTTAAGTAGTTTAATGTTTCCTTAGTTAGTTGAGTTATCCTCGAAGTATTTGCTTGTCGAACTATATCCAATCAAATAGGGGGAGATTGTAAAGCATAATGTAACATAAGATGTAAAAGAGATAACTACAACTCAACAAAGAACAAGACATACAATAGTATTAATAGAAGCACAGGAATCCAGAATCAGAGAAGAAAAGGTAAACTCAAAAAATCAAAATACGTTATGTATTCTTGAAGTCCGTAAACAGGTCACGGAAAGAAGTTCATGAAAATGTTCAAGCCTCAGTGACAGCAATAGAAACAAGACTTTGAAGACGACAGAAGTATGTGAATGATTTAGGGTTCAGTACCACGGGATTCCAGTGATGAAGCAACCAGAACGACAAGGGACGTATCAGCAGCATTATAATTGAAGTCATAAAATAAGAATTGATCAAGTGTTATTCATCTGTGAACCAGACCAGTTGCACTAGGTGACGGCACTGAAAAGATCAAGTTGTTTTATCGTCTCAGAAGAAATTGATACAATCCAAAACTTAAACACCCAGGAGCTCAGGAGTAATTACTAAAGGACAAAAGACAAGAAAAAGTATTCGATAGTTTTTCTTTTGAAAAAACTATCGAATGGTGGTTGAAGTGATTCATTGAATAACCAAGTGAATTAATTTGGCATTCGATAGTTTTGATTTAAAAACTATCGAATGGCAAATTGATTTATTCCATTCGATGGTTTTTTAATCCATTCGATGGTTTTTCAATTCATGGAGCAGGTGAAAAGGTGTGCTTGTCTGACAGGTTGATGAAGATCCAACGGCCAAGAATATTCTATTCTAAATGGTTCGATGGTTTTTAATTTAAGTCTGCAGTTAATACAGAGTGAAGAATGTGTCTTCTTCAGTTAAGGATTTCAACACAGAGACATTACTGAGAGAGAGAAGAGCCGGAGAAAATTATCAGAGAAATTAATAGTGCTCAGAACTTGATCATTGTTTTGTATTTGTGTAACCTTAAACTCATTGACGCTAATCTACGGATTAGAAATTGTAGCACCCCTCGAGGTTTATATTTATAAAAAGATATATTCCCCGAAACTTGATTTGGTTTGGTGTGTTTGATTTCGTTATAGAACTGAAAGATTAATCCGCGAACGAAATTAAATTATTTGTGAGTATCGTATTCAACCCCCCCTTCTACGATACTTTGGACCTAACACTACTGATGCATCCACATTCAATTTTAAGCAACCTGTAGTAGGAGGTGACCATTTCATATTCTCCTGCCTGCCTCCTCCTCTTGTCACATCATTATATAAAGATTTTCTTTTCATCGCTTCTTGCCACTCACTTATTTGCTTCGAGCTGATTTCCAGAATAACAGTTGGCGTGATAACCTTTTCCTCCCAAATTCTCTGATTCCTCGCAAACCATATTCCCCACAGTATCTTTGCAATCAAATCACAAGTCTCTGCACTCTCATTTTTTGATTCTATCCAGCAGCCATGGAGGAGCCTCTTCAATCCTTTGCATATCATACAATAGACCTGCTTTACTCCAACACTCAGAAGCGAATCGACATTCAAAGAAGACATGACGCAAGTGTTCTACGTCCACATTACACATTGGACACATTATGGTTGTGTTTACACCTTTGCTTCTTAGCAAATTTCGAACAGGAATAGTATTGTTGCAAAAACGCCAAAGGAAGGTTCTGACCTTATGGGGAACACGTAAATTCCACAACGTATTCCATCCTGTCGAACTGTTAGAATCTATACTATCTGGAAACTGGGACAACCAGAATTGATACCCCGTTTTCACTGAATATTCCCCAGTATTGGAAATCATCCAAGCTACTCGATCTCTGGCCCTGTTTTGAGGTATCCTCGTTTGAAGAATTAACTGGACATCATCGGCATGAAAATCTCGCTGAACCTTATGCACATCCCATTCATTACTTTGGGGACGGAAGTAACAGCTAACACTCTCATTTCTGATGCCATTCAAATGATTATCCTCCACACAATAATCCCCCTTGCCCCTTAACCAAGGATCATGAAAAATCTTTATATCATTACCATCTCCCAGTATCCAACGGAAGCCCTTCCTCAGCTGTTCTTTAGCTTCCCAAATCTCATTCCACACACAGCTTGATCCTGATCCTTTAACCGCATTCAGAATATGGCTATTTGAAAAGTAACGGGCTTTAAAAAGACGAGCCACCAAAGAGTTTGGGTTACTGCATATTCTCCAGACTTGTTTCCCTAACAGAGCCAGATTAAACCCATGTAAATCCCGGGACCCCAGACCCCCCTTGCATTTACCCTTCGCCATTTTGTTCCAGCCAAACCATCGAATTCCCTTTGTATTATTAACACCTGATCCCCACCAATAACCATTCATTAGCCTCTCCATCTCTGTGCATAACGATTTTGGGATAAGAAAGCAGGACATACTATACGCAGGGATAGATTGAGCCACATTTTTTATCATCACTGTTTTCCCAGCTTTAGACATATTTTTGTGACTCCAATCTTGAACCTTCCTCCAAATTATTTCCTTGATAAAGTTAAACACCGATTTCTTAGCACGTCCAATAAGTGATGGGAGCCCTAAGTACTTACTATCACCCAAGTCGTTACTTACTTTCAGTGTACGCTTAATTTCAGCCGGTTTATCCATTCGTACGTTGGCACTGAAAAAAATCCCCGATTTCTGATAATTCACTGCTTGCCCAGAGCTGCTTTCATATCTATTCAGCAAATTTCTTACTTCGACAGCTTCTCCCTCCGTTGCTTTAAAGAACAGAAAGTTGTCATCCGCAAAGAGTAAATGAGTGATTTTTGGAGCGTTAGCAGCAATTTGACTTCCCGTTATCGAACCACCCTCAGCAGCATTATTAATCAAGTGAGAAAGGCCTTCAACGCAGAATAAAAATAGATAAGGAGATAATGGATCTCCTTGTCTCAACCCTCGCCTTGGTATGATTGGCCCTACTAGTTGACCATTGAAATTAACCATATAATTCACTGATTTGACACATAGCATAACCCACTTCACCCACCTCTCCGAGAATCCCATATCCTTCATTCGATTTTTTAAGTAATCCCACCTGACTCTGTCATACGCCTTTGAAATGTCCAGTTTTAACGCCACCTCTCCTTCTGTACCCCTATTCTTTTTCTTCATGTGATGGAGCAGCTCAAACGCAACCAAAACATTGTCTGATATATTTCTTCCCGGTACGAAGGCAGATTGGTTTTATGAAATTACACCAGGTAGAATATTTTTCAGACGATTGGATAACACCTTGGCCAAAATTTTGTATAGCACGTTGCAAAGTGCAATAAGCCTAAGATCAGTCAACTTCTCCGCATTCTCTTTTTTAGGGATCAAAACAAGAGTTGTATCATTCAGTGTTGCTGGGAACGATATCTCCTTCAGCCATTCAGTACAACACTTAAATATTTCTGGTCCAAGAATATCCCAGAAGTGCTGGACGAACGCAAGACTATAGCCATCAGGTCCTGCAGATTTTTCAGGATGCATCTGACAAATAGCCTCATATAACTCCTTTATCGTAATATCTGCAGTAAGCTTAATATTGTGCTCATCAGTGATCACCCTTCCTTCATTTAACAGCTCCTGCTCATCAACGTCATTTGCTGCTGCAAAAACATTCCTAAAATAGTCCACTACCATCTCATTCATACTCTCCTTTTCCGTTACCTGGCGTCCCTCCTCATTAATCAGGTGATTGATATGGTTCATCTTTTTCCTCTTTGTTGCTGCAGAGTGAAAGAATTTCGAGTTCGTATCTCCTTCAGTCAACCAAAATGACTTAGCCCGTTGTCTTCAGTATTGTTCTTCGTGAAACAACAATTCATCTAACTTGCTCTTCTCTGCAAAATACTGATGGATCCCTACATCATCCATCCCGTCTTTTAGCATATCCAAAACCTCCTTCTGTTTTTTACTTTATCCCTGAATTTATGAAAAAAATTCCTACCCCATCTCGCCAAAAAGGAGGATACAGACAACAGCTTTGGAAGCATGTGCATAACTGGGAGCGATTGCCAATACTCAGTGACCTCTTTCTTGAAATTTGGTTCACTTAACCGTATTCTCGAACTTGAATCGAAATTGCTTCCTAGAATGATTTATACATACAGGTTCCATAATTATTGGATCATGATCAGACTTGATAACATGAGCAACAGGTAACTTACAGAGAGGGAATTTCTGCCACCATTCAGAATTTGCAAATGCTCTGTCAAGCCGCTCTCTAACCCAACTTGGGCTCCCTTTACTTTTTTCCCACGTAAACTCACCACCCACCAGGTCTAATTCAGTCAAGCCACAGTCCTCTATTGCCCTTCAAAACTCATTCATTAGATACTGAGGATGTGGATGAGGACCTTTCTTATCAGCTTCAAAAATAAGATCGTTGAAATCTCCAAAAATACACCAAGGTAGATTGTTATCCTGTGCCAATCTTCTCAACATATCCGGGATTCTTAAATTCTAACTATAGAGTATAGACTATTGAAAAGTTCATTAAATTTTAAATTTAAGCCTTCAACTTACCTGTAGCATTTGAGAGTTTGATCAAGCCCATGAGATTGGCATCTAACCAGCCCAATGGAGAATCATACACTATGCAATCTTGTATATGGGCTGTTTCCCACACTCTCACAATTTGTTAATTTTAAAATGTAGGAACTACTATATTTATTAGTGTTAGATATTTTTTGCTCATTCATTTTATCAAAAGTATATATATATATATATATATATATATATATATATATATATATATATATTTTCCTTCAGGTTTATATTTAACTGAAAATATCTAACAAAACCATTACAAATACAAAATCGACCTACTCTGCACAAATTTGATTACAAACCCTCACCCATTTTGATGGTAAGAGATAAATAAGAAATGTATAGATCAAAACATTTAAAAGTGTATGAAAACAAAGCTTAGCAAAAAAAAAAAAAAAGTGTATGAAAACAAATTATAAAAAAGGAGGCATACAAGACTGAAGATAGTGCTGTTTTTAAATGAAAGGAAAACAGTTAATACTATATTATAATTGAAATTAAAGGTAAACCAGGCCAACAAACCAGGCCAACTTAAGCTTGGATAATACATCTCAAAGAACAACAAAATCAAAACATAGCAGTAGATCCACGTGTAACGAATCTACATGCTATGAAAGCAATACAATTCGAACATGTCTTCATGTCATTGGTCTCAGTGACATGGCATTTCTCTTCTTCTAGTAAAAGATTTTAGTTTCATTATATAATAGTAATCATTAATTCATTTTTAAAGTGATCTATCGTCACTTTATCCTTTTTTGTTTGAGTTTAAGGTTGAGGCCATTTGGTAATGGCACAACAACACATAACTTAATTTCTTACCTTATTTCTTGCTTCTCTTTGTAACCCTGTAGTCCTAACTCGGAGCTGCATCTGAGTCGCCGCCGCCAAGAACTTAACATTCTGAACCGGGTTCAAAATCGCCGCAACTCGCTCCACCGTCCGAGTCCTCAACAAATCAGCGTTAGAAAGCACTGTCACCAACTCAACTTGCAACTCGTCAAGCACCGAGTTAATCTCTCCCATCTCATCACCAACCGGAGCCCTACCACCCACAATCATAAGCTCCTGCGCCGCCACGCTTTCTTGAACCCTAGCTAACTCATTATTCAACTCTTTTACCATAACCCTAATCTCAATTTTGAGATGTTCAATCATTTGTTTTTGCTCCGCCGTCATATCACTCGCCGCCACAGCCGCCACCTTGAAAGCTAGGTCAGGTTTGAAGCCAGCTATCCAAAAGAAGCTTCTTTCAAAAGGAGTGAACCAAGGTGGATAGAACACAAGAAAAACATTGTGATTTGACATTCTCGATTTTTCCTCATAATATTCTTGGTAGTGAGAAAAAATCCTAGCACTTAAATCTTTTAAGTACTCATCATCTTTCGATTCTTCGTGTTTCTCGAAGACGGATTGGAGTTCGTCAAGATAGTGTTCTTGACGAACTAGCCAACCTTCAAAGAAAGATTCAAAACCTGCACCATTTTTAGGGTTAGAGGAGGAAGAAGAAGTTGCCATTGATGGAAATTTTGAAGGAATAATCAAGAAACAGGTGTCAAACCTAACAGATAAGTATAGCCTTTTTATACTAGAGTGTAGGCTTTCATTTTTACTTAAAAAAGTAGAGAAAAGTGAAGGGTAATAATTTTTTATAATTGCTTACATGGTAGGGAAAGGTGCATGGTGAAAATGTAGATGCTTCCAGAGTAAGCTAGAGACCTACAAGTGGACAAAACAAAGGGGATGGATTCTTATTAATCTTATCTATATATGTGAGAGTTGCCTATTTTTCTTTTCAAAGTCTGTGACATTGGGCTATAACCGAGGTAATTCAACTTTATCCTCAACATGTTCTTCATTGTTATGCTTCAAGTTAAAACAAATTATTTGCGGTAAAATGTAAGTTTATGTACATTACAGCGATGGTTGCATAAATGGGAAAGGAGAACTAATTTATTGATCTAATTGGGGATCAATTGGAGATATTTTGATAAATTAGGGATTTTTAAAAAATTGATAAAGTATTTTAGAAGAATTAATTGAGAATATTTTAAAAAGTCGGGAATTTTTAGAATAATATTGAACTTTCTTAACATTTCATTTGAAAATGAACACCATAAAAATTTATAACATCATTTGTTTATATTTTCATTACCCCTCATCCACCATATAGTGATATTTCAAAATCACAGTTACTTACAAGTTAATTGTGTGTGAATTTATATATTACTACTTTGTTTATAGATATGTCTAGAATTCTTGATGAATTATTTATGTAGCTCCTCTCGTGAATATAAATATAAAGACAATGTTAGTTGTATTTGGATGACATGTTGTCAGTAACGAACCACCACTTTAAATAGGCGCAAGTCACCACCACCCTAGAAAGGAGAGAAATGCTAAGAAAGAGGTGATGGCGGTGCCTCTGTATTCTGTATTTTGCTGAGATGCTACATTTTAGTTTCTGCCTTTTCTTGGTTTGGAGATTCTCTTGTTACACTATATTTTTTCTCTCTTTTGATAATAGAATGAGGATCTCTCTAGATTTGGTGGAGTGAAAATATAATTGTTCCCCTCTATATTAAAATATTAATTTCTAAAAAATATCCTATCATTCTCTACCTATATTGCAAGAACATATAATTAGTACATTGTATTAACTTGTGCTAGTGTTAAATGAACTTTACAACGTTTATTATTGTCTGAATTCTTTTCAATAAACTTTTTGATCTCTATCATGTTTTGTTAACAAAACGTATTCATAAATTTAAAGAGTATTACTCAATACTATAAATAATTTTTGAATAAAAAGATACATATAGAAATATGTTATTATTTTTCTAAACAAATCTAGTAACATTTCAGAAGTAGAAAAAATTATTTACATAATATATAAATATTACCTAAAAACACAATGTTAGTTATTTAAAACCAAAAGGATATAAATCTATCAAATATGACAATGTAAAGTGATAATTTCATGATTATCACTCCTCTTGATCCTAGATAATTTTGATAAGAATTAGGTATTTTTTTAATAATAAACTCAAGTACTTGAATAACAAAACACAAAATCCCAAGACAATAAATTATTTTAGTCCTTCTCTGTTTTAAAAGCCTCGCATACACAATAACTTAATCCACACATTCAATTCCACAATTTAATTAACTATAAACTTTAATTATAATTTTTAGGACGTTGACCCTGGACTAGAATAAAATAGAGAACTCAAACCAAAGAAGATCTTCCAAGAAATGTAACTAGAAGTTTGTTTATTAAAAGGCCAACCTTTAATTGTGTTTATCCTGATTATTACATTTATAAAAACCCATATTACAAGTGTATCTTGCATTATTCACTGAAAAAGAAAAAAAAAACATAAGTTATAATGTGTTAATACTTAATGCCAAACAAATCAACTTCGATGTTAAAGAACAAATACCGGGGATCAAATGCCTCTCCACGAGGTTGTTATGTAAACCCATTTGCTCGAGCCTATTAAGAATTTGGGTAATAGAATTTGGGAAGCAAGTGTTCAATTCAAAAGTATAAACCCCAAAAGACTAAAACAACTTGTATATTTTTGGCGACCCAAAACACTATTTCTTGGATATTATTTATTGGATATAATTCATTTTTCTCTGATTTGTTTAACTATTTCAATTGTATGTTCAAATATGTTTCAAAAGTTTTTTTGGAGTACATTCAGTCTTATCATAATTTTGGAATTTACGAGACCTCAATTTTTCTCCTTTTATAATTTCGACCTATCAATGAATGGCAAGCTAAAATTTGATTGAAAGAATTTTCAATTTGCGAAATTTAAGTTCAGTTTAAAATCAAGAATTAACATGACCTAGGAATTAAATTCTTAATGTAATATTTTCAAAACTTTTTAAAATATTATATAATTAATAATTAAATTTGTTCTTATAAAGACAAAAAAAAAAAGTTGGAATTTTCAAACAGAACTACGCCGTACTTTGACATAATTTTTTTCCCAGTTCTATGATGAATACCATCATGTTACTTCCACTCGTGTCTTCTGCAAATTTCCTTCCCAAAAAATGAGCTTCAAGTAAAACGTAAAAACTACCCCACTCAGTTCTGATAACTTTGGTGCCGCCTCAAGAAAGTTGTCATATTAACCGTTACAGACTCTGAAAAGCCCAAGCCAAGCCAGTTTGACTAACTAGCGTCAATTTGCCAGCACAACAAATTTGGCATTTTCCCAGAGTTTATATTTAACTCACAAAACTCTTATCAATGCTACAATTTGTCAATCTGATATATCTTCATCAATTATATCATATACTCCTTATGTAGTATATATTTTTCTTTCTAAGATACAAGGTGATAGATTAGTAAAGTTTAGCACAGTTTTTTGTTTTTTGTTTTTGGACGTTTATTTCATTCTTGTTGAAAAAAAATGACTAAAAGTTTACGGTTATAAAAGGCCACACAAACGAGGCCTAGAACAAATCTGTCTTCCATTTGATTTTACCAGTGCCATAACTCCAGCAGTTGCACTAGCACAGAGTAGTGAAGACACAAAGCTCTGTGCGTTCTGTCCAGCTGCTAACAAGAACAATATAAAATGAAGGTTTTTTTTCTTAATAGACAAAAACCTTAAAAAGACTCTACCAATTGAAAAGCACATCTACTGTTAAATTCGAGACAAATAAGAGTACCTCGATTAAGTGTGATGGACGTCACCGTTAATCCTCCAATCAATAATGCTGATGCAACTGGTAGATACTGTACTTTTCCAAATGTAACCATATCGACAAAAGCACAGATTAGCAGAATATGTATAGGTTAACAATTGGCTACTTACTTATGTTTACAATTGACTATTGTAGCTGAAAGTAGCTTAAGAACTTTACAATTTTATCCAACTAATCGAAAGGATAGAGGAGAGTGCTTACACTAAGTGCTTCATTTCTGTTTGGCACGGGTGGAGGAGGACCGTATTTGACAGTATAATGACCACTTATCAGATCTATTGCATCCTGAAAGCAGTGAGCAATTTTTTTTTTAAAAGCTCCCTAAAATACAAAGAGCCCTCTCCCATATAAAAATTTCAGAAACCCTAAAGTTGGAAAGCTTGCCTGTCGCACACCATCTTGGAAGTTATTATAATAATATCTTGAAAGTGCACTCAATCCATCTTTTATCAGTCCTGCCATGGTCTGCTTCCCAAATCTGTATATTTGCAAGACAAACAATGCATCACAGAAATATATTATACATAAAGAGAATTCCTACAACCAAGTCTAAATACCTGACAAGGTCCCGTTTAAGCGCATGAGTTCCCGCATATTCAAGACTTATCTCATCACCTTGCTCAACCCACACTAACAATAAAACAAAGTTAAGCTCAGGACAAAAACAGAAAAGACAGGGGATTTTCCCCTTGCCACTGATAGACGAAGGAACTACAGCATAAAGTCCATACAGGTCTTGAAAGTTTCAAAATCTTCTCCAAACATAGAAATGCAGTCGATGGAAGAAAATGCACCAACCCTTTGAAGTTGTATATTTAACGATTTCCTAGCCAGAAAGCTCTATAGCAGCAAAATGGAAACAACAAGAATTAATCATCAGAATTTACTATAAATACTTGACTGAATTTGCAACTCCAGTCAATATATATATATATATATATATATATATATATAAACCAATAGAAGGAACATCTGCTGAACATGTTACAATTTTTTCAAAGTTCCCTAATCTTTTAAACTATGATGCCAAAAACCAATCCAATTACCTGTGTAACATTTGTTCGATCAAGGCAATCAATGCAGTTCGATCTAATAACTCCTTTCTGCTCTGCTAATATCTCTCCATCTGATCCTAAGAGAAAGTATCTGCTGAGCTGGAAAGCAACAATTAAAATGGGAAACCAGCATAGTTGCGATTCTGATAAGATTAGGAAGACAGAAATGAAAAATGAGTTAACACCAGTTTGTTCGTTCTTTACCCTTGTTTTTCAAAGTCTTCTGAAATTTCGTCATACAAAAGTTGTATATTGTCGAAGTTTCCATTGCCGCACTTTTGATGAAAGTCAAATGAAACATATCTGAATATTCATGAACATCCAACAAAAGTTAGTTGCCCGTTACAATTCATTCTCACACTCGATGCTTGCCAATCCATCTATTCAACTTATTGTATAAATTGAATGGTTCAGTCCAAATTGATGAAGTGGATTATTCCGCTACTTTTGGGCTTAATTTTATAATTGTCGCATCATTCAGCGGAGATGTGAAGAATCGTGATATGTGAACAATTCAGCACAAGCCAATTCTTAATCATTATGTTGTAACGAATGGCACAGACCAAGATATGAAAACACACTGACTTGTAATATCAGCTAAGGAATCAAGAGTTCAAATGAATAACATGAAATCTAAAGATGTATCAAAATCCTTTATTAATCAGCCAAAAATAGACCCTTGTTACATAATTTCAAAAAGTATATATGCATAGTTGCTATAGTACGGTATTTTGTCATTTTCTTCTGACTAGTAAGTTTCAGCATTTTTGTTTCTGTCGAGGAGACAATTCATGCTCAAATCCGCTACAGGACGGTGCATGGTTTAACCTCAACATATCGTTTGTTTCTTTTTTATTTTTTAATAGGTAAACACACTCACACACCCACCTTGTCTTCAACAAGGTGATCCTCGACATTTCATAGAGGGAGTCGAGGAGACAAGTCATGCTCAAATCCGCTACAGGATGGTGCATGGTTTAACCTCAACATATTGTATGTTCTTTCTTTTTCTATTTTTTTTAATAGGTCAACACACTCACCCACCCACCTTGTCTTTGACAAGGTTTGACCCTCGACATCCGTAGAGGGAGCGAGGTAGATACCGCTGGACCATGTGGTCATTGGTGTATATTGTATGTTTTTTTACTCTTATTCACGTCCTTAAATAAGAGAAGATAACTGGAAATATAAGATCAATATCAAAACATGAACGAAATATCACCTCACATTTGTCAGCTTCTCCATTTCAGCAGCATACGCCATACTTAGTTCTCCCTCGTCACCATGCTAATAGGTACAAGCACAGAGATTTGATTACTTACAGTTGCAGAGAATACAAATATACACACCAGAGCAGTGTGCTTGTGTACAAGCATAAACCTCATTTCCCCGTAGCCTGATATTGTGATAATTTCGAATCTGAAAGAAGTTACAATTTTACATCTTGTGTCTGTGTTTGTCTCGATTTATAGGCATGTAAACCTTCTAGAGCATTTTATGAAATAGGCAATTTCTATAGCATGATCTGTGAAAAGAGTTCATATCGATGCTACAAAATTGTGTAAAAATAGGTAAATTCATAATCAAATTGATGATCTCAAACCTTCACAGTTGGCCTATCGGAACATATACATCACAATACTTTGACTTGAGAAAGGAAAGATAAAAACCTTGTCTGTTAGGTCAACTGCAACAGTCTCTCCATATCGTTGTAAAAGGTCATGAAAATGGCGCTCCACTACCTTTGCCTAATAAGTTGGCATATTTAAAATACATAACAACAAAACATAGTTAAAAGTTACTACTTCTCCCGGGGGGGGGGGGGGGGGGGGGTGAAGTTAAACGAGAATCACAATACAAAAGAAATACTTGAACAAGTAGGCACCTATTTTCTACAGATATAACAGTTTCCAAGTTGGAAATAACACTTACTGTTTCCTCGTGGCTAATAATGTTAAGTCTTGGCTTATAACTCAAATCAACAATTTGCTCCCATAAAAGTGGAATTGAACCACGGACCTTTAAGAATATAGGTAAATAACAACTAATCAGCCTGAATCATCAGAAACATGAAAATAATACAGATAAGTAAATTCTGTTGGTAGCTTCCTAGAAATCCCTATGCTGGGAAGCTACATTCACCTAACCATATATATATAGGTCATCTGCCTCCCAACATTGTGAGGTGATTAGCAAGTTTCATCACAACTGTATATGGCTTGGATTTAAAGAATAGCTAAAAACAAAAATAAAAAATCCTACAACTATTGTTAACAAAACTGATAGTAAACAAAAGAAAATTCAGATGTAAGTTTAAATTATCATTATAATTCTTCTTAAAAACCTAATAGACAATATAATTAGAAGGTAGAAACATTATACATGAGATAATAGATATTATATACGACGCGAACATATCAATGGCCAAATACTACACTCTTATGTCACAGTCTACTGCAAAACCTAGTTTTAATAAGGTAAAGTTGAAAGGCTATCAATAGTTGATATATTAGAACCTACACATTAAGCTTCATCATAAGATAATGGTTTTATCAAAGGGGGTTGGGGGGGGGATTAACATGTTCACAGCACAATTGTGTTCAAACACACACCAGCATTTGTGATTCATGCCACAGCTAAAACTACCCCTGTTTTCCGAATAAAGCCGTAGCTATCAAGGTTGATTAATATGTTTGTTTAAATTTGTCAATTCGAAATTCATAAGAAGGTATCTGTCTGCATACATCTGAAGAACCATACTTTGACATAATAATACCTGAAGAAATGAAGAAATGAAACCATCAAATTCCATAAACTGCTCAGTTTCAATAAAATTAGCAGCATCTCCTTGTAGATTAGCTCCTCTTCTCCACATTCTAGTACCTGCAGTCAAAAATTCAACTAGATACTTATAAAATTGTCCATAGGCCTGCTGTCAGGTATAAATGTTCATAAAATTCAAATGAATGTACCTAAACGACGGGTAGACCTCCTTGAAATCAATATGACTGTTGCAGGTAAACGTTTAAGCTTTAGCTTACCAGTCTGGAAGCTTAGTTTAGGTCAAGTGAAACATCATTATATTTGGTTAAAAGAGCGTAACAGTTAATCTGATTTATCTACACATTATCAAGCATGCACAGTTGCACACAAATATAAAATTATTAAGGATATTCCCTTGTAGTAGAGGAATAATGAACCCATCAAGCTGCAATAAAAAAGGCAGATACATTAAGAAAAAGCTGAAGTGTATAAGTCAACCTGGGAAAGTAGTAGCCCTGATTACAAAAGAAGTAAAAATGCATTCAGAAAACTCTTGCATGATACATTTCTTCAAACAAAAAGAACATCTAACCTTATTTTCAATAAGCTCCTCTATAATGTATCTGTTCCAAACAAATTGTGGGTCAGCCTGAAACACATATGGACCCCAGATTAGAAGCCTGTTCGAAAATGATTCAAGTGCTATCCAGGTAAGAGAATAAATGTTTAACAATAGGCAAAGGAATGGGAAACTAAATATACAAATTATGAGCAATGAGAAACAAATGAACCTTTCACTTCGAATGCAAGAAGAAAACAAAATTTTTACGTGATAACAGCAGCTGAGAAAAATACAAAGTCATCACAGGGGTTTGGAGCTCGATAATTATTAAGGACCACATGAGTTTATGTTGTCAAAACTTTTTACACTGGAGAGTTTGTCAAATACATCAGCCTTGGCCTTTGTATAAGGCAGTGAGTGCAAGTATTGCAGGACCATCCTTCTCCATGATGAATAAAAAAAAACTTTATGTTTGGTTCCTAGAAACTCTCTTCACTGAAATTTATCGCAACCATTAATTTTCATCAGATAAATTTTTTGTGATATCAGTGTATACCTTAAACTTGCATAGGTATTTGCACCTAGTTAGCTCTTATTAAGTGATCATAAACATTTCTACTACTATCATACAACGTTAAAGTATAGAGCTGCGCTAATCTCGAATTTTGAACTAGATATATGCAGTGTTGACCACCTTCATTAACTATAATAACTATAAACCAAGTGCCTTAAAGAAAAGAGAAGAAAATCACTATAAAAGCCCCACAGAGACATCTAAGCTGTAGTGATGTAAATTGTTTAAAGAAATCAATGTCTTTTTCTTTAAAAATCAATGTCAAATTGTTGTATATGCACAAGATTATCTGATCTCATCATGTGAACAGACCTGCTTCCATATTGGCTTATTCATCCATCCGTGGGCCAGCTTGAATCTTCTCTGTAAGCTGGAACAGATGAGTGTAGTTATTTAAAGACAATATGGTATTGATGGCCTGAATATTTATAGAAACACAATATGGTAAAAAGGTGTAGATCAGTTTTAGTTTTTATTTTTAATAAAAAAATATTATATAAGACATGGGTACTGCTCTATGGAGAACACCTATTAGGGTGAGAACAATAACAACAGTTGTTCTGCAATTCTAAAAAACTGTGTGCACAACAATAGTTCTGCAAATTTCCTACATTTTTTTATTACGATGAAAACCGTTCTCAGCTGAACTACTCCCTAGTAGACATTATTAATGAATTAAAGAATTGTTGAAAGTCCAAGGGGCTGCTTTCAAAATTTTATACAATCAAATACATTACAGACCATATATATGGTAGAAACATACTTCACTGTAATATCTGTTTCGTATGAATAATACAAGCCAGGTGTTGATTCCACCGTTTTCAACAGGTTCAAGTAGTAAGATTCATCTCTTTTCTGCACAATAAATAAAAATAGAAGTTAATATCGTTTAGATAATGATTTAATCGTAGCATTAGCACTTAATAGGTGCCTTGTTAAATTCTACTTTTACAGAACACAAAAGCAACAACATACTTCTTCGGAAGTTAAAGGTCTTGAACTCTGGCCGCATGATAAGAACTTCATCGACATCACCTGGTAAATAGGGAAACCAAGATAAGTTCCCACTTCCCTTCGAGAAGTTACTGCAAGTATGTAAGTTCCTGAACCAAAAACCAAAATAACGAGTTTGCAAATAAATCTAAAAAGCAAGCAAAGAAAAATAGTTTAGATCTCGTACAAAATTAATTGTTGGACTTGCAGCCTAGAAACATTGTTTAGTAAAAGAAAAGTGATTATTGATCAATAAATTTATATTTTGTACTAATTAATTCATTTCAGTATGACATTGGAAATCAGGTCTCAGGGAAATCAAGGCAATTCGGTAAATTTGTTATTGTACTGCCATATATAGGGAAATGTGAACGTTTTAGATAGATAGGTTGATAATTTGATGTCAGATGTTTACTTCTGCAAAATGAACTCCACTAAATTGCTAGCAATGGACTGAGCAACTATATTGCAAAGATCTTCATTTACCAAGTACATCCATCCATTTTCCGTACATTGCATAAAATAGGAAATTAGGAACTTGAGAATAGGTTGTTTCAGCTGATACCTGTAAGCAATCTAATTGTTCCAGCCACACCATATATAGTAGAGACTTTGGAGGGATTTCCTGTACAAGTGTCACCTGTTGGAGTGTAAATTAAATAAATTTCCACCATTCAGTTCTAGATTGTAGTACTCATTTAGTAGTAATTTGATCTACTTGTAGCTGAGAAAGTAATTTGGCAAGGAAAATTCAATCTTCTTAAGATATCTTCCACACATATTCAATTTATATATAGGCAAAAGTTCAAAGAACTTCTATTAATTAGAGAACCGGGGGAATCATTATGTTCTGGACCATTTATCATATTGTACTCTGGCAAATTTGTAACTAAAACTTTTGTTTAAGTTCTAATAATTTCTCAACCACTTCATTTTCGACTAGTTAACTTTGCAAGACAAGAACTACTTTACTCCACTTTTAGTATCACACGCCTTCATTTCGCTAGTCAAGTAAACATTTATGCAGAGGACAATATCTAAAATGGCTCTTTATAGAATCTTATGGATTCTTCTTCACTATAAAACTCGAGTTTTCTTCGAAGGAGAGGAGAAAGATGCGGAACAAGGAATAATTAAATTAATTTTGTATATATTTTTCATTATTATTTAGATTTAAATGTAATTATAATTGATAAGGTATAAGTAAATTTAATAGGAAGATTATGTTTCCTTCAACTAATTATAGTAGTAGATATTTTTAAGGATTTAGATATCTATAAGGATTAAATTTTCTTACGAAATTACTCGGCTCCTAAGTAAATAATGATATACATAAACTTTGTAATCTTTCAAAATTAGGGGAGATGAATATGAATTGATTTTATTGGATGAATCTGCGGATTTATTTGCGACTCCATCGATTCTCTGCGAAAGTTCAAAGAACTTCTATTAATAAGAGAACCAGGAAATCATTATGTTGGACCTTTTATCATATTGTACTCGGCCAAAATTTGTAACTAAAACTTTTGCTGAAGTTCTAATAATTTCTTAACCACTTCATTTTCGCCGGACTAGTAAACTTCTAGTTAACTTTGCAGGACAATAAGTAGGTTACTCCAGTTTTAGTATCACACGCATTCATTTCGCTAGTCAAGTAAACATTTATGCAATGAAAAATATCTAAAATGGCTCTCTATAGAATCTTAGTCATTGAAATAGTTCTCCATTGAACCTTACACAATTCACACGTTCTCAGTTCTCAGTTGGTTGTCATCAGAGCGGAACTCTCTCTCTCTCTCTCTCCCTCTCTCTCTCTCTCTCTCTCTCCTCCCTCTCTCTCTCTCTCTCTCTCTCTCTCTCTCTCTCTCTCTCTCTCTCTCTCTCTCTCCTCCCTCCTCTCTCTCAATATTACACTTGATTAATATAATGTGCACTTTTATCTCTCTCTCTCTCTCTCATCCATCGCAATAACAAATTAAACACTTCAAACGCTAAATTAACAGCAAAACCAAAACACCATACCAATGTACAGCAACACAATAAAAAAATACATAACTGAATAACTTAAGCACACAAATAACAAATTCAACAAATTTGAACTGAAATTAAAAAGGAAAAAGTTAACAAACCAGGAAGCTCATCTATATTGCCATCTAATCGAGAAATCGAGAAGCCTTGATCCGGCGAATCAACGGCTTTGATCACAAGCTTGTCTTGAAATTCGTGCAACTCCAATTCACTCCACAGCTTAAAATGATTTGAATTTGATTCAATCTCCATTATTTCTTGCTAATCCAATCGAAAATTGAGAGTTTAAATATGAGTTTAATTATATAATAAAATTTGTTGATTGTATTAAAATGAATAATGGAATACAAAGAAGAAGATTGATGTGTGTATATGTGTACGTATCCATTTATTTACACATTTATTATACCAATAATTGCCTTTCTGGTCCAACTCAACAATTCATGTGATTATACTAATTATTGTTTTTATTTTTATTATTATCATAAACATAAGCTAGCTAATTAATTGTTAGTTAGGAAATTAGGTGATTTAGCCACCTAATTATTAAACCTCGTACAGAACAGAAATATAGAAATTTTGATGGGAGTTTGAATAAGTTTAGTATTTTAAATTAGTGGAATTTAGATTGATTAATTAAGAAAAATAATTTAATATATTGTTTTGACTTACTATTACAATATTTCTAACAATTAGGTGTTAACTATTCTTAAATACTACTCCCTCCGTCGGCACGCTCTTATAAAGTATAGTTTCATTATTTATTTTTAATTTTCATTATTTATTTTTAATTTTATTTAAAATAATTAATGAAACTATAATTTTAAGAAGTCTTAAAATACGTGCCTAGACTTCTCTGTTAACTTTCTGATGGGACGGAGAGGGAGTACATTTTTTGTTGTTCTATATTTTGAATTAATAATGGAGTTCAGTTGGGCCATTTATACCATTTAGAGCCTTATTTAATAGCACAAGCCTTAATTTTCTATTTGTTCAGGAAAACTGGCTCTGCCAAGATACTGCATCTCCTCTCTCCATATCTGGCTCATATCAAATATGCCCATTACAATCATCAAATTACTTATCCGCAGTTCAGAACCAACATTCTAAGTTCTTGCTGCAAATTTAAAGTTTGCAGCAAAATCCAATGTAGATGCAAGTGGTAGTGCTGGTTGGTTGCCAGTGTAGGTGCTGGTGCTGGTGTAGGTGCTTGCTATTGCTAATATTCTTGATTTAATATACTTCAAGATGGTACATTTGCATATCCTCTGATAATTCTGGTTACCAATGTCAGGTAGGTCTAACTGATTAAATACAGTAAAATGTACATTTGCACATTAAAAAATCATGTAAAGATTGGAAAAAAGAACTTCTAATTAATTTAATCCGATAAATTCCTAATAAGATATTAAACAAACTTGTGTAAATTAAAGCTCGGCTTTGAGCAGCTATGGTTGAAATTATTGACAAGCTTCCTTCTGAAACTTCTCAGGTTTACAGCATAACAGGCTTGTCCCAATGCATCGCAAAGAACTCAGAGTCATTAGCCAAGAACAAAATATACACAACATAAATGATAAATTCTAGCTGCAGCCATCACTGGTCTGTCAGAAAAACAAATGCAGTTTTTTATATAAATTATAGATAAGACTCAGTGTTATCTTTTTGGCCTGTTTATAAGTGTAATTTGACCTTAAAAAAGAAAATAAAACGGCAACCTAGTTCAACCTCCCCAATTTTGACAGTCACAATTATCAATGTCTAAGTTCCTCAACAAAGTTCCTGGCTTCGCTACCGTTGATAGCAATGCATGCTTGCCAAGCTTTATGCATATTCTATTAACTAAAGTCACAAGGCCAGGTAGGTGCAACTATCAAGTATAATGTATGTTTACATATGAAAGGTCATGCAGAAAGAACAAATTCGAAATTAATCCAGTAAATGGAATCTGTTGCATATGTTCTGTACAGAAGCTTTATGTTAACCATCTTTTGGTCACCATCATATTCCCCACCTTATCAAAATTTGAGATAAACTCTAATCAAGGTCCATTTGCAATGTTAGACAAGTGTGCATGAAGATATA
The DNA here is from genome assembly GCA_030848705.1 of Heracleum sosnowskyi. NCBI lineage: Eukaryota > Viridiplantae > Streptophyta > Magnoliopsida > Apiales > Apiaceae > Heracleum > Heracleum sosnowskyi. The sequence goes on along the minus strand of CM061240.1, from coordinate 193,733 downwards.
ACAGTAACAGCAGTTGATCAGCAATCTAACCTATAAGAGAAATTCTTCCAAGACCTCGGACACAGCTATCGACATCCGGATATTTCTTCAGCGGGATTGGCTTTTCATCCGGATACTAAATTCTATGTTACTCGGACTCTTCATTTTATCTTCAAGTACCCGTGTCGGGCACTTGACACTCGGACATGGACACTCGGACTCGGACACTTATTTTAGGCCAAAAACATGCATATTTTTCAAAATCTTGCCGAGTCCGGTACTTGGACACATATCCATGTCGGACACTTCTAGCCGAGTCCGAGTAACATAGACTAAATTTGCAGGTCACCAACTTAAACAAATCATTACAAAATATGAGTTAAGCTAACAAAAGAGCAAAGCCCGATATATTTAGTTCTCAGATACAAGATTTGGCAACATCCACTGGCATATAAAATAGATTGTTCACTAATATTTAAATGAAATGCAGACACAATTTTATTTTTGTCCTGTTTAAGTGTATGTGGCCTTTTAAAAGAAAAACAAGGGAAAACTGGCACCCTCACTAATTTCAAAAGTCACCAAGTGCCATTTGGCACACGCTCAACAGATTTCCAGGCTCTGCCATTGTTGATAGACATGCGCGCTTGCCACTGAAATCGCGCATCCTGCCTCCATCTTTACATCAGACTCGTCCACTTTAAGGAGTCCATTGAGACGATCTATCAATCCAGTGCTATGCATATCCTATTAAATCGAGTTACAAGGTCAGATACGTGCAAACTAATCACATAAAGTAAAATGCACAATTACACATAAAAAGTCATGCAGAAATGACAAATTCTAATTTAAATATCCAGTAAATTTGTAAGATAAATCAAAAACCAACCTGAGTGAAAGTTCGGCTTTGAGCAGCTATTTTGGAAATTATTTGCAAGCTTCCAGCTGAAATTTCTTAGGTTTACAACATAACAGGCACGTCCCAAGGCATTGCAAAAACTCAGAGTCTTTAGCCAAGATCTGGAAGAATTAATAGTTTATTAGGCATAAGTCAGAGTACCCTATGAATAAGCATATTACATGTATCATGAGAAACACCGTCAGAGATCAACACAACAAAGAAGATTTTAAACCTTCTTTCAAGCTATGCATATTCAGAGATAATTATTGTAAGTAAGATGCACATGTGTTAAATATAATCAGACAGGTTGTGAAATTATATTACGATCTTCTTACAAGTGCATTTGCATATGTACTTTCTATGTAATAGAAAATTTGTAAGAATATGTCATATAAAATTTGACTTTACCACATTTTAACCCACAGAAGTTGATGCAAAATCTTTGCAGCTACGAAGTTCCACTACAGTATGTTGGAACTACAGTAGCCTCAAAACCATTTTTATAATTTAAGCACTTGTTCTATTAAGAGAAAAAAGGCCATGAAAATGACCTCGGGAAACTTACCTAAGGTTAAGTTGTTTTGTAGTGTAAAAAAGGTGTGACAATTTTGTAAATTAGTAAAACTTCGTGTAATTACTAATTAAAATAATACCCTCTCGTGCATTTATATGAGAAATCTACTCAACCTCAGGTAATTACTAAGGACAACTCAGGAGCATGAAACCCTTCTATTAATTATGTGAGCATGTTAATAATCACATAATTTCACTGTTAAATAATCACATGGTTTATGGTGGTTTTTTTTTTTGACATGACATGGTTTATGGATTCTACTTTTAGTTGTAATTGATATAAAACAGGAGAAGAGGAGAAGAGGCAATTTTGTTTCTGCACTGAACTGATGTTTGAGAGAACACAATGGGATGCTGGAGTAGATATCAACATAAGGGTTCATCCTGTCTGATCGTATCTTTTTGACCGTCGAGTTATGTTAGCCTTCTGTTCATGATATACAGATCCTGGGTTTGCCATTCTTTATGCACAAAAGTCACCAGGCATCATAAATTGCAAAGCAAACCAATTTTTTACAAAACGATGCTTACCTTTCCAGGTCACCAACTTAAACAAATCATTTCAAAATATGAGTTAGGCTAACAAAAGAGCAAAGCCTGATATATTTTAGTTTTCAGATACAAGATTTGGCAGCACCCACGGGCATATAAAATAGATTGTTCACTAATATTTAAATGAAATGTAGATACAATTTTATTTGTCCTGTTTAAGTGTATGTGGCCTTTTAAAAGAAAAACAAGGGAAAACTGGTTTACCCTCACTAATTTCAAAAGTCACCAAGTGCCATTTGGCACACACTCAACAAATTTCCAGCCTCTGCCGTTCTTGATAGACATGATTGCTTGCCACTGAAATCGCGCATCCTGCCTCCATCTTTACATCAGACTCGTCCACTTTAAGGAGTCCATTGAGACGATCTATCAATCCAGCGCTATGCATATCCTATTAAATCGAGTTACAAGGTCAGATTCGTGCAACTAATAATCACATAAAGTAAAATGCACATGTACACATAAAAAGTCATTCAGATATGAAAAATTCTAATTTAATCCAATCCAGTAAATTTGTAAGATAAATGAAAAACCAACCTGAGTGAAAGCTCGGCTTTGAGCAGCTAGTTTGGAAATTATTTGACAAGCTTCCAGCTGAAATTTCTTAGGTTTACAACTTAATAGGCACGTCCCAAGGCATTGCAAAAACTCAAAGTCCTTGGCCAAGATCTGGAAGAAGAATTAATAATTTATTAGACATAAGGCAGGACCCTATGAATAAGCATACTACATGTACCGTGAGAAAAACCGTGAGAGATCAACACAGCAAAAAAGATTTTAAACCTTCTTTCAAGCTATGCATATTCAGACATAATTATTGTAAGTGAGATGCGCATGTGTTTAATACAATCAGACAGGTTGTGAACTAAATTATATTACGATCTTCTTACAAGTGCATTTGTATATTAACTTTCTATGTTATTTAAAATTGTAAGATCTTGTAATATATATGATATTTAGAAAAGATCTAAACAAATCATTCACATATCACAAACAGACTTCACCGAAGAAGAAAAGAAAGAAGGGTTCGAATCTTGTCAAAGACAGGTGGGTGTTTAAGTGTGTTCAATATAACCTAACAACGAGATTTAGGGCCAGCCCCATATTTTCTGGTGTTGGCAATATATCCTAACAACTATTTTCTGGTGTTGGCAATATATCCTAGCAACGGAAGGAAAAAACAGTCTTTTCAGAGATCTATTACTTTATTAGTACTTAGGTCCAAATTTTACAACCAGATGAACTCGTTTATACCCTTGAATCCCAGGGACGGATCCAAAAACTATTAAAAGTGGAAGGCAAAAGAATAGCCAAACAAACTTTGGGAGCGGGAGGGGGGGGGGGGGGGGATTCGACCTACATATGTTGTTGCCATTTCAGGCTATTCACATTGAGTCTATTCACCAATGTTGATAAATTATAGGTACATAATTTATTTCTGCAGGGATATATTTACATACATAAAGGGGCTACACTAAGAAAACTCACGACACTTGAATCAAAATAGCTCAAATTTAAGTTTAAGTAAAAATACCCATGAGACTTAAAAGTTAAAACAAAAATAGCACAAGTGTACGTTAAGTATCTAAATCATGGGGCAAGTCTTTAAGTTGTTAGACAGAATACCAACTACACATACATATTTAAAATCTGGTATTGACAAGTACCCTGTACCCTTATTGCCACCACTCTACCTTTGTTGCTGCTTGGAGATTTAATATCTCATTGCCTATTCAAATAGTTTGCAAAACGTTTACTCGAGGAAGATGAAGGTTCCAGAAAAATAGAAAAATGGAAAAAGTTCAATAACTGTCCTAATTAATTGATTTCATAATCAAGTTAACTTAATGGAGTTTGAGTACTCAATAACTCAAATAATTTAGTAATATGGTCTAGAAGTCTTTTAGAAATTAAAAGGTCCTAATAACACAAATACTTGTAACACAATTATTTGAGGCCGCCTCTGAGTGAATTAAGTAATGTTAATTTCTTGGATGTGAGACCTAGATAAGTAGCTATTATCCACATAAGGCACAAGTTTAATTTTAGACAAAAGGCAACACAATTCTATACACACACGTTACACGGACGACAAGCATACACACAGAAGTTAGTAAAACACAGCAGATCCTCTAGATATTCATCTTTAACCCCTCTAGAGCGTCTATACTTGCTTCTAAAAGGTTTCTGGGTTTGGATGTCAACTGATCATACCTCAATCTGGTCAAAGGTTCCCCATCTAGCTATATTCGCAAGCACTCCAAATGCAGGACCAGCAACAGAATTTTTCGAGTGACTGAAACACCAAGAAAACATAATAGGTACCAACAAAATATTGCAATATTAATAGAATAACCACAAAAGAAATTACATCAAATCCACTTACGAGGTCAGCTGGATTAGCCTTTTACAGGTTTCTTGTTTGATCCCCACATGTCTTTCATAAGAAAGATATGAAAGTGCAAAGCATGCTCTCTCTAAACAGAGAGAAGATCCCCACCTTCTTTGTAATAGCTCGTCCAAAATGGTAAGAGCCAGACATTCCTGCCAACAAATGAATAATTTAAAATAGCGTGGATCGGAATTGTTAAAAATGATTTTATGGGCAACAGAGAAATAGAAAAGTGGACAGAGCGAAGCAATTAACCTGATTTGGAAGAAGTTTGCCTCGACAAACAACTGCCATAAACGTGGCCAACTCAGCCAACATGATACAATCCGGGTTGGTAGTTCTAGAAATTTCAAGTGCAACTTTAAAAGCACCTTCATCAAGGATGACACACACATAATCGGGGGAAGCGCAAGCTAAACGTGTCAATGTGATCACAACCTACACATTTAGATAATATATGTACTTGCACATGAAATTGAATTGACCAAAATGGGAAATTGACCAAGTGATTTTGAAGATTACCGGAACAGCTATAAGATAAGATTCACTAGACATAAGATCCACCAGGACTGGAGTTGCCTTTTCTCTTATTATAGTGCCACATGTATCAAATTTTGCCCGTGAAAGGATATATGCCGCCGAACGCTGCGATCAAATAATTTACGTTTTCTTGGAATTAGAAAAATAATTGGAATAAAAGTAGAATATGTACACAATAAAGGAACATATCAAACCTGGACATATTCGTCGTCACTCTCTTTGAGGATCTTAACAAGGCGCTCGGCAACCTCAGATTTCAGATGATCAGCTAATCTTGGGTCTGTTTTTCAAAAGATGCTCATTCATAATTTTTTTAATTAAAGTGATTAGCACAACGAAAAATAAAAAATAGAAAACATTGTTTCACCTTCATTAATCATTTTGTCTAACCCTTCTATGGCCTCCAACAGGTTGCTGGACTCCATAACCTCTTCAATATAACGATTAAAAATTGGCATCTGAATTTAGCATTAACAATTACGTAAGAAATCCAGAATAAAAAAGCAATAGGATATTCTGAACAACAGACCCGCATATAATTAACAAGAAAAACTTTGAATTAAATATATCAACCAAAACAAATAAAGAATTACAAACATATATCAGAAAAACTGCAAACCTTATTCTGGATATTGAAAGAAAGCTGGTCAGAAGCAAAACTGACATACATGGGATTGAGATCAATAATATCCGCTACAGCTATGAATGTTTCTCTTCCGCGATCCCGCATCTTTGTCTTTGAACCGAAACTGTGAAAGCCTCCGAGAAGAAAACCCTAACGAGACAAATATTTGTTTTCCGATCTCGGCGTATGCGCTTTTATAGTAAGAGAATATACGTGCAACTCTGGAAATAACATTCGAAAAAGAATAAATAATGTTTTTATAAGAATAACATTCTTATTACCGTTGAGCTACATGACTCTCATTTTGGTTTTGAGTGAAAATCATATTACATAAACCTCACGTCATTCTTAATCCTATATTAATTATTATTTAAATTTTTAAGTAAAAATCAAGGTGATTTATAATATTTATTAAATTTTATTTTTTAAATTCTTTTTTTAGAGTATGTTTGCAAATGATATTTATAATGTTTATTTTTTAATTATTAAAATATCATACAAAACTATATACTACCAATCTTATAAAATTTTTATATTAAGTTTCAAAAACAATATTAAGTGTGGTGTATTTTTATCTTTCCTTTAGTTTAAAATAAATATTTCGGTTGTGTACCTTTAACTATAATATATTCTATTTTCTTATATAAGGGTCTAACTTTTCTTGTACTATACAATATATTTAAATTATTAAATCATACTTATTAATTTCTATAAAATCTCTTTAAAATTTTATAATAAAATTAGTTTGATAAATCATGATATATAATTTATATTTCAAATTTAATTTAATATTTTAAGTAATAATTCAAATTAATATTTATTTAAAATAAGAGGTAAAATAAATATTATTGTAATTTAATTGTATTCTACATGTGAAAACTTTGAATTAAAAAAATGGATTAAAAGTTTAAACTATAAGAATATATACAAATCATATTTATTCACAATAATTTATTTAATATACATGAAAATATATAATATTTTTGTTAAATATAGAAATCGGGGACCGGGAAGCGTGGCAGAGAGACACTAATCCCTGACCCCGTCCCGATCCCCGAAATTTTTACATATTTTTTACCGATCGCCAGAAAAGTTCTCAATTCTCTGCCCGAAACGGGGCAGAGAATGGATTGGGGTTGGGCGGGAAGGGGTGAATGTCTATCTCTACAATAAGCATTATTATATAGCACATATCGATAAAATGTATACATGATATTTATGAATATTCTTCTTATGTATACAAGCATAGGGTCGGTGCAATGCAAAAATGACTTTTAAATTTGTTATCTTATATGTATTTTAATAATTTATTTTATATTTATACTTTTTTTAACGGAGATGAACTTAAATTTAAATAGTTTTATGTGATTGTTGAACTCGATGTTGAATTGACGTATGTGTTTGTTAGATATAATTGCTGATGTTTGTTTATCAGTGTTTAAAGTACCAGGAAACTATCAGAGTTTAGCTGGAGGACTAGTCAGAGTTTAGCTGGAGGACCAGTCAGAGTTTGTTAAAGTCTGATGGTCAGAGTTTGCTTAGCAGTCGGTGCAATTCAATGAACATTCTAGAAGCGATATTCTTTGAAGATGGAAAGAAGCAAAGAGATATCGAGATGACTAAGGAAACGGAACAGAAGACAGAAGCAATTCTTAATTGATTCTGATTTTATAGCTAATTTATAGGAATATCAATTAATGATTGTATGTAGCTGTGTACTATATAAACACAGATAGGTTAACCCTAAAAGGGATGCGAATACGTGAATTATCATTCTTGTAACCTAGCAGCTCTCTGTGATATTTTGCATCACTGAGAGAGGAGTTTTTAATTCCATTCAGTTTATTGTTCATAAACAGTGTTCTTATTGTTATTCTCATACATATACTTGATTATATATTGTGTATTCGGCCTAACAATTGGTATCAGAGCCAAGGTTGTTTAATATATACAGTTTATTGATCCAAACACAACAATAATCATGGCTCAAAATACCTAGGAAGGTTCTAATGTTCAGAAGGTTCAACCAACTTCTGTAAGTCGATACGAGACAATCAGGGTTCCAATTCTAAGACCAGTGGAATATCATATATGGAAGGTAAAGATGATCATGTTTCTAGAAGCCACAGATCCAGAATACCTTGATAGAATCAATGATGGTCCTCATATACCAACAAAACTGTCTCCAGTTGTTGCTGGTCAAGAACAAAAGAGCGTTCCAAAAGAAAAGAAAGATTTGACTCCTGAAGACATCTCATCAATTGCAAATGATGCAAAGGTTAGACATCTTCTCCATAGTGCTTTAGATAATGTTATGTCTAACAGAGTTATTGGCTGCAAAACTGCCAAAGAGATTTGGGATGCTTTAGAAGTCAGATGTCAAGGAACAAGTTCTATAAAGAAGAACAGGAAGATTATTCTTACACATGAGTATGAACACTTTGATTCGAGACCTGATGAAACTTTGACTGAGACATATGACAGATTCTGCAAACTTTTGAATGATTTATCTCTTGTTGATAAAGAATATGAACTTGAAGAGTCAAATCTCAAGTTTCTTCTATCTCTACCTGGAAGATGGGATTTAAAGGCGACAACAATAAGAGATAATTATGATCTTACAGAATCAGATCTTGATGAAATATATGTGTTGCTTAAAACTCATGAACTTGAGATAGAACAAAGAAACAAAAGATCTGGAAAGAAGACAAAATATGTTGCTCTCAAAGTTGAAGAAAAACTTCTTAAGAAAGAGACATCAAAGAAGAAAGCTAAAGGAAAGGCTTTGGTCATAAACTCTGAAAGTGAGTCATCAAACTCTGATGATGACTCAAACACTGATGTTTCTTCTGAATCTGAGGATGATGAAGAACAAATGATGCAAATGGTTGCTTTGATGGTGAAGACTTTCAAGAAGATGGGTTTCACGAACTTCAAGAAAGGAAAAAGATTCTCTAGGAGAGATTCAAACTCTAAAAGGAAGAATTTCAGAAAGTCTGAAAGAAGGGATATCAAACCTGGGAAGAAAGACAAGTCTGAGATCCAGTGCTACAAGTGTAAAGAGATGGGTCACTATGCTCCAGAGTGCAAGAAAGGAAAATCTGAAAAAGCACTCATCACTAAAGGAAAAGACTGGGCAGACACTTCAGATTCAAATGAGGATGTCAACTATGCTCTCATGACAACTGTCAAAGAGGAATCTGACTCATCTGAAAACAAGGTACCTCTAACAACTTATGCTTATGATATTGATAATATATCTGAATTGAGAATTTATCTTAAAAGCATACATGTTAGTTATAGGGATCACACTTTAGAAAATGAGAGAATTAAATCTGAGAATCTTAAGCTTAAAGAGAGAAATAAATTTCTTGAAGAAGAACTTGTTAACATGCAACAAGTTCAAAAGGAAAGAGATGATGCTGTTTATGTTAAACATGAGTTGCTTAAGAAATTTAGGCAATTAGAATCTGATTTGGAAAAAGAAAGAAAGGTAATTAAAACCTGGACAGACTCTGGTAAGGACACACATCAGGTGTTTCAAACAGACTCAGTAGGGTTAGGTTACTGTGAGAAAGATGAACTTAGGTTTAAAGATAAGGTTAAAGTTAGAACACATCTTCCACCTATGAAATTTGTTCCTGAATCCAGTAAACTAAACTCTGTACTTGAAAAAGAAATAGTTAAGGAAGAACCAGTAAAAACTTGTGTTAAACAGGTTAATGTTGGTTTAATGACAGAGAAACAAATCAAGTACAAGCTCAAAGAGGTAAAGTCTGTTGAGAAACAGAAAGTGTCCAGGAAAAATAGAAATGGAAAGGTAGGCATTAATAAAAGCAATAATCATTTGCCTATCACTGATGCTCCTAGAAAAACATGTCATAATTGTGGTAGTTCTAACCATCTTGCAAGTTTTTGCAAGAAAAACAAAGATATTAATTCTTTACCCTCCATGTCTGGAGTTAAGAATGATTATGTTAGGGTTAGACCACAGACTTTATGCACTCACTGTGGGAGTACTTGGCATTCTATTTATACTTGTAAAAATTATCATGCCATTTATCACAAATATTATGAGTTGAAGCCAAATTTGAAATGGGTTAAAGTTGATTCTGCAAGTGTAAACTCTGACACTGTTAGCTTAAACTCTGTTGATAAGAATTCCGCTGCAAAAGCTAACAATGTTAAGAAAGCCAAAGGATCCAAGCAAGTCTGGATCCTTAGATCTAACTCTTTGTAATTGTTTGTGATTGCAGGGCATAAGGGAAAGTACCCTAGTCTTGGACAGTGGATGTTCAGGACACATGACTGGAAATAAAGCCCTGCGATCAGATTATGAGGAGAAAGCTGGCCCAAAAGTTTCCTATGGAGATGGCAACATAGGACGTACTATGGGATATGGCAATATCAATCTTGGAAGTGTCATCATCACTAATGTAGCTCTAGTTCCAGGACTCAAGCATTACTTGCTATCTGTGAGTCAAATCTGTGACAGAGGTTACCATGTAGATTTTCAACCTGAATACTGTGAGGTTATCAGCAAATCTACAGGGAAAGTTGTTCTAGTTGGACACAGACGGAATAATATCTATGAAGCAAGTTTGGTAACAAACTCTGAAGGAAAAGATGTGTGTCTGTCTGCAAAAATGTCTAATGAAGAGAGTTGGAAATGGCATAAGAAGCTCTCTCATCTAAACTTGAACAACATCAATGAGCTAATTCGAAAAGATCTTGTAAGGGGACTTCCAAAGTCAATACTCAGCTTAGATGGTCTGTGTGATTCTTGTCAGAAGGCCAAGCAAAGGAAGTCATCTTTCAAGAGTAAATCTGAATCTTCAGTTGTGGAGCCTTATCATCTTCTTCATGTTGATCTATTTGGTCCAGTAAATGTAATGTCACTAGGCAGAAAGAAATATGCTCTAGTCATTGTTGATGAGTATACTAGATACACTTGGGTGTACTTTCTAGTAAAGAAGGATGAAACTGCCTTAATTCTGATGGAACATGTGAAGCTGCTAGACAAAGGATCACAGTTTAAAGTGAGAATTATCAGGAGTGATAATGGTACTGAATTCAGTAATGCAACAATGGAAGAATTTTGCAAAGAAAGAGGAGTGAAGCAAGAATTTTCTGCACCAGGGACTCCACAGCAGAATGGAGTGGTTGAAAGAAAGAACAGAATTTTAATCGAAGCTGCCAGAACAATGCTTGATGAAGCAAAATTGCCAACTTATTTCTGGGCAGAAGCTGTTCAAACTGCTTGTTTTACTCAAAATGCAACATTGATCAACAGGCATGGGAAAACACCATATGAGATGGTGAAGAATAAGAAACCAAACCTGAAATATTTTCATATTTTTGGGTGCAAATGCTTTGTGTTGAAAACTCATCCTGAACAGTTGACCAAGTTTGATTTAAAAGCTGATGAAGGAATTTTTGTTGGATATCCACTATCAACTAAAGCATTCAGAGTTTATAATCTGAGAACTAAAGTGATCATGGAATCTATACATGTGTCATTTGATGACAAGAAAATAACTAGAATTGAAGATGAAGAAAATCATGATCAACTACGCTTTGAAAATGAAGATCTAAACTCTGATGATGTAAAAGCTGACGAAGCAAATCCAACAAACTCTGATGTAGCATACTCTGATCCTCTACTGGTAAACACTGAGGAAATTTCTCAGACAGAAGAAAATAGAGAACCAGTTGAGGGGGAGCATGAAGATACTTTAGCAACATCTCAAAATGATGACTCACATTCAGAAAGTGAGTCAGCTGAAGAATCTAATACAAACTCTGAAAGTTCAAACACTGAGCAGTCCAATTCAGGGGGAGCCTCAGAGAATGCAGATGGTCAACAAGAGAATCAGGAAAGCATGGATCAAGGGGGAGAATCCAATAATGATGAGAGAAGCCACCTACCTACAGCAAGAAGGTGGACTCAGGCTCATACACCTGATCTGATAATTGGAAATCCAGATGCAAGTGTGAAAACAAGAAGTGCCACAGCAAATGAATGTTTGTTTCATGCATTCATATCTCAAACAGAGCCTAAGAAAGTGGATGAAGCTCTTCAAGATGCTAACTGGATAACAGCAATGCAGGAAGAATTGAATGAGTTTGAAAGAAATGAAGTATGGACACTTGTACCAAGACCCAAGAATATGTCTGTTGTTGGTACAAAGTGGGTTTTCAGAAACAAGACTGATAGTGAGGGAGTAATTACAAGGAATAAAGCTAGACTTGTGGCAAAAGGATATTCACAACAGGAATGAATTGATTATGATGAAACCTTTGCTCCAGTTGCAAGGTTGGAAGCCATAAGAATTTTTCTAGCATATGCTGCTCACAAGAAGTTTAAAGTCTTTCAAATGGATGTGAAGAGTGCTTTTCTCAATGGGAAACTTGAAGAAGAAGTGTTTGTTGAACAACCACCAGGGTTTGTGGATCCCAAGTATCCAGATTATGTCTACAGGCTTGACAAAGCACTTTATGGACTAAAGCAGGCACCTAGAGCATGGTATGAAACTCTAGCTCAATTTCTTTTAGAAAGCGGGTTCACTAGAGGTACAATTGATAAAACCTTGTTCTATTTCAATACCGGTAATGATTTGCTTTTAGTTCAAATCTATGTGGATGACATAATTTTTGGGTCTACTAATGACAAACTCTGTAAGAAATTTGCCAAGCTTATGCAGTCCAGGTACCAAATGAGCATGATGGGAGAGCTTAGTTATTTTCTAGGCTTGCAAGTAAAGCAAACAGATGATGGGATTTTTATCAATCAAGCAAAATATACCAGAAATCTTCTCAAGAAATTTGGTATGCTTGATAGTTCATCTGCAACAACTCCTATGGCAACTGCAACAAAGCTAGACAAAGATACAGGTGCTTCAGTCGATATGACAAACTACAGAGGCATGATAGGGTCTCTTCTTTATCTTACTGCAAGTAGACCAGACATTATGTATGCAACCTGTCTTTGTGCAAGATTTCAGGCAGATCCCAGAGAGCCTCATCTAACAGCTGTGAAGAGAATTTTCAAATATCTCAAAGGAACCATAACCTTGGGTTTGTGGTATCCTAGAGAATCAGAGTTTAAGTTAATTGGTTACTCTGATGCAGATTTTGCAGGCTGTAAGATTGACAGAAAGAGCACTAGTGGAAGCTGTCAATTTTTAGGTGACAGATTAGTTTCTTGGTACAGCAAGAAACAGAAATCAATTTCCACATCCACAGCAGAAGCAGAGTATATTGCTGATGGTAGCTGTTGTGCACAGATTCTGTGGATGAAGAATCGATTGCTGGATTATGGGTTAAGGTACTCTAAAATACCTATTTTCTGTGATAATCAAAGTGCTATTGCCTATTGCTATGACAGGTAACCCAGTACAGCATTCCATGACCAAGCACATCAGCATAAGGTATCACTTTATCAGGGAACATGTGGAGGAAGGAGATATTGAGCTTCACTTTGTGTCTACAGAACAACAGCTTGCAGATATCTTCACCAAGCCTTTGAGTGAAGCTACATTTACAAGACTGGTAAATGAACTTGGAATGATCTCTGGTTTCGACTAGAGATACTGGTTAGACTCAAACTTTACTCATCTGTGATAATTTGCTCATGTTTCTATGCATATGTTAACTGTCATGCAAATCATGTTGTTAAACTCTGGAAGCATACTCTGATGATAAACTCTGATGTTATGCTCTGATTGTGGTATTGTCTGAAACATAAAGACCGATGAAGAAACTAGTTTGAAGCATGATTCTCAGTAAGTAATCATGAATCTTTCTGAGTTATATATGATCTAATCTCAAATGTGTGCAGAAATTTTACACAGCATGATACTGTCTCTATATTTATAGCATCTCTTAGTTTATTGATCCTATACACTGAGTCTGTATTAGCTGTTTTCACTTTCTGTCATAAATGATATACGTTAAATGATGTTAGTCTAAACTCTGATAATTAATTGCTGCTAATTCACCCCTAAGCAAAAGATGCAAAAATATGCACAAATTCCTTTGAGATCATGTTGTGCCTAGGAAGATCCAAGAACATATTGTATGAAATAAGGGCTAAAATTTAAAAAAATTGGTGACTAGTGTCAACCACTGATTAATGGAAAAAGAAAAAAAAAGGTGAAAACAAATAAATACATCTAAAGGTACAGAGTTTAGATGATATCAGATTTTGTTTTGCATATGAGAGTTTGGGCAACCAGTTTTTACTGATTTATTTTGTGGATTTTATGCACTTTGAGATGCTCTCAATATTTATATTCAGTAAACTCTGCTATTCACACACAAATATTCACAACTGTGCATTTTGAGAAAAGAGATTATTAATGAAGGAGGAGAATTGATAAAAACTGATGAACTGTGTACTCTACGCCGAGGTAATTTATTTTTTATCTCTGATGATTAAAATAAATAAGGGTGTTTCAGACATTTCATAATTATTGAGGAACATTATTTTTGGAAAATAGAGAGTATGATTGATAACGGTTTGTTGAGTTTTTGAAAATGAAGAAAGGTGTCTAGAAAATAGCAGTAATAAGTACCTTTAACTACGCATGCGTGTTGGAAACAACCACGATTTACTGCTGTCAGTTAATACGTATGTGCCAACTGTCCCACTCACACATTATTCGAGTAAGCCTGTTGTGTGTTTTAATGATTAAAACTCTTCAGTTTTAATTCATATTTAATCATTATACACACAACGTTCAAATCTTTTACAGACTTACTCTATTCACAGCACAGTTTCACTTACACATATTCACAAACACTTTTCTGCATCACTTTTTCAAACACTTTCTCGAAGCATAAACTCTGATTTATTTCAAATATTCTAATGGCAACAACCATGTTTCAGTCTTTTGTTCTCGATTTTGTTCCTAACAACTATGCAGCACTACTATCTACTGAGAACGTCCCAGCGGCGTTTCACTTGTTTCAGAATTTCCTCGCTCAATCAGATATTGGGCAAGCTCTAGTGGAACCAACAAGGTTATCTGGTACTCAAATCAAAGCCTTCTGGGAAACAGGCGTATATGATGATGGAGGTGAATCAGGCACTCCTTCAATTATTTTTGAATTTGCTGACCAAGAGTATGTGGTCACTCCAACCACTGTTAGAGATGCTCTTGGGTGTGAAGATTTCAATGCGTTCACCATTTCTGTTGGTGATTCTGATCTTCAGCGTATGATGAGGGAGATTGGTTACTCTGGGCCTTTGGCAAGGACAGGTAATCTGAAGCGACCGTTCTTGAGGAAGGAGTGGAGTTTCTTCTTCGATTGTATTACAAGGGCGTTCGGAAAGAAGTGTACAAATTGGGATGCTATTCCAATCGACAGTCTACAAATTGGGTATTCTCTTCTCTATGGTGCTCATTTTGATTTTGCTAGACTTGTTTTGAATAACATAGGTGAAAAGATGACAGAAAATAGGAATGTAGTTTATTTTGCTCGTTTCTGTCAATCAATCTTTTCCTTTTGTGTTGATGGGGTTGAGATAGCTGAGAAGGATGTAATTCCCTCATTTAGATTGCATAAGAGAATATTTTCTGATCTCACAAATAAGGATATCAAGAAAGAGAATGTTGGTGACTTGATGTTTCCTGCTTCAGTCCAACAGTTTTTAAACCCTCAACCACAAGCACAACCAGAACCTGACCAGCCTTTAAACTCTGAACCTCTTCCATCTACATCTCAAAAACCAAAGACTGGGGGTAGGATTAAGCATAGAGCGTTAAAGGCTGTCCTAGCTGCTAAACCTCTAAACACTGATGATATTCCAGTATCTGTTGGTACTTCAAGGAGAAAGAAGAGGGCAAACAGACCTGTTTCTGATGCAAATGTGCCTTCTGATGAAACTGAATCTGATAATGCTAAGAAAAGGAAGCTTGTTGCTGCGTATCTGTTTGGTGGATTGGTTCCTGATTCTACAAATGTTGAAACAGAGGCTGTGATTGAAGATCATTCTGAAAATGCTACTACGCCTGAAGAAGCCAGAGCAAACACTGATAATAATGATGCTGTTAATGATGATTTTCTTGAACCCATCTTGGAGATGGATATTGAAGATGAAATTGAAGCACATCCCTCTGCTACTCTAGAAGAGTATGGTAGTCTTAATGCAACAGAGGATGTGGCAGTTGATCAACCCATAGTCATACTTGATGAGTCCTTAGCTACTCATACAGAGATTCTCTCTGTTAATCACCAGGTAATTGAAAAAGGTGAAGAGGTTGATCAGACAGCAAAGGTTGTAGCTGCAGAAAATATTGTTAAAGAAACTGTATAAAATAATCTTGAAGCAACTGCAGAAATTGCTGTTGAAACTACTGTCGTTGATGCTGAAAATGAAGAAAATGCTCAAGACAATATAAACTCTGAGAAGCTCGCAAATGCTGATGTTCCAGAAACATTTGCTGAGAATATTCCTCATTCTTCAAATGCTGAACCTTCTGCAAAGTCTGATGATGATCAAGCTGATTCATCTTCTCAAAGACTTTCTGCTCAACTAAATCCAAAGGACATTCAGCGTGCCACTGAACTTCACTTTCAGAATATGTACTTTTCCAAGTGGTCAGACAAGGATTGCATATTCACTGATCAAAGGGCTGCTGACTTTGTAACAAAATCTGCTGAGTCAATTGCAAATCCTGAGCTTCTTACACATCTAAAGGCAACAATTGTTCAAGTCAAGTCTCTTCACAATCGTTTTGATGAAACTCAGAAGTCAGTTACTGGGTTGAGAAATGATGTGGTTGCTCGAGATATGTCACTGAAGCAAGATAAAACTATGCTGCTTACTCTGGTCAAAGATCAAGAAATTCTCAAGAACAGACTGACCAAGGTTGAAGACAATCAGACTTTAATGTCTGATAAACTGGATTCTATTGCTGCTTCGCTTGAATTGCTCACATCAGTATTGATTCCTGATGATGTCAAAAAGGGGGAGAGAGTACTTAAAGACAAATGCAAAAAGTCTCAAACTCTGAGTAGACAGGATGATTCTACTGATGGTGGTGCACAAGGAAAAGAGTTCAAATCTAAATCTACTCTACAGTAAGGAAAGCTAAAATCACACTCTGATGCTACAAACTCTGAAAGGATAAACACTGGTGCTCAATCTTCTTCAAGAGCTAGAAGCTTATTGCTTACTTCTCATCCAGTTACTGATGAAGAGATTGATGCTCAGTTGTTTCTAAAAGAACATGGTGTTGATGCAACCATAGAAGATATCCAAGCTGAAGAATTGATGCTAGCTGAAGAGCATGTAAAGAATCTAAAGTCTGGGAAGTTGAAGAAAATCAAGAAAGTTTTAAGGCCAAAGGAGAAAGGAATTGTAATCAAGGAAAATGTAAACTCTCAACAGAGTTTACAATACTCAAGGAGGCCAGTTGAAGCCAGCTTAGATAAAGGCAAAGGAAAGCTTGTGGAAGAAAATCAGTTATTGAAGAAAGCTCAAACAACCTCTGACAGTGCTCATGTTGTTCAAACATTGGAAGCTGTGACAACCTCTGATACTACTCAAGTTGTACAGACTAAACTCTCTTCTGAACTTCAAAGAACTTTTGCTAAACCAGTCATGGCTCAACAAACTCTGATTCCTGGAAATGTCAATGTTCTTCAAAGCAAAACCATCATGGGTAAAGAATCAAGAGATAGATCTGGTTTAGGATCTCATAGAGAAAAGAGAGTAAACAATAGTCCTATGGATCAAACTTCATTAGCTGAACCAGGTGTTGGTGTGACTCAAGAAAATCTTGATGCTTTAGAGTCGGTTCAGTTAATACATCATAAGGATTGAAGAAGGATTTTCTGTTATACTTCAAGGCTGATGGTAGAGTATACAGAGTTGGTGAAGCTGATATAGGATTAAAGATGAAAGAAGAACTAGAGTATGTACTGTATATAATGAAAGTAAAGAATCAAAGAACTCATCAAGCATCTGAGGTATTAAGAAGCAGAATGGTGAAAGCTAGAGCTCTTTGTGGCCTAAAGACTGCTGGTGCTTACATACCGAAGTACAGAGATTATAATGGAAAGCTTGTTGAGATGCAAAGGAACAGTGCAAGACTCAGAACAGATCTTGGTATAAAAGTGTTGGAATTTAATCTGAAATCGGATAAATCCTTCATAATAAAGCTAGGAAATGATATGAGGAAGAACAGCATTTATGCTCTAAGGGCAGCTATCTACCAAACTGGAGAGAGTGATCCAGAGTTGAAATAGCTAAAGAAGATAATGGTAGCTGAGCTAGAGAGAGCTGAGAGAAGACTACTTATGGACTACATCAGGACTGTACCTGACATTGAAGAGATTAAGTAACTGAAGTCTGTAAGTTTTTAAAGTTTTCTGTTCTAAGTAAAAGTATAAACTCTGTGATTTTATAAACACTGCATTTGTTATATGTTTTGACATCATCAATTATCTGTTAACTTGTACATTTTAGTATGAACAAGTTGGGGGAGATTGTTAGATATAATTGCTGATGTTTGTTTATCAGTGTTTAAAGTACCAGGAAACTATCAGAGTTTAGCTGGAGGACTAGTCAGAGTTTAGCTGGAGGACCAGTCAGAGTTTGTTAAAGTCTGATGGTCAGAGTTTGCTTAGCAGTCGGTGCAATTCAATGAACATTCTAGAAGCGATATTCTTTGAAGATGGAAAGAAGCAAAGAGATATCGAGATGGCTAAGGAAACGGAATAGAAGACAGAAGCAATTCTTAATTGATTCTGATTGTATAGCTAATTTATAGGAATATCAATTAATGATTGTATGTAGCTGTGTACTATATAAACACAGATAGGTTAACCCTAAAAGGGATACGAATACGTGAATTATCATTCTTGTAACCTAGCAGCTCTCTGTGATATTTTACATCACTGAGAGAGGAGTTTTTAATTCCATTCAGTTTATTGTTCATAAACAGTGTTCTTATTGTTATTCTCATACCTATACTTGATTATATATCGTGTATTCAGCCTAACAATGTTTGTGTTTGAGCGTGATTAAATTATGTTTCAAGAATTTTGTGTTTAACAGTATTAAAAAATATTTTTTTAATTAAAATTGTTATTTTTAATAAATCAAGGTCAAGTTGCAAAAGTAAATGGATTAACATGCAAATATCAAAATATGAGTATCATTCTAACCGACCGACTAAAGTGCAAATACCAAAATACGAGTACCGTACCGACTGACTACAAAACTTTCAATGTTTCGGTTTTAATAATACAATATAAATAGATAGATATAATAAAAGTGAGTAGATTTATAATTATATTGGATGCATTGTGTATATGAGACATTTATAATTATTATCACATGAATTTTAATGTCATTTTATGGAAGAAAATAATTAGTTATTTGGAATTGGATTAATATATACATATATATAACATATGAAAACTATTTGTTTTGAATTAAAACAATTTAAAAGATGAGATAATAAAAATAAATAGATAGTACAACAAAAAAAATTAAACGAATTATATGGTCATGTTGAAAAGGTTAGACAATATAAACACATAAATTTGGGTTGGAAAAATACTTGGTGATACTAATTTGTGTAAAAAATAAATAGATAAAAATATATAGTCCAGTTAACAAATTTTAGAAAACAAGATATTATATAGCATACAAAAATATTATGATCGGATCGATCACATTATACGGAACATTTTTCACAATAAAATTGCATCGAGATCTTGTAGTCCGAAAAGTAATTTGCCTTCCTTCATTACCATCCCATGTATCATCATTAACCGAATAAATCTCAACTACTGAACCTTGAGATTCATCTCTAGATGTACAATACACACAATCTTCAAATCCTTCATCATAACCCAAGCCCACCGACATTTGGTACCAATTCTTGGTAAGCGGAAGAACAACTGGCTTCCACAGCAGGGTTCCAAAGACCAAGACATTTCTTCTCAAATCCTCCTAAATGCGACATACAAACAACAATTCCATTGATTGAACCACAAATAACCATATTTCTTGAGAAATCACGAAAGTTGATTCTCACCGGACAATGGACAAGGGAAGGGCCAAATTTATCAACTTTAAGAACTGAAACAGGAGGCCCATTGGCACGCAATAGAGCTATTATATTTTGTCTGCGGTGATAAGATATACAATTGCATATAAGCTCGCAATTTCTTGAGAAATTGAACTTCAAGTGCCATCGTATAAAAAGGGGATGGTTGATTAGAGAAAACCTAGATTTCGAAACAGCCTGAAACTTCAATAAAGATTTCACACATGTTCTAAACAAAGTTTCGAGTAAGGTATCTGGGTTCAGAGTGGGTTTTTCCTCGGGTTGTGGGGTTTGAGTGGGTTTTTTCTCGGGTTTTGGGGTTTGATGAGTTATTGTGTTCTTGATGTTCTTGACAAACTGGGTAATGAAGCTCATGCCAACAACAAAAACTGACAAAAAACCTTGATTAGCCATAACTAGGGTTTGAGGTTTCTGTATGAAGAAGGAGAAGAAGATGATGATTTGTAAGTGGAATAACAAGTAAATTTGGAGATAAGAATGAGAGGGATTTTAGAGAGCAAAATAGAGAGGAATGTGTATTCTATGAATTGGGCGAGAGAGAGAGAGCTATGGAGTCTGGAGAGAGAAAGAGAATTGGGAGAGAGAAACAAAGAGGAATTTGTATTTCGGAGAGACAAAAAGAGTTGTGGAGTTTGGAGTGAGAAACAGAATTGGAAGAGAGAAACAGAGTGGAAGGTGTCTCTGTGGAATTTGGAGAGAGAGAGAGATAGAGAGAGAGAGAGAGAGAGAGAGTGGAGAGAGAAGTAGAGAGGATTGTGTTTTCTACTTTTCTGGGGAATTTGGAGAGACAAAGAGAAAGGGGTGGGTGCACAAAAATGAGAGGGAATTTGGATAGAGAAAAAGTGAGGAAGGTGCATTCCCCGGGGTTTGGAGAGAGAAACAGAATTTGGAGAGAGAAACAGAAAGGGTAGGGTGGGAACACGTGTTTCACAGTAAAAAAAAATTATTTTAGAAAATTGTAATTGGTTTATTGAATATTTTGATTTTCTAAGTTATATTTGTGAGATGATTAAAAGTAATTAAGAATCTGGAAATGTTAAAAATTAACTATAAATATTTTCTTTTTATTTTACAAATGGAATTTCGGGTCGTATTCAATGATCATGTTTGTGCTTGGAGCAAAAGAGAATCACATTTGGTAAGTAAATTAAGCTTGTCTTGAGGTTTTACTATGAGAATGAAGACTTGTGTTGGGAAAACCTATGCAGGTGGATTTTCCAAAAGACATAGACTGCAGATTTCAAACGGACGGGAAATTAAAGTCTCATTCAAACAGGAGTGTTTGAGTGGTGTTGGTGAATTCCTTTGGGAATTTAGGAAAGAATCCGATTTAATTTTCGTGTTGTCGTATTAAGGTGATGGGAAAATGTTAGTGCGTATTTTAAAGGTCGAAGTATCTATTAACTCACTTGTTTCGTTTCAATGTATTAAAGATAAATTTTTATCCCGGTATAAATTAATTATTCTAATTAAATTAAGTTTTATTTGATTAAGTTTCAATTTTAATGAATATAAAATTTTGACTAGGATAGCTTCGTGTCTTCGACTAAGCATGTTAAGTTAATCTCGACCTAATTTAATATATGTTCATTGCATCAAAATATTAAGATTTTTATATATCCACTTTGGTTTACATTCGAATTTGACCTCTGCGTCTACAAATTTTTTGAATTAGTTTCATTCCTTACATACTTTCTTAAAACCCTATCTTAAAGATTTATTATTATTTTATTTTACATATTAGAACAAAATAAGCAAATTAATTAATAATTAATTCATATATTAAGTGACGATGGATCATATATTAATATATCGTGGGATGTTCAGGGAAATCATTTTCCCCAAAGCATTAACAATGTACTTTTGCCCGTTTTGCTCCCAGTAGGGAGCACAAATACCAACTAATGTGACCCAAGCATTGGAGGACAAAGCTTGAGAGTAACAAAATTGTGATGGTCTTGATTAAAGTGGTAACAAGGTATATGATATGATAATACGACACAAAAATGATATTGATATATAGTGTTTGAATGCCGAAATTCAGTATGAGAATAGAAAATACATAAATACGAAAAAAACACGAATATATTTAGTAATGAGTTTGATTTTTCAATATAGGTACCTGACACGAAAGTATATTAAATAAATAAATATATATTAAGATGCATATTTTTTATAATTTCTGTATATTTACATAATAAATAAGCACTTATATATTATATAAAATAAAAAAAATTACGGTTATCAATTATATATTATGTATTCAAAACTTGTTTGTTAAATATTGGAAGTTTTTTTTATCTTAACTCCTGCATTTTTTAACATTTGACATTTATAAGTTTTGTGGTTAATAAGTGATGTATTTTTCATAATTTTCGTGTATAAACATGTAATTAAAATTTTTTGTGTATAATAATATCCGTTTTTGGGTTGTTTAATGTACTCACAAATTTTTATGTACGGAAAAGAAAACTAAGAACAACGTAATCAAACTAATTAACAATGGGCATAATCAAACTAAAACGTTAAAGCCATAAAACATACATAAACAAAAAATCACAGCTACAAAGTACTGAATTTGCATCCGGATAGAGGAGAGTCAGTAAGGAGGGCCAGTGGCGGAAACGGCTTGAGCTCCTCCGACTCAAAAAAAATAATATAAATAATTTTTTATTAGTATTATATTATATAGGAGCACCCACTAAAAAAAATTAAAATAGAGTTTATATAGAAAAAAAATTATCCCTAAGTTATAGTGGATGTTTATGAGTATTGTAAGAGTTGGTTAAAGTCAGGTGTGTTGCCGGGTGAACTGAATAGTACTAATGTAGTACTTGTCCCTAAGAAAGATGATGCAAATTGTATGAAAGATCTGAGACCGATAGCTCTATGCAATGTTTTATACAAATTCTGGCTAAGGTGTTAGCTAATCGGTTACAGTTGGTTTTACCTGATATAATATCGGAAAATCAGTCTGCATTTGTGAAAAACAGAAGTAATACGGATAATATTTTGGTTGCCTTTGAAGTGATACACCACATGCGAACAAAAAACAGAGGAAATGAAGGAGAGATTGCTCTAAAACTTGACATTAGTAAGGCCTATGATCGGGTCAATTGGCGTTATCTTCGACATAGACTGAAAGTAATGGGATTTTGTGATACTTGGGCTTCTTGGATGATGATGTGTGTTAAATCAGTTTCATACAATTTTTGTTTGAACGGATCGTATATAGGGCCTATAGTTCCGAAGAGGGGTTTGAGACAAGGTGATCCCCTATCCCCTTATCTTTTTTTGTTGTGTGTTGAAGGATTATCGAATGCTATTGATCAAGCTAATATGGAAGGAAGTATGCGAGGTTGTTGTATAAGCCCTATAGCACCTACTATTTCGCATCTTCTCTTCGCTGACGATAGTTTTTTGTTCTTTAGAGGTACGGTGGAGGAAGCTAGTAATGCCAAAGCCTTGCTAGTCAGGTATGAAAGATGTTCTGGCCAATCAGTTAACTTTCAAAAATCTGGAGTCTTTTATAGTGCAAACATGCGGCGTGACAAACAGCAGCAAATTTCAGCGATCCTACGAGTGTTTAATGACATATCTGATTCACAATACTTGGGGCTTCCCTCGTTAGTGGGTAAATCTAAGAAGAGAGTATTTGGGTATTTTAAGGAAAGAGCCTGTGAGAAGATTCAGTCATGGCAATCTAAACCCATCTCGAGGGCAGGAAAAAAGGTGTTGATAAGAAATGTGGCGCAAGCAAATGTTTAACAACTACTGGTGGAGATCAGGTAAGGATTGAAATAAGGGTCTAAACTGGCTCTCGTGGAAGAATACGGGTTCACCAAAAAGCAAGGGTGGTCTTGGGTTCAGAAATTTGTACGGCTTTAACATCGCTCTCCTGGGGAAACACTGTTGGAATTTTATGAGTAACCATCTGTCTCTTGTCTCCAAATTGTTCAAAGCGAGATACTTCCCAACAACTCATGTGTTAAAAGCAACAAAAAATCAAGGAGCGAGTTTTATTTAGAATGGGATCTGGATGGCAAAAGAAGAACTGAGAAAGGGGTTCAGGTGGGTGTTAGGGAATGAAGATGATATAGTGGCAACAAAGAATCCATGGTTGAAAAGTAAGGAGAACTATGGTGTGGAACAAAGTCACAGATATGAAGGTCGTTCTGAGTTGGTCTCGAGTCTGTTTATTAATAACTCGAAGTGCTGGAATGTGGGGTTGGTTAATAATCTATTTGTTGAGGTGGATGCTAAAGCCATTCTGGCTACTCCAATCCCCCAACGTGAAGTCAAGGACATAGTGGCGTGGACTGGTACGTCCAATGGTATTTACACAGCGAGATCAGGGTATCACTTCTGGTTTGAACGTATGGTGGGAACATGAAATGTACCTCAACATCAAGGTTGGAGCAAGGTTTGGAAGATGGACATTCCTCATAAGGTTAAAATCTGTATTTGGCGTTTTTGCCGCAATAATGTTCCAGTTAGAATGAGGTTGAGCTCAAAAGGTATCACTCTTCCTTTATCGTGTCCTATGTGTGACCATGATACTGAACATATGTTACATCTATTTTATGGCTGTGAATTTGCTATGGAGTGTTGGAGTCATGTAAATCTAACCTATGATATGTCAAATGAAGATTTTGCGTCAGCTTGGCTGCTTAACAAATTAAGTGGGGCATCTTCGGATGAGATTGTGAAATTGTGCACGGTTCTGTGGGGGGTGTGGTTCTGGAGGAATAAGAAAGTCTGGATGACAAGGTGGTGACAACCGCATTTGCCATGAATAAAAGTTTTAGATTACTTGATAGTTGGTGAGAAGCAAGGAAGACAGTTCAGGCACCAAAACCATCCGGGGGCATTAAACAGAACAGTCGATGGTTGCCTCCTGAAGTTGGTTCCTTCAAGATCAATGTGGATGTTAGTGTTCGTACGGGGGCAGACACTTTTACAGCTGGTATGGTTTTAAGGGATCATGAGGGCTCGTTTATTACTGGTAAAACTCTAAGTATGCAGGTGCTAGACTCAGTGTTTGAGGCCGAGGCGATTGGTGTTCGAGAGGCGTTATCATGGATCTCAGACCAACGTCTGCAAGACAAGAGAGTCTACATTGAATCAGACTCTCAGCTCACGGTTCGAGCTATCCAAAATGAAGCTGTCAATTATCTGGAGGTGGGAGTAGTCATTGAAAGTTGCTGCCAGAAGCTCCATCAGCTCGAACATGTGTCACTTAGTTTCATTCGGAGAAATGCTAACAGGGTAGCTCATGAGTTAGCTAGGTATCCTTGTTTAGCTTACTGCCAAGTGCTTTTTACGTCTCCTCTTTTATGTGTGGTGGAGGCTATTATGTATGATGTTTCGTAGTAATGAAATCTACTTTCCTTCAAAAAAAAAGTATAAAATAAAATTTTGCTAAATTGAAAAAACAAAATCAATTAATGAATAGGTAATTGATCTTATATTAGAAGAAATGGATAACCACTCTACAGAGGGTAAAACGGAGCTACTTCTTTGTATCAGTTCTCTTGATCCTAGAAACTCATTTTTAGGTTTTGATCGTTCAAAACTCATCCGTCTTGCACTACTCTATCCAGAAGATTTTTCTTTAGTAGACCTTGAGTTGATATTAAATCAATTGGATAATTTAATCTATGATGTGAGAAATGATGAAGGTTTGTCTAAACTTCAAAATATCAGAGATCTTGCAGTCATGATGGTAAGGAACAGACATATTGTCTATCCCCTTGTTTATCAAGTTAGCTTTGATTTTACCGGTTGCCACTGATACGGTTGTGTTAAGTAATCAGTTGCTCTAAAACCTCAAGGTATTAGAGTAAGTCCCTACCAGGATCATATTATTTATTCAACATGTTGTGAGGGTTTTCTCTGCAGTGAAAATACAAAAAACTTACCGGTGTAATCGGATTGGGGACGAGTGGTTAAATGATAGTATGATGGTGTACATTTGGAAAGGCTGGTTTTGCAAAAGTGGATAATGAAACTTTTTTACAAAATTATCAGAATATGCAAAGTCGCAGAATTCACCTCTCATCCATTACTTCTTCAACTAAAAACAGCTCATCAATCGGCAATTAAACGCTAGTTGTGTACTTTCCGATTTTATACACTTTTATTACTTTCGTAAATTATTTATGTTAAATATTTAAGCCCCGTAAATTTTTATGCTAGTTCCGCCACTCTGGAGGGCAATCCAACTTCCACATAAGAAGCTTCCCAGGAAAATATTTAGTTATGTCTTTGCGGAGAAAAATACACAACATAAAGATCCCCATATCAGGACCACCTAAACTGTTGTAGCCTTCCCGGTTGTTGTCCGTAAAATATACGAAGATTGGCTTTATTATATAGTTATATGGGAGTATTTAGATTAGAAAAGCGAGGTAATATTGAAAAAAAATTAAACGGTTTATACAAACATGGGGTTGAGTTTGAAGATACAAAAATGCATTGTTGTGCTCCAAGACAAGTGTTTACGAGGCTGAATTCAACTTTCGTCGAACCGTTCGTTGTCTAATTTGTTTGGTTTGACAAAATTATCTTGTTGCAGATCACTTGAAATTAGTGATATCTTCAAGTCTAGCAGTAAAGGATTAACGTTCTCCTTATCTTATTATAATTCTTGCGAGTGAGTAAGCTTTGCACTGCGTTAATTTTCTAAATAATTGTGGTTTCATTTGACATCCGTGGGGGTGTTAAATTTCTAAATAATCATGGTTTCATTTGACATGTGTGGGGTATTGTGATGAAAGGCAATTCGAGTGAGACAATGAGATTTCATATTTCCAGTTTCGGTGTGATGTTTGTTTGTGTTTGCTTGATCATTGTTGTGTTTGAAAAGATGGGAATGAGATGGATTTTAAACTATAGAATGAGTACATTATTACAATTCCATTCTTTTTTTCCCATTGCATTGCAAATAAACTAATCTGAATAACAAACCTTCCATTTTTTAAGGAATGACTGCTTTCTTTCTTGGAATCATGAGTTTGCAATCGAGAGGGAGCTTGCAAAGCTGCTCAATCATAGAGAGGGGAATGGAATAAAGTAGGCTATAGTGACGCTAGGGCCTAGTCGGCTTCAACCATCAAAGCAATTTTGACTCCTAAATCATACCATTTTTAAGGAATGCTTCATTTCTACATCAGATGGGGTAAAATAATTCGCCTTCTGCAGATAGTTCCTACAAATAGTTTTTCCGATTAAAGAAGCAGAGTAGCTCATCAAACTGAATGGAGACTAAGGCTCCGTTTGGTATTGTTGTTACAAACAGAAACAACAGCTTTTTTCTGAAAAGCAGCTAAAAAAGTGTTTGGTAAAATTTAAAAGCTGCTTTTTTGAAAAGCACTTTTGGCTGAAAAACTGCTTTTAGAGAAAGCAGGTCCCCCATGCTTTTGAAAAAAGCTGTTTTTCAGCTTTTGCGGGTAGCGGCTACTGGTTTTAACATCAAAACTCACAAAAAACATTAATTTTTTATATTATACACCAAAACATGCACATATCAAAAATATTACCAAACAGTTATCTGATTTTCACAACACTTATTTTAACATCACTTTTTTCAATAGCACATCAATTTTTAACAGCAATCCCAAACAGAGCCTAATTCAATGAACTGCCATGCAAAAATGTGATAATGAAAGTTACAAAATAACAAACTTATGTCTAATTTTTGAAGGCCTGATTGTGCTTGTAAAAGTAGTTATACTAATTTTAACTAGATTAAAGTTGTAGCAAATTAGGTAAGAGATAGGTATCAAACCTGATGCCGAACTGAAAGCCTGATCTAAATGTCAGTTTTTGGTTGTCAAGGGAATACTTATAACATCATGTTAGGGATTGGGCATATGTGATATGAGTACAATTTATAATAGGGTTAAGGAGCAAAATATATTGCCTCACTCCCCAAGTTCTTCTTTTGGGTCAAAGTACATTAAGGAATTTGATGAGAATCCACTATTTCTAATTCCAGACTCCACACGAGAAAATTAAATATATATACTACAATACTTGGATAGTTAGGTGCCAGCTTTCTTGAGATATGCTACCTGGTAGTGCACAAGTATCAAAAGTTTAGATCCCAAAGCTGGTTCAACCAAAGTACTTCTGTTCACAATTTTGAGTTTCAGTTCATGCAGTTGTAATGCCAATAGGCTTCCCTCTTTATCATCGTCAATTTAACACAAAAACACACCCATCCTCACACTGTCTGGAGAATGTATAAATGCAATATCCTAGATCTGCACTACCAGATGAACATGAAACCTGTCTCCGCACTGTCTAGCGAGTACATGAAACATAGCTAATACATGATACCATGCTAGAATTGTGCTATCGGTTGCCAAAAGGGAGGGTCAGCGTTAAAAATGAACACGAACACGTGAGAGATAAATAGATATGATACCTCAGACGGCTTGTATCTCAACATCTTAAGCTAACAATGAGATGACAAATCATATTTTGACACTATTGCTAAACTTTTCAAATCTCATTCAGATGTCAAGATGCTTGTGTGTGTGTGAGAGGGGGGGGGGGGGGGGGGTGTTAACTCGAAGTGATATAAGCAAAGTCGCATATATTATTCCAACAAACTAAACAAATTGCGGGGTGACTTTAATTGTAGAATTCAGATGTACCAAAGTGGAGGAGAGATGCAATGGATGGATTTTCCTTGATAATGAGGTTCAACAGTACGACGCTCCATGTTGAAGATCCCCATGTCATGGCCACCTCCAAAACGGGTGAAGTATTCCCAGTTATCATCTGTAAAGTATATGGAGTTTGGCTTTACGATATCTGATGATGGTACAGATAATGATGAAGTCCGGCCAACAAAAATAGCCTCATTCCCCAAGTTCTTCTCTTTGGTAAAAGTACATGAAGGAATTTTAAGAGAATGACGATATTCGAGATCCAACCGCCATACCTCAAAATGAGTTGTACAATACTTGGATACTCTGCCGTGAGCTGTTTTAAACATTTTATTCCTGTCATTCCGCACAAGTAGCAAAAGACCAGATCCGGACAAAGGTTCAACCAAGTACTTTTGTTCGTGATCATCAGTTAACGTTGGAAGCGATCCAATTATGGTGCCCCTAGGCTCTCTCTTTCCATCATCGTCAATACAACACACATAAACATATCCCCGATAGTCTACCGCATAAAAGTTTCCCTTGTGGTAAACAATATCGTTGAAGCGGTCAGAAGGAACATTAACATTAACATGAGTCCACTCTTTGTCTCCCACTCTAGCAAAACCTAAAAAACCTATATGATGAAAAATAATCATTACAATCGGTGACGAATTAGTGTGGAGGTTTAAAAAGCTGACATCTGTATCTTTCTTTGTCAATTTAGAAGACATAGCAACTTTTCGGATAAAATATTCACTGGTATCTTCAGGAGTGTGTCCTTCGTGGTATGTATACGGCATTGGAAACATAAGCATTGATGGAAGTGAGATCTGGTGCCTCAAAAGAGGATGCAAAAGATTGATTTGCAAATCTCTACCCAGCGTTAGCAACCATCCTTTACTAGTTGCTAATATTAGTTTCCCAGCGGCTTCTGGTAACTCAATATTATATGTTTTTGTCGATGAAAGACTGTACAAACCCCGACTAGTACCGACTGAATTCTTTAAATGATCATATCTCTCAACTTTGTCATCATCGTCATCATCTACAAAATGTTCCAGTCTGTCATCGAAGCGATAAACTCGATTCAAATCAAGTTTAGTATCGTAAACTATAGAACCTGGTGCAACCTCTTCAGCAAGAAGAAGCATGGGAGTGGTGGTAGGAAATCTGAGAAGCCACCAAGGGTTCTGAGCAATTACAGAGTCTTCTAAACTCGCATCAGCTTCGGAGGCTGCTGAATTCCATGATTTGCAGACAGCAGAAAAACTACAGTAATCCTCTGGACAACTTAATCGGTGCACAATATCTATAAGAAGATCCTTAGGAACAAGATCACTCCAATTATCGTAGCCCATCAGGACAGAAGATAATAATTTAGCCAAGTAATCCTAGTTTTTATGATCTGTTGTGTTTCGTCAATCGTAATTTTATAGGAGTATAACTTTACTAATTTGAAGTAGATTTTTATCAGATAAATTTAAAATTTTATAAGAAAAATAAAGAATTTCCACATTTGTATCTGAATCTAATCAAATTTGAGTTAAAATAAATGTAAATTATAGGATAATTGGTATTATGGTTAATACCTTCCTTTTTTATTAACAATTTCCTTTTTAGATATTTTCTAAGTTATAAATTAGTTTTAATTAATTTAATATAGAACATACAATAAAATAAAAAAGCCAAACTCTTATAAAACGTAACAGTTACAGTTTTGTACTGAATTTCAATAACCTACTCTCTCGCACGAATCCTCACGAATCCAAACTCTTCTGCCCTCCATCCCCTTCATTCGGGTTCTAATCAATCAATGGGATTCTTTACTTTCAGCTTCTGTAAATATATATTGTTGTATGCCCTTTTGATTGATTAATCCTTGTACCTGTAGTGGGGCATCGATACAATTGATAATTTACTATGACAAACAACTTTTATGATAGTGTAGTACGTTTGATTCGTAACAATGGGTGATACATTCTTTTTTATATTCGACATCTATTTATACTATATTATTAAAGCCGAAACATTAAAAATTTTGGTTTTCTGTTTTCGGTCTTTTATTTTATTTAATAAATAATAAAAATATGTAAATATAGTAACTAGATGATTGCCTTTTATAATTAAAATATTTTTTTTTCTAACAAAATCTACTATTTTTCCAAAAATATCATCATAATTATCTTTAAATTAAAACATATTACCTTTTATATTTGTTATCACTAAAATCTTTGTTTTTCAAAAATATGAGGTGAAATCCTTACTTAATTATTTTAAAACCTATTTTAATACTCTATTTAAAATAATATAAAAATAGTAACTAGCTGATTGCTTTTTATAATTAAAAAAAATTCTAACAAAATCTACTCATTTTCCAAAAATATCACGACAATTACCTTTAAATTAAAATATATTATCTTTTATATTCTTTATCACTAAAATCTTTATTTTCCAAAAATATGAGGTGCAATCTTTACTTATTTATTTTAATACATATTTTAATACTCTATTTAATAAATAATAAAATAATATAAAAATAGTAACTAGTTGATTGCCTTTTATAGTTAAAACATTTTTTTCTAACAAAATCTATTTTTTTTCCAAAAAAATCACGGTCAATTACCTTTAAATTAAAATATATTACCTTTTATATTTGTTATCACTAAAATCTATTTTTTCCAAAAATATCAAGTGCAACTCATACTTATAAATTTTTAGATATGTTTTAATTATATTAATTATATTTGTTCTATAAATTTGAACTCTTCTCCTTAATAAAAAAGTAACTACCTATAAAAAAGTAGATTTTGTTAGAAATTTTTTTTTTAATTATAAAAGGCAATCAGCTAGTTATAATTTTTATATTATTTTATTATTTATTAAATAGAGTATTAAAATAGATTTTAAAATAAATAAGTAAGGATTGCACCTCATATTTTTGGAAAATAGAGATTTTAGTGATAACAAATATAAAAGATATTATGTTTTAATTTAAAGATAATTGTCGTGATATTTTGGGAAAAGGAGTAGATTTTGTTAGATTTTTTTTAATTATAAAAGGAAATCAGCTAGTTACTATTTTTATATTATTTTATTATTTATTAAATAGAGTATTAAAATATGTTTTAAAATAAATAAGTAAGGATTGCATCTCATATTTTTGGAAAACATAAATTTTAGTATTAACAAATATAAAAGGTAATAGCTTTCGTTATCCTAAAAAGAAAGAAGTATATTTGTAGCAGTGTATCCTAAATTTAAACAAATTAGATCCCACATTTTCATTTTTTTTATTAGATTTCAATATTATTTGATTTTTATGTAGTAAAATATAGTGAAATATTAATGTAGAATAAAACTTTCCCAAATTTTGATTATATTATTAATTAGAAAAAGTACCGAAAACTAAAAAATAACCAAAAACCGAAAACCAAAACTTTCAATATAATAATATAGTATAGATGGTATAGATGTGTTGGAATTTTTGTGTTTAAGTAACCAGTTCTCATGTTAGGGATCATATCATATATTCTTGTGACTACATTTTGACAATCAGACACAAGATTAGCTGATTATGTACAAGTTGATGTTGTTGAACACCTTGTAATGATGCTCAACGAGAGGGCCCGCCTTCTTCAATGTGATCAGCTATTTAGTCAATTGAATGATTGTGTAATTAGAGATTTTATCTGAATTTGTAGATTTTTATCACATTGACACGCTTTGCTTGCGTTTCCCCCAACTATGTAACAGATATGCTTGATGGACATGTTTTAAAATGGGTGGATCCTTATATTCGCTTTGTTGCCATGGGTACTACAATGATGAATAACTTGGCCAAGTTTATTGTATTTATTTGTCAAACCAGCATTCTTTCAGATTCGGAGGTGAGTTCCACTCGCAAGCTGATCCTAAGTAATCGTTGTTTCCATTTCTGTTTACCCGTCGAACCATTTATAACAATTGAATGCATATTCAGACTAATCATTTGTTGCCAGGTATTTCTTTGTTGTGACATTATAGGAAATATATTGTCTATGAAGTTGGGTACTTATGTCCATATGATGAGAGCATGCTATGCACTTCAATATCTTTCTTATGAAAGGTTTGCGGCAATTAATGAAAAAGCCATTATTATTTTAACTGAACTCTCCTGGTAATTAAGCAAATTTGGTGTAATTTCTTTTATGCCTATGTTTTTATTGCAATTTTTGGTTAGTGATGTTTATTGGTGTTATAGTAACCGGGATAATACTGTTGCTGTTTCTGCACTTGGAGTGCTTGGAAATATTGCAAGATGGGGAACTTCTTGGCAGATTAAGGTATGATTAGGTGACGGACATTCTCTGTAGTATTTTCTTATCCAAACTCAGAAACCCCCTAAGAAAAAACTAATGTACAAGTTTCTGTGACAGGGGCTACAGATAATAATCTAAGGATCTGATGCACTTTACCTACTTCGGTGTGTATGCTTATTGTATGCATCAGGTCCTGGGCTCTTGAAGTCCTCGTATGATTTTCTTAGGTCCTGGGCTCTTGAAGTCCTCGTGTAATTTTCTTGGGACCTTTTAATTTCTAGAAGATGTCTAGAGTAGATTAATAAATTTATATATATATTCCGGGACCACCTTCGTCTTTCTTGAGTAAATTTTTTTCGAACTTTTTGGATTTGCAATGAGAGAACATCTCCAAACAGGGATTGTGTAGGGTGGGGGCTGTAGGTACTTTCCTCCACCATATTTTGAAATATGTACGTAATGTGTTTAGTTGGTGCTTTATCTAATAGGTCTAAGGTTTGCTCCCATGGTTTAGATATTTAACTTAAATTTGATCTACATTTTGGTTCATTTCTCATAGTCTTTGCCAAGATTTGGACCCTCTTATGTTTCCTTATTTAGTTCCTTTTTGCATGTGATACAAAATTTTACAATCGTATACAGAGAAAACTGGATCAATACTTCATATAGAATACACTATTATGAACAATGTAATATATTAACAGCCTAGTTGAACTTTCAGGGGCATAGTACTATAGTCATTGTACTAATATGGAGTCGCAGATGTGAATATATTTAAATCACGCGCCTAACTTATAACTGTTAAAAGGTAGATTGCCCGTAAGCCAAGAGGGTGTGTCTGAATATGCGTAGCTTGAAAGAAGGTTTAAAATCTTCTTTGCATCCCTGTTGAGTTTGTGAACTGTGTAGATCTTTGATAGTGTTCCTCATGGTACATGTAGCATGCTTATTACAAGGCACTCTGACTTGTGTCTAATATGAACTGTTCATTCTCCCAGTTCTTGGTTGAGGACTGCCACTCTGACTTATTGGGATGCCTCCAGACGAGCCTGTCAGTAAACCGATGAAGTTTCAGTGGGAAGTTTGTCGAATAATTTCAAAAATAGCTGATCAGTGGCCAACTTTAGCACAGGTTGGCTTTTTATTTTAGAAATATAGTGGATTGAATTAGAAGCTCTATGATACAGTCCTACTGATGTTCTCTAGCTGTCTCAAACAATTTGTTCAATTTATGCAGAATGCTAAAGAACAATTTAGAAATCATACACGAAAGCTTGTTGGGGAAAGCATATCAGCAGCCCTACATACACTCAAGTCGAGGACAAGAGAATGGTAAGAACATTATTATATCCCCAAAATGGAAACCCCAGATAATAGAACAACGTGATTGCTGCTCGAAAAAAAATTATTGACTAAAAGTGAACATTGAACTACAAAAAAAACAGCATCAGACAACACTTATCAGACAACGTAAAGTGGAAAAAGTGTTGTTCGAAATCAACAGACAAGTGTTTTTTTTGTTTTTTTTAAAACCATCGTCTGATCCAGCCTTCAGACAACGGGGTTTTGACAATTTAATTCTGTTGTCTAACAAACTGAATCAGACAAGTGTTTTTTTTATGGTGTTTTTTATGCTGTTGTCTGAAAAGACTTCAGACAATGTTTTAATTACCGTTGTTTGTCTGATTTAAATAGACAAGTGTTTTTTTAATTCTGTTGTGCAAACGAGTTGGCTCAGACAACG
Source organism: Heracleum sosnowskyi (assembly GCA_030848705.1). Lineage (NCBI taxonomy): Eukaryota > Viridiplantae > Streptophyta > Magnoliopsida > Apiales > Apiaceae > Heracleum > Heracleum sosnowskyi. The sequence goes on along the minus strand of CM061240.1, from coordinate 159,379 downwards.
GTTTATAATTGTGTTGTGCAAACAAGTTGGACCAGACAACGGTTTACAAAATTATATTGTTTGAAAAGACTTGAGACAATGTTTCAATTACCGTTGTTTGTCTGATTTGAATAGACAAGTGTTTTTTTAATTGTGTTGTGCAAACGAGTTGGCTCAGACAACGGTTTACAAAATAATATTGTTTGAAGAGACTTCAGACAACGTTATTGTGCTAGTGTTGTGTTTATTTTAGCATACATCAGACAATTGTTTTGGGGTAAAAACCGTTGTCTGAATCACTGTACAAATTAAAAAAAAATTACACAGAAGTAGCTGATAGAGTATATATTTATATATATTTTATAGGATTTTATTCTCATATTTATAGTGTTTTATTAATAATTGGTTATTATTAATTAGAGTTTAATGTTTTATGACAGGAAATAAAGAATTCCAAAACTTGGAAGGAATTGGAGTTATTTGGACTTAAATTACAAGAAAGTTCGGATTTACTGGTCTGCACGCGTATACATCACTGTTTGGGCCATAACCGGAGTTCTAGACATGAGAATTGGACGATCTTATAGCCCATGCGAAGATAACAGAATTATCTACAACTCAAAGGTGGTCCAGAATCAAGATTCTAACTGGAGCAGACCCGAAACAGGCCTGAAAGACAGATTACGAATTTGACATTCAGAATCCAATTTATTTTGGGAAATTACTTGTATTTTCCTAGAGAGTATTAAAAACTCTTTTATATTAGGGTTATATACAGATTGTCAAAGATGAGCAGAACATAAGATATAATTGAGAGAAAAACATAGAGAGAACTTGAGCAAGGATTGAAGGGATTCACTCCAAGTTTGAGAGATTTCAGCAAGTTGTATCTTTCTTAACTCTATACTCTTGTAATCATGGTTTTGGTTATATACGTATGTTTGATTTCTTCATTCATTATGGGTAACTAATTCCCTAATCCGGGAATTAGGTAGTATTCATCGGTTAAACATGATTGTGTGATTATATTGTGATTTCTCGGCCTTGCTAATCTGTTGTTGAGTGCTTAACACAATTGAGGGAGTCGCGAACCCTTAATTGTATCTTTAGGAATTGTAACAAATCGGGAGATGAGTTATAATTCTAGTTTATGATATGACAGACATAATTTACTTATTTAATTGGGAGATTAATAAGCGAGTTATGAAACTGAAATTCCTTGGGCTAAACACTTGCAATTTATATGTTGACTGATCATGGGAGTGACTTCAAGGTATGGTTGTAGGTATTATATTATATCTTGGGAGAGAATAATATAAACTTTAGAGGAATGTTTTTAGCATGAGCACGAGACTTGAATATCACAAATTGATTGACATTCATTAATGCCAATGGAGAACCCTGATTTCTGGATTGCTTTTAATCATCGTTAAATCGTAATTTTTAATTGCTCATTAGTATAATTTAGTTGGTAAACAAACACCCAATTATTCTTCTCACTTCTAGATTTTAAGGAATAGCAACTTGAACTTATATTGATATCAGTCCTTCCCTGCGAACGAAACTCTACAAAAATACACACCAACAAATTGGCGCCGCTGCCGGGGAAGGCAGCAATTTTAAGTTTAGGTTAATTGTTTCTTATTGTTTAGATCTTATAAAAATTGTTTCCAAGTTCTATCTCATTGGTGTCTCTTTTTCAGGTGTTGCAACTCTTGCATGAGACGTTCTACAAGTGCTGGAAATTTACAATTTGATCCAGAAATTGAACGCACTTTTCGAGCTTTAAGGCGAGAGGCAAAACAAAGAAGAGAGAAATCTAAGATGGGGGATGCCGAGAATCGTAACGTTGTTGTTCTCGATGAAACATCCATTCGGGATTATGAGACTCCTAATCCTACGAACTGCATGTACAAAACTCCGGTGATTGATGCAGCTCAATATAACATCAATCCAAGCTTAATTCAGATGGTGAGCAACTCTGCTTTTGAAGGAGATATTGAGAGAGAGGATCCACACCGTCATCTAGAGCGCTTCGTGCAAATGTGTGGTTCATTCAGAATCACCGGAGTGACTGTGGATCAGATTCGTCTTCACATGTTCCCCTATTCTATAAAAGGGAGAGCAATGGAATGGTTTCAACAGCTTCCAGAAACTGTAGTCGCTACTTGGGAAAGTCTTTCTACCGAGTTCTTGTCCAAATACTATCCTTCTGACAAGACTCAACAAATGAGGACAATCATTCTGAGTTTTAAAACACAACCAGGTGAAGGCTTGTATCAGGCATGGGAGAGATTCAAAGCATTATTGAGAAAATGCCCACATCACGGTTGTACAGATTGGATGATTCTGAGTACCTTTTACGGATCTTTGAATGCAGATGTTCGTTTGAGTTTGGATGTGGCAGCTGGTGGAGATTTCAAGAAAGCACCAGTAAATAAAGCAAAGGCACTTCTTGAGCAATTGGCAGCAAACAATTATGCTTGGGCACCTAGTGGGACCAGCGCAGTTAAATCTGCCCAAGATACTGAGATGATGAACCAGTTGACTCTTAAACTGGATGCTCTTACTCAAGAGGTACGTGGACAAAGAGCGAATGTCAATGCGATTTCTTCTCCAATGGGAGGGTACAATGAGTATGATGTTGATCAGCATTCATATGCACCACAATTTCCAGAAGAAGCATCTTTTATTCAGGGAAGACAGTCATGGCCTGTTCAGAACAATTCCTACTACAATCCAAATCAGAGGCCCAATAACAACCTTTCTTACAGCAATAATCATGTTGCTAATCCATCATATGCAGTTCCAAAGCAAAACCAACCTCCCGGTTTTCAGCCACGTCAGCAGTATCAGGCACAACAACAATATCAACCTCCACCAAAGGAAAAGAAAGAACCTGCTGATTGGGAAGTTGCACTCAATAAAATGATACAAGGAACTACTGGGGCTTTTGCCAATATAGAGACCAAATTTGAAAAGGTCGAGTCAAGGCTTGATCAGATGGCTTCATCTCAAAAGATGTTGGAAACGCAAATTGGTCAAATTGCTAATAAGGTTGGAGTCCGTGAGCAAGGATCACTCCCTACTCAACCAGACCCAAATGGCAAGGAACATTGCAAGGCTATCACTTTGAGGAATGGAAGAGAATTGCCAGAAATTGAGGCTAGCAAGCCTAAGGAGAAGGCCATTACCAAGGAAGATGAGTTAGTAGAGGATGAAGTGGAAATTTCAAAAAAGGTAGATGATGAGCAAAAAGAAGAAGAGGTTGCACCGAAAGTACCAATGAAGCCATATGTACCTCCAATTCCTTTCCCTCAAAGACTTCATAATAGACAATTGGAGAAACAGTATGAGAAATTCTTGCAAATCTTTCGGCAATTGCACATAAATATACCTTTTGCTGATGCTTTAGCCCAAATGCCACTTTATGCTAAATTTCTGAAGGAGATGTTGTCTAGAAAGCGGAAACTTGAGGATGTGGAAACTATTACTCTCAATGCAGAGTGTAGCGCAGTGATACAAAAATCAATTCCGCAGAAGTTAAAGGATCCTGGAAGCTTTTCTTTGCCATGTACTATTGGGAAAATGGAGAATATTAAAGCCTTGTGTGATTTAGGGGCTAGTGTGAGTTTGATGCCACACTCCATTTGCAGAAGACTTGGTCTTGGAGAGCTCAAAAAGACTAGAATCTCACTTCAGCTGGCGGATCGTACTATCAAATATCCTTTGGGAGTCATTGAGGATGTACTCGTCAAAGTGGATAAATTCTTTATCCCTTGTGATTTTGTGGTATTGGAGATGGATGAAGATGTTGAGATGCCCATTATCTTGGGAAGGCCATTTTTGGCTACTGCTGGAACTACAATTGATGTCAAAGCTGGAAAACTGACTTTGAATGTTGGCGATGAAAAGGTTGAGTTCGATCTCAACAAAGCTATGAAGATGCCTTCATTTGATGCTACATGTTTCACTATTGACATAGTGGATGAGATCATAAGTAATGAAAATGCGGACTTATCGGAGGTGGAAGAAACCTTAGATGATAATGGAGTTGGAGATTCACTTGCACATGATATGCAAGATACAGGTACACTGACAATTGATATGGCACTTTCAATTTCGGAGGCACCTCAGGTAGAACTTAAACCTCTTCCTTCCAATCTAAGGTATGCTTTTCTTGGTCCTAATGAGACATATCCCGTGATAGTATCTTCTTTGCTTAATGATGATGAGTTGGGTAAATTGCTACATGTGCTTAAGAAGTTTAAATCATCAATTGGTTGGACAATCAAAGATCTCAAAGGAATTAGCCCTGCTCTTTGCATGCATAGGATTTCATTAGAAGATAATCATAAACCTGTGATCGAGGGACAAAGAAGATTAAATCCTAATTTGCAAGATGTGGTTAAGAAGGAGATAACTAAGTTGTTAGATGCTGGCATTATATACTCTGTTCCACATAGTAAATGGGTTAGTCCAATTCATGTTGTACCTAAGAAGGGTGGGATGACTGTCGTGCATAATGAAAAGAATGAATTAATTCCCACTAGGACAGTAACAGGTTGGAGAGTTTGCATTGACTATAGAAAGTTAAATACTGCTACTCGCAAAGATCACTTTCCCCTCCCATTTATTGATCAAATGCTTGAAAGACTTGCGGGTAATGAGTACTATAATTTTCTAGATGGATTCTCGGGATATTTTCAGATTCCCATTGCTCCCGAGGATCAAGAAAAGACGACCTTCACTTGTCCTTATGGTACTTTTGCATATCGTCGACTACCCTTTGGTTTGTGTAATGGCCCATCTACTTTTCAAAGACTCATGATGGCTATATTCTCAGATTTTATAGGAAAAACCATGGAAGTCTTCATGGATGACTTCACTGTATATGGTTCTTCATTTGATTCTTGTTTAACCAGTTTGTCTCGAGTGTTGCAGAGATGTGAAGAAACTAATCTTGTTCTTAACTGGGAGAAGTGCCATTTTATGGTAAAGGAAGGCATTGTGCTTGGGCACAAGATTTCTAATCAAGGCATTGAAGTGGACAGAGCAAAAATTGAAGTGATTGAGAAATTGCCACCACCTTCATCTGTGAAGGGAATTAGAAGTTTTCTTGGACATGCCGGTTTTTACCGTCGTTTTATCAAAGACTTCTCTAAAATATCTCGACCCTTGTGCAACTTACTTGAAAAAGAGAGTGTCTTTGATTTTGACGAGAGTTGTCTAATTGCTTTTAACAGGTTGAAAAAGGAGCTTACTTCTGCACCAATAATGTCATCCCCTGATTGGAGCTTGCCCTTTGAGCTAATGTGTGATGCTAGTGATTATGCTGTTGGTGCTGTTTTGGGACAAAAGAAAGACAAGCGCATGCACGTGATCTATTATGCAAGCAAGACACTTGATGATGCACAAATCAATTATGCTACCACTGAAAAAGAGTTACTTGCTGTGGTTTTTGCCTTTGACAAATTTAGATCCTATCTTGTGGGGTCTAGAGTGATTGTCTACACGGATCATGCTGCGATTCGTTACCTGATGTCAAAGAAAGATGCTAAACCTCGCCTAATCAGATGGATACTCTTACTTCAGGAATTTGATCTTGAAATTCGGGATAAGAAAGGTTCTGAAAATTTGGTAGCTGATCATTTGTCGAGATTAGACCAAGGAGATGGAATGCTTGGAGATAATAGGCCTATCAATGAAGTGTTCCCTGAGGAAGCACTCCTAGCTGTATCTATGTCCACACCATGGTATGCGGATTTTGTCAATTACATAGTGGGCGGTGTGTTGCCACATGACTTGAGCTATCAACAAAAGAAAAAGTTTTTGTTTGATGTGAAGCATTACTTTTGGGAGGAACCATTACTTTACAGAGAAGGTGCTGATGGGATTATGAGAAGATGTGTTCCCCATGAGGAGATTTCAGATGTTCTCAAACATTGTCATGCTTTAGAGTGTGGCGGTCACAATAGTAGCACGAAAACTGTTGCAAAAATTTGGCAATCTGGATTTTATTGGCCTACTATGTATCAAGATGCTCGGAATTTTGTCTTGGCTTGTGATAGATGTCAAAGAACAGGGAGTATTACAAGAAGGAATGAGATGCCATTACAATCCATTCTAGAGGTTGAGCTTTTTGATGTGTGGGGGATGGACTTCATGGGTCCGTTTTCACCATCTCATAAAAATAAATACATCTTGGTGGGAGTTGATTATGTGTCAAAGTGGGTTGAGGCTATCGCATCTCCTACAAATGATGCCAGAGTTGTAAAGAAATTCTTACTAAAACATGTATTCACCAGATTTGGAGTTCCAAGGGCGATTATCAATGACGGAGGGTCTCACTTTTGCAATAAAGTAATTGAAGATCTTTTACGAAAGTATGGAGTAAAGCAGAAGGTTGCTACACCTTATCACCCTCAAACTAGTGGACAAGTAGAAATCTCAAATCGCGAGGTCAAGTTGATTTTGGAGAAAACCGTGGCAACTTCAAGGAAAGATTGGTCTATAAAGCTAGATGATGCACTTTGGGCTTATAGAACGGCTTTCAAAACCCCTATTGGAATGTCTCCATATAGTTTGGTATTTGGAAAATCTTGTCATTTGCCAGTTGAACTTGAACATAAGGCATATTGGGCTACAAGAACTTTAAACTTTGACTTAAAGGCTGCTGGTTTGAAACGTTTGTTGCAACTTAGTGAGCTTGATGAATTTAGGCTCAAAGCATATGATAATTCTAGACTCTACAAGGAAAAGACCAAGCAGTGGCATGACAAGCATATTCAAAGGAAGGATTTTGAAGTTGGACAAAAGGTTCTTCTATTTAATTCGAGACTCAAGCTTTTTCCAGGAAAGCTCAAATCACGATGGTCTGGACCTTTCGAGGTTGTGAAAGTATATCCTCATGGTGCTGTTGATATTACTAGAGAGGGGTCAGATGTTTTTAAGGTGAATGGGCAAAGACTTAAGCCATACCTTGTTGGCGATGATGTGCAGAGAGGAGATTGTTTTCTTCTCACAGATCCTAGCACGTGAGCAATAACAGGCGTCGAGCTAATGACGTTAAACAAGCGCTTCTTGGGAGGCAACCCATGAAAATTGTATATAAATTGTATATATAGATTTATTCCCACTTGTTACGGTGATGTGCTTGCTAATTATTACAGGGGTTGAGGTTGATTTAGAAAAGGTGAGAGTTTGGAGATTCGTGATCTCCTGCTGCTATGTTACATGATCAAGCAGTCACAATTCTCATATACTGGCGGATGTCAACATTTTTAGCATGTTCATGCAAAACTCTGGCATGTTTATGCACATCAAAGTCTCACCAAAATCTGCTACTGTGGCGTTTTACCATTCTTGCATGATCACACAAGCTCTTGGCATGATCATGCACTATCAGATTGGCCTTCTCAAAGCTACTGTTGCAATTTGGTGGTTTAGCATGATCAGGTTGACTTCATGCATGATCATGCATTGTTGATTTATCGTGAGCATGCCCATGCTCGGAAGTAGCACACTCACGCTGCCCAACTTTGCAGCTATTGGCATCGTTTAGCGTTTTGGCATGAGCAAGAGATACTCTGGCATGTTCATGCACATCGGAAACAAAAGCAAGACCAAGCCAGCATGAGCACGCGGCTTAACAGCATCTTCACGCTACCCTCCTCCTCCACTACTGTTGCAATTCAGTGTTTTGGCATGACCATGCAGCCCTAAGGCGTGATCATGCTCTCCTCACGCTGTTCCAGACATGTAACGACTGCTATCTTTTGGCAATTTGGCATGTCCATGCCAACCCTGGCATGTTCATGCGCGAGATATGCAGCAGTGCTCAACCTTCTGTCATGTTTTGCCTCTTTAGCATGACCATGCTTAACTCAATTTGATCACGCTCTGCTGTGGACATGGATACCAGACTCCCTGTGTATGTTGTTAGATGCTTCTTCTTATAATTATTATATGTATATTATTATTATTATTATTATGTATATTATTGTTATTGTTATAAATTATTATTGTTTACATTATTATTATTATTATTATTATCATATGTATATTTATTTATTTATATTTATTATTATTATTTTTATTATTATTTTTATTATTATTAGATTAATTTTAATACATGTATATTAATTCTTAATATATCTTTATGTTATTACTATTATGAATAAATTTTTATTATGTTATATTTATTATTATTATTATATGTAACTATTTTTTTAAAAATATTATTAAATATTTTATCATATGTTGTAATTTGTATATATTTACCAATCTATTATAGGATATTACTATTAATATATGTTTATATATATAACCATGTATATTATTATTATTGTACAATGTATATTAAAACTTATTTGGAATTGTAAAAATAATTAACTTACCAGTTTATATAGTTTTAGGTGTATATATTGTATATATATTATTGTAGTCAGAAGAAGCATCAGCCAAAGACCTAAAACCCTCGTGCCAGTTACAATCAGATCGCACAGCAGCAGTAGCAGGCCGCGCAGACAACAAAAACCACCACACAACTTAACGGCTCCAGTGTTGAAACCCTGCAAGTCCGGCTTTGACAACACATAGCCACGCTACGTGTTTGATAACTTGTTGTAAAGAGTCATGAAGCAACGTGTTTCTGCCAAAAGGAAAGCCACAGTGGACAAATTTCAGAGTTCTGGTTCAAAGAAAAAGAAGCAGACATTGTCCCGTCATGATCTGTCACCTAAGGCTGCAACAACTTCCACCCCACCGTCTGGTGTTGCTATTTTAGGACATCTCCCACATCTCAAGTCTTTAACTGCTGCACAACGAAAAAAGTATGATGGGTTTTCTAGCCGTGGTGTGATTCCAAACCGTTACGCAGATACAAAAGCACTTGAAAACATTGGTTTGTTAGCTGATGTTACCGAGGTGTTGAAGGATGTCAACTGGAAACAATTGCTTAGTTTAAATGAGCCGACGTATGCTGAGCTTGTGTATGAGTTCTTGAGTACCTTTGAGTTTGAGGACCTTGATAAGAATACGCGTGAAGTGAAAGGGCTTGTTTTCCATTTTCGGTTACTGGGGAAGGCATATGAGTTGAATGAAGAGGTTTTGCAATGCATATTTGGGTGGTACAGGCTTAGACCACATGAATTTCCTGAGTTTGATGAGAAAGCGTTTTGGAGATCCCTTACTATGAAGGATTTCGAGGTATATTCTGGACGATGTTCTAAAGCTTCGAAGATAGTAAATCCTGCATACCGGTACGTGTATAAATTGCTCGCCTATTCTCTATTTGGTCGTGGAAGCGTTGGAATGGTATCAAAACTTGAATTAGGTGTCCTATATTGTGCTGATCAAGGAAGACCGGTGGATTTTGTTGGTATACTTGGTATACGCATAAAGGAAGTGATATCTCAGGATGGTCCGATAATGCTCGGTTGGTTTGTTACCAAGATTGCCAAACATCTCAAGATTCTAGATAAATGCTCCTCCAGTCTTACCATACACCCAAGCAAGGTCCTTGATCTTCCAAGCTTGGTTAAAATGCATTTCATTCGGAGAAAAGGGGAAGAGTATGAGATCATTCCTCCTGAGAAGGGGTCTATTTCTTTAGTACCGATTTTGTCAGCAACACAGGCACATGAGGAGATGCCATTATCAGAGACTGCTGATGAGTCTTTGATTAACCGAGTATCTGGGTTAGAGAGCAAAATTCAAGAATTAAAGGCGGATGTTGGAGTTGTTCGAGCTGATATAGCAAATCAACAAGACTTGTTGATGAAGGTGTTCGACTACATGAGGTTTCACTTTCCTCAACCACCACCGCGGTAGTCATGGATCGCGACACTTCATGCGTATGCATAGGGGAGTACTTCTTCCTTTCTTTTGTATTGTAGAATTCTTTGTTTAGTGTGTCAATGAGGACATTGACCCATTTAAGTGTGGGGATGTGTTTTCAATAGTTGTATATAGAGTCATAAAATAAAAAAGTAAAAAAAAAAAATCAAAAAAATTTAAAAATCCAAAAAGAATTCTAGCCTGTGAAGGTTGCTTGTTGTAAGTTGGCTTGATGCACTCTTACATGCTATAGTGATCTTTTGTTTTGGATGCTTTTGATTGAGAAGTGATATGTGATGTTCTTGTGCACACACATACACCAGCAAGTTGAAGCTAGTAGACTTATTGAATGTGATAAGTAGTTAAAAGGACATGAATATGTGCAAGATGATTTGGTTTGCATGCTTTGAATACAAGTTGGTGCATTAGAGAGACATGTTACTTGGGATTGATTGTGTTTTTCCACCAAGTGAGGCTTTGAGCTTATATGCATATCTTTTGCATTCTACATTCGTTTGTTTGAGTGTCCACATGTTGTTTGCATTTCTAGCATTTGTTTGAGACCTTTCTTGAGATACATGACATTATTTGGTGATAAAATGATAAAGGCATTTAGGGATAACCTCATATTTCCTATATTACCACACCATTTATACATGATCAATTAGTTACCCCATTGAGCTTAATCTTATTTTTTCGGTGACACACCACATTACTTGCCTAGACCTTTTTCTTGTATTGGCCTTACTTTAACTTGATCCCAAATTGTCAAAGGCTAGTAGAGTACTTGAGGGAGTAATAAGGTGTGAAAAAGGGGGTGGGGGTTTATTGATGATCATTACTTTGGGAAAATATCGGGTTTGGTTGTTTACTTGTTAGTTGAGTTTCATAAGAATATCGGGGGGTCATTGTACTTGTTTATCTATTAGTTCGTTAGCTCTCGGAAATAAAAGAAAAAAAATACAAAAAAAAAAGAAAAAAAAAAGAAAAAAAAAAGAAAAAAGAAAAAAATATTGATTATCTATATGAGAGCATAACAATGTCTGTGACCCTTCTTTGTTCGACTACTCAAGTTTTGTGTTCGAAGAAAATTTGAAAATTCATGTTTGGGGAGGATGTATGGTTTGTTGAGTGAATTATTATGGAGCTTACTAGCTTTTGACACTTCACCGTATTTGGCTTTACTTGACATACCTTGTCCCTAGCCCCGTTACAACCCGAATAAAGACCTTTTGATTATCATCATTGATGTAAGTTGTGTCAAAGTTAGATTGATACCAAGTGTGAATGCATGCTTATGACTTTGTTGGAATTGAGTGATACACTTACCCTTGTTCTTGAGTGAATATTCTTTTGTGAGAGAAAGGTGAGTTATTACTTGTTTTTGCATATGAGATCCCAAGTTTTGACTCAAAGGTGTACTCTTGTGGGCTTAGCATGATTACTAACTTATTCTTGTACTTGACATGGACTTTTGAGGACTTATGCATATTTCTTTGAGTAGACTATGTGAATACTTGCATTTTCGACACCAAGATATTGCATATTCACTTTGATTCTTGAGTTGATGGAACATGAGAGGACTTGTATGTGTGGCGTTGCATTGCGTGCAATCTTTTACATGAGCTAGATGGATTTTGTGGGTTATCTTCTATAAACCCTCACGAGACCTCACTCGTCCACTAGGGCTACCTAGGGGTTTAAAGGGCTTGTTGCATATGCCAAATGCAACCGTGATCACCTACGAAAGTGGTATTAGTTAGTAGTTATGTTATATTAGTTTGCACGAGGACGTGCAAAATACTAAGTGTGGGGATATTTGATAGAGTATATATTTATATATATTTTATAGGATTTTATTCTCATATTTATAGTGTTTTATTAATAATTGGTTATTATTAATTAGAGTTTAATGTTTTATGACAGGAAATAAAGAATTCCAAAACTTGGAAGGAATTGGAGTTATTTGGACTTAAATTACAAGAAAGTTCGGATTTACTGGTCTGCACGCGTATACATCACTGTTTGGGCCATAACCGGAGTTCTAGACATGAGAATTGGACGATCTTATAGCCCATGCGAAGATAACAGAATTATCTACAACTCAAAGGTGGTCCAGAATCAAGATTCTAACTGGAGCAGACCCGAAACAGGCCTGAAAGACAGATTACGAATTTGACATTCAGAATCCAATTTATTTTGGGAAATTACTTGTATTTTCCTAGAGAGTATTAAAAACTCTTTTATATTAGGGTTATATACAGATTGTCAAAGATGAGCAGAACATAAGATATAATTGAGAGAAAAACATAGAGAGAACTTGAGCAAGGATTGAAGGGATTCACTCCAAGTTTGAGAGATTTCAGCAAGTTGTATCTTTCTTAACTCTATACTCTTGTAATCATGGTTTTGGTTATATACGTATGTTTGATTTCTTCATTCATTATGGGTAACTAATTCCCTAATCCGGGAATTAGGTAGTATTCATCGGTTAAACATGATTGTGTGATTATATTGTGATTTCTCGGCCTTGCTAATCTGTTGTTGAGTGCTTAACACAATTGAGGGAGTCGCGAACCCTTAATTGTATCTTTAGGAATTGTAACAAATCGGGAGATGAGTTATAATTCTAGTTTATGATATGACAGACATAATTTACTTATTTAATTGGGAGATTAATAAGCGAGTTATGAAACTGAAATTCCTTGGGCTAAACACTTGCAATTTATATGTTGACTGATCATGGGAGTGACTTCAAGGTATGGTTGTAGGTATTATATTATATCTTGGGAGAGAATAATATAAACTTTAGAGGAATGTTTTTAGCATGAGCACGAGACTTGAATATCACAAATTGATTGACATTCATTAATGCCAATGGAGAACCCTGATTTCTGGATTGCTTTTAATCATCGTTAAATCGTAATTTTTAATTGCTCATTAGTATAATTTAGTTGGTAAACAAACACCCAATTATTCTTCTCACTTCTAGATTTTAAGGAATAGCAACTTGAACTTATATTGATATCAGTCCTTCCCTGCGAACGAAACTCTACAAAAATACACACCAACAGTAGCCAATCCTGGACATAAATCCAACATACCAAACACAAATCATAGAATAGGCAAAAGCCTTTAAAGTACTTACAAACTTCATGAAAATCAAAGAAACACAAATCACGAATAGGCAAAAGCCTTTACAAGAAACACAAATCAAATTACATTATGAGAGTTGAATTAGTTCCTCTAGATCATCTCGCATGTAGCTAGTCATGTCCTCATCAAGTAAATCAACATCTGGTAAATTGGGCACAAAGAACTCATTCTCAAGCTCTACTTCAACAGATCCCTCATTCTCATCTTCGCTATCTTCGTAGTATTTTTTTTCGGGAAATTTCAACACCACGGACCATAATTTTTCAAGAGGGTCGTCGATGTAACAAACTTGTTTAACATGTTTCGCCAAAATAAATGGATCATTCAAAAACCCCAACCTATTCAAATTAACCAATGTATATCCCAACTCATCAACCTTAATCCATTTGTTCATATCTACCCACTTACAACGAAAAACAGGGACCCTAAAGCTATTATAGTCCAACTCCCATATACTTAAAATAACCCCGTAAAATGTCTGTGAAGTATGTTCAATGTTGTTATCCTTACCTTGCACAACCATTGTATCGGCATCTACACACACACACCACTGCATTGAACTTGACGTGTATCATCCTGATCCTTGGTACTGAATGTAGACCCATCTATTCTGTAGCCGCTGAATGTAGGCACCTCCTTGTTGGGCCCATCTGCAATCCACCTTATCTCTTGGGGTACCTTCTTTTCATTTAGCAAATCTGAAGCAATCTTCAAAATACAAAAAAAAACAAATTGCAAACTCATTAAATTAAAGGTATTAATTGTATTTTTAAAGACTTATATTTTACCTCTGAAATGGTAATTACTTGTTTGAGTTATACTAATTATCATTGGATAATTACAACAAGAAAACTTTTACTACTGAACATTTTACCTCTGAACATAATAGCAAGAAATCTTGAGTAAAGCAAACATGGTGACTTTATAATTAAATGACCAGACAGAAGATACAAGTATTACCACTACTACTTTTACTACTGGCCAGAGGGATATTTCAATTTATACCACAGACTTCCGAGAAGTTTAAGGACACAGGCAGCAGTGAAAATAAGAAGAGTACCTTTTCTTGGAACCATCTTGGGAAAATTTCATTTTGCTTTTTCTTTAGCCACACCTCATCATTTTCATGTTCCGGATATTTTGTCATCAAAAATGACATATGTTCACTGAATGCAATTAAAAGACACTATATAAATAATGAATATTTTAGCAATTTTGCAGGTGAAAAGCAGAAAATGATGACTTAATGAAAACAATATTATAAAGTAACTTACTCAAAGTAGGGCCTAACAGCAATAGTATTTTGTAGAAGACACAAATGCGCTGCGTGCAAATCAGTGTTGCTCGGGGTTATAATAGTTGCACCAGATAATGGCCTGCATATTGCGTCTTTCGTATGTCTACCATTTTTCGGTACCCCAACAATCCGTTCTTCAAAATTCACCAAACATTCTACGACCTCTTCTGCAATATAGGCCTCAGCAATGCAACCTTCTGCACGAGCCCGGTTCCTTACATATCCCTTGAATGTCTTCATATATCTCTCAAAAGGATACATCCATCTAAGGAAAATTGGCCCGCAAAGCTTCACTTCTCGCACAAGATGAATCGAGAGATGAATCATTACATCGAACAAGGAAGGTGGGAAGTATTTTTCAAGGTTGCATAAAGTTTCCACCAACTGAGATTGCAATTTCTCCAACTTATCGACCTCAATAACTTTACTGCAAATTGCCTTGAAGAAGAGACAAAACCTAATAACAGTGTTCCTGACATGTTTTTGCAGTGATGACCGAATTGCAATTGGGAGCAAGTGATGCAAAATCATATGGCAGTCATGAGATTTCATTCCCGTGAGTCGAAGAGTTTCCATCGATACTAGACTCTTAATGTTAGAACGAAAACCATCAGGCAACTTCATTCCAAGAAAGGATAAGCAAACAACTTTTTTTTCAGCATGACTTAAATTCCAAGATGCTAATGGTAACTTCTCTTTTTTTCCAGGTGTTTTAGGCCTTAGCTCTGTTCTTATTCCCATTGCAGCCATGTCAAGACGGACAGATTCCCGGTCTTTTGTCTTCTTTGGTATATTAAGTAATGTTCCAAGTAAAGCTTCACATACATTTTTCTCGATGTGCATCACATCGAGAATATGCCTAACTGGCAAAAACTTCCAATATTCGAGCTCAAAGAATATAGATATCTTCTTCCAAACAGGTCTGACATCACCTTTCTTGAATCGAGGTTGAGGTTGTGTCTTACCAAAGACATGGCCCTTGAGATGTTGTACTCTTTGAAGCACCTCCTCTCCAATTAACGGAACAGGGGCAGATTCCTTCTCCACAGTGTTATCAAAATCTAATTTCTTTCGATAAGGATGATTGCGGGGTAACCACCTACGATGCCTCATGACAACTATCTTACGGTAATTAACCAGCCTGGTAGCATTTGTTTTATCAACACAGATAGCACACCCGTTATACCCTTTGATAATGTTGCCCGACAAGTTACCATAGGCAGGATAATCGCTAATTGTCCACAATAAAATGCCTCTTAACAAAAAGGACTCTTTCTTATATGCATCATACACTTGTTTCCCATGCCATAACTTTTGTAGATCTTCTATAAGTGGCTGAAGGAACACGTCAATATCATTGCCAGGTTGAGTTGGTCCAGATATAATCAAACATAGCATAATATATTTCCTCTTCATACAAAGCCACGGTGGAAGATTGTAAACTGACATCAAAACTGGCCAACATGAGTATTCAATACTTGTACCGTGGAAAGGATTGAATCCATCGGAGGATAGAGCAAACCGAAGGTTTCTAGGATCTGAAGAAAACTCAGGCCACTTCGCGTCGACATCCTTCCATGTTTGTGAATCTGCCGGATGTCTCATTTTACCATCTTTTATTCTTTCTGTGTCATGCCAAGTCAAGTCCTTGGCTGTTTGAGGCGAATTGAATAAATTCCTCAAACGTGGTATTAACGGAAAATACCATAGAACCTTGGCGGGAACCCCTTCCAATTCATCTCCTTTTTTGTTCAACTTCCATCTAGAGGCCTGACAAATGCGGCAATGTGTCTCATCTTCATCTCTCTCGCCACGGTATATGAGACAATCATTCGGACACACGTGTATTTTTTCATATTCCATTCCTAAAGCGCACAAGGTTTTCTTGGCTTCACTGAAGGAAGAAGGAATAGTGTTGCCTTCCGGAAGCATACTCCCAAAAAATTGTAGAATTTCAGAAAAACAGCAATCAGACATTTCATGTTTTGCTTTCAAGTTATATAACTTTACTAAAGCATCCATTTTAGTATGTTCTTGACATCCCGGATAAAGGGGTTCAGTTTCACATCGAACAAGTTTAAATAAATCTGAGTCTAGGGAAACATCATCCTCACCATAAGAATTCTCTGTTTTTATGGGGATTTGATCCACGGACTGTGAACTGCCGGATTCTATAACATTCTCTCCATGCCAAATCCAACATGTGTAGGTCTCATCAATACCATTGAGGAACAGATGGTCCCTCACCCTTCGAGCATTCCATGATTTACTGTGTGCGCATTTTACACATGGACAATTGATTTTGTTTTCATCAAACCCGTGCTCAAATGCATACATCAAAAATTCTTCGACTCCTTTTTGATATTCTTTTGTTCTTCTGTCAGCCCTCATCCAAGACCTGTCCATCTTTTAAAATAAAAAGAAATAATTTGTTTGAAGAAATATATTAAAAGCAAGAGATGAATAATTAAAGTAATAAGCATATATACATTTAACAAAGAAGGTATGCCTCCTCCTATATCACAATTTGTGGGGATAACTGAGGCTACAATGCGGGCAATTAGATGTAGAACATATTACAGGCATACAATGCATGGATAAATAAGAATATCAGATACTTTTAAGTTCTAAAAGATCCTCCTGATCTAAATATCCATTTGCTATTTACTGACCTACATTGCATACATATCATGGCAATGGAAACACCAACTTTGATGCAGGATCAGTTTAGTAATCAGAGCATTATATAACTGACCTTGAAAAAACATAGGAGTAGTAGATAAACAAGTCAGCAACACAATAGCAGAGTAAGAGTTCACTTCAACTGAATTATTATGTAATATCAGAACAAACATATATGAAGCCATTTAGACTCATTATTGGTAACTTAATTGTATGCTAATATCTTCTAAGCAGGAAGCACTATAGATTCCTTAATTGTATGCTAATATCAGTTATTACTTATTGCAGGACTTGTTTATAGAAATTAGAGGAAAAAACTTATTTACCTGTTCTTGAAATCGAATGTCTTAGGTTTGGTGAGCTCGATTTGGACTGAGTTAACCTCGATTTGGACTGAGTTAACCTCGATTTGGACCTCGATTTGGACTGAGTTAACCTCGAATTGGACTGAGTTAACCTCGATTTGAACCTCGATTTGGACCTCTTTAACCTCGATTTGGACCTCGATTTGGACTGAGTTAACCTCGAATTGGACTGAGTTAACCTCGATTTGGTATTATTTTGTCGATTTGAACTGTGTATATGTGTATATGTTCGACTGTGGTTACGTGTATATGTTCGAGCGGCGGCTTGGTCGAGACAAAGTCGGTAGACATGTGTATGTGTCTGAAAAGTATTCATTGTTCAGACAAAGATAATAATAGGTATAGAAATAATTTTATGTAATATTTCAAAATATAATTGTTTTTTTTTATTCAAAATATAATTGTTAATAATAAAGATATGAATATTTTATGTAATTACGTCGATTTTATGTAATTACGTCGATTTTATGTAATTACCTCGATTTTATGCATTTTATTAATAATAAAAGTCTCAAATATAATTTTTCAAAAAAAAATAACTAGTGTCAGACCAGACAACGGTTATTTTTCCAAAACCGTTATCTGGCATCACTTGAGACAACGGTATTTTACAAATAACCACTTCTCTAGAAAAACCAATTTGTTTAATAAATATTAAATTTTAATGACCAAATTAATTTATTTATTTTTGAAAATTTTTGAATATCAATATATTAGATATATATTGACATCCGTACGGTTGGATTGTCGAGAAATGTTTTTAGAAAAATAGAACCAAAAATCCTTGACAAAGCGCTAGTTACTAGTACAAATCAGAATAGTAGTGATCTACTTAGATCTCCGACCAAATTATTATTATTTTTTTTGAAAATTTGGGAATATCAATATATTAGATATATATTAACATTCGTACGGTTGGATTGTCGAGAAATGTTTTTAGAAAAATAGAACCAGAAATCCATGACAAAGCGCTAGTTACTAGTACAAATCAGAATAGTAGTGATCTACTTAGATCTCCGACCAGATTATTATTATTTTTTTTGAAAATTTGGGAATATCAATATATTAGATATATATTGACATTCGTACAGTTGGATTGTCGAGAAATGTTTTTAGAAAAATAGAACCAGAATTCCATGACAAAGCGCTAGTTACTAGTACAAATCAGAATAGTAGTGATCTACTTAGATCTCCGACCAGATTATTATTATTATTTTTGAAAATTTGGGAATATCAATATATTAGATATATATTGACATTCGTACGGTTGGATTGTCGAGAAATGTTTTTAGAAAAATAGAACCAGAAATCCATGACAAAGCGCTAGTTACTAGTACAAATCAGAATAGTAGTGATCTACTTAGATCTCCGACCAGATTATTATTTATTTTTTTGAAAATTTGGGAATATCAATATATTAGATATATATTGACATCCGTTCAGTTGGATTGTCGAGAAATGTTTTTAAAAAAATAGAACAGAAATTCGGGACAAAGCACTAGTTACCGGAACCAGTCAATATACTAGTGACCTACAAGATCTCCACCGCCATTTTTATACCCCCAATCAAACCCTAGTGTTTTAGTAAATATACACAGGGAATATGTATGTGTTGGGATTTATTTACTTTTAACTTTTATTTATATATATTCAATTCAAATCAATTTATTTTCTAGGTTTTGATTTTGATTTTTGATATGTGGGCCGGTACGTCTTAGAACACAACATATCATTGGGCCGTTGGTGATCCATGTGCATGGCCTGGTCAAATTGGGCCGACAAACTGATATCCAACCCTAAATTATACAACTCTCTCGCCCCCCTTTTCACTCGATATCATTTCCCCCATTTTCACTCTCTCACTCTATCTCATTTCCCCCCTTTTCTCTCGCCCTAAATTCTCTCTCCATAACTCAATCTCAGTTCCCCCTTTTCACTCTCTCACTCTATCTCATTTCCCCCTTTTCTCATGAGGTATTACTCAATCTCTATTACTCTCAATTTATTATTACCGATTTGGAATTTGCTATAAATCTCTTTTACTCTCAATCTCTATTACTCTCAATTTATTATTACCGATTTGGAATTTATTTGTGGGGTTGTTATTTTAATGGTATTTTGATGATATGCTATGTTTTATTTTGAGCAATTTTCACATATGTTAAATAAAATCTATATGTATTTTGTGGGGTTGATTATTTGAGTATGTTTGTGGGGTTGATTATTTGAGTATGTTTCTGGGGTTGATTATTTGAGTATGTTTGTGGGGTTGATTATTTGAGTATGTTTGTGGGGTTGATTATTTGAGTATGTTTGTGCATGTCATTTTTCTTATATTTTGTGAAATATCTGTTAGGTGGGATTCTTTAGTATATATGTGCATGTCATTTTTTTATATATTTTTGTGTACTATGTTTAAATTTTCTGATTCACATATATATTTAGTATATCTAATTCATATATGTTGTGTGTGTACTATGTTTAAATCTTCTGATTTGGGTAGTATGAAGAACTGGTTACCTAATCTAATCTTTGTGTTGTGCAGAATACCTAAGAAGTATTCAAGAAAACCAAATTCTGAAGCCACAGCCTTGCACATTATGAAGGCTTTAAAAAAGACCAAAGCACACTCTGAAAATTCTTCCCCTCAATCTGTAAAGAGGAAGGCTATAAAGACCCTGTCAGAGGCCAAACCACACTCTGAAAATTCTTCCCCTCAATCTGTAAAGAGGAAGGCTATTTCTACCAACCTAAAAAAGAAATTGTCAAAGAAGAGGAAACAAGTGGATGAACCGCTACCTAAAGATGGACTTAAGCTTTTAAAACGCGGAGCTGTTACAATGCAGAGGATTGTTAGACGTAAGATTTTGGGCCTCAAGCTGCCAGTGGATTTCAATGCAAAGGGTGAACCGTATGGTAAAGCAGCATCGGAGATGCAATCATATATTGGGGTTCTTGCAAGAACTAAACCCCCAATTTGGTATAATACATGGAAAAAAGTTCCAAAAGAAAGGAAAACTAAGATTTGGGATTGTGTGCAGGTAACTAATACTTTTTATTTGTATTAATAATGACTACCTACTAAGTTAATACACATATGCTTCCTACAACCTAAGTTAATACTTTTTATGTATGTAGATGGCATTTGATGTTCCAGCGTCAGCTAGAAAGATGGTGTTGCAATCAGCGAACCAGAAGTGGAGGGAGTTTAAGTCCAAACTAACAAACAAATATGTGCTTCCATATCGTGAACAACTTAATTTGCTAGAGTCTCCTCCAGCTGACTACTCCTTTATCGAGAAGGCGCACTGGGACATGTTCGTTGCTTCCCGTTTAACACCTGAATTCCTTGTGAGTTTTTCACCTTG
This sequence comes from Heracleum sosnowskyi, assembly GCA_030848705.1. Taxonomy (NCBI): domain Eukaryota; kingdom Viridiplantae; phylum Streptophyta; class Magnoliopsida; order Apiales; family Apiaceae; genus Heracleum; species Heracleum sosnowskyi. The sequence continues at coordinate 138,692 of CM061240.1, read as the reverse complement.
GTTGTTTACAAAATTTTCAGATAGCAAAAATTCATCTTTGTTGCTAAGCTTTTGGTGTTTTTTTTATAAAGGAAATCCATGCCGAACAGAAAAGGAGAAGGCTGGAAAATGAATATCCTCACTGAATATCTCGCAAGGGCTATGCTAACCTTGAAGAAGAGCTAATTGCTGATCGTATTAGTAAATCTTTACTGTCGGAGTCTAAAGAGTCTAAAGAGGAACTTGATTTGGAGATAGATCGATCAACTACATGGTTGGAGGCACGGAAGGATAAAGATGGGGAACTTGTGACAGAAGAACTCAAAATTATTGCTTCGAATATTGTAAGTTATTCATTTGTGTTATAATTAAAATTCTTGACCAAAAAAATCTGAGTTACTATTGAACTACTTCATTTTTTTGTTCGTAATTTAGGAGACGATGAAACAAAGAGTTGCTAATGGAGAAGTAACAGAGGAAGGCACTGATGATGTTTTGACCATGGTGCTCGGTAAACCTGAACACCCAGGACGAGTACGCGGCCAGGGGACTCGTGTTAAACCATCTGTGTACTTTGATCTTCCGAGGAAGAAGAAGGCCAAGACAATCAAAGATAAGATCCAAGAGGGTATTCAACAGTTTATGTCAGAAGAGACTTCTCGGATTATTAATGAGCGAGATGCTTATTGGGCTCAAGAGATAGAGAAGTTGAAAGCAACTTTTTGTGTAAAGAATACAGGGACATATTCTAGTCCAAATTTGGGTTCACAGCAAGCAAGTTGTTGCAAGGATGGACCTTCTAATGAGGAGTTGGATTTGCAAAAAGGTGTAAAGAAGAAACTGGATCTGGTTGATAAAGATTTGTTGGAAGAAGAGAAACAAGATGAGAAGAAAACTGAGGTGGAGAATGTGTGTAAGGAAGCTGATCAAGTGCAAGCGGAAGCTGATCAAGTGATAACTCCGGTATTACCAGTTGGTGGTTGTTTGGAGTGGGAATTGGCAATTGGGTCCCGGACAAATGTTGTTGCTTATACAACAATTGATACAGTTAGTGATGTTCTTCATGGAAAACCACTGTCAAAAGAGAATATGCGAGTTTCAATTACTCGTGTAATCCAAGGAGCTGTTGAGATTCCTTTCCCAATCGACGATGAAATCGTGACTGTGGAACAAGCTCTTGGAACATATATTGCATGGCCAAGAGATCTAATACTGGAAGTGAATACAAGCAGTGTTCAAGTGAATCCCACTCCCACTCCGAAGGTTAAATTCTGTTTAATCCTTTAAATTCAGAATATATTACAATATTGTTAATAAAATTTGTACAACTTAGATATTGTATTTTAGATATAAAGAATAAAACCATGCTTTATATTCTCCTTTACTTAATGGATCATTCTATTTTGGATGTAAAGAATAAAACTTAGATATTGTATTTTAGATCTTTCTATGCCTTTTTCTTAAATTTTTCCTTTTCAGGAGGCCAAGAATATTCCTGCAAAGAAGAACAAGTACAAGTTGATTACAGATTGTTTATCTAATCGAAATGTAGAGTATGCGGTTAACATGGGTGCAGATTACCCCCCTAGCTTGAAGCGTTTGTGGGTCTGGGCAAATGAAACGTTGAGGGATGGTGTTTCATACTCTTTTAAGCTAAGCGAAGAAGCTTTTGGATCAACCCCAAAACAGGTTCTGTTTTTATCAGATGTGCATGCTTTGTGTTTTGGAGGTGAAATATCAGGCTCCACTATTTGCATTTATATTCAGTAAGTGTCCAACTTCTAAAGTTTTGTAACTTTTGTTGACTTTATTAATAGTTTCTTGAATGAAATTAAGAATTTGTGTTGATGCGTGTTTATTTTTGTATACAGTTTATTAGAGGAATATTTGAAAAAACACAAGATGAACGACATGGTAGCGTTCGTTGATCCAGGCACAATAGGCTCCATCGGTTGTGGTAATTCAGCACAGAGGTCTCGTGCGCTTTCTATCAGATTCCAAAATGCTAAGCCAGGCCAATATTTTTTGTTGCCTTATAACCATGTGTGAGTACTTTATTTTTTATTTGTTCCTCCTCTACATCATCAAAATCCTATAATTTTTATTATCTTTCTTTTGGATGTAAGTGTAACATGAAATTACCTTGGAGATATAATTTACGTGTTTATAAGTGCTAATTATAATTCACTTCTGCCATTATACCCTTGGAAACTAATTTATAGTATATCTATGACGTGTTAATTCATGATTTTCTAGGCACCATTGGGCGTTGACTGTTGTGAATCCAGAAGCTCAGGTAGTTTACCACATGGACCCGTTGAAGCGCCGACTTGGTAGTGATGAATGGTTAGAAGTGGTTGACAAGTTAGTATCACCAGAAACTTTATTTTCATTTTGAATCGGTTTAACAATTGATAAGGAAAAATGTCGACTTGATTTATATTGTTTTGTTGTAGTGGCATCAAACTCTACAAGGATAAAGCGAAAAAGATTTCCAAGAAGAAAATTCCTTGGGAGAATATGGCGGTATAATAATTTTCATTAATGTATTTAATAATTTATCTGTTTTCTCTAAGTGTAGACATGTAATATTTTTTTAAAATATTTTTCAGGGTGTTCCTCTCCAGCACGGGGCCACAGACTGTGGTTTGTTTGTGATGCGCTTTATGAAAGAAATATGTGAAGATAAGGAATTAAATTTTGCGAATAAGGTCCAAATTGCAATTTCCTTATTTGGTGAAGATAATCAGTATAGTATTCAATCATATAAGATTGGAAAATCAGTACAACCTGGCTTCATTTGTTTTTTGTTTTCTGTATTGTAATGTGACATTCATCGGAAAACTTACACTAGCATTGTTTCTTTTTCCAGTGGGCACGGAGGGGCAACCTGGCTTATAGCACCAGTGATATCGTTGAAATCAAGACTGATTGGGCAAAGTTCTTCATGAAGCACCACGCTAGTTAGGTGCTTGCTCAGAAAATATAAGTTGGCCATTTTGGTTATTTTTGGGTGAACATATTAAAGTACTTTTGGGAGTTCCTGTGGAGTAATTGCAGGAACCGATTTAACATGAACCTGATTTAAAATGTTATCTCTTTTTTGTGGATATGTTCATCCCAAAATATGTTAGTAGTCCTGTTAGAAATCGTGGCCAATGTTTGTGGATGTTTTTATGAATATTAGTTGGTTTATTGGTGAATATTGTTTTGAACCTGGTGGTAATGGTGAAATATTAACCTGGTGGTAATGGTGAAATATTGGTTGGTTTGTGCATTTTTTGCTTGTCGATTGAATTGTCCAATTGCTTATTGTTTGCGTAAATAAACCATTGTCTAAAATGTGATTAGCCAATGAGGGCATCTTTAATGTTTTACTTGTTAAAAACCATATCAGACAATGTCATGTCTTAGACAATATCATATTATAATGTTGTTTATCATCCAAACAAACAATGCTTGTTAAACGTAAACCATTGTGCACTGTATTTCTTACAACGGTTTAAATTAAACAAACCATTGTGTAGAGTCCCAAACAACAATGGATTAATTATACAAGAATGTTGTGTGATTTCCTTTTAGACAAGTGTGGATTGAATTAAAACTATTGTGTGATTTCCTTTCAGACAAGTGTGCATTCAATTAAAACTATTGTGTGATTTCCTTTCAGACACGTGTGTATTCAATTAAAACTATTGTGTAGCATCCTAAACAACAATGGAAAAATTCTATAATAATGTTGTGTGATTTACTTTTAGACAAGTGTGTATTGAGATAAAACTATTGTGTGATTTCCTTTCAGACAAGTGTGCATTCAATTAAAACTATTGTGTAGCATCCTAAACAACAATGGAAAAATTCTATAATAATGTTGTGTGATTTACTTTTAGACAAGTGTGTATTGAGATAAAACTATTGTGTGATTTCCTTTCAGACAAGTGTGCATTCAATTAAAACTATTGTGTAGCATCCTAAACAACAATGGAAAAATTCTATAATAATGTTGTGTGATTTACTTTTAGACAAGTGTGTATTGAGATAAAACTATTGTGTGATTTCCTTTTAGACAAGTGTGCATTCAATTAAAACTATTGTGTAGCATCCTAAACAACAATGGAAAAATTCGATAATAATGTTGTGTGATTTACTTTTAGACAAGTGTGTATTGAGATAAAACTATTGTGTGATTTCCTTTCAGACAAGTGTGTATTCAATTAAAACTATTGTGTAGCTTCCCAAACAACAACGGTTTCTAAATCGACTGTTGTTGTTTCTGGCTATCAGACAACGGCGTCTAGAGATGCAGTCGTTGTCCCTCGCTCTAACACACAACAGTTTTCGAACCGTTGTCTGAGGCGTGTAACAGACGACACTCCGATAGACAACGGGGTTTGTCAGTATCAGACTACGGATAAAATCCGTTGTCTGAATCGAAATTCCTTGTAGTGTTGTCTAAACATTAATTTTTTTAGAACTCATTTTTGCTTGACTTTCCAGAATAACCAATCATCCACTTCGAATTAGTTTACTCATTCCCACCATATGATGTTTTGTGTGAGCTAAAATTCATGAATTAGTTAAACCATATGATTGCTCTATTTGTTTGGTTCCATCTTATATACTTTGATTTATTTAGGCTTAATGACCTTTTAACCCCTGAGGTTTAGTACCATATACCCATCAGCCCCTGTGTTTTAAAAGTGTACCTTTTAGCCCCTGAGGTACTGAAATCATACCTTTCGACCCTTATACCGGTTCATAACAAAAAACCGGTATAACTCGGATGGGCAAAACAGTCTTTACAGTTATACCGATTTACAGTGTACCTTTTAGCCCCTGAGATACTGAAATCATACATTTTAGCCCATGTTTTCGGTGCATGTGAACTTTTGTTTGGTTAAAGCTGATGTTCACCTATCAAGATTTAGCATTTTGATGAACATTGATGAACAAATTTGCATATATGATTCTTGACGATAAACTTGCAAATCCAAAACCATTAGTGGTAGATGCAGAATCGACCATAGAATAATCAGGAGAATACTTTGAAAGGAAAGCTTTAATATAGGGTATTTCATCAATTATACCATCAATACCGCCATTTTGACCACCTTTGGACAAAGCATCAGCATATTGTTCTGCTGAAGAGTACGGAAGAAGCCTACAGTCCATATATTTGTAGTTATTGACGATATTTCCTTCACGAAAGGAACCAACCTGATACCCAACATTAGCTCCTTTTGATATTAATCCTATCTGTTGAACTGTCAGCATTGAAGCCAATGTTGCAGTGTAACTTGAAGTCAAAATTAGAACCAGAAATGCCCATATCAGGATCACGAATCTTGATAAATTACTTGACAACTTTTCTCCTGCAGTGTTAAAACCATCGTTCGTAATAAGTTAATATGATGTGATATTTTTTTTGTTCTAGTTTTGACAGACACCAAAGCAGTATAAGAATCTGTGGCTGAACATATGTATATAGTATGAGCTTCATAAATTCTAGTAATAGTAAAAATAAATATATAGAACTGATTCGTCAAATGGGTTCCGGTCGTAAAATGGTCTTTACATTCCAAATAGTTGTATGTTTAAGAGAAATTGAGTGCCTACCATTGTTGAAAAATAGAGTTGAGAAGAAGATTGTTCCAATCTGATGAACCTTGAAATTCTTTATTTTTAGGTTTCTCAATAACCCAAATGACAATTCCAGTAAATATAAAGAAAATAGCCATCATGAGACAGAGATCTTGTTAGTTTTCACTCTGGCAATTGTTCCAACGCCTAAATCGGTGTATGGTATTGTAAAGTCAACATATTGTAATCTTGCTGCCGTGATACTTATATCTCCCACCACAGTGTTGAAATTCTACAGCAAAAATAAATTACATTCTGTGTAATGAGAGAAAAGAATATGGTTGAAGCTGGTTAATTTAAGCTTTTTAAGAATGAGCATACCTCAAGGTAAATTTGATACACAAGATTGCTATAGTGTTCTGGGCTCGGGATGAATTCAAAAGGTACTTCATATGGCAAGGCCTCCACCAGAAGCTTTGAATACATCCGCACAAAGCCCCGTGGCTATTGTTGTATTGGTCTTAGAATCATATTCCAGGCTTATAAATTCCTTGAAAAATGTTTTGCTAGGAATGCCAACTCTTAGTTTTTCCCCCCTGCTTCTCATGAATGGCCAAGCACCTCTTGGAGTGCTTATTGAACCTCCTGGCCAGATTATTACTTCAAGATCATGATGAGACAAGGCTGGATGCATAATATCTCTTATAGGCCAACTCCATTAGCCCAAAAGCCTACTCTTCTTTCACCTTCTCTCATCACATTCACCTCTTGGAGTGCTTATAGTGTTGGTCTTTTGAATTTAGTCCTATTTGAATACACTTTCAAATGCCCTTGTGAGTGCCCAGATAGCATCATATGCCCATAATGCATAAGCACTTATCTCTTTCGTATTCATAAAATGGTATTTGTTGTGATACTCCTTCTTCCTTCCTCCATCTTAATGAAACTAGGTTAGGAACATAAAAATATGTGAAATGGAAAGATGCACCGAAAACAGGGGTTAAAATGTATGATTTCAGTACCTCGGGGCTAAAAGGTACACTGTAAATCGGTATAACTGTAAAGACTGTTTTGCTCATCCGAGTTATACCGGTTTTTTGTTATGAACCGGTATAAGGGTCAAAAGGTATGATTGCAGTACCTTAGGGGCTAAAAGGTACACTTTTAAAATACAGGGGCGGATGGGTATATGGTACTAAACCTCAGGGGTTAAAAGGTCATTAAGCAATTTATTTATTTTGGTAATTAATTATGTCACACTCTTTCTTGTTTGATTTATCCATATATGTATCCTAATTCAAAGCTTTATGTATGTAGGGGTTGGATGGGATCTCTCTTGTGGAGGTGTTTAACTTAACATACCTAGGTCGTGATGAAATAGAGCCTGATAAGCAGCTTGGTTCAATCGTATTGGAGTTCGATAGCGGTAGTAAGAAAATTTACTATCAAAATAAGGTAGTTAAGAGTAACCCCACGATTAAATTTGGGGATACCATCTTTGTCACTGATGAGTTAACAGGACCAATCTGTTCTCTGAATGAACTTGATATGCAGTTTAATCTCTTTCTTGGTGCCTACAAGGGCTCTTTGAAGTTAAAATTTGAACCTTATCAGAATCGGGTTTGGGTTGAGGAACGTACAATCGGATCAGTATGTGGCACTGGACTGATTCATGTTGTGTTTGGGTGTTTGTCTAATCACTACAAGAAATAGGGGTATTTGTGACAGAATATTAGGAAGAATCCATCGCAAAGTGAATTAATGACGGAAGATACATATTCCGTCGTAAGGTACTTTGTGACAGCTCAATTCCGTCCTAAATTTAGTATTCTATTAATTTATTTCCCGCCTCGTTACCAATTTGGAGATTTATTTTCCCGCCCATTTAAACTTACGACGGATTTACTAATAAAGCGTCGTATAGTATTTTACGACGGAAAGATCCGTCATAAAATATAACTTGTGACGGATTCGTCGGCTTCCGTCGCAAATTTCAACAACATGTATTTATTTCCAACGCTCTAAATAAATGAGTGGCCGTAAAATAATAATATTATATTGTACTTTGTGACGGAAATGGTAATCCGTCGCAAAGTGTTTGAATATTGCGGATCTAACCAGTAGCATTTCTATTTTGACCACCAACATTTTACTTCCAATCTTCTCCATTTTTCTCAAATATTTTCCTCAAAAAAATTCAAGCAAATCGTCAAACCTCATTCCATGCATCAATGTAAGTATCTATATTTAATTATTTGTACATTTTACAAGTTCTTTCATTATTATGCTTTATATATTGAAATTTTCATATATATGTGTAATTAGTGTATATATGCATATGTAATTGACATATATGTGTAATATATGCTTGTAGATGTCTTTAGATCGTAGTTGGATCAATCAACGTTTTCATGTCGGCACAAATTGTTATACAAGAGAGTTTTTGAATGGTGTTGATGAATTTATTAAATTTGCTAAACGTCATTGTGAGGAAGATGATGAAGAGATTAGATGTCCTTGTTGTCGTTGTTGTAATGTTCCTTTAAAAAGTTTTGAAGAAGTGAGATTTGATATCTTGACATATGGATTTTGTGAATACTACACTTTTTGGGATGTACACGGTGAAGGTGGTAGAGAGCCATATGCTAGTAGCTCGAGAAATATAGTTAATAATTGTGATGATGTGTTTGATCCCTACGAAATGCTAAGGGATGCTGGAGCTTATGATGATGAGTGGAACGAAGAAGATGATGATATTGATGGTTCGGAGCCGAATCACGAGTCCTTTAAGTTTTCCGGTTTGAAGACGGATGCAGGGGTTCCATTATATCCCGGAAGTACAAAGCACACAAAATTGACATTTGTTAGTAAGTTATTGCACTTTAAGAGCACACACGGGTGTAGTGAGAGGGGATTCAATGAGCTTCTCGATCTTATTGGGGATGTGTTGCCTGAAGATCATAAATTGCCATCGAATTACAACGAGATCAAGAAGATGCTTAAGGATATGGATTTGGGATATGAGAAAATTCATGCATGTGAGAATGATTGCATGTTGTTCTATGGTGCTGATAGGGACAAACAAGAGTGTGATATTTGTGGCATGAGTCGATATAAAGTGGCGAAAGAAGGCAGTAGAAACAACATTCCTAGGAAGATTTTGAGATATTTTCCACTCAAGTCGCGACTACAGCGATTATATATGTCATCTCGTACGGCTGAGAGTATGAGGTGGTACAAGACTAGAGAGGTCACTGATGGTATTATGACACATCCAGCAGATGGGGAAGAGTGGAAACAGTTTGACATAAATTATCCAAATTTTTCGCAAGACATTCGCAATGTTAGACTCGGACTTGCTACTGATGGGTTCTGTCCATTCAGCAACAAATCCTCGAGGATTACTTACTCTGTCTGGCCTGTTATAATGATTGTGTACAATCTTCCACCTTCAATGTGTATGAAGGATCCATACATGTACATGACATTGCTCATACCAGGGGAGAAAAGCCCCACGAGAGATATCAATGTCTATCTGAGGCCTCTTATTGATGAGTTGAAAGAGTTGTGGAGTGATGGTGTACAAATTTATGATGCTTTTACGGATTCTAATTTTACATTGAGGGCAACCCTCTTGTGGACCATCAATGACTTTCCGGCGTTAGCAATGTTGAGTGGATGGTCAACCAAAGGCAAGTTGTCTTGCCCAGTTTGCATGGGAGATGTCAGGGCTTCACAACTTCCACACAGTCGAAAGTGTAGTTTCTGGGGAACAGCAAAAAATTTTAGAAGATCGGGGCAGAATCTTCGACACAAAACAGGGTGGGAAGTTCGCAATAAGTGTGTAAGAATAGCTTTTCCATTGCCCGGGAAAAAATCTCTGAAGTCTAGGGCTGCTGGATTTGGTGTGACTCATAACTTTACACACTTCTCTATCTTCTTTGAGCTCCCGTATTGGCATTCACTACGCTTGCGTCACTGCATTGATGTCATGCACACTGAAAAAAATGTGTTTGACAATTTTTTTCATACTGTGATGGATACTAAGAAATCCAAGGATACAAATAATGCAAGAGCAGATTTAAAAGCATTTGGCATTAAAGAAGAGTTATGGATGCGTGGAAACTCAAAACCTCGGGCGTCATACACTCTTTCCCGAGAACAACAAGTTCAGGTCTATAATTGGATTAGTGAACTAAAGATGCCAGATGGTTGTGCTTCAAATATCGCAAGATGTAGCAAGGTGGAAAAAAAGAAGTTAAGTGGCATGAAGTCTCATGACTGTCATGTATTTATACAAAGGTTATTGCCTTCTGCTTTTCGTGACATCTTACCTAGTCATGTGCATGATGCACTTTGCAACCTCTCGAGCTACTTTAAAGGAATATGCTCAACAACAATAGCTTTGGATGATTTGGCGATCTTGGAGAAAAATATAGTAAACACCATGTGTTCTTTGGAAAATATTTTTCCAGGCGCCCTTTTTGATCCAATGGAGCATGTTCTTCTTCATCTTGTAGAACAGTGTAGACTTGGTGGTCCTGTCCCGTACCGATGGATGTATTGGGTTGAAAGACAGATGCGTCGGATGAAAGTAAAAGTGAGAAACAAAGCACAGGTTGAGGGTTCTATTGCAGAACGTTATGCTGAGGAAGAACTTGTGAATTTTTGTTCCTTGTTCTTCGAGTCCTCGGTTCAGACAGTGCACAACAGGATAGGACGCAATATGGTAGACAATAGCATGCGCGATCCAACAAAACTTGAGGTCTTCACATATCCAACAAGACTTTTTGGTGCAACAAATGGTTACTTTTTAGATGACAAGTCACTTCAAATTGCTGCTAATTATGTGCTCTTTAACATGCCAGAAGTAACACCATATAGATTGTAAGAATATGAAAACTTGTTATTTAATAAATAGCGTGAACAATTTATTCTATCTTATTCTCATATATCTTAATGTATTTTTAGGGATTTCGAAACGGAAATGAGGGCACAAGACCCACAAATCAATCTTGATGAGATGAATACACTTCTTGACACACAATTCAAAGCTTGGATGCTTAATAAGGTATATTGATATATTACATATTGCATAGACAAGTTGACATACATACATAGAAAGATGCATGTTTGATAAATATTTACATCTTAGGTACGGCAAGATCGTGACACTTACAAGCGCTTCAAGAACTTGATTTAATTCTATGAGTGTGTGCGCATTTGTGTTCTATTAATATAGACTTCTAAAAGACAATTACAAATATTAAAAGAAGAATTTCAAAATATATGACCTATGACATTATACTGTATTAAGATGTCATTATTTAAGTTTAGACAATTCTAACCTTTGTTTAATCCGTTTATTTTTCTAGAGCGGAGTACTTGTTATATTAGTGTAATGATTGTGTTTGCTTTTAACTTTATAGGGCAATGGTAAATCTGTTATGCGTGAGGGTGATTATTCAAGCTTTGATAGGGATATTCTCCATTCGCCTCATTCTCCACATCTGGATTGACATGGAAGTCGTCATACAACAGATTAGTTAGTATAATTAACCAAGGGGCCAGCTCTAGTAGCTTATTTTGGTAGATGTTATGAACTCATGCTGGATTATTTTAGTAGCTCTAGTAGCTTATTTTAGTAGCTTATCTTTTGTAATTTTGGGATGTTGGATTTTATGATATTTATCTGGTGCCTTTGCCAAGGCAGTAGTAGCTTGGTTAGATGGGTTTAGACCAGATTGTGGTTTGGTTTGTAGACCACCTGGTGACTACTTGATTTTATATAAGTTTTTAATGGATCATGATGTTGTAGGTTTGACAAGTTATATTATCTTATTATCTTACGGCAGTTTTTTATGGTAAAATCAATATTTTGTTTTTTGCTAGTTTATGTGTTTACTTGAATAAGACGTGTTATTTCTAATATACAACTGTCCGTCTTGCATAGCAGCGGGAATTTCAAAAATTATTTCGATAATTGCATGATTCTGATTTTGCCACAGTGTATATTTGTGACGGACTATTCCGTCATAATGAAATGAATATTTATGACGGATACTTCCGTCACAATAATATTTGTGACGGATGGATCCGTCACATGAGTATTTGTGACAGAAAAATTCCGTCACAATTTGTGACAGACATTCGGTCACAAAGATACAAGTGGGTCCCTTTAATTTGCGACAGAATATGAATTTGTGACGGAATAGTGAATTTACGACGAGGCATTTGCGACAGAACGATTCCGTCATATTTTAAATAGATTGCGACGGATTCTTTGTTAGATTTCCGTCATAAATAACCCTAACTTCTTGTAGTGAATGCTACGGTAGCCAATCTGAAAATTGACATCTCTGGGGCCACAAATGTCCATGGAATTATTGCTGCTAGAAACAGCCAATTGAAGAATCCCGCTTGTACAAGTGTGCTTTTCTGGAAAAGTCCTGCTAACGAAATTGAAGTGGGGTGTGATGGAGTGATTCCATTGTTCAAATCGTGTGTAGGTGTGCCATTGGTTTCTGTGCTTTACGTGGATATTGCTTTGTATATTGATGGAGAAATTTACACAAATACTGTCTCGTTTGTTCCTCAAATAGCAGGAGAGAAACTCGAGAATTTGTCTATTCCTAATAAGGAAACAAAGATTGGTGTGCAAGTCAAGTGGGATTCTAGAAAAAATTCTATATATTCCACATATCACTTTTTGTATTGGGAACGGGAGGATGAATATGATAGTGACGAGGACGAATATGATAGTGAGGAGGATACCGAGGGATAGACTTTGATGGTGAAAGGATTATGCAGATCTATCTTGTTAAGTAAAACATCGTCGGTCTTTGACACTGTTTCATATATAAGAAGAATTGTGTGCTTTTGTCTTGCAAATTTAGCCGGTAAAACAAACAAAATAGGCTTTCTAAGTTGAGTAAAACAGAGTGGTGGCCGTATTTTAAGCTGAATTTCAAAAATGTGGTCAAAATTTTAAGTTCGTAAATTTATGGTCAGCTTTAGTTCCCGCGTTCTAAAAGAGTGGCTTCCGATAACTTTTTTTCAAAGACGGCCAAATTTAATTTCAAATTTTTTAAAAAATGACTTTTTTTCACGTTAACAATTAGCGTCAGCCATTCTTTTAAAAGATGGATATAAAATTTGGCCATTAAAGAGGTCAAATAACCTCTTGGTCACAGGTTCGAATCCCAGGGAGGGGGACGAATTTGTGATTATGCCTCCTCGGGCAGAGCCTGTCACTTAATTGCGGTTTACCTTGGTTCACGTAGTTTGCAGGCTATTACGTGAGCCCGTGGGGTTTACCCGGTGCGCACCCGAAGGGTAGTGGCTGCGGGTTCCCTACGATAAAAAAAAAAAAAAAAAAAATTTACCATTAATTTGCAAACTCGAAAATTCAGCCACTTTTTTGCAAATTGGTGTAAAATATAGTCAATACCCTGTAGTTTACTCTTCTAAGTTTAGATAGTGGTTTTTTTGTGGATACTAATTATAATTATAGTTTAATATTGTATTAATGTGGGGATAATTAAAGATTGTGAATGAGTGAATACTCTAAACTGAAAGATATTATGATTTTTTATTATTATTAAATTCTTATATATAATAAGTGTAAGGGGTTATTATCCATGGTCCCTTACGGCCAAATTAATAAACCGTTGATCTTATAATAGATAAATGAGAACGGTTCGATCTAAAATTAAAAAATATATTTAATTATTAGTAGAATCAATACTATTATATAAAGGAGAAGACGGGGGCGGTGAGGTGGCGCTCTCATATCGCTTCGTTCTATTTTTCTAATTTTCTCAATTTTTTGAATTAATAATATTAAAAATTCGAAAAAATCTCAATTACCTTTTAAATGCTTACTAATGGAGGAAACATATAATATTCTTGCATTTAAAATATCTACTAATGGAAAAAGTAAAAATACAATAGATCTTTACTAATAGAGGAAACTAAATATCACTAATGGAAGAAACTAAATATTCAATTATAATATTCTTGCCTTCAAAATATCTAAATTAGAAAAAAAAAATGTATTACCTTACATTATTTTGAACTTTCCTCTATTATTATCTAAATATTCTCATAATATTTTTTTTGATGAAATTACCATCTTAACATACTGTTCTCCTAAACTTTCTTTTATTATGTAATATAATAGAAAATACATGAACGTTTTGATAAATAAGAAGTTTAAAAATTAGATCGGTCTTGCATAAGAAATTAATTAATTAATACCAAAGATTAGAAAAATTCCCAATTGCCTTTTAAATATTTCCTAATGAAGAAAACTAAATATACAATTTCAATATACTTGCATTTAAAATCTCTACTAATAGAGGAAAGTAAATATAATATTATTACATTTAAAATCTCTACTAATGGAGAAAGTAAATATACAATCAATACTATTATACAAAGGAGAAGAGGGGGGCGGTGAGGTGACGCTCTCATATCGCTTCATTCTATTTTTCTAATTTTCTCAATTTTTTGAATTAATAATATTAAAAATTCGAAAAAATCTCAATTAACTTTTAAATGATTACTAATGGAGGAAACATATAATATTCTTGCATTTAAAATCTCTACTAATGGAAAAAGTAAAAATACAATAGATCTTTACTAATGGAGGAAACTAAATATCACTAATGGAAGAAACTAAATATTCAATTATAATATTCTTGCCTTCAAAATATCTAAATTAAAAAAAAAATGTATTAACTTACATTATTTAATTTGAACTTTCCTCTATTATTATCTAAATATTCTCATAATATTGTTTTTGATGAAATTACCATCTTAACATACTGTTATCCTAAACTTTCTTTTATTATGTAATATAATAGAAAATACATGAACGTTTTGGTAAATAAGAAGTTTAAAAATTAGATCGGTCTTGCATAAGAAATTAATTAATTAATACCAAAGATTAGAAAAATTCTCAATTGCCTTTTAAATATTTACTAATGGAGAAAACTAAATATACAATTTCAATATTCTTGCATTTAAAATCTCTACTAATAGAGGAAAGTAAATATAATATTATTACATTTAAAATATCTACTAATGGAGAAAGTAAATATAGAATAGATCTTTACTAATGGAGGAAACTAAATATTACAAATGAAAGAAACTAAATATTCAATTGTAATATTCTTGCCTTCAAATATCTAAATTTAAAAAAAAAGTGTATTAATTTACATTATTTTGAACTTCCTTGTATTATTATCTAGATATTCTCATAATATTTCTTTTCAAATGAAATTACTATCTTAACATTCTGTTCTCCTAAACTTTCTTTTTAATATAATATAATAGAAAATACAAGAACATATTGGTAAATAAGAAGTTAAGAAATTAGATCGGTCTTGCATAAGAAATTAAGTAATTACTTGGTAAATAATTAATTATCTTTAATACTATCATACAAACAACTAGTGTTCTAAAAATTGGCGATTAATCGGGATTAATCACCGATTAATCGCTAGACGGCGGACCACCGAACTGATTAAACAAAAATCGGTCATTTAATCATTTTTTCAGAAAAACTGTAAAAAATCGGCTGAATCGGTCAAAAATCGGATTAATCGGTCAAAAATCGGGCTAATTATTAAAAAATAGTAAAAAATAGTTAAAATTTTAAAAAATAATTAAAAATTTAAAAGGTAGAAACTGGATTAAACAAT
Organism: Heracleum sosnowskyi; assembly: GCA_030848705.1. Classification (NCBI taxonomy): domain Eukaryota; kingdom Viridiplantae; phylum Streptophyta; class Magnoliopsida; order Apiales; family Apiaceae; genus Heracleum; species Heracleum sosnowskyi. The sequence continues at coordinate 123,426 of CM061240.1, read as the reverse complement.
AGAAAAAAATATTATTTTTGTACATATAATTATAATTTTAGATGCCTAAATCGTAAATTCTCTTAATTTTTCCTCTTAAATTGATCTTTAATTGAAAAGTTAAACCTTCAAAATTTTATTTATTACAATTATATAACATTTTTAACATATTTGCATAAATATATGATAATAACATATGTTTAGTTGAAATAACGAAACAATTATATATATGAATATAAATGTATATAAAAAATATTATTAAATTTATTCCGATTAATGATCCGATTAATCCTCGATTACCCGATTAATCCCTGGACGGTGCCTTCACCGATTAACTCTGATTCCCGCTTTTTACAACACTGCAAACAACTAATTAATAGTATAAATATACACCTAAACTCTGTTAATTGTCTACTACAATTTTTTTTGTCAACAGTGTTCTTCTTTACTTTTTTGTTTGTTCATGTTAAAAGTGTGTATATGAGTACATGAGTATGAGACTTTTTCCTTTATATTATTTATCTTATTAAGTTTGTTTGTATCCTAATGCAGAATCATATTAAAATCTTTGATAAGACAAGTTATTTGTTATTGCCTATTAGTGTTGATTGAGTTAAGACATGGATTAATAAGGAGGGGGATTCATCAGTTAATCAGTAAAAATAATAGGCCGAGCAAGGTGATTTTCATGTACATTCAGTTGTGAATTGATTTATATGTTTATGTGTGTACGTTATTAGTTTTGAATTTATAGTTAAAATTTGATACACCTGTATACAAGATAACTCGAAAGTGGAGAATTCATCATGTCTTCAAAAACAAATTTTATCATTATTTTTTAACGTTTAGATAGTTATTGCTCTAATTTTTATGAGAAAATATTATATCTTTTAGTAAAATATTTTCTCTAATTCATACACGAAAATTCAAAGATAAAAATTGTATTTTAAGAAATTCATAGTGTATGCATTTCGAAAATATCATGTTAAGATTTATTCGACTGAAAAATTTATTTAGTGTGTGCGTTTTAAACAAAATTCAATAAATCGGTGCATCTATAACAAAAGTCATACAAGAATAAGAAACATTGAGAAGAGGTCATTAAAGGAAGAGTTTGTTGTTGTTATTTGTTTTGACAAAAACAGATCATTATTAATAAAAAATTCTCCCAACAACAAAAATGATGTTTGTTCATATTTTTTTATTTTTTCTTATTGGGAGTAGATTTGGAGGTAATGAAGATTTTAATAGCTGTGAAGGTATAATTGTAGTTTTTGATTGAAAGATCTAGAACTATATATATATAATTCAAAACAAAACTTAATTTTATATTAGAAATATTATTTTATTTAAAAACGTTTTTTGTATAATATTTTTTGAGAAAATTTAGAGATATTATTATAAAGCCGCTGCGAAGCGCGGCTTAGTAAACTAGTTTTCTTATAACCAAGATACTGATACTTGTATATTTGTCTCATAAATCATCATTATTATCTACTTTTATGTAATTTTTGATACTTAAACAAATATTCAGTCATCGATTCTTTGATTTTCCTTTTACACAATTTCAATATTTTTAGAAGAGATATTGTAAATAATATTTTTAAATATAATTTTGGATAGAAAAGCTGGGCATTATCGCAAGAAACAGGATGGGACAATTTGTCCACTTGAACAAATGATACTACTTCATTTGGACAACAAATTTTCCAAACTTGTTCACAAATAAAAGACACTATTTTAGTTATACTAGACGATCGAAGCACGAGCCTAGTTATATTTAAATACTGAAAAGTGTATTCTAATAATATGAACCAAATATAAGTAGGTTTTTCAAGTTAATAGAATTATCAATGTAAAAATTATTATTTTCTATTCAGTTTTAGAGTAATTTTAGTTTTAAAAATTCGTAGAATTATATTCAAATACTAGAAAGACCGTTGATCTTAAAATAGTTGAATGAGAACCGTTAGATTTAAGATTAAAAAGTGTATTTGATTGTTAGTAAAATTATATTCAAATACTAAAAAATATATTTTAATAATATAAACCAGATATGAATAGGTTTTTTAAGTTAAATATAATTTCGATGTAAAAATTCATCTTACAATAAAGAATGAGAACCGTTTAATCAAAGATTGAAAAGTGTTTGATTGTGAATAGAATTGTATTCAAATACTAAAAAGAGTATTTAATTAATATAAATCAAATATGAGTAGATTTTCTAAGTTAAATATAATTTTCAATGTATAATTTGTTTTTCTCAATTTTAGAGTAGTTTTAATTTTAAAATTTTATAGAATTAAATATTTTAAAAGATCAAGCTAGTAATTATAAAAATTAGAAATCAATTACCAACAGAGCTTCATCCCCGCAGTTACCACTTTAGCTCAAACTGATATATCATACCTCGTACTAATTGATTAGACGGGATTATAAATTGGCATCCGGAACTGGAAGGCATCCTCACTTTTCCTTTTTCGAATTCTACCTGAATAGTCTCGTCTTTCTTCACAATGGTAATTTGGTTCGATCTTATTCTTTGATTTATTTATTTGTTGAATAATTATCTCGTACTCGTACCCTCTTTAATTATATCCCTAATCCAAATTTAGGTTTTCTTGTTTGATTTATCCATGTAGGTATATATATGTGTGTGTGAATATTTATATTTGCATGCATGATCATGTGCTTACGCATGTAGAGATATGCTTTCTAGTGATGTTACTTTGGTAAACAATCATTCGTTTTCTAAAAGCTTTATGTATGTAGGGGTTTGATGGGGTCTCTCTTTTGGAGGTGCTTAACTTAGTATACTTGGGCGATGATGAAATAGAGCCTGAGAAGCAGGTCGGTAAGATCAGAATGGGGTTTGATAACTTTATTGGAGAGGATCTATACTATCAAAATGAGGTAGACATGAGTAAGCCATCAATCAAATTTGGGGATACCATTTTTGTCAAAAATACAGAACCAAAATGTTCTTTTAAAGAACGTGAAGAATTTGATATTCAGTTTGATCTCTTTTGTGGTGCCTACAAGGGCTCTATAAATGTAGCATTTGAACCTTTTGGGGATCAAGTTTGGTTCGAGGAACGTACAATCAGATCAGTAGATGGCTCCGGACAGATCCGTGTTGTGCTTGGGTTTTTATCTAATGCCACGGTAGCCAATCTGGAAATTCAGTTGTTAAACATTTTCGCCACCTCAAGTGTCCATGGGATTGTTGCTGCTAGAAACAGCAAATTGGACCTACCTGCTTGTACAAGTGTGCTCTTCTGGAAGAGCCCTGCTAACAAAATAGAAGTGGGACGTGATGGAGTGATTCCATTGTCTAAATCGCGCGTAGGTGTACCGTTGGATTCTGAGCTCTATGTGGACATGTCTCTGAATATTGATGGTGACCATTACACAGATACTGCCTCCTTTGATCCTCTAACAACAGGAGGGCAATTTGTACAGGTTGGTAATCCTGAAAAGAAAGCAAAGATCTGTGTAAAAGTCACTTCGGATCCTAGAGTAAGCTCTATATATTCCACGTATGGCTATCTCGGGAGGGAGTGGGACGGTGACCACGATGATTATGATGATAGTGAGGAGGATACTGAGGAGTAGATTCTAATGGAGACCCTCCTTTGAAGCACCTTATCATGCTTTATTTGGGTTCAAGGATCTTTTTGGAATTTTCTAGTAAATGAAATATTTCTGTTTGTGACTGTTAAATAGAATATGATTGTTATGTTCTTTGAAAAATTAAAATGAGCATTGAGCTCATGGTCTTTTCCCTTCTCTATTGCCATTTGCCGATGAAGATTAATATACCATGAAGGTCTCTAAGAGCATCCGCAGTGGTAGTGCCGGTTTTAAAAATTTGTTGACCCCATTCTTTACTTCACGTAAGCAAATGTAATCCTAGGAAAGGAAGTGGATGCATGTCTCCAATGCAGGGTCAGTTAGCACACTTTTCAAAATTATTTTTACAATATTTTATACTGCCACAATTGATTTAAAAATAAAAGTTGTGAATATATGCTCACAATCTCACATAGTCACATGCATGTTCGGTCTTTGTAAAAAAGTAATATTAAAAAATTAGTTTATGGTCAAATGATCCCGGCCCGGGACAGTGGCTCTAGCCACTTCAAACTGTCTTCTCCAATGCTTAATTTTCCATTTGTCCAGCCAAAGTAATATTAAAAAATTAGTTTATGGTCAAATGACCCCGGCCCGGGACAGTGGCTCTAGCCACTTCAAACTGTCTTCTCCAATGCTTAATTTTCCATTTGTCCAGCCTCTTGGACACTTTGAGTATCCCGATGCATGAAGTGTCCCTGCGATGCGGGTGCTCTAAAGATTAATATACCTGCTTTCACTTCAATGTCAGTCTTTGAGAATAAATTATTTTCCTTTTTATCAGACTTGGTTCGACTACTTGAGCGTGCTTGTTTCCTTTGACATATGGGTAAAAAGGGAACTGGTCAGCCCTCCAAAACCTGCTGATGCTTATCAATCTACACTTGATGTTTCAAATAATTCAAAAGCAGGGATGTACTCTCAAATTATACCTCTATATCAAAAAAATTAACTGTTTTGTCCTCCTTTCTCTAAGGGAGAAAACAAATACATAGAATTTTAATATATTTTATTCAGAATACATTTGATGTTCTAAATACTAATATACCTATCTAGCACCACAAACTTAAAATACAAATTCTTCTTCCCCTGCTACTCCATCTGGAAGTTCTCTATCCCTCATCCCTCGCAAAGCTTCTGCGGTTGAATCACTTATGTCCAGCAGATACTGCAACCGCGATAATTTTTCAGACGCAGCATCGCTCTTCAGGTAGACGAGGAAGAGATCAGAAAGTTCCTCTGGCACCTCCCATGACAATGGTTTAGATGGTACAGCCTTGTCGCAAGCTAACATATCATTGAGAGAGGAAACCTGTTCAGACAAGAATGTAAAAGCTTAGTACTACATAGTGTATTGCAATGTTTCATTTCGAATCGAAAGTAAATAAACAAATTTCGTATGACGCTAAAGTTAAGGTCTTACCACCCCAGAATGGTTTCTCTGCCTAAGTAGTGAAACAGCCTGAATTAGTGAGTTTGACAACCTACTTCGTGCAAGTTCATGAACAACACTTCTTGCCTTTACAGTATTGATGCTGAGATCTTGCGGTATTTTGTTAAAGACTTCTTCTTCATCAAACTCCCCGGTTCCAGATGAAAATATGTCATCTACAGTTTTCTTGAAAAGGTTCTGTCTCAAGCTCAGAGATACCATGGTATCTAATTCAACTCCAGCTTCCTTAAGTTCTCTTATCTCCTTTATACTAAGCCTTCCACGGCTGACAGCAGTCTCCAGTGCAGCTGACATTTTGGTAGTCGTTATGCTCTTTATTATCTTTTGGGAATACTCGGAAGGCAAACCCACTTTGGTCTGCAACTCATTGAGCTGCTCAATCTTGTTTTTCGTCAGTTGTCCGTCTGCTAAGATCACCTCAGCTTCTTGCCTGAAAGCCTGCTCAGCTAAGCTTCTATGAACTTCCACAATCTCCTTGTCTGTCAAACCTAGGATCCCTCCCAGCTGGTTTAGGAAAACATATTCGGAATCATCTTTCTTCGTGGTGATTTGTGCACCAAAAGGAATTCTAACCACTTCTCCAGTGAGACAATATAGCAAGTATGTTTTGTAAAGGTCAGTTCTATCCCTTTCTGGAAGGTCATGTTCAAGAGTAATATCAGTTTGGCTTCGTTTTCCCAAGTTTTCCTTGTTTGGTCTTACTTTTCTAAGCGACTGTATGGACTCCCATTCTTCTTCTTCTTCTTCACTCTTTACTACCTCTGTTGCAGAATCTTCTGACGTAGTATCTGAATCAGTTGACTCTCCTTTAATATCTTCTACTAAGGAAGTCACAACCAAATTATTGAACGCTATCATTTTCTTAAGTTCTTTGGCAGCCTCAATACGACTCCCAGAGGCTCGCGATCGTTGTATGTAGCTAATAAAAATTTTGTAGACCTGCATCCACAAAAAAGAAAATCACATGGAACAAAGTGAGTTTAGATTCCAGAAACATAGAATATCAAGCAACCATGATTTTAAGTTGGTGCAAACTGCAAAGTGGCTAGTGAGCTTTCGACCAATCGCAATGAAATTATATATTGTAATGGAACATAAAAAAAAAATTAATAAAGCTAGATCCAGTTACTTACCGCCTTACTGGCGATAGACATAGCAACATCCCTCGTTAAACATAAACCATAAGCAGCCTTCCTCACAGCTTCCTTGACATCAACATCATATCCATCCACTCCTGAAGCAATTGCATCCTTCACAACCTGAAAAAAAAAAATAGTTTATATTGCCAGAAGGTGTGCAGGTCAAAGTAAACAGACATATGTACAATTAATAATCCTAATTGAATAAAATTACTGCAGAACAATTGTCCAGCTGGACCACTTTTACCTAAATTCGGGGACCACAGACCATCATCTCTTCTTGTTAATACAAGTACACACAATACAAGATAGAATTCTATCACAGAATATAGTACTTCCAACACAGTTATCAAAAGAGTCTATGTAATAATCTTTTCATTAATTATAAACTACTCTTTCTATCTACAACAAGGAGCACAAGGCTACCTTCTTCTCTCTTGCATAATATCAAAGGATACAGAGAACTTCACGAAAAGAAATCACAAATACCGAGCAGGATTAATATGTCATCAAAGAAAACCAAGACAAACTTACGTAAATGAGGCCGAAAAACCTCGTTCATTAAACTCTGAAAAGTTGAAGGACCGTTAGTAAGACCGAATGGCATTACCAGGAATTCGAAGTGCCCATGGTGGGTGCGAAAGGATGTTTTCTCCGTATCTGAAGGTACCATCCTGATTTGGTGAAATCCTGCTCTTAAATCCAACTTTGTAAAATATTGCGCTCCATGAAGTTCATCCAACAACTCATCCACTATTGGTATTGGAAATTTATCTTTAATGGTGTTGGCATTAAGTTCACGATAATCCACACAGAAACGCCATGAGCCATCTTGTTTCTTGTTTCTTGACTAGAATTACCGGGGAAGAGAATGGAGATTTACTTGGTTGGATAATTCCTTGTTGTAGAATCTGTTCACACTGTTTCTCAATTTCGTCTTTTTGAAAATGAGGGTATCTATAAGGTCGCACAACAATAGGTCCTTTCCCAGGTAAAAGATGTATGCGGCGGTCACTTTCACGGCTTGGAGGTAAACTTGAAGGCTCCATAAACAGGTCTGCAAATTCTGCCAATAAATTATCCACGATTATCATATTCGGATTCCGTGTTTGCATCAAACTGAGTCGTGCCTCCGCTAAAGGGGGTTGCCCTTGCCACAAGACCATTTTTCCGTTAAGGACAAATTTCATAGTCAAATAACTGAAGTCCCACAAAATCGGTCCAAGGGTGCATAACCATTTAACTCCCAGAACCACATCAAATCCTTCTAAAGGAATGGTATAAAAATCAGCTTGAAAGATATCATTAGAAACTTGAAGAGATACCGACTTGCAGATTCCCATGCTGGGTACGCGTTCTCCATTCGCCACACATACCTGTAATCCTGGTCTTTTCCAGACCTCTAGACCCAAACTTGGAAGTAAGCCTTCACGTAGAAAGTTATGTGTGCTACCCGAGTCTACTAGCACTGAAACCGTAACACCACATACTTCTGCCAATAGCTGCATAGTAGGAGAATTTCTTGTTCCGCGGATGGCATTCAAAGAGATCTCAATATCAACAGCCTTATCTTCTTCTGATTCACTATCATTATCGGGAACCTCAATCCAAAATAGCCTTTTACATTTGTGCCCTTGTTTATAAGATTCATCACAATTATAGCAAAGTCCTTTAGCCCTTCTTTCTGCCATCTCTACTCGTGTTAGTCTCTTGACAAAAGGTGTAGAAGTTTTAGTCATGTTGTTACTCCCACTTGGCTTTCCGAACTGTCCCCCACTTTTGGTGACTGAATTTTTGTTAGATGAGGTGATAGATTCGTTGTTGTTGGATTTAGGAGTGGACCAGCTTCCATTGACACGCGTGGTTAAGGTTCCTTGTGACACTATCTGCTTCCTTTCTAATGCCCGAGCCATATTCATGGCAATTCCAAGGTTCCCTGGTTGTTGTAACTCAATATCAATCCTCAATTCCTCTTTTAAACCAGCAGTAAAAAGATTTACTTGTTGGCGCGGGGTAAGATCTGAAGTTCTGGCCAGCAGCGATTGTTATTGGCGTTGATAATCTTCAACAGAACCACTTTGTTTGAAATTGGCTAACTCACCAAGAGGATTACTGCTCATAGGAGGCCCAAATCGCAAATGGCAACATTCTTTAAATCGCTCCCAATTCAGATCTGTCTCCTCCTGTTCAATCTGATCAAACCAAAGTTGTGCCTCACCTAATAAGTGGAAGGAAAGTAATCCCACCTTATCTCCTTCAGCAATCTTTTGGTTCATGAAGAACTTCAGACATCTTTTTAGCCATCCCAAAGGGTCTTCTGTACCATCATAAGTAGGAAATTCTATCTTAGAGTATCGAGGTACCATATAACCTCCTAACTGTGATTCATTCGTATTTCTAGTTCCCGAACTTCCCCTGCTGCCATGAATCCCGCGGTGGTGCTCTTCTCTGTTGTCTTTATCAACCCCTTTTCCTTTGCCTTTAACTGATAGTGACAACTCTACCATCTGCTCTTCGAGTGCACGTTGTCGTGTCGCCATTTGTTCCGTGAACGCATCCAGTTTACTAGTTAAACTCTCTGCATCACCCATGACGGATGGCTCTGATACCAAGATGTTATGAGCCTTAGCGTAGGATCTAGTCACAGGTCTGGACACGAGAGAATTCTTCTGTGAAGCTATAATGACTCGTCCTTGACAGAGCCCCTTTTAGATTATAATTTTCAGAGAATAAAAACTGAATTCTTTATTGTTCTTTAAGGCCTTTATATAGGCTACATATAGGTATAGCAGGAGTATCCTAAATCATAGGCTAATTATTAGGAAAACAGAATAAAACGAAACAGGAAATAACTAAAAAAGTCTGGAGATGCTGTTGCTGAGCTGCTGCTGATTTCTTGCATTTATTACCACGATTTCTTTCCCATTAATTATGTTGACTTCTTCCTTTTATAATACTTTCCGGTAAATGCATCCATATCACATAATTTAAAAAATTATAATTTCTAGCACTTTAATTGATGGAATTATTTATCCCAGATAATAATCACGGGATTTTAATCCCTCCAAACAAACATGGTCAGTCAATTTTTTTTTCTATAGTTTGTCTTCTAAAATTTTGGTTATGGGACTTAAGCCCTACTTTACAAAATTTAACATTTTATATGTAATTTATAAAAACATAATGTTACTTAACTAATATATACTATAATATATATGTTTTTTTCAAACATATTTATAAATAAAATTATTTTTTATAGTGTATTTAAATTTTTACTTATATAATGAACTTTTAAAAATTTGGTATAAAATGATCTTATCAAATTAAATTAAAATTGCATTCTACATTCTAAATTGGATTATGATAGGTACTGTTAGAGGCCTAAGACTGATGGCTACTGGGCCGATCGAAGTAGCCCATCCTCCATAGCTTGTATGAAGAGGCCCATTGTCCATTTAAAGACCGAAGAGGCCCACCTTCCATATCCTGAGTGGATTGGGCCGATCAACGGTACAACGACCAGGTCATGAGAAAGACCACGAGGTCCACGTTCGGAACGTGGAAGATGGGAACGAACTGGTAAAAGAGGGGGATCAGGTTTGAATTCATTCATTCACAATCTTCACATATTTTCTATACGTTCTAAATTACCTATCTTTACGACCAGTTACTGATTCTCACACCGGAGGTGAATCGGGGGCCTCAACCCTCGCATTCTTCTTCTTCGCAGGTCCGACCGGACGCCGGTGGCTAAAATTGGTTCTAACATTTGGCGCCGTCTGTGGGAACGTACAGATTGATTGTGGGTTGTGATATATTGCGATCATGTCTTTCGAACGACCGCCTGGATCAGATGGAACTCCTCATCCCGGAGGATCGACCATCACGCCGTTGATAAATCGGCAATTGAATTTTGATTCTGAGGGGGATGAAGGACCTTTGCCGACCCCCGAAGAACAAAGGGAATTGCTCCTTAAATGGAGAGAGGAACAGGTGGCCAAGAAAGGAAAACAGAAGGTAAACGAGCAAGCTGACAAGGAAGCCCAGATACGGGCTAAGAAGAAAGAAGAAGACATGCTCAAACTCCAAGCCATCAAAGTCCGCATGGAGGAATTGGAATTGGAGGAGAAGGCATTAAGAGAGTCACTCGAAGAAGTCGAGGTAACACTAGTGTCATCCGAACACCGAAGGGATAAAAGGCCGTTGGACGATGAAGACGGGTCTTCGGACTCCGAATCGCATCCCAGACGAACACGCTCCAAAATCACGATGACCGATTCAGATGAAGAGGACGGTTCGCATGTGCGTGACCGAATAAGGCGAATGGAAAAGGCCATGTTTGGAGAACGAAAGGTTAGCCACGAGCCTGTTGTTTCCGAGGAAATCGAACAATATCGACCTCCTTCGGGTGGATAGTTCCCGAAAATGAACGAGTTTAATGGGAAAGGAGACCCAGAAGACCATTGTGAAAAATATGAATCTTTAATGACAGGGATGGGACACTGTGATATGATGTTGTGTAAGATGTTCAAAACCTACCTGAAGGGACCAGCAACGATGTGGTATCGTTCGCAAAGACCCCGATCGGTACATTCATATGAGCAGTTGAAAAGGAGATTTCTAAGGCACTACTCCCACCTGTGCCGGAGAGAGAAGGACACTGAGGCATTGATCCACTGCCGTCAGAGGCCGAATGAGGAGTTGGGAGATTACCTAGCCCGGTTTAAGGAGGAAGCAGGGATGGTCACAAATTTGGACAAAGTAAAGGCTGCAGGGTTTTTAGCCGCTGGATTAGACCCTGTGAAAGGTAAAAAACTTCGCTCTTCTCTTTATGATATTCCCCCTAAGTCTTTAAATGATATATATGTGAGAGGAGAAGCTATCCGAAGGAAACTGGAATCCATTGGGGGATATAAGGATAGTCGCAGAAATGAAAGCTCTGTAAGAGACGACCGAAGGAGTCGAGGAGACATTAAGAGCAGATTAACAGACAATAGGCCCGACCGAGGAACGGAAAGGAGGAGAGATAGAGATAATACGGTGTTCACCCCATTGAATGCACCTATCTCAAAGATCCTCCATGAGATAAAGGGAAAGCCAGGGTTTGTTCGGCCAGCAAGAATGAAAACCCCGGATTATAAGAAAAATGGGGATAAGTACTGTGAATACCACAAGGATAAGGGGCACAACACTGATGAATGTTATCACTTGAAGAAGCTGATCGAGAAAATGGTAAAAGGGGGCGAACTCGAACAGTACAAGGGGGACTTGAGGGACAAATTAGAACCCAAAGAACCCAGGAGAGAAAAGGGGCCGGAAAGAGAAGAAAAATACAGGGGTGAAGTGCGAACGTTCTCGGGGGGCACAGTGTTAGAACGATGCAGTAAAACCGCCCGAAAGAAATATGCCAGACAGGTCTACAGTTTGTATCAGACCAACCCTGGCAGCCCCTGCCTATCACTTTCACAGAGGATGATTTCGAGGATGTGATCTGGCCGCACGAAGATCCACTCATCATAAATCCCATCATAGGGGAGAACAAAATATGGAAAGTCCTAGTCGATCGTGTTTTATGGATAGTCTAACCACCATTGGTTGATAAAATTAGATGATGAAATTTTTTTGGCTCTTGTGATTGGTCTAAAATTTAGTATTGACATCTAATTGGTTAACCACCCTTAGATAATAAAATTAAAAATTATATGAGAAAAGTCTTAATGGATTTAAATTCTAATTAAAAATAAAATAATATTTGAATTTTGATTGGCCAATCGCGTTGTTTGGATGTTCTAACTACCCTTGCTTAATAAACTAATATGAGGAAAGTTTTTAGACTCTTGTGATTGGTCAAAAATTCAGTATTGACATCTGATTGGTGCTAAAATAATTCATTATTAATAAAGGAAGGATATTTTCCAGTTAAAACATGTTATATTTTCTATTTTTTCTAACAAAATTTCCTCCCTTTTCAAAAAAATCACGGGCTATTAGTTTTTTCAACTTACCTTTTCTATTTTTTCTTACTAAAATCCCTCTTTTTTGAAAAATATCACTAGCAAATCCTTACTTATTTATTTTAAAACTTATTTTAATATTTTTAATTATTTAGAAGAATATACTTATTTTAACATGCCTATTTTTTAACAATTGTAAATAATAAAACATTAAAACGTAAATAACAATTATCAATAACAATCCGTGCATCACGATTTTAAGCTAGTAGTATATTAATTGTATATTGATTTTTTTTTGTTAACCAATTGTATATTGAGTTTTGTTGGGCGAGAAAGTTGTCCGGGTTCAAGCCTCAAATGTATTTGCTAATGATGAATCCTCTTGTATCTTGTATGACTAATTCACAAATGTTAATCACAAGCTCCATTCGAAATTTGCAAGTTGTAGATAATGTACATATTTTTTAACGAAAGCTTAATGTATTACCAATCGAACTAAACTTTACATAGTTTCCACAGCACTTTGAAATATAATAATTAATTAAACTGTTCTAGAGGTGAATCAAACTCTTAACACTTTTTTATTATTCTTTTTACTCTTATTATATAATATTATATAAAAAAAAATATATTATTTCTAACTCAATTATAATACTTCTGAAAATGCTAACTTTTTAAAAAGAATTAAAAGTACTACTTTAATACTTTAAATCTAAAAAAACTTATAGATTTTATAAAAGTTTATTAGCTTAGTAAGCATGTCAGTCAAGATAACCATCAAAATTATCAATATATTTTGTTGTAATATATATAAATATAAATATAAATATTTTCTAAAAAAAGGCTGTGTTTTTGAATTCTAAGTAAGTAAAGTATAATTAAAATAGTTTGTAGTTATGTTATATATGTGAGAAAATCGAAAATCAAAATTTTTAATATTTCAGCTATTATATAATAGTACAGATAGATTAAATAGAATAAATTATCGAAAATCGAAATAAAAAATTTCAATGTTTCGGCTATTATATAATAGTATAATATAGATAGATGTCGTCTGCGATAATTTTAGAAAAGAAGAAATTTTAGTTAAAAAATTTATAAAAGAATATACGCTTTGGCTAACAAAGGTAATCGGTTAATTATTAGTATTTATAATATTATTATTTTATGTTACTAAATGAAATTTCATGTGATATTTTTACTTAGGAAAAATTTTAATTAGAAAAGATAAAAAAAAAATACGCTTTGGGAAAAAAAACTAATCGGTTAGTTATTAGTAATTATAAATATTATTATTTTATTTTATTAAAAAGAACTGCCCGTGATATTTTTGGAAAATGGGATATTTTAGTTAGAAAAAATAGAAAATAAAAATTTTAGTTTGAAAATATAAAAAAGAATATACACTTTGGCTAAAATAGGTAATTGGTTAGTTAGTTATTAACAATTATAATTTTATTATTTTATTTTAATAAATGAAATTGTCTGTGATATTTTTGGAAAAGGAGAGGTTTTAGTAAGCAAAAATAAAAAATTTATATGTTTTAGTTAAAAAAGGTAATTCCCATGATATTTTTGGAAAAGTAAGGGAATTTTTCAGAAAAATAAAAAAATATATATTTTAGGTGTAAAAGATAATTGGTTATAAATAGGTAATATTATTATTTACTAATAGTTTTTATAAATAAGTAAGGGTAATTAAGTAAAAACACGAAATACAGTTAAGTTAAGTAAGTGCAATTAAATAAAATCAAAACATACCAAAAAATATTTAGTATTATATCCAATGGCTCTCATTAATTTAATTTAAAAGATCTAACGTTTAGAGATTGGATGACCAAATTATGGAAAACCATACTACAAAAACTTTTAATATTTCGTATTTAATATAATAGTATAGATAGATAGATAGGGAGTTAATAAGAATATAATAATTATAATAGATTAAGGACCGGCTTAAATTTTCTAAAATAATCTGACACATTATATTGTTTTTCATGAAAGAATATGACATTACTTTATTGTTATATATATATGAAATAGGATTTATTTCATGTCCGTCTTTAATCCTCTTTTCCCATCATTAACTCCTTATATATAATAAGCGTAAGGGAGATCTTATCCAAAACTTTGGTCGGTCACTGTACTACCAAAAGTATACGATCCGTTGGATTATTAAACTATAAATCTTCAAATCAATGAGGACCGTCAGATATAATATTAAAAATTGTATTTGATTATTAATAGGATAGTATTTAAATAGTAAAAGATGTATTTTGATAATTTAAGCCAATTATAAATAGGTTTTCTATATTGAATAAAAATCTCTATGTAAAAATTCGTAATTATCTTTTCTCTTTAGTTTATGGATAGTTCCAGTTAGATAATAATTATTAAACCATCATTAAATTAAAGATAATTTTGTAAGCTTCGTGTGGGCTGTAAAATCGTTAAAATCTGTTGTCTAAAACTCAACATAGAGCCCAAACAGTAAAGTTATTATCTAAATTTTAATAAATAAAAGATGTATTTTGATAATTTAAACCAATTATAAATAGGTTTTCTATATTGAATAGAAATCTTTATGTAAAAATTCGTAATTATCTTTTCTCTTTAGTTTATGAATAGTTCCAGTTAGATAATAATTATTAAACCATCATTAAATTAAAGATAATTTTGTAAGCTTCGCATGGGCCGTAAAATCGTTAAAATCTGTTGTCTAAAACTCAACATAGAGCTCAAGGCCCCAAACAGTAAAGTTATTATCTAAATTTTAATAAATATATTTTTATTATTGTAGCACCAATTTAATTTTTTTTCCTAATTCTTTTAAATTTATAAATTCTATGTTTATTTCAATAAAATATTAAAATCAATTTAAGAAAAAATTAAAATCGATCGTCCATGTACGATTACGACCAAATTAATAATTATAGTTAGATCTTAAATAGATCGATGAGAATTGTTAGATCTAATATTAAAAAGTGTATCTGATTAATAATAGAATTATATTTAAATACTAAAAAGTGTATTTTGATAATTTAAAATTTTTCTATGTAAAAATTCTTAAATATATTTTCTTTTGAATTTATGTATAGTTACATTTAGATAATAATTATTAAACCAAATATCAAAATAACAATTCATATCGATTATAATGATACACGTGGACCCTACGTGGAGAACTCAAATAAATTTAAACACTTTTTTTCTGAAGGAACATAACAATTTGATTAATCCAAATTATAATTATATTATTTTACATATAACAAACATAAAAGGATAATATCAAAATATTATTAAAATATTGAGGGTTTCATATTCATAAATGATAATTTTGAATATAATACTTATATTAAAATGTGTATTTGATTAAAGGTAGGATTATATTTAAATACTAAAAAGTGTGCTTTGATAATTTAAACCAATTATGAATTGATTTTCTATATTGAATTGAATTCTTTATGTAAAACTTCTTAACCATCTTTTCTTTTCAGTTTATTTTATGAGTAGGTCAACTGGTCAAGTTAGATAATAATTATTAAACCATCATTAAATTAAAAATAATTTCGTTAGTTTCGCATGAGTTGTAAAATCGTCAAAAATCAATTTCTAAAACTCAGGATAGAACCCAAATAGTAAAGTGTGTATCTAAATTTTAATAAATATTTTTTTATTATTGTAGCACCAATTTATTTATTTTTCCACTAATTCTTTTAAATATAGAGAAATTTTATGTTTCTTTCAAAAAAGTATCAAAATTAATTAAGAACAAATTCAAATCGATAAAGAATATAATAATATGAAAATAAAATTCTATATAATCATAACATAATTTTTATTCTGTTTAATAATTGTTAAGTAATAATGTATTTTAAAATTTTATATACACTGTAAATAAAACCGAAACATTAAAAGTAAAAGCAGTTAGTAATATATTTATATCAGTATATACTTGATATCCTTATTATATTAAATCCTTATATATAATAATCGTAATATGGATCTTATCCAAAAAAATTGTCGTAGATAACCAAATTAATAAGGACCATTAGATCTAGATAAATGAAAATCGTTAGATCAAATATTTAAAAAGTGTATTTTATTAATAATAGGATTATATTTAAATTCTAAAAGGTGTATTTTGATAATTTAAACCAAATATATCAAATATAAATAAGTTTTCTATATTGAATAGAAATTCGTGACTTTCTTTTCTCTTCCATGGATAATTCCAGTTAGATAAAAATTGTTAAACCATCTTTTAATTAAATATAATTTAGTTATCTTCATGTGGGGTATAAAATTGTCAAAATCTGATTTTTAAAACACAAGATAAAGCTCAAATTAGTAAAGTGAATATTTAAATTCTAATAATAATTATTATGTCATCATTATTTTAATACCAATTTAATTACTTTTTTCTAACTATTTTAAATTTAGAAATCTATGTTCAAAAATTAAAATCAATCTAAGAAAAATTCAAATCAACAAAGAATATAATAATACGAGGATAAATTTTTATAAAATTGTGCATATTTTTAATCATATTTTATTAAGTTTTAGATCATAACTAATCAAATATTATTTATTATTAAATAATAAATTATATGTAAATGTTGATTTTGTTTTATAATAACTCATAGATACCTAATTTCATTGTTAGCAAGACTATATTCATATTAAAAAAACCGTATTTTGAAATTTTAGACTCGAGGCCAAACTTTTTAACATATATACATTGTAAATTATTAAATTCGAAACTTTAAAAGTTTCTTAATCAATTAGTATAGTACTTTTCTGAAAAATCGTACTTTATAAAAAATATTATCAAATAACCTATGTCTGCAAGAAAAAAAATGAAAAAATTCTTTATTTAAAAAAAAACCTATAAATTTTAATATGTTGTTGGTAGATTCAAATCTTAGATCATTCTACATGATAATTTTATTGTTATATCGAACGTTTTTCAACAATTTAATTTGAAACATCCTCAAACAAAGCGACCAAACTTATAAGTAAGATTTCATTATTTAGTTTTTAATATAATAACATAGATATTTATAGGATATACTATAAAAAATGAATTTTATACAGAATTTTGATCATCGCGGTGTACTAATTTAAAAGAAGAACTATTACAAAAAAAAATATATTTTAATTGATAATTTATTTTCTCAAAAGTTCAAAGTTCCCGCATCTTTAACATATTACAAAAAAAGAGTATATTATATTTTAGCAATAAATAATTAAAAAAATTAAAAATTAAAAAATTTATAAATATTAAGAAAAATTAATGATGTTATCATGGTAGTTTGTTTCTAAATACCGCCAAAACATTCTCAACCGTTAGATCTAATACTTTTAAAAATAGATGATCAAGATTATATCATATAAAAAGAAGTTATTGTCTAAAAATGATATAAATTAAAAGATACTATATTAGGATTGGATTTTCTAAAAAGTCAAAACATAAAAATAGTTGTAATTAAATAAGGAAACTCATTTAATACCAACATAATCAAAATCGTTTAATGTTAAATAGATAGGTAAAAACCATTAGATTTAACATTAAAAACTGTATTTGGTTAATAAAGGGTATTCTAATAATCTAAACTACATATAAGTAGATTTCCTAAATCGAATAGAATTCTCAACATTAAATTTCGTCACTTTATTCTCTTTTTAGTTTTAGAATAGTTTAGCGTGTAAAATATAATAAATATCAAATTTTTAACTATAATTGTTTTGGCTAAATCTTTTTTAACAATAATTTAATCATGTAAACTAATAACTTTTAAATATTAAAATATTCATAAATAAATATAATTATAAATATTTAAAAAACAATTGTGTGTTGCATGGATAATAAAATATAACTATAAACAAAATAATCAATATCTTTATATATATAAAGGAAAATCCCCAGGAGCTCTCAGATCGTCCGAAAGCTATTTATCTATTTTTTTAGAGCTTCTGAATTTTAATTCAATAAAATTAAATATCCTTATTTAAATTCGGATTTATAGGATAGGAAAAATAGCAATTGCCTTTTAAATATTTACTAATGGAGGAAATTAAATATACAATATCTTTTAAAACTTTACTAATAGAGAAAACTAAATATACAATTTTAATATTATTTCCTTTAAAATCTTTAATAATGGAGGAAAGTAAATATACTATTTTAATATTCAACATATTTATCTTTCTATCTTATCAATCTTTATCTTCTTTCTCCTTTTATTTATCTTCTTCTTTATATATATCAGGAAAACTCAATGGAGCTCTCAAATCGTCCAAAAGCTATTTACCTATTTTTCTAGAGCTTTTGAATTTTAATTTAATATAATTAAATTTTCTTATTTAAATTTGAATTTATAGGATAGAAAAATATCAACTGCCTTTTAAATTTTTAATAATGGAGGAAACTGAATATACAATTTTAAGATTCTTTCTTTTCTCAATTTTGATTCCATAAAATGAAGTTTCTTATTTTAATTTTGAACTTATAGGATAGAAAAATCTCAATTGCCTTTTAAATCTTTACTAATGGAGGAAACTGAATATACAATTTTAATATTTTTTCCTTTAAAATATTTAATAATGGAGAAAAATAAATATACAATTTTAATATTCGACATTTTTATCTTTTTATCTTATCAATCTTTATATTCTTTCTTCTTTTATTTATCTTCCTCTATCTACTTTATCTTATTATTTTTATATATAAAAGAAAACCTCCAGGAGCTATGATCGTTCGAAAAATATTTATCTATCTTCCTAGAACTTCTCAATTTTAATTAAATTAATTTTTTTTTATATTCGGATTTTTAAGAAATACATTCTTTATTTACAATCAAATCTTTAGCGAAACCAATAAATATTTAAAAGTCAATCTTATTTACAATTTATTTAACAAATATTACCTTTTTACTTTTTTCTCAACTAATAGCGCATCCTAAATCTATATAAACAAAGTTAGTGACCTTTTTATGCCACTTTTTTAGATTTGTGATTAACTTGATTTTGTCAATTTATTTTATGCCATTGTTTCACATGTCTTCACAGATTTGTTAATTTAATTTGATGGCCTACAATCAAAATTATTTTGACAACTTATGTTTACTTTTATTTGACAAGTTGCGGTATGTTTAGTATGTTTAACATTTATGAATATTGGATTCATACTTATGATTTGCATCTTCTTTCTTATTTTTGTGCAGATTGATAACTCAGGAATTGTGCCAATGTATTCGAGGTATTAAATTCATAAATCTGGTTATGACAGTAAGTTATTGATTTTACATATTTTTCTTCTTTACTTTTCCCCATTAGATTGTTGTGTGCATTAAAATCTTGAGAAGTTGTAGTTTATATGTGTTTTCAAACCTCAAAAAATTTATAATTTCTGTTTTCCTAACATTGATTTAATATTTAAGTGGAGATTACTGATTTTTTTCTTTCATGGTTTTTAATGGCAAACAGTTTTTTAATTGCAAAGGAAACAAGTGTGTCATGCACTAATTATTAACCATCAAACTATTGTCATGCTTTATGTATTTTATCATAATTCATAGTCAGCTGTATCGGATTTCAGTGGAGCAAAAATTTCATTGAAAGATCGAATTGGAGACGTCGTCATCTCGAACTAACAAGAAGGCCCTGCTAAGTTCTATGGTATCAATATAGATGAGATATTTTCACTGTATGATTAATGTGTGACAACTACCTTTATTAAAACGAAATTCAGAAACAATATGTACTATACACAAGCTGATTTTTTTTTCCAAGCGAATTTTAGTACTCCTCAATTTTAGTTCAATAAAATTAATTTCGTTATTTATATTCGAATTTTCAGGGAAGACATTCCTTAGTTACCCTCAAATTTTTAGGGAAGGCAATAAATATTTAAAATTAATCCTATTTAAAATTTAATTAAATAAATATTACTGTTTTTTCTCAACTAACTTAGATCATATTTAAGTTTTAATCTATTTTTCTAGAATTTCACTATTTTAATTCAAAACGAATTTTTAGCGAAAACAATAAAGGAAAACCCCATGAGCTCTAGAATTGCTCGATTCATATTTTTCTAATTTTCTAGAGCTCCTTAATTTTAATTTCAATAAAATTAAATTTCTTTCTTTAAATCTTTTTATATATATAAAGGAAAACCCCGGGAGCTCTCGGATCGTCCGAAAGTCATTTATCTATTTTTCTAGAGCTTCTGAATTTTAATTCACTAAAATTAAATTTCCTTATTTAAATTCGAATTTATAGGATTGAAAAAATAGCATTGCCTTTTAAATTTTTACTAATAGAGGAAACTAAATATACAATTTTAATATTCTTTCCTTTCTCAATTTTGATTAAACTTCCTTATTTAAATTTGAATTAAGAGGATAAGAAAAATCTCAATTGTCTTTTAAATCTTTACTAATGGAGGAAACTAAATATACAATTTTAATATTATTTCCTTTAAAATCTTTAATAATGGAGGAAAGTAAATAAACTATTTTAATATTCAACATATTTATCTTTTTATCTTACCAATCTTTATCTTCTTTATCCTTTTATTTATCTTCTTCTTTATATTTTTATTTTTATATATATAAAGGAAAACCACCAGAAGCTCTACATATTTATCTAATTTTCTAGAGCTTCTCAATTTTAATTCGATAAAATTATATTTCCTTATTTACATTCAAATTTTTAGGGAAAACATTCCTTATTTATACTCGAATTTTCAGGAAAGACAATAAATATATAAAAGTCAATCCTATTTAAAATTTAATTAAACAAATATTACCTTTTTTTTCTCAACTAACTTAAATCCTATTTATGTTTTAATCTATTTTTCTTGAGTTTCACTATTTTAATTCAATTCGAATTTTTAGGGAAGACAATAAATATATAAAAGTCAATCCTATTTAAAATTTAATTAAACAAAAATAACTTCTTTTCTCAACTAAAATAAATCATATTTAAGTTTAATATATTTTTATAGCGTTTCTCTATTTTTATTTAATAAAAATTAAATTATCTTACTTAGATTCGAATTTATAGGGAAGACAAAAAATATATAAAATTTAATAAAAATTAAATTATCTTACTTAGATTCGAATTTATAAGGAAGACAATAAATATATAAAAATCAATATTTTTTAGAATTAAATCTTTATTTTAACGTTATATTACAATCTTATTTGGGATTTAATCTTTATAAATCTTTATATTATAATTATATTTAGAATTTAATCTTTATTTTATCTTTATATTACACCTTAAATTGCCTATAAAAATATGACATACTAATTAGTTCTCCTCATATCAAAAATTTGAGGATTTTATGATAATTCGTGTGCATTAATAACATTGCATATTGATGATAATTGTTTGTATATTTTAATTTATTTTCTTCTTTCTGTAACTTGAGGTTTTGCAGGTTATATATGTGCATACTTAAAGACTATTGTTAATCAGTTTTTTGATTTGTGTAAAGAGAATCTACTTGACACGATAGAAAAATTCTCTAAGCGGCTTAAATTCATATATTTATCAATTTTTACGTAAATCTAACCATACCGATGAAAAGTTTATGCAAAAATAAGTAGGTGTGCAAAATTTTATAAATTTTATCCTTTAAGAATACATTTAATTTAACATGATATTTTATATATTGTTTACAATATGAATGTAACGGCTTAGATTTTGTATCATTTTTTGATTTAAAATTGCATGATATACAAAATCAATTTCTATATAATTTTGTATACCCACTAATTTTTGCGTTATGACGTCTAAGAATATTTAAGAAATTTGTAATTTTTGTGATAATACAAATAGTTGAAGTTTGAAGCGGTGGTTAATAATTAAATTTTTATTATTGCTTAATTTTATTATTTTTAATTTATATGTATTTAGTGCAATGGGCGTCGGCTGAAAAAAGTATGACACAAAATCGTCTTATAAAGTCTATGGATATTTAAGAAATTTGTAATTTTTGTTATGATACTAATAGTTGAAGTTTGAAGCAGTGGTTAATACATAATTTTTATTGTTGCATTTTTAGTATTTTTTTTATTTGTATGTACATATGGAACGGGCGTCGGCTCAAAAAACATGACACAAAATCGGCATATAAAGTCCAAAGATATTTAAGAAATTTGTAATTTTTGTGATAATTCGAATGGTTGAAGTTTGAAGTGGTGATTAATACTTAAATTTTATTATTTGTATTTGATAAAAAATAAGTTGACATCTTAAAGGTTAACTTTTTTAAATAATTAAAAGAATAAAAATTAGTTTTAAAATAAAGAATAGTTAAACTTATTTTAATTATTATAACTTTTTAAAATAATTAGGATATTAAAATAAGTTTAAAATAAATAGGTCCGTTACTCGAACCAAGTATATGGTATTAACTGAATTTTGTTAAGAAAAAATAAGTTCATTTATAAATTTTATTTATATATCCATCTATCTACCTATACTATAAAAGACGAAACATTAAAAGTTTTGGTATCTGTTTTTGGTACGGTACAGTACTTATAGATAGTATAGATTGATTGATTTTATATATTTTTTTCTTAAATAGTTAATATTTAAAATTTTACAAAAATATTATAGGGCCGCCGCGAAGCGCGGCTGAGTCGACTAGTATATATATAAAGGAGAATACACGGGAGGTGAGGTGGCGTCTCTAGAATTGTCTCAATCTATTTTTCTAATTTTTTTAGAGGTTTACAATTTTAAATACTAATAAATCAGTTTACAATTTTAAATACTAATAAATCAAAAAATATTCTTTAGCATATTAGAAGTAGAATAGGTGTTCGAAGTTATAAAGGATAATAATTCGAATTTATAGAGAAGACATATAAATAAAGTTCTATTTGATGTAGAGTAGATGTTCGAATTTATAGAGGAGAAGAGTTCGAATTTATAAAAAATACATACAATTAAAAGTTTTATTATAAGTAAAATAGGTGTTTGTAGATATAATTAAAAGTTATATTCGAAGTAGAATAAGTGTGCGAATTTATAAAGGAGAAAAATTCAAATTATAGGAAAAACATATAGTTAAAAGTTATATTAGAAGTAAATAGGATTGTTAATTTTTATAGGTGTTTTTTCAACGAAAAAGTGGCTCATTAGAAAAGAGTATGTTAACATAAAAATTGATATATAAGACAAGTATATATTAAATATATTAAATTTGGAATTTTGATCTTAAAAAGGAAAGCGTGTTTCACGGAAGAACGACTATTAGGAAGTAACGAGTAATTTTTGTAATTTAACTGATCGATGTATTTTTTCTAACGAGAGAGCGACTCATTAGAAAAATGAGCATGTTAACATGATAATCAATATACTTATATAAAGGAGAAGACGGGGGCGGTGAGGTGGCGCTCTAGAATCGCTCCGTTCTATTTTTCTAATTTTCTCAATTTTTCACAATTTTTTAATATTAATAATTACAACTTCCTTAAATATTTTCAATTTTGTAAGAAGGAAAATAAAAAGGAAAATAAATTGAGAAATTTTCGAATTTGTAAATTGAGAAATTTTCAAATTTGGCAAGAAGGAAAATAAATTGAGAAATTTTCGAATTTGTAAATTGAGAAATTTGCATTTAAAATCTCTACTTATACAGGAAAGTAATATAAAATTGTTGCATTTAAAATCTCTACTAATATAGAAATTAAATACACAGTAGATCTGATGGAGGAAACTAAATATCACTAATGGAGGAAACTAAATATTCGATTATAATATTCTTATCTTCAAAATATCTAAATTATATAAAAAAATGTATTACCTTACATTATTTTAAACTTTCCTCTATTATTATATAAATATTCTCATAATATTTCTTCGTCGGTGAGGCGGCGACGCCTCTCAAATCGCTTCGATCTATTTTTCTAATTTATCTTAAAATTTTAAATTAATGAGTATCAAAAATTAGAGAAAAAAAATTATTTACCTTATATTCTTCTAAATTTTTTTCTCAAATCAAATTTACCATTTTTATATTCTCATATATCTTTTATCCTATTTTTAAGTCCTAATACTTAGAGAGGAAGTAGTTATACTTGGTAAATCTTGAAAAAGAAATCTGAAAAATTATGGTAATTAAATTAAGTTGATTATATAAACACTGAACTGGGAGCTAATTAGCTAATGTGTAAAGTTTTGATGGACATGAAGACGATTAGACGGAGTATTGTCTTTGTTGCTTTACATTGTTTCATGATGTTTTTATATTGTTTATGATCGGTGGTTGCTACTTTAGCTTTTCACCGTCTCAACCTCGCATAGTTCTTTTTTCTTGATAGATTCATAGATAAAACATGATAATGCGATTTTTTATACATGCACGTATGCATTAGTTTATTAATGATCCCCTTTTTTTTTTGTTTCAGTCCTATTCAAAAGGTTTCAATATGCTTCAGATTGGATTGCCCCCAAGAACATATTAGTTGGCTTTGATAAGGTAAACTGTGTTTTTTCGTATAATTCGTTGTCGTTACAATTTTTGTTAGCAACA
Organism: Heracleum sosnowskyi; assembly: GCA_030848705.1. Taxonomy (NCBI): domain Eukaryota; kingdom Viridiplantae; phylum Streptophyta; class Magnoliopsida; order Apiales; family Apiaceae; genus Heracleum; species Heracleum sosnowskyi. The sequence continues at coordinate 98,715 of CM061240.1, read as the reverse complement.
ATATATTAGAGGTAATTTTCTCTCAACTTTGAGTATTTAATTTGTTTTTCCACTTTTATGTGTACATTAAGTGTGTTTATGATTGAAGGCTTATAATCCGATTTATATTATATTAGGATGAAAGGCAGAAAAAGAAATTATCATGCAATTATTATTGATTTTTTTTCATATTACAGACAGAGAAACACGTCTTGGAATTCATTGAATGAGATGGTGCAAAGATGAGCCTCCACATAAGAAGACAAACTATGCTACATCCAACGCAGCTTAACGCTAGCCAACATAAACCCATTCTTCCAACTATATAATACAGGCAACTAAGATAACATACACATATACATATAACGATAGAATATAAAGAAAATGGCGGTGAATTAGGATCGAAACAGGGGGAGTTAAGGAGAGGAAGAGGAGGCTAAGATAGTGGATGATTTAATAGTTCAAAACTTGAAAGAGATGCTCGTGAGCTTTTACCAAAGAGGAGAGAGACATGTGTATGTATATGTTTTGTTTGATAGACGCTATTAGTCTAGGATGATTGAAAGTTTGATTAAACTTAGAATTATTGCTATGATAAGTAAAAAATAAAAAATTTAAGTTAATATTTGTTTGGATAATTTTATTTAATGAGTAGCTTATGAGTTATTAAAATTGTAACAATTAAAATAAATTTGATAAATAATACATTTTAATGATGATATTAACTTTTATCAAATAAAATCACTAAAATAAAATAAATCGTTCAAAAAAATACCTCATATCAACTTTAATCTATTTTTTTAACTTTAAATCATTTTTTGACTTATTATACAAATAAATATTTTTCTAACTTACAAACACCCTCTCAGTGTCCTAAAACAAACAAGAGCTAAACACTCAACATTTTCATTATTTTTCTCTAACGTTCTTTTGCCTTTTTTTAATGTGATTTTTCGTACTATTATTTTAGACATTTGGGTATCTATAGCGGCCATTTACTTTTTTCTTAATCCTTCTTAGTATACTTATTTAAAATAACTTTAAATCGTGCATGTGATGCTTCAAAAATAAATTAATATTTATGAGTCAGTTAATATTATATTAACTTATTTTTTAATTTTATTTGAGGAAAAAGTACAATATTATATTCACATCTTTTGTAATTATGAATACAATTTAACAATTTTATATATTACTTAAAAATTAATTATTAATAGTATTTCTGAAATGACAAATGTATCCTTGATAACCAAACCATTTTAACCCCTTATGCTAATTATATATAAGATATAATTAATAGCTTTTTTTGACAATTACAAATATTTTTTTATGTTGCAAAAATATCTCTATATAACTTTATTAAAAAATAAATTAAAAAACTGACTTTGGGATTATACCATATCAGATGCAACCAAAATTAATCTAATTGCAACCAAAAAATTAATAAATTTTGTTTTAAAAAAAGTATATTTGATTGTACTATTTTTTTGACAGTATAATATTTTTTTTTAATAATTTCCATAATTTTCTCCACAAAAACTACTATACTTTTAAAATATTTATTAATGAAAAAACTAAATATACAATTTCAATATTCTTCTAAATAATATTTTTTAATTTTTACAAAATTTCAAAATAATAAACATTAACAAATATAATTACTTTAATATTCTTCTAATTTTCATATTCTAAGTCAAATTTTAACCAATGCATGTATGTCGAGTCTTACACGACAAGTTTTCAAATTTATACGAATACAGTTAGGTGGTGATTTCTTTCGTACATTGATATTCGATGAATTACCTTTTTTATCCTTTCCAAATTTAAATTAACATTAGTCATCATGTTCATTTTTGTCCAAAATTTTACAGTTGGGTAGAATCAGATTCACTAAATTCATTAACAAATCAGTAAAAATCACATTGACCCGGATAAAAATGGGTAATACCCATGTAACGTAAAAATTTGTTGTGGATCAATCAGTTACTCCTAATTTGAAATTCAATTTATCCATCATCTTATTTATGTACAATTTTCTTATCTTTAGAACTTTCTTTTATTATTTTCAAACTTGATAGAACTTTCTTTTATTATTTTCAAATTTGTAAGATTGGAGGAATTAGAAAATTACAACTTCCTTATTATTTTTAAATTTGTAAGATCTTATGTTAAGACTTCCTTATTATTTTCAAATTTGTAGGATCTTATGTTATTAATTACAATTTCTTTTTATCATTTTCAAATATGTAAAAATGGAATTGGAAAATTGCAAATTTGTAGGATTTAATGTTAATTTCTTTATTATTTTCGAATTTTTAGGATCTAATACATTATTATTTACAACTTTCTTTCGTATTTTTAGAATTTGTAATAATTATTCATATACAGACCCTAACTCAAACAGTTTCTATCCAGCATATTCTTTAACGACTAAAGAGTATGTTTATAAGAAAAATTGTATAGTTTTTACAAATTAACTTAATATCTGAAAGGTAAATTACTATTTAATACTTTTTGACTTTTAAACATAATGGATTTCCATGTTATTCACCTTACAAACACCTATATATTAAAGGTCATTCATAACAAAAAATATACACTGAAACTTTTTTACATAACTCCAAATCTTTACAACCATATTTACAATCAATATAACTATGGCCTACACCATGTTGGATGTTTTGAACGACAATAGCTATACCTGGATGATAAGAGTACGAATGTGTAGAATGTGAGAATCTTTCAATCCAAATACCGAAGAACTGATCAGTCGACATGATTTTGATCGATAAAAAGGTTAATAAATCAATATACTTATAACTTATTAGTTTGTCAAATTGTATGACAATTAACTTTTCTAAGATATGTTGTATGACAGGAAAATTTGATCCATGCTACGATCCCAAAGATTCTGGTCTCTCGGTTCAAAGATCTTTTAGAGGAAGGCTCCGTGTACAACATCAAAAATCTGAAAGTTGTTTCAAGTACAGGGAAATATAGACCACTATCACATGAGTCTAAATTGCTCTTCATACGCATAACGTCGCCTAAGAGATTGGAAGAAGACATCGTCAACATATCAATACACGGATTTCAGTTCATATGTCCGGATATGATTGATGCACGTATTAATGACACTAACATACTCTCAGGTATTTTGATACAGTAATATATTAGAGTAATATATAAGTAATACTATTATATAAGTTAAAATTCAAACTATAATGTTCTAATATTATCTTTTCTAATAATACTATATAAATATAAGTAAATTATATGTTTATATTGATGTTTTTAAATATAATTTTTTTCATATATATATGGCAATGGTATCGGTCCAATAAAATAAAATATCAAACTATATAAACAAAAGGAATATGTAAATAATTTATAATATTACCTACCCAAATGCAAATTTTACAGAATATATTTTATTTGATAATTTATATAATTTTGTAGATATTTATTTCATAAATTTTGTTCTAATATTCTTTTTCTTTAACAAATATATTCTAACACCGCTGCGAAGCGCGGCTTAGTAACCTAGTTAATATATAATACAAGTATTCAATATATTAAATTTGAGATATTGATATTAAAAAGGAAATGCATTTTACGGGAGGACGGCTTATTAGAGAGGACCGAGTAATTTTTGTAATTTAATTGATGAAATTGAAAAAAAAATTATGACGCCGCCGCAAAGCGCGGCCTTTTCAACTAGTTATAAATAAAATTTAAGTAACCGTGCATCGCACGAGCTATAAGCCAGTATTATAAAAGCGCGCAAAGGCCCAAGGAAAACAATAGAGTATTTCTTTCGTTTAGGCTTTCTTTTCGGTTGAAAGGTTTAGGGTTTTCTTTTCGGTTCAAAGACGACGATGAGGGATCGCGAAACATTCATAGCAGTGGCGGATATTATTGATCTCAATCCCAAGTATGTCAGTTTTGCTGTTGACAGGCTTTCATTCAATATCGCCAATAAGGTTTGTATACATACACTCACAACGATGATATATGTTTGTAGTTGTGCATATCTTTTTTATTTTGGTTGATGTATACGTCCGGAGTTTGTTAATTTGAAGGTCTATTCTTTTGTATTCTAGCTAGTTTTTATTTGAACTAGGCTTTCTTACATATTTCTTGATACTAAATTCCAGATGCCAATTTTTAATCGTTATGTTGAAGAGATCATGGGGTCTAGCAACTTGTTAGAGGCCATAAAAGGGTTAGACAAAATCATTAATGGAGGTAAGACAATTTTTTTTTTTTGCTTTTAGTTTTTCTCCCTTTTGTGTGCTAATCGCTTCAATTAAAATTTTATGGTAAAACAGACCCAAGATTAGCTGATCATCTGAAATCTGATGTTGTTGAGCGCCTTGTAAAGATCCTCAAGGAGAGTGATGACGTATTTATCCAGGTTTATGGTCTTCCTTATTGTGTACAATACTGTAGTGGTATTTCAATGTTTTTTCTAATTTCAAGGACATGTTTATGACAAAAAAATTGATTGCAGCGTTCGGCGGCATACATCCTCTCAAGAGCAAAATTTGACACATGTGGTTCTGTAATAAGAGAAAAGGCAACTCCGGTCCTTGTGGATCTTATGTCTCATCATTCTTATATTATAGCTATTCCGGTAATCTTTAAGGTCACTTGGTCAATTTCCCATATTGGTCAATTCAAATGCATGTATAAGTACAAATATTATCTAAATGTGTAGGTTGTTATCACATTGACACGTTTAGTTTGTGCTTCCCCCGATTATGTGCGGGTTATCCTTGATGAAGGTGCTTTTAAAGCTGCACTTGAAATTTCTAGAATTACCAACCGGGGTCATTTGTTGTTGGATGAATTGGCCAAGTTTATGGCAGTTGTTTGTCGAGGAAAACTTCTCCCAAGTCAGGTTATTTGCTTCACTTTTCCACTTTTCTATTTCTCCGTTCCGCATAAAAACCATTTTTAACAATACCATGTTATTCAAATTATTCATTTGTTGGCAGGAATGTCTAGCTCTTTCCATTTTGGATGAGCTATTACAAAGAAGGTGGGCTACTTACCTCCATATAGAGAGAACATGCTTTGCACTTTCATATCTTTCTTATGGAAGGCATGTGGGGATCAAACAAGAAACCTGTAAAATGCTAACCCGGCTCACTACGTAAGTGGATTTAATGTAATTTCTTTTGTGGCTATTCTTTTATTGCAATATTTAGTTAGTACATATCATGTTCTGTTGGTGTTTCAGTCACTCGGAAAATTCTGTTGTCGGTCCTGCACTTGGAGTGCTTGGGAATATAGCAAGATGGGGAACCGTTGACCAGATTGAGGTATGATCAGTTGACAGACATTCTTATTCAAACGCAGAAACATTTTAAAAAACAAGTTTTGTAGAAGTTGCTCTAGAGGGGTCAAATATGAATATCTAAGGATCTGCTGTGCTTTACCTACTTCGGTGTGTCTGCTTATTGTCTATGTAACGTGTGTGTAAAGAATTGTGTTGCCTTTTGTCTTACATTAAACTTGCGAGTTAGTGTGTATAATAGCTACTTATCAGGTTCTCACATCCAAGAAAAAAGATAACTTAATTCATTCAGAGACGCCTCAAATAATTGTTATTACAAGTACTTAAATTTTTTGGACGGCTTAATTTCTGAAAGGCTTCTAGACTAGATTAATTAATTTATTTGAGTACTCAAACTCAAATAGATCTTTCAATTTTCATTTCGATGCTAGGATTTATTGCCAACACCAGAAAATAGCATGATACATGCATGTAATACACTTATTCATAGAGTGTTCTGCCTTATTTCTAATACACTATTAATTCATCCAGATCTTGGCTAAAGACTCTGAGTTTTTGCGATGCCTTGGGACGAGCCTGTTAGGTTGTAAACCGAAGAAATTTCAGATGGAAGCTTGTCAAATAATTTCCAAAATAGCTGCTCAAAGCCGAACTTTCACTCAGGTTGGTTTTAATTCACCTTAAAAATTGACTGGATTAAGTTAGAATTTGTCCTTTCTGCATGACTTTTAATGTGTAGCTCTGCATTTTACTTCATGTGTTTAGTTGCATGTATCTGACCTTGTAACTCGAATTAATAGGATATGCATAGCGCCGGTTTGATAGATAGTCTCAACGGACTCCTTGAAGTGGATGAGTCTGATTTAAAGATGGAGGCAGGATGTGCGATTTCAGTTGCAAGAATGCATGTCCATCAACAATGGCGGAGCGAGGACATTTTTTGAAGTTGTGCCAAGTGGTACTTGGTGACTTTGAAATTAGTGAGGGTGAACCAGATTTCCCTTGTTTTTCTTTTTAAAGGCCAAGTACACTTAAATCGGACAAAGTTGAAATGGTATCTACATTTCATTTAAATATTAATGAACAATCTATTTATATTCCAGTGGATGTTGCTAAATCTTGTATCTGAAAACCAAAATATATCAGACTTTGCTCTTTTGTTAGCTCAACTCATACTTTCTAATGATTTGTTTAAGTTGGTGACGTGCAATTGTAGTATCATTTTGTATACATTTTGTTTGATTTGCAAATAAATGGCGCCGTGTGACTTTTGTGCATGATGAATTGCAAACCCAGGGTATATATGATTCTTGTCAAATACAACCATTAGAGGTTAGGTTTCTGACTAACTGCTGTTATTCTTATCTTCATACACACTACAAGAAAAACGGCTAAATATGACCGAAAAACGGCTAACTAGAGAGGCCAAGTCTGACATTCCGAATCTCGTTTGAAAAGTTTGGAAATCTATGATCGAATTGTTTCCACTCATCTCCATCTGCTGGGTGACATAATTGACCTTCAACTTTGACTCTGTTGTGGTGCCACCTCATATCTTCTGCGGTCTTCTCATTCATGAATAGACGCTGCAACCTTTGAGTAAGAGGAAAGTATCTCAAGATCTTTCGTGGAATCTTCTTCTTTTTTGGATCCTTTTGCTCTTTGTATCGGCATGTATGACATATATCACAATGAGTCTTGTTGCTATTTTCCTTGTAAAACAACATGCAATCATTCTCGCAAGCATCAATTTTTTCATATTCCATATGCAATCCTCTTATCATCTTTCGCACTTCATAATAACTCTCGGGCAAATTATGATCAGCAGGCAGTACCGATCCAATAAGGCGAATCAACTCATCAAAGCCAGTGTTAGTACAATTATGCTTGTGTTTCCAATGTAGTAGCATGTTTACAAATGACAATGTTGTAAAATTTCTATTGTTTGGATATATTGGATCACAAGCATTTTCCACCATCTCGTAAAATGCTTGTGCTTTTGCATTCGGTTCTTCCTCAAAATTCTCAAAATGTTCATTTGCATCCACAAAATCTCTTAGCATATCACGAGCATCATACATATCCTCATCTCTATAATGAATATTACGAGAACTTGTTTCCGTTTCAACTCGAGGCATATCCCTCTCTCCATGCAAATCCCATTTAGTATACCACTTCATAATACCATTAAGATACAAATCAACCTTCACATCACTAGGATCCTTAAAGTACTTATTTGCACAATCTTCACATGGACATCTAATAAGTCCTCCATCTTCGGGATCACGATGATCACAAGCAAATTTAATAAAATCATTTACACCAATTTTATACTCTTCCGTTAAGTACTTGAACTCATTGTATCGATTACGACCAATCCAACTACGATCGTATGTCATCTACAAAGTATACGCAAATTGATATAAGTTGAATGAAATTTAACATAAATGCAAATAAATCATAAATAATCAAATTGAAGTAATAAATTGACAAATTGATAAGTTGGCTACTAACTAAAATTTAGGCTAATCTTCATAATTAAATTTCAATTAACTACATTTACATGGTTCACACCCAACAATTACATTAATTTCATCAACAAATTAAGAACACCCAAATTCTTATGCACATGAATACAACAACAAAATAGAGTCATATTATACTAAGAAAGTAAAAACAATTAAATGTAAATATTAAGAAATGAAACTTACTTGATAATCAACAAGATCTCATGAAAATGGTGGGGAAAGGTGGGAGATATGGTGGATAAAGGAAAGAGATATGGTGGGAGAAAGAAGTTTTGGTGGAATTGAAGAAATGAAAGAGATGCAGTAGCTTTTAGATCTGAAACGGGTAAATTTGACTGACGGCGGTCATATTTATAAATATGACCGAGTTTGGACATATTTACTTACGACTTGGTCAAATCAGTCAAATGGATATATATTCGACCACATGCGGTCAAATTTAAGAATCGACCATATGCGGTCAAATTTAAGAATCGACCACATGCGGTCAAATTTATAAATAAGACAAAGGGCAGTCAAATTTATAAATAACACCGACTAGGGTTTGAAGTCAAAATTATGGCTAAATGTGACCAAAAGTGGTCAAAAATACTAAATATGACTGATAATGGTCAAATTGATGAAGTTGATAAAATTTTCTTTCATTATAATAATTAGGATGCAATATTTATTATTAAATAATTTTTTGCATAGGCTCTTCAAAAGTAAAAAGGTAAACATCCGTACGGTTAGATCGTTCAAATTATTAATTAAATATTACGAAACTAGTAACCCTAGACGTTAACCGCCTAACCCCTAAATCCAAATCTCAAACCACGTATTTCATCAAAATATTTGAACAATATAACGTATTGGTGAGATTATTTTTAAATTATAATTATTTTACTATCTATTAATTTTTAATGTGTACACTATGTTGTCACTCTAAATATATAAATTAATTGTGAATTTTAAAGTTAGTACCTATTTATTTATTTTTTGAAAATTTCTTGAATAAATATAGCATCAACGTTTATTGATCTCTTCCCAAATATATATATGTTTAGTGCACAAAATAATTTTTTACACGTAGTTTTTGTTAGTGGGGTACTCCATTATTTTTTTTGGAATTAAAAAAATTGTTTAAGTATTTATGTTAAATTTTTAAAAAAATTCAATTAAATTTATTTTCCAATTATTTTGGTTGAGAATTGGAGGGAGTTTTGGCGCCAAAACCCGGCTTTAAATTTGACTGCCGACGGTCAAATTTATACTTTAGCAAATTTTGACTGCTTGGCGAGAATTTTCCCTCTTTTTTTTTTGGGCACTGAATAGTAAAAATGACGGACTAAATATGACCGACATTAAATGTGACCGCCGTTGGTCAAATTAATCTCAAGCAAAATTTTGTCATTGGCGGGAATTTTCTCACCAATTTTTTGTGGGTCTGGAGTACTAAATATGACTGACTAAATATGACCGACATTAAATATGACCGAATGCGGTCAAATTTAAAGCTGACCAGTAATCAACTAAGGTTGACCTTAAATATGACCGTGGGCGGTCAAATTTAGCCGCGGTCATATTTAGTCGGTCAAATTTACCCTTGTTTTCTTGTAGTGACACTCTTGTCTAACATTGCAGACGGATCTTCATTAGAGTTTATGTTGAATTGCTTCTGTAAAGTGCAACAAATTCCATGTACCGGATATTTTAGAATTTGTTCTTTCTGCACGACATTCCATCCGCAAATATACATTATACTTTATGTGATTAGTTGCACCTACCTACCTTACTCTGATTAAAAGAATATATACATAAAGTTTGGCAATCATGCATTGCTATCAACTGTGGCGGAGCCAGGACTTTGTGGACAAACTTAGACATTGAAACTTGTCAGTTTTGAAATTTGGGAGGGTGAACTAGGTTTCCCTTCTATTTTCTTTTTAAGGTCAAAATACACTTATTAACAGGCCAAAAGGATAACACTGTTACTTCATATAAAAAATTGCATTTGTTTTTTGACAGACAAGTTATGGCTACAGATAGATTTAATCTACATATTGTTTATGTATGATCCAGTGAAATACAGGCCACATCCTGGGGCTGGGTGTCTGCTCCTATTTTAACACTTAAAGAGAAAAGTTCAGTGATAGACAAAGAAAGGATTAAATGAGCTGTTTAACTTGTCAAGATTACAGCTAAAAGTTCTTCTATGTATTGGTTCACGAGATGTGACTGTATAATATGCAGATTTGTTGGAAAATCAAATGCTAGGTGGGAGATTTGTGTCAGCCTTAGTGGAGGACAGTTTCAACAGGTAATAGGCACAAAGTAGTGAATAGGCATCAAAACAAGCTCCTATACGACATTTCAGAGAGAATATGTATAAAGTACAGAGAAAAGATCAATGCAACAAAAAGATATGAAGTAAGGCAGAGATTGACAGAGTTACAGGAAATCCATGTAGTGTAGAAAAAAATCTGAAGAGCACAAACAAGATAATTTCTGAAGAGCACAAACAAGAAAATCCAATTGGAACTGAGCCCTTGAACATTATAAAAAGGTGCGACAGATAAGGCCAGCCTCAAAAAAGAAACAACTTATTTAATACCAACGTTGGTTCACAAAAGAAATGGTAAAGACTTTCTAGCAACTATGTGATATGCAGATTATGAAACATGCCTGCAGTGGAGTGGATAAACATGCACAGTAACAACATCAAAGCACAAATTTACCTGAGAGAACAAGCTATGCAACAGACAACATTAACTTCTAATTCACAAATTTGCACCAACACTCTTGTCAAACTGCAACAATGATAAAGTGAAATCAGGACCTTATTTCTACCAGAGATATTATTTTCATATTCTTTCATACAAATGCTCTAAAAAAACCATATAAATAAATATTTTATTCAAGCCAACTTGTAAGAAATTCATACAACCAATCAAATAAACATTCTCCCTCACAAACATCACATAGATTACTAAAATTTATTCAATACTTAGAACAAATCAAAATCCTCTAATTATCATTTTTTGCTCATCATATTGTGTATCCAATTTTCTCGTTCTTCCGAAGTCATTTTCAAGAAATCGTCTTTTTTTGTTTTGGTGTCAAGGAAGTTAAAGCCTAGGTTTGGAACCTCCTTAATCGCATCCCATGCAGTATATGTTCTTTCTTGCTCCCTTTTTTCCAACAATCCATAAACTCCTTCAAAAGTTGAAGTAAGTTTAGCAAGTTGCTGAAAAATATCACTTTTGGGAGGGTTTGCACTTGAGTCAAAACTTCCCTCATAATCGACTACCTCTTTTCGTTGGAAGCTTTTTTCTGGGAACCTCAAAAACTTCCGGAGAACCCTTTGGTGATGGGTCATTTTGTTCGAGCACAAATACCTCACTATCAACATCAAAAGCTAAGTCGTCAATTCGCAAGTCCCTCATTTCACCAGCTTCTAGTGTTCTTGCTTCAGTAGAATTACCCAATCCAATAGAGTTTTTCCCAACCACGACACCATTTCCAACAGCAATTTTTAAATCCTCGTAATCATCAAATGCCTCATACCGCATGTAGCTGTCCTTTGGATGAGCCTGACACAAAGAACATTGTTAAAAATTGTTAGCATAACGAATTCTATAAATTAAAAAAAAATTGTGTTTAGATGAATAATAACATAAAAATTTGGTTATACCTTTATGTACTCATCCCATACTTCATTTGGAGCAGTGAACTTTTTTGACGTAGAGTCATATCCAAAACCAGAACTAAAGTTCAAAAGAGTTGAGTAAAAAGTATATCGGCCTTTAAACCATTTCAATCGACTTTGATAATTGCTATAAGTCTTATTACACTTAAATTTTGAATTAAGAGGAGGAAGATTTCGATCAATCACAATTTGTTTAGTAAGGACACCACTATTATCACACCATCCTCGATTTGCTGCGTCAACCATAAGTTCTAACAATCCATCACTCTCGTCTTTTGACCATTGATCATAACCACTTCTTTTTTTGGAACTTTGTGAATCAGCCATGATAGTGCTAATCATTTTAAAAATGTTTAGAACATATAATAACAAAAAACATGTATTGTAGGCAAGTATTAACAAAAGCATATAGATGCAACATGGTCGTATACCTATAGATAATTGATGCAAATAAAGAAGAAGACAAATGAAAAAGAAAAGCGTATGTACCCTACAGAGACCAGCCAAGAACACCCGGTGAAAGAGAGAAGATGTATGTGAGGTATAAATACTGGTATATCATATCTTTTTACTTCAATTTTTTGATTTTTTGCACACAAATTAACTCCTTATATATAATAAGCGTAAGGGAGATCTTATCCAAAACTTTGGTCGGTCACTGTACTACCAAAAGTATATGATCCGTTGGATTATAAAACTATAAATATTCAAATAGATGAGAACCGTTAGATATAATATTAAAAATTGTATTTGATTAATAATAGGATAGTATTTAAATACTAAAAGGTGTATTTTGATAATTTAAACCAATTATAAATAGGTTTTCTATATTGAATAGAAATCTTTATGTAAAAAAATCGTAATTATCTTTTCTCTTTAGTTTATGGATAGTTCCAGTTAGATAATAATTATTAAACCATCATTAAATTAAAGATAATTTTGTTAGCTTCGCGTGGGCTGTAAAATTGTTAAAATATGTTGTCTAAAACTCAAGATAAAGCCCAAATAGTAAAGTGATTATCTAAATTTTAATAATTTTTTTTAATTTAAACCAATTATAAATAGGTTTTCTATATTGAATAGAATCTTTATGTAAAAAATCGTAATTATCTTTTCTCTTTAGTTTATGGATAGTTTCAGTTAGATAATAATTATTAAACCATCATTAAATTAAAGATAATTTTGTTAGCTTCGTGTGGGCTGTAAAATTGTTAAAATCTGTTGTCTAAAACTCAAGATATAGCCCAAACAGTAAAGTGATTATCTAAATTTTAATAAATTTTTTTATTATTGTAGCACCAATTTAATTTTTTTCCTAATTCTTTTAAATTTATAAATTCTATGTTTATTTCAATAAAATATTAAAATCAATTTAAGAAAAAATTAAAATCGATAAGGTCCCTGTACGACCACTATACGACCAAATTAATTATTACAGATCGATGAGAATTGTTAGATCTAATATTAAAATGTGTATCTGATTAATAATAGAATTATATTTAAATACTAAAAAGTGTATTTTGATAATTTAAAATTTTTCTATGTAAAAATTCTTAAATATCTTTTCTCTTTAATTTATGTATAGTTCGAGTTAGATAATAATTGTTAAACCAAATATCAGATAACAATTCATATCAATTACAATATTAAAATTATCAATATAATGCTCATGTATATCATATAACAATGATACATGTGGACCCTGCGTTATAAGAGACTTAAGAGAACTCATGTACATGAATAAATTTAAACATTTTTTTTTCTGAAGGAACATAACAATTTGATTAATCCAAATTATAATTATATTATTTTACATATAACAAACATAAAAGGATAATATCAAAATATTATTAAAATATTGAGGGTTTCATATTCATAAACAATAATTTTGAATATAATACTTAACCATCTTTTCTTTTCGGTTTATGGGTAGGTCAACTGGTCAAGTTAGATAATAATTTTTAAATCATCATTAAATTAAAGATAATTTCGTTAGTTTCACATGGATTGTAAAATCGTCAAAATTCAATTTCTAAAACTCAGGATAGAACCCAAATAGTAAAGTAAGTATCTAAATTTTAATAAATATTTTTTTATAATTGTAGCACCAATTTATTTATTTTTCCACTAATTCTTTTAAATATAGAAATTTTATCTTTCTTTCAATAAAGTATTAAAATAAATTAAGAACAAATTCAAATCGATAAAGACTATAATAATATGAGAGTAAAATTTTATATAATCATAACATAATTTTTATTCTGTTTAATAATTTTAAAGTAATAATGTATTTTAAAATTTTTTATACACTATAAATAAAACCGAAACATTAAAAATAAAAGCAGTTAGTAAGATACTTATATCAGTATGTATTTGATATGCTTATTATGTTAAACTCTTTTATATAATAAGCATAAAATGGATTTATCCAAAATTTTGATCGTGACAACCAAATTAATATGGACTATTAGATCTTAACTAGATAAATGAAAATCGTTTGATCAAATATTAAAAAAGTCTATTTTATTTATAATAAGATTATATTTAAATTCTAAAAAGTGTATTTTGATAATTTAAACCAAATATAAATAAGTTTTCTATATTGAATAGAATTCTCCATGTAAAAAATTCGTGACTTTCTTTTTTCTTCCATGGACAATTCTAGTTAGAAAAAAAATTGTTAAACCATCTTTTAATTAAAAATAATTTAATTATGGTGTAAAATCGTCAAAATCGGATTTTTAAAACACAAGATAAAGCCCAAATCAGTAAAGTGAATTTTTAAATTCTAATAATTATTATTATGTCATAAATATTTTAACGCCAATTTAATTACTTTTTTCTAACTATTTTAAATTTAGAAATCTATGTTCAAAAATTAAAATCAATCTAAGAAAAATTCAAATCAACAAAGAATATAATAATACGAGGATAAAATTTTATAAAATTGTGCATATTTTTTATCCTATTTTATTAAGTTATAGATCATAACTAATCAAATATAATTTATTATTAAATAATAAATAATACGCAAATTGTGATTTTGTTTTATAAGCACTCAGAGACCTAATTTCATTGTTAGCATGACTATTTTCATATTAAAAAAAAACCGTATTTTGAAATTGTCAGCTACAGAACAGACCTAACTTTTTTAACCTATATACATTGTAAATTATTAAATTCGAAACTTTAAAAGTTTGTTAATCAATTAGTATAGTACTTTTCTGAAAAATCGTACTTTACAAAAAATATTATCAAATAACCTATGTCTGAAAGAAAAAAAATGAAAAAAATTCTTTTTTTTTTTGAAAAAAAAAACCTGTAAATTTTAATATGTTGTTGGTAGATTCAAATCTTAGATCATTCTACATGATAATTTTACTGTTATATGTAACGTTTCTCAACAATTTAATTTGAAAGATCCAACTATTATGGATTGAGTGATCAAACAAAGCGATCACACTTATAAGAAAACTTTCATTATTTAGTCTTTAATATAATAACATAGATATTTACGGGATATACTATAAAAAAAATGAATTTTATACAGAATTTTGATCGTCACGGTGTACTACTTTAAAAGAAGAACTATTACAAAAAAATATATATTTTAATTGATAATTTATTTTCTCAAAATTTCAAAGTTCCCGCATCATTAACATATTATAAAA
The DNA here is from genome assembly GCA_030848705.1 of Heracleum sosnowskyi. Classification (NCBI taxonomy): domain Eukaryota; kingdom Viridiplantae; phylum Streptophyta; class Magnoliopsida; order Apiales; family Apiaceae; genus Heracleum; species Heracleum sosnowskyi. Next base: position 83,547 of record CM061240.1, on the reverse strand, counting down.
AAGAGTATATTATATTTTAGAAATAAATATTTAAAAAAATTAAAAATTAAAAATATTATAAATATTAAGAAAAATAAATGATGTTATCCTGGTAGTTTGGTCCTAAATATCGCCAAAATATTCTCAACCGTTAGATCCAATACTTTTAAAAATAGATGATCAAGATTATATCATATAAAAAGAAATTATTATCTAATAAATGATATAAGTTAAAAGATATTATATTCTGATTGGATTTTCCAAAAAGTTAAAATATAAAAATAGTTGTAATTAAATAAAGGAAACCCATTTATAACCAAAATAATAAAAATCGTTTAATCTTAAATAGATAGGTGAAAACCGTTAGATTTAACATTAAAACCTCTATTTTGTTAATAAAGGTTATTCTAATAAGCTAAACTACATATAAGTTAAGTAGATTTCCTAAATCGAATAGAATTCTCAACATTAAATTTCGTCACTTTATTCTCTTTTTAGTTTTATAATAGTTTTTAATTGAAAAAAAACTATTAAACCACAACTAAATTAAAGATTATTTTGTGAATTTCATGTGAACCGTTGGTCAAATCTAACTTTTATAACTCAATATAAACAAATATTAAATTGAGCGTGTAAAATGTAATAAATATCAAAATTTTAACTATAATTTTTTTTTGGCTAAATCTTTTTTAACAATAATTAATCATGTAAACTAATAATTTTTAAATATTAAAATATTCATAAATAAATATAATTATAAATATTAAAAAAACAATCGTGTGTTGTATCGTAATAAAAATATAATTATAAACAGAATAATTATAAATAAAATTTAAGTAACCGTGCAGGGTATAAGCTAGTCTGTTATAATTTATCAATCCACCAAAATATTGTGTAGCAGCAACAGATTTCACGTTGCTCATTTTACATATAAAATATCACATAAATCAATCAAAATCCATGACTTGTGCAAATCTGTTGATATTTGAATACCCTAAAATTTTATTTGATTTTTTGAAATCCTGATTGAATATCTACAGATTTTGAAAGATTTTTTTTAATCACAATTGAATACCCATAGATTTGATTGAATTGTTTGAAATCTAAATTGAATACCTGCAAATTTTAAAATATTGTTTATAATCCATAACGAATACCTGTGAATTTTGAGAATCAATAAAAATCAAGCAGAATCTCAGTTGAATACACCCCCTTTAATTTGGGTTTTTGCTCGGATTCGAAATATAGTGATTGTGTTAATTGGTTTCGGTATTCAATGATTATATGTATCTAATTAGAGTACTTTTCTTTGAAGTTTTGGTTTTCAAGAATTGGGGCATTATATACAAGGGGGTTTTGAGTGTGAATAATTGTTGATTAGTTATTGGGTCTTATGAAATAGGAATGTTAGTATTTAAAAAGTTTATATAGAAGGATGATTGCTATGTTGGTTGAGAGAACTGCCTGTTCTGTTTCAGTTAATTGTGATTGGTTGCTATATGTTTTAGACAGTAAGTATAGAGTGAAAATGTTCTAGTCGGAGTCTAGTTTGTTCACGCGAAAACCTTGTATCGATAGAGTTAGTGAGTAAAAAGTTATGTTTGTTTTACTAAAAGTTGTGCAGGGCAAATTTTCTGCATTCAGTAGGTACTTTAACCAGTTCGTTTTTGGTCTAAATGAATTGTTTTGGAACTGACATTTTTATGCTAATTTGTTTGGTATTCAGGAAGGAGCCTGCCAAAGTTTGTGTTCATTTGATTATTTTTGGATTTATTAAAAATGTTCAAGTAGATTGCGCGCAGTTACATTTTATATTTCAGTTTTGTATGTCCTGTTTTGTATGTCGGATTTTAAGAGGTTAATGGCCAATTTTTAAGCTGATCAAAGCGTGAAAGTTGTAGGTATACACCTGAATAAAATTTCTGTAGAGTTTGATTGTTGTTGAATGTGTGAAGTTAGAGTTATTAGCAATAGTCTGAACATCCTTATAGCAGATTTATGATGTCCAGAGAATCTGTCCAATTTTGGGCTCAGAATTTGGTGGCTTTAGGATGAATTTGATGGCCAAATAAACTACGGAAGTACTGATATACCTGTGTACTAAAAGGCTGTAAAGTTTTCTAATTTATGAATTTGAATAGCAAGAGTTACGAAATTATTAGTTAGTACAGTTCTGAAAATTCTGCTGATCTCAGAAATGTATTTTGGATTGTATTAGCATTTTGATGATCGTAAATGCAAAGTTTTTCATTTCTTAAAAGATAAAAGTTGTAGGTATGTACCTTGAGAATGTTTCTGCAAAATCTCATTATCAGTGGACTTATAGAAGTTGAGTTAAAGCTGAATTAGTAACGTTGATTTGACACGTAATTCTGGAGAAAACATGGCTGACTTTAAATAAATGTTGTGGATTGTATATTTCTGATTTTATGTTGAATTTTTGATAAATTATAGCCTTGAATTCTAGTTTACCTGGAAAAAAAAGATTTAGTGGATTATATTGAACCAATTGGAAGTTATAGGCTTTGTAACGAGAAAACAAGACTATTAAATGATTATTATTTGACTATTGTATATGATATGATATGCTAGTTTAAATGCATGCGTGAATGAAATATGATTACGTGTTAAATGCATAGCTATTAAATTTGTATAATTATAAGAGTTATCGGTTCAATTATGTTCTATGTGTTACGTGAAGTATAAGAAATTATGTGAATTAGTTATTTGACTTGCTACTTGATAAATGTTGTACATGATTGCCTATTTCTGGAAAATAGCTGCAAATCAAGGCAAAATTATTTTCTTACATGTTTATTGCAAGTCAAGGCAGATTTTATATTAGTAATCTATATGGATGAATTTGGATCGAAGATGAATGGAGGATTGAAATAAATTGTGGATTGTTTCTGGATGATTGGGTTAGAAATTTAGATGTTTTTAAACAGGGAAACCACCACTTTACGAATAGGGAAACCACCACTTTACGAATAGGTCATGCCCAATTTTATTCTTGTTTTTCCATGTTGATTTGCCTCGTCCTAGATTGAGCTATCATGACTTGAGATATTTAACTCCGGTGACTACTCACTCTTACAACGCACTAATATGTCCACACTTCATGACATTTGAAGTACATTAATGTTTCAAATTTAACATTATTGGTCTTATAAATACAATTACCTTAAAGTCTACGGGTAAAGCACCGTATCCATATAACTGCTATCCGAAAAAAATGTTCTCTAAAGGACCTATGATGAAATGTCTGTGATGTAATGACTCTCCATATGTACAATTCTCAATGAAAGAAACAAAACAGAAGAGATGGCATATATACTAGACCTTAACATGGACGTAGGAAAAAGTAGGAAAGCGAGGGTCAGGTTCCAAGGTTCCCCGGATTTTTTGCAGGAGGTCATTGTAGTTCACAAATTTAAAAGCTCGTCACCCATATATATTTGACTCATTATAAAAGAGATGATCTTTTTTCTTTGTATGATATACATATAATGGTGATCTATACAAGAAATCTCACATGTTACAAAATTCTGTTGATAAATCTTTTCTTTTACACACTTTCCCCCTAAAAACAATAAATTGTTTAGATATTTTATTTTGTTTACAAGAAACAGGCCCAAAAAAACCTCGTAAAAATATTGAGAGCTCAATTTTCTAAAAATTATAAGCAGTAACCCGATTTAAATTTCCTAGCCCTGAAACTTTTTTTTAAGCATTAGATACCTTCATGGATTTCGACAGCCTTCTGAGCATCGAAGTACAATTCTTCGCAGAGATTTTGAAGGAAGGCTGCTTTGCTTTCAGCAGCTTCTAGATGACCAGCAGTTACAGACTGAGCAAGTCGTTTACGATATACTTTAGAGGTAACGTCCAATGTGATGGATTCTGCCTCTCTTTTACCTAAACCAAATATGTTTCTCAGTTGATTCAATGCAGCCAGCTACAATTAGAAAAACAGAAAAAGTAAAATTAAAAAGATAGCCCAAATGCTATTAACTCACAATAAGTGTACCACATTATTAAAGCAATTTTATAGACCAGGCAAATATTCAGACCCCGTTCATTTATGAATTTACAGGTTTTTATTTGAAGTTCAAGAAAAAGTGAACACTGTTAAATACAGAATCCACACCATGTTTTATCACTATGCAAAACAGAATCACAGAAACACAATATACCAAATGTAGAGAGTTACGGATACTGGATAGATGGCACTTTCTATGTGATAGGTCCATAATTTAATACATTTTTAATACCTATTTTATGTTTGTTTTCGTAATTTTATTATTTAATAAATTGTTTTCTTTTGTTTTGTAGGAAAATAAATAAAATCATATTTCAAGCAGAAAAAGGTGAAAAAGGCAAGGAGATGGAAATACTTGAAGTCAAAAGGAAATTGGAGAAAAATTGGAAAACTTATCGGAGAAGAAAAAGGAATTGAGGAAATATTTCCAGAATCCGATTTGTAGTCAAAGAGCCCAAGCCCATTATTTTTCCTATAAATATAGATCTCCTCTCTTGTATTTGAGACACCTAGAATTTTATTGTCTCTTGTTTTCTGTTTCCGACATATTCTTTATTAATATAAGCTGGTTAGTTTATTAATTGTTTTGTTGTTTTGGTCACCTGCGACCATACTGCCATTCACGTTAATTACATAGGTTTATGATCTTTTAATTTGTCAGGTTAAGTTTGCGGCCATATTTATTAACATTAATTTTATTTAATTCGATTATTCATGTTTATGTGTTATAAATTTAATTGTCTTGTTAGTTTAATAATTATGTGTAGCTAAATCTCTTGCCCTAGGATGAAGATGAAGTTAATTTAATTATTGTTGATATCTTCTCGTTCTTATTAATTGGTTCTCATAATTTTTCTTGGTGCTTAATTGTTCAATTGACAAAGTGATTTTGATATATTATTGTTACCAGATTTATTTTTCATAGCCTATGCTTGCTCCATGAAGTTTTGATAGGTTATTGTTAGATAACAAGTTTCATAGTATATGCTTGTCTCGTTAATTGATATATCTTATTTGTGAAGGAAAGAGAATTGATTTTAGGGTGAGTTGATATTAATTGTGATTGATTAATGGATTCGGATTCCTAGGTTTTCCATATCTGATTTTAATTGTTAATTAGGTTAAACAAATCTCAACTCAAATCTTATTTGTCTAGTTCGCCTGAGTTAATTGTTAGGGTTTCGAAAATTCATAGTCTCTGTGGATCGATCTGTGATTGCTACAACTGAACACTGTGCGCTTGCAGTTTACATTATTTTTACACATCAAGTTTTTGGCGCCGCTGCCGGGGATTATTGGTAATTTTCACTCCTTGATATTTAATTCTTCGGATTAGTTTCTTGTTCTGCATTGTTTATCTTTTAGGGACAGAGAAGCGGAGGAAAGTTTGGACAAGAAGATTGCTAGAAGGCCTCGTCGTCTCTTGTGAAATTTTTGGAAGCGCTTTTCGGTATTCCGTATCACCTCTCTCTGTTTTCTTTCCATCCATTATTGAAAAACACAAAAAAAATAAATATTTGAAAAATCCAAAAATATTAGTTAGTTATTTGTTAAAAACCAAATTGTTGCATCATTCATTCTCACATAGGAGCACATCATCTAGATTTCTTTATTGTCTTTATCGCTTTCCATATTATACAATTGTGGTGATTGCTGGAGGAAAGAGGTACGTACAATTTAGAATAGAACACATAGTGTATTGCATCCATAAGTGTTTATTTCTCGTTCTTTGTGTGTTGCATCATTAAATCAATCTTAAGGGCGCCACCCAATTTCAAGATAAGGTGAGGGATTTTATCACTCTTTCCTTGGCCCACAAATCACTAATTCGTTCATCTTGCATTCCCTTTCCTTAATAAAATTAATTAGACGTTAGCCCCTAGGATATCGCGCTCAACTAGGAAGAGAATCTGGGAGGAACAAATCACTAAGTATTTTTCGGTGGTGTCTAGGACTAGCGAAAGCTTACCTGGCCTTTAGATTGGTGCCTAGAATGGTGGTTAGCCTCTTGGCAATGCTTCCTCCTGCCTGGCCAGTCACGACGAATGTTTTTTGAGCTGTTACTTTTAGTAGTATCTTATTGTTAGGAGCAAGGTCTAGATTTTTTTTAGGATAAGATAGATTTTTCTTTTGATTTTCCATTCTTGGTTGTTTACTTATAGCTCTTGTCTGCTACGTGCTTAGTTGATTGTTTCTCTTGTATGCAAAGTACTTGGGTTCGAGATAATACATCTAGATTAGTGAGACAATCCGACCTTTCATTACCTGGAATAGCAAGACAACTCGATTTCTCTTCACCCACTAAAATTGAGTCAAAAGAAGTAGAAATTCCAACAACCGTCATGGCTGTCTCTCTTAAAGAACGTTGTTACCCCGCTCGTACCGCTCAACCCTCATGCATAGTGCTACCAGCAGTAACCGCAAACAATTTTGAAATCAAACATCATAACATTAGCATGTTACCTAGGTTTGCTGGGGTAGAGGGAGAGGATCCATATCTTTTCATTCGAGAATTTGAGGAAGTGTGTGCTTTACAAAAACTTCAACAGTTAAGTGAGGATTCCATTAGGCTCAGACTCATTAACTTTGCTTTAAAAGAAGATGCTAAACAGTGGTTGTATAGTCTACCCGTTAATTCTATTTCCACATGGGAGGGATTTGTTGCTATATTTCTTAAAAAATATTTTCCCAACCATAAGGCTAACAGGCTTAGGAATGAAATCAACCAATTTCAACAAAATCCAAATGAGCCTTTTTGGAAATATTTTGATAGATTTCAAAAGTTGTTGTCTAAGTGTCCTCAACATGGTATAGAAAAATGGAGACTTTGTAAAATTCTCTATGAAGCCTTAGATAGCCAAACCACTGCCTTGTTAGAGTCTATGTGTAATGGTAGGTTTATGGATAAAACTGATGAAGAAGCTTGGCAATTTTTTGAAGAGTTAGCTGAAAGAACAATGTTGTGGGAGTCAACTAGGGAACCCAGTCAGGAAACTGAAAAATCTAAGGGCGTACACGTAGTTGGTAATTCTATTGCAACCGAAGCTAAGTTAGCTACACTCACTAGACGTCTAGAAGCCTTAGAAACCAACAAGGTGTCCTCACAAGTGTTTTTGTGTGCAAACTGTAATTCTCCCACTCATTTGATAGAAAATTGTCCTGAAATTGAACAAGCCAATGCCATGTTTCAATCTAGAGTTAGGAATGATCCCTATTCATCCACATACAATCCTGGTTGGAAAAATCATCCAAATTTCTCATGGAACCAAGGTCAATACAATCAGTATAACCAAAATTCTCAACCTGCTTTTCAAAAGCCCAATCCTGGTCCATACCCAACTCAAAATCCTAACTCATATCCTCCACAAAATCTCGGTCAATATCAAAATTCAGTCCCCTTGAATCCTCCTGGTTTTGCAGAATCTGACAAAAGATTTACTTCCATTGAAAAGAGTTTAGAGGCATTGCTCAAATCTCAACAAAATTTCATGAACACTATGACCCAAGATAGGCAATTGCTAAATTCCAATGCTCAAGCCATATCTAAGCTAGAGGTCCAAGTTAGTCAGTTGGCAAACACCATCAGTGAGAGAGAGAAAAATCGATTTCCTAGTCAACCCGAGATTAATCCCAAATTTCATCCAAATCAAAAGTCTCATGAAAATGTGAATTCTGTTATCTCTCTAAGGTCTGGTAATCAATTCAATAATCATGCTGGTGTCAATACTCAAACAGAAGATAAGCTTACAACTGAACCAAATCCGTTACTCTTGAATCCTAGTCTTAAACAATCTTTCAATCCCCAGAGTCCTGAAGAAGTTGAATCTAATGAGTCATCACCCTCCGATGAACCACCTTCAAAACCCCAATCTGATGTGTCTATTGAAAAAGTCTTTAAGCCAAAAGCTCCATTTCCTCACAGACTTACTTCAAACAAACAATCTGCTCAATTAGATAAGATTTTGGAAGTCTTCAAGCAAGTCAAGATTAACATTCCTCTTTTAGATGCAATTCAACAAGTTCCCTCTTATGCTAAGTGTCTAAAAGATTTGTGTACTCATAAAAGAACCACTCATGTTCCTAAGAAAGCTTTCCTAACATCTAATGTTAGCTCTATCTTGTCAAATCAAATTCCTTTGAAGTATAAGGATCCTGGTTGTCCTACCATTTCTTGTGTCATTGGTAATACTCTCATTGATAAAGCTTTACTTGATCTAGGAGCTAGTGTGAATCTTCTTCCATTATCTGTCTATCAAGACCTGGGTTTAGGTGAACTTAAAGAGACTAGTATCACTCTTCAGTTAGCTGACCGTTCTGTCAAAATTCCTAAGGGTATGGTGGAAGATGTGTTGATTAAGGTTGGTGATTTTGTCTTCCCCGTCGATTTCATTGTTCTAGAAACCGAACCTGTCCAAAATCTCAAAAATCAAATTCCCATCATTCTAGGAAGACCTTTTCTTGCCACCTCTAATGCTTTGATTAACTGTAGAAATGGATTAATGAAACTCACATTTGGAAACATGCAAATTGATCTCAACATTTTCAATGTAGGAAATCAACCCAATGAGCTTTTTGACCAACCCATGGAAATTAACATGATTGATGAGTTAGTTGATAATGAAACCATGAATGTTGATGATGTTCTTAACTTTTGTCAAAACTACTTTGGTCAAGATTGGGATGATACTGGTCATAAAAATGAGATTAATGAAATGTTAGAGTCCACCATTCCTAGTTCCAATCGAGAGTCGGAACCTTTTCCTTTGCCACTTTATGAAGCTAATAAATCAGTTGAGACAAGTCCACCAGAATTAGAACTTAAACCTCTTCCCGAAACTCTCAAGTATATGTTTCTAGGTCCTTCTGAGTCTCTTCCAGTCATCATTGCATCTGATTTGACACCTTCTCAAGAGGAAGAACTCTTAATTGTTCTTAGAAAGAATAAGGAATCCATAGGGTGGAGCATATCTGATATCAAGGGAATTAGCCCTGCCATTGTCCAACATAGGATTCACTTAGTTGATGATGCTAAACCAGTTAGAGAACCGCAAAGGAGGTTGAACCCGACTCTTAAGGAAGTTGTTAGGAAAGAAATCCTTAAATGTCTAGATAATGGGATCATCTATCCTATATCTGATAGCTCTTGGGTCAGTCCTGTTCAAGTAGTGCCTAAAAAGTCAGGGATCACTGTAGTTGTTAATGAGGATGATGAATTAGTTCCCACTCGTGTTCAGTCTGGTTGGAGAATGTGTATTGATTATAGGAAACTAAATGCTGCCACTAGGAAAGACCATTTTCCTCTACCCTTCATTGATCAAATGTTAGAAAGGTTAGCAGGTCACTCATACTATTGTTTTCTAGATGGTTTTTCTGGCTATTTCCAAATTCCCATTGCTCCCGAGGATCAAGAAAAGACCACCTTCACATGTCCTTTTGGAACCTTTGCTTATCGTCGTTTAGCTTTTGGTCTAACCACTGCTCCTGCCACCTTTCAAAGATGCATGATGAGCATTTTTTCTGATATGGTAGGAGACTTCCTAGAAATCTTTATAGATGACTTTTCCATCTTTGGTTCTTCTTTTCATCAGTGTCTTCACCATCTTGACTTAGTTTTAAAACGATGTAAAGAAACAAATCTTGTTCTTAATTGGGAAAAATGTCATTTCATGGTTAAAGAAGGAATTGTTCTTGGTCATAAAATATCTTCAAAGGGCATTGAAGTTGATAAAGCTAAAATTGATCTCATTGCTAATTTATCTCCACCAAAGTCTGTCAAAGAAATTCGTTCCTTTTTAGGACATGCTGGTTTTTATAGGCGTTTCATTAAAGATTTTAGCAAAAAGGCAAGACCATTGACTAATCTTCTTTCTAAGGACATAAAATTTGATTTTTCTAGTGAATGTCTCCAATCTTTTGAACATCTTAAGAAAGAGTTGACATCGGCCCCTATCATTCAATCCCCTGATTGGAATCAACCTTTTGAGCTTATGTGTGATGCATCTGATTATGCCGTAGGTGCAGTCTTAGGACAAAGAATCAATAAGATACCTCATGTCATATACTATGCTAGTAAGACTCTAAATGATGCTCAACTTAACTACTCCACCACAGAAAAAGAACTTCTAGCTGTAGTCTTTGCTCTTGAAAAGTTTCGGTCATATCTTATAGGTTCTAAAATCATTGTTTACACAGACCACTCTGCTCTTAGATATCTTTTCTCTAAGAAAGACTCAAAGGCCCGATTGATTAGGTGGGTCTTGTTGCTCCAAGAGTTTGACTTAGAAATTAGGGATAAGAAGGGTTCTGAAAATGTTGTTGCTGATCATCTTTCCCGATTAGTAGTGGAGTCCTCCATGGATATTCCTTTGAATGAGTCTTTTCCTGATGAACACCTTCTTTCCATCTCTACCACTCCTTGGTTTGCTGATATTGTTAACTACCTTGTCACTGGTGAAATTCCTTCTCATTGGTCGAAGCAAGAAAAATCCAAATTTCTCTCACAAGTCAAGTACTTCTTTTGGGATGATCCCTATCTTTTTAAGTATTGTCCAGACCAAATCATTAGGAGGTGTGTTTCAAACCATGAGTTTAGAAGTGTACTTTCCTTTTGTCATGATCAGGCTTGTGGAGGTCACTTTAGTGCTAAAAAGACTGCTGCTAAAATACTTCAATCTGGTTTCTATTGGCCCAATTTGTTTAAAGATTCTGCAGAATTTTGTGCCGCTTGTAGTAGGTGTCAACATTTAGGAAAGATCACTAGAAGAAACATGATGCCAATGAATCCAATCTTAGTTATTGAGATTTTTGATGTTTGGGGTATAGATTTTATGGGTCCCTTTCCTAATTCTTTTGGTAACCTCTACATTCTCTTAGCGGTCGATTACGTGTCTAAATGGGTCGAAGCCATACCAACTAAGTCTAATGATAACAAGGTAGTTCTTAAGTTCTTAAAGGAGAATATCTTTTCTAGATTTGGTACGCCTAGAGCTATAATTAGTGACCAGGGTAAGCATTTCAAAAACCATCAGTTTGAGTCTCTTCTGAAGAAGTATTCTATCACTCACAAGTTAGCTACACCTTATCATCCTCAAACTAGTGGTCAAGTTGAGGTCTCTAATAGGCAGATTAAACAAATTCTAGAGAAAACTGTCAATTCAAATAGGAAAGATTGGTCTGTTAAGTTGATAGATGCACTTTGGGCTTATCGTACTGCTTTTAAAACTGTTTTGGGTATGTCTCCTTATAGGCTTGTGTTTGGTAAGGCATGTCATCTCCCTGTTGAACTTGAACATAGAGCCTTTTGGGCTATTAAAGAATTGAATTTTGATTTAACCACTGCTGGTAGCCATAGGAAGTTACAACTGTCTGAGTTAGAAGAACTTAGGAATGATGCCTATGAAAATGCTAAGATTTATAAGGAAAGAACTAAACTTTTGCATGATAAATCTATCAGGAGAAAATCTTTTTCTCCTGGTCAAAAAGTTCTTTTATACAACTCTAGGCTGCATTTGTTTCCTGGAAAATTGAGATCTCGGTGGGAGGGACCATTTGTTGTTAAAGTTGTTTTTCCTCATGGTGCTATTGAAATTGAAAATCCTACAACTGGTGAAACATTTAAGGTTAATGGTCAAAGGCTTAAACCATTTTTAGAACTGCCAGTTGATTCTGAGGAGGAGGTGATCCACCTCCTTGATTCCTGATCCAAGTAAGTTCCCTTGTTGTATATAGTAGATAGTTCTACTCCTCTGTCATTTCTTATCAGGTATTCTCGTCCTTTTACTTTGTCATTTTATCTCATTTGCATACATTGAGGACAATGCATGATTTAGGTATGGGGGAGGGGTTTAGTAGTATTATTAAAAAAAAAAAAACAAAAATCCAAAAAAATTGAAAAATGAAAAAATCCCAAAAAGAATTTTAGTGTTGTAAATTGTAGAATTCTAGCCTTGTGAAATGATTTCTTGTGTCTTTATGCACCCTTACATGCTATAGTAATCTTGTGTTTCTGATACTTTTGATTAAGAAGTGATTTGCTAAGTTCTTGTTCACACACATACACTAGCAAGTTGAAACTAGTAGACTTACTGAATGTTGTAAGTAATTAGAAGGACATGAATATGTGCAAAATGATTTGGTTTCCATGCTTTGAGTACAAGTTGATGCACTGAAGAGATCTTTTGCTTGGGATTGATTATGTTTTTACCACCATGTGAGATTTTGAGCCTATATGCATATCTTTTGCATTTTATATTCGTTTGCTTGAGTGTCCACATGTTGTTTGCATTGCTAGCGTTTGTTTGAGACCTTTCTTGAATGCATGACATTATTTGATGATAAGATGATAAAGGCATTTAGGAATAACCTATATTTTCCAAATTACCACACCATTTTTATATGATCAATTAGTTACCCTCTTGAGCTTAAATCCTATTTTTTCGGTGACACACAACATTACGTGCCTAGACCTTTTTCTTGTTTAGCCTTACTTATGATTGATCCCAAATTGTCAATGGCTAGTAGGAACTTGATGGAGTAATAAGGTGTGTAAGATGGGTTTACTTTTGTTCATTATTTTGAGGAAATATTTGGTTTGATTGCTTACTTGATAGTCGCTGTTCAATAAATTTTTGAAGGAGGATTGTGGTTGCTTATATCTATCTCTTAGTTCTCGAAAAAAAAAAAAAAAAAAAAGAGAAAAAAAAAAAGAAGAAAAAAAAATATATGAAAAAAAAAAAAAAAAAATCATGAGAGCATACTTATGTTTGTGTGATCCTTCTTCATTCGACTAATCAAGCCTTTTGTTAAAAAAAAAAATTCAGAAAATTCAGTTGTGGGGAGGATGTTTGGTGATGTGTATGATTAATTATGGTGCCTACTAGCTTTTGACACTTCACCTTATTTGGCCTTACTTGACATACCTTGTCCCTAGCCCCGTTACAACCCAAATAAAGACCTTTTGATTATCATCATTGATGTATGTTGTGTTAAAGTTAGATTGATACCAAATGTCAAGTATGCTTATGATTTTGCTGGAATAGAGTGATACACTTACCCTTGTTCTTGAGTGAATATTCTTTTGTGAGTGAAAGGTGAGTTATTGCTTGTTTCTACATTTGAGATTCCAAGTTTTGACTTAAAAGGTTTACTCTTGTGGGTTTAGCATGGTTACCAACTTAATCTTACACTTGACATGGACTTTTGGGCACTTATGCATATTTCTTTGAGTAGACTATGTGAATCTTTGCATCTTTCCACGACAAGACATTGCAAAGTCATTTTTGATTCTTAAGTTGATGAAGCATGAGAGGACTTGTATGTGTGGCGTTGCATTGCCATGCGATCTTTTACATGAGCTAGATGGATTTTGTGGGTACATTCACTATAGGCCCTCACGAGACCTTACTCGTCCACTAGGGCTGCCTAGGGGTTTAAAGGGCTTGTTGCATATGCCAAATGCAACCGTGATCACCTACGGAAGTGGTATTATCTATTAGTTAGTAGTTTATAATATGTTAGTTTTTCTCGAGGACGAGCAAAAGATAGGTATGGGGGCATTTGATAGGTCCATAATTTAATACATTTTTAATACCTATTTTATGTTTGTTTTCGTAATTTTATTATTTAATAAATTGTTTTCTTTTGTTTTGTAGGAAAATAAATAAAATCATATTTCAAGCAGAAAAAGGTGAAAAAGGCAAGGAGATGGAAATACTTGAAGTCAAAAGGAAATTGGAGAAAAATTGGAAAACTTATCGGAGAAGAAAAAGGAATTGAGGAAATATTTCCAGAATCCGATTTGTAGTCAAAGAGCCCAAGCCCATTATTTTTCCTATAAATATAGATCTCCTCTCTTGTATTTGAGACACCTAGAATTTTATTGTCTCTTGTTTTCTGTTTCCGACATATTCTTTATTAATATAAGCTGGTTAGTTTATTAATTGTTTTGTTGTTTTGGTCACCTGCGACCATACTGCCATTCACGTTAATTACATAGGTTTATGATCTTTTAATTTGTCAGGTTAAGTTTGCGGCCATATTTATTAACATTAATTTTATTTAATTCGATTATTCATGTTTATGTGTTATAAATTTAATTGTCTTGTTAGTTTAATAATTATGTGTAGCTAAATCTCTTGCCCTAGGATGAAGATGAAGTTAATTTAATTATTGTTGATATCTTCTCGTTCTTATTAATTGGTTCTCATAATTTTTCTTGGTGCTTAATTGTTCAATTGACAAAGTGATTTTGATATATTATTGTTACCAGATTTATTTTTCATAGCCTATGCTTGCTCCATGAAGTTTTGATAGGTTATTGTTAGATAACAAGTTTCATAGTATATGCTTGTCTCGTTAATTGATATATCTTATTTGTGAAGGAAAGAGAATTGATTTTAGGGTGAGTTGATATTAATTGTGATTGATTAATGGATTCGGATTCCTAGGTTTTCCATATCTGATTTTAATTGTTAATTAGGTTAAACAAATCTCAACTCAAATCTTATTTGTCTAGTTCGCCTGAGTTAATTGTTAGGGTTTCGAAAATTCATAGTCTCTGTGGATCGATCTGTGATTGCTACAACTGAACACTGTGCGCTTGCAGTTTACATTATTTTTACACATCACTATGTTTCTCCTTTTTTCTGTGCATGTGTGAGTCGGGGGCGCAAGGAGGAGGAGGGTGAGTCTAGGACTTCAAATTTAATGTAAATCTATTTGTTGTGAGAGAAATTTGGTACAACACAATTGAGAGAATCTTGCTGGAATATTCGTAAGAAACGTCCTTGATTATCGGACAGAGCTTACAGGTTCAAAGCTCGAGGCCTGAAGCTCACAGTATGAATAGAATAGTTGAAGTATGTTTCTGGGGGCTGGATTGACAAAACCACCGGCCGAAATAAGTAGTGTAAATCCTACACTACCCGTAAATTCGCCGGAATATGTATCACCGAGGTGCACGTGCCTTATGCTTCTCGAAAGTGAAAATCCGAATCCTTTAGTCAAGTGCCTACATATCCTATTTATAGGAATCAAGCCCCATGTAGTTCTATTAGGTTTATACTTCTCCATCCTTGCGAATTCAACCACTTTAAGATAATCCATCTTAGAGTTATAGTCGAATTATGCACCTATAGCTGAGCTTTCCAGTGTCCTAGTCCATGTCCATCACTAAGTCCTACAAAACCTCATGTATTTAATGTATATCCGAAATAATCAATATAAGTCCTATATTGTTTATAATTGTCCCATCCACCACGTTTTATTAAGCCTAGAAGTCCTTTTCCAAGAGTAATTCCGTGCTCCTAAAGTATAGGTAGTTGAGTCCTTGTCCTACTAGTATTCTGCCTTCCTGAGGTCCTGGTCACTCGTCAGCTGGTAACAGTCTCGAGGTTTAGACCACCTGAACCTCAACACCTTTCTCCTGCACCTCAGTACCTTCCCTGCACCTTAATACCTTGAGGCTGCCTTGATGCCTCAGACCTGTCTCAGTACCTCGAACCTGCTCTAGAGTACCTGTTGTGGCACTTCGAACCTATCAGGATACCTTGAACCTATTCCACAACATCATGGACTTGTTCCTTGGTGCTCACCATCCTAGCCCAATACCCTGCTACTGGACTTATAACAGATATGGGCCTTAAATTGAGCCCATGTGAGATTTTGGGCACAACAACTACCCCCCGGTTCCTTGCAGTATTAAATACAAGAGGAACCAAAGCAAGACAAGGTTCAATCCTTCCTTATCCTTCCCAGAAAAATACATAGCATCAACATCATGCTTCCAAGCTTACATGAGCTAACTCAGCGTAATAAACAGGAAACACAACGCCTCCGCATATGTACCTCAATCTGAATTCTTGAGTAAAAAATTCCTTTAAGATCCTTTAGACCAGGTGTGACCATCCAATTCCAATCGTGAGCTTCCTAGCTGAACCTATTAGCGACCAACCTTTTCCTTTGAAAACCATAACTTGACTCCTCGAGGTGTTCCTCTTCTCCGCGAATCTGCTCTTCATATGAAAAGCTCTTGTAAATGATGTCGTGAAGCTTCCGCTGCCAATGAGCTTCAAGTCTCCAGAACCCGCATTACTAAAATAACTAGAAAAGATGTTAAGTAGCATGAGCTAAGTAGCTCACCTATGTTATCCACGTCATTTGTACATATATAATGCATGTATACAAGCAAGTATGTACGGTGCAAAAATGATTTTTGAATATTTATACGTATATGTTGCTGCCTCTATAATCAAGTAGAACCTTGGCGAACACACTCTTCAAGACATAGTGCCACGATTTTCAGAAATTTCCATTATCCCGACACATTGGACCTCGTTGTTTTCCAATACCGTGGAAAACATAAACCATTGAGTTTTACCAGAATAGCCATATACCGTGAAATACCATGAATAACCTTGAATAACCATATACCATGGAATACCATGAATAACCATATAAAAATATCGTAAGAAGAACCAATGGAAGGTTGTGAAGACATCCTCAATCGCTGCCATGTCTTTTTGAATGGTTACATAATGGGACATATAGTGTGCCTAGGTACCTACTCAACAGTTTCAGCTAGCAAGTTTGAAAAATAGTTTTGTAAACCATGCATGATGATGACCTTTTGTTTATAAATCCATGCAAGACACCTTCCTTGAAATCATGTGATATGCACATTTAGATAAATACGAGTTCATGTATGGCTAAAAATAAAGAACTGTTCGCAAACATGAGGTTCACAATGAAGCTTTTCAGCTAAATGCTTTGAATAATTTCTTGTATGCACATAAAACATAGATGATTATGAATATGTAAATCATGGGAGTAAAACTTATCTTTGTCCTTATCGTTCTACTTTAGGTTCAGGTTCGACCATTGAACCTACCACGTGGAAGCTCCCTCCTGAGTGAGCTGATGCTGAGAACCTCCTTTCCCTTATGCAAAGCTTTTCCATGGGAAACTGATTTACCCCCCGAGCCATCAAGTTTCCTTTCCATTTGACATGTGAACCTCTTCCAGCTTGAATCCTATCATGTCGAGGAGTTCAGCACCCGTTGGCTGAAGTCTGTAGCTGTACCTGAGAATCAATGAACCTACAAGCTAGAAGCTACACACTTGAAGCTGTTAGGTGTTAGCTACGAGTTACAAGTAAATATTGAGGAACCTCTAAGTTGGAATCTGATAGATGGAAGCTATTTGCAACAAATAACTGACAAGGAACCTGCTTGATGTATATAAATATGGGTGAACCTGTCAAGCACATATGAGGTTCAAAGTGATCTTGTTAAGCATAGGTGAGCTCCACGCGAACCTGTTAAGCACAGGTGAGCTCCAAAGTGAACCTGTTAAGCACAGGTGAGCTTCAACGCGAACCTGTTAAGCACATGTGAGCTCCAAAGTGAACCTGTTAAGCACAGGTGAGCTCCGACGCGAACCTGTGAGCCGTAGGGTGATACCAAAGGACATGTAGGTTGTTTCCAAGACCTCTACTCATCGATTCCTCTTTTCATCTGACCCTATTATGCTTGGATCAGGTACATGTACCTGAGACTCACCAGAGCTGTCATCTACCTCTTAACCAGAGATACAAACCATATATGATAAAAATTATTCACAACATGATTATTCCAATAATACAATGTGTAAGTAAACCATCCTTGCACCTAATATCCTTAGGTACACAATCCATATTCCATAGATTAAAATATCCATAAGCCATTTTATCCAATGCCTTAGAAAAAACCAATTATCCATGCATATCCCTGCCTAGGGTAATGCGTCATTAAATTCCATGTACTTCATAAATCCGTATAAAGCTTAATCCGTGCTACAGCTTCAGGGGTTCACCAACCTTGAACCTCCCTAGTGTAGTTTTGACCTATTTAGTGTTCCAGCTTGCGATCGTGCAAGGAGTTTAATCCGGAGTGTGGCCTGTGTTTGGCTCCCACACTTTACCATAATATTTATGCCTAGTGTCCCTAGGGCTTATATGAGCTGTAATAAGCTTTACTTGTTGTACAACAATATCAAATAGGGGCTTCATTAAACCAGTCCTCTGGTGGAAGCGTGAGCCTGTGACTTATAATCCATAAGTCTTATCCTTCACCTCATAATCCATGAGTGTGAATCTCCAATCCAATCCAGTTCCATTAAATTCAATCCAATAATATTAAATCCAATCTAATCCAGATCAATCTAATCAAATCCAATCTAATCCAAATCAATCCAATCAAATTTCATAAGTGCAGTACTAGAGGTTCGAACCTGAACCTCATTCAGAGGTTCACATCTGAACCTCACCAATCTCTCGAACCTGAATCATTTGTTAGAAAATCCAGAATTTTCGAAATATCATCATGAGGTGCATATCATCTACTACCCCTAGTTCTTGAACACATAATCAAATATAGTGAAGAACTAAAACCAAGTACTCATGCATTAAGATTCATACATATCCATGGAAAGCATAAATAAAGCATGTAATCATCAAGGCATGTAACCATGTATAATCACGTGGGGTGAACCAAGTGTAGAATAATTCATATTGGTTGCATGTATAACCTCTCCATTCATGCATGTATTTCAATCAATTGAACATGCCAACAAGTAATAATCTTAAATCTAAAGATATAGCATCCCATATACTTGTCATTTAAAAGCAATCTCATGCATAAAGTAATTTAGATTCTCATATATATAATTGAGATGTGATGGATGAACAACAAGTTCGTAAGACGTACCTCGCACCTCACCTTTTTGGTACCGTAGATATGATAGATGAGCTTCTTTCCTTGAACCCTTCACACAACTCAGAACCTGCCTTCTTAGGAACTTACCAATCACAAGAAGATGCCAATCAACCTATTTAACACAGGTCAACGCCGTTCAACCTGCACCAATGAAGCTGCAACCTGCAGCTGAATTCCAATGAACCTGCAACCAGCAGGTGAAGACCATTGAAGCTGCAACCCGCAGCTGAATACCAATGAAGCTGCAACCTGCAGCTGAATAACAGTCAACCTACACCAGTAAGTGAAAACCAATGAAGCTGCAACCCGCAGCTGAATTCCAATCAACCTGCAACCAGCAGATGAATACCAATGAAGCTGCAACCCGCAGCTGAATACCAGTCAACCTACACCAGTAGGTGAAAACCAATGAAGCTGCAACCCGCAGCTGAATACCAATGAACCTGCAACCAGCAGGTGAATTCCAATGAAGCTGCAACCCGCAGCTGAATACCAGTCAACCTACACCAGTAGGTGAAAACCAATGAAGCTGCAACCCGCAGCTGGATACCAATGAACCTGCAACCAGCAGGTGAATTCCAATGAAGCTGCAACCCGCGGCTGAATACCAGTCAACCTACACCAGTAGGTGAAAACCAATGAAGCTGCAACCCGCAGCTGAATACCAATGAACCTGCAACCAGCAGGTGAATTCCAATGAAGCTGCAACCCGCAGGTGAATACCAATGACGCTACAACCCGCAGCTGAATACCAGTCACCCTACACCAGTAGGTGAAAACCAATTAATCAACCTGCAACCAGCAGGTGAAGACCAATGAAGCTGCAACCTGCAGCTGAATTCCTATCAACCTGCGACCAGCAGGTGAAAACCAATGAATCAACCTGCAACCAGCAGGTGAAAACCAATGAATCAACCTGCAACCAGCAGGTGAAGACCAATGAATCAACCTGCCACCAGCAGGTGAAGACCAATGAATCAACCTGCAACCAGCAGGTGAACACCAATGAAGTTGCAACATGCATCTGAATTCCTATCAAACTGCAACCAACAGGTGAAAACCAATGAATCAACCTGCAACCAGCAGGTGAAAACCAATGAATCAACCTGCAACCAGCAGGTGAAGACCAATGAAGCTGCAACCTGCAGCTGAATTCCTATCAACCTGCAACCAACAGGTGAAATCAATGAATCAACCTGCAACCAGCAGCTGAATGCCAATCAACCTGCACCAGCAGGTGAATACCAATTAAGCTGCAACCCGCAGCTGAATACTAGTCAACCTACACCAGTAGGTGAAAACCAATTAATCAACCTGCAACCAGCAGGTGAAGACCAATGAAGCTGCAACCTGCAGCTGAATTCCTATCAACCTGCGACCAGCAGGTGAAAACCAATGAATCAACCTGCAACCAGCAGGTGAAAACCAATGAATCAACCTGCAACCAGCAGGTGAAGACCAATGAATCAACCTGCAACCAGCAGGTGAACACCAATGAAGTTGCAACCTGCATCTGAATTCCTATCAAACTACAACCAACAGGTGAAGACCAATGAATCAACCTGCAACCAGCAGGTGAAGACCAATGAAGCTGCAACCTGCAGCTGAATTCCTATCAACCTGCAACCAACAGGTGAAATCAATGAATCAACCTGCAACCAGCAGCTGAATGCCAATCAACCTGCACCAGCAGGTGAATACCAATTAAGCTGCAACCCGCAGCTGAATACTAGTCAACCTACACCAGTAGGTGAAAACCAATTAATCAACCTGCAACCAGCAGGTGAAAACCAATGAAGCTGCAACCTGCAGCTGAATCCTTATCATCCTGCAGCAACCAGCAAGTGAATACTAATGAAGCTACAACCCGCAGCTGAATACCAGTCAACCTACACCAGTAGGTGAAAACCAATGAAGCTGCAACCCGCAGCTGAATTCCAGTCAACCTATACCAGTAGGTGAATACCAATAAATCTGCAAAAAATCCACTCCAATCCTAGCCATAGCTTCATGTCCATATCCATGAGCACCACCAGAATCAAATCCTTTTAGAGGTTCACACATCTGAACCTCAGAAAGCCCGCGAACCAGAACCACTTATTGATTGTAAACTCCATTTGCTTGAAAATTTACCACTTTCAAGATACCATCTTGGACATCATGTCATCCACTACCCCCCGGTTCCTTGAAGCCATTAAATGCAAGAGGAACCTTATATAGTCCATAGTCAGGTTCAAACAAACTTCACCATGAACCTCGAGGTTCAACAAACCTCGTTGTTACTTGTAATATCACTTCCAATAAGTACCATGTTACCTATCCTTGATGAAAAATCCATAATTCCAGTTGTCAAATCTCTGAGGTGTAGATTCCAGTTGTGAAACGTTAAGTATTAGGCTCCTTGCTTGGGTGGAGAACTAGATCAACACGTATATAAACCTTCACCATTTGGCTAATCCAACCTCCTTGTAGCTGCGCCATTAAGAGGTTCTGTACCTGATGGTAGTTGAGGGACCGCGAAGCTGAACCTCATTCCTATTCCGTTTAGTTTGATCACTAGTTGTTTTCAGAAACCTTCCATATATTATGGTATCCTCTACCCCCAAGTCTTTGGAGTAGTTTGTCCATGACCAAGAATTGAACCTTATAGAGCCTCTCATTCTTTTGAAGGAGAAGTCTGAATAGACATCCACGAAGCTGGTAATATACGTCCAGCTGCAGCTTCCAACAAGTTTGGCAATCCGTGTGTGAAGCTACAACTCTCCACATTGATGGGAGGCTCGTAATCATTTTTTTCAGTTTTATTGGCGGACCTCCAGTGCCTCCAAGAATGCCTTTTACCGGGTAATTCAAATTTTTTTTTTATCCTTTTGTAAGGAAACATCCGACAATAGTGTCCGAGGGGAAGCTACCCCTTCAAAGATAGGAACCTCCTTGTAAGGTTCACTTAATTTATATCCATTGCCTCAGCATACTAAGATCCAAGCCCAATTCAGTCGAGATTCCTTTATCAGCTCTGTTGCTCTCCTGAGCTTCCATAGTTTTTGGTCTTTTCTTCGAGAGGTTCAGGTTCGAACCTCGCACTACTTCCTTTATTAACCGAGAGGTTACCCGTACCTCTGTCCTTGTGTGGTAGCATCATTCTCAAAACCAAATCACCAACCTTTAATGGACGAGCATGAACCTTGCTGTCAAAGTATTTCCGAGTACGTTACTGGTATGCAGCTAGCTTCAGCTGCGCAGTAGCCCGAACCACTTCCACTAAATCCAAATACAAACGGTGATTCATCTCATTATTTCCAGGATCCTAATTTTCCCTTCGAAACGATCCAGCCCCAATTTTAACGGGAACCATAGTCTCACAACCATATGTTAAGGTGAAGGGTGACTCCCCAGTAGTGGTTCGTGGTGTTGTGTTGTATGACCACAAAACCATAGGGAGTTCCTCAGGCCAACACCCTTTGGTAGGTGAAGCTAAAGAGCTAGTCAACCACAGTGAAGCTGGACCAATAAAGTTGCATCCCGCAACTAATCCCAATGAAGCTATAACCAACATATGAGTTCCAATAAAGCGCAGGTGAAGCTAATGATCCGCGGAACACAACTGCTTGCCAATGAACCTGACTCATTCCTTGTTGAAAAACCTTTTCTCTTGAAGGTTTAGCGATTTTCAGATACCATTCTCGGGCAGCATACCATCCACTACCACCCCGGTTCCTTGCATTATAAAATACAATAGGAACCTTATATAATCCACTACTACGTTCAGCCAACCTTCCATTTCCAGTAGAAAGAATAGACAACTTCAGCTACAAACCTCGCAGTTCAGCTTCAGCTACGGACCTCTCTGCTCAGCTCTAGCTACAGACCTCTCGGCTCAGCTTCAGCTACGAATCTCTTAAGCCTTAACCTCCAACTGGTTGAATCTCTCCAGATGGAATTTATCTCCATCAGTAGGTGGAGGTTAAGCTTCTCACCTGTCTAATCCTCGACAGAGCTTCTGAGTAGTCTACACATGAACCTTTATTCCAGTTCCTCTTCATCACACTAGATATCCACATCCTCATGTTTTTCCAAGTTCGATCATACCTCCTTGTTAACGAGGTTTTATCTAACTCCACATGTACCTCCTTAATCAGGAGGTTCGCATCCAGTTCTATCTGTACCTCCTCAGTTAAGAGGTTTCCTTTGCCTTTGCTGCTTGAACCTCTCGACTGAGCCTCTCTGGGTGGCCTGTACCTCCATTGATAGTTGGACGTCAAGCTTCACATGTCCTACCAATCAGTGCTCTTGATGCGAGAAGCTTTGGGGTCATGTGAAGCTGTTCACACCCGAACCCGCACCTGATTCATAGGTATAAGCCTGAAGCTCATGTGTACCTACTTTCCAGCTATTCCAGACCATAATCTCTATTAGAAATCCATCTTTGGCCATTCTTTTCTTGGCTCCTTCCGTCAAAATCAAATTTCAGGCATCTTGGAGTCGCATCTCCTTGTTTTATGACTTTTACCACCAAATAACTAGAATAAAGGTGGTTGGGGAACCTCTTTTGGCGGTTTTCAGAATTTGAAGCTCTCATGTTCGCACCTCCTGGTGAGCCATAATTTCTCCTTCGTTTATTCATCTCTTATATCTTTTTTCCAGAAAACCTCCATTGTTCTTCGTTGTACGATCATCACCGAAGCTTTTCGTCATCTTTTCCCTCAAAAGATCAATAAAAGCCCCCTCCTTCTAGCGCCACTTATGTTGTGAGAGAAATTTGGTACAACACAATTGAGAGAATCTTGCTGGAATATTCGTAAGAAACGTCCTTGATTATCGGACAGAGCTTACAGGTTCAAAGCTCGAGGCCTGAAGCTCACAGTATGAATAGAATAGTTGAAGTATGTTTCTGGGGGCTGGATTGACAAAACCACCGGCCGAAATAAGTAGTGTAAATCCTACACTACCCGTAAATTCGCCGGAATATGTATCACCGAGGTGCACGTGCCTTATGCTTCTCGAAAGTGAAAATCCGAATCATTTAGTCAAGTGCCTACATATCCTATTTATAGGAATCAAGCCCCATGTAGTTCTATTAGGTTTATACTTCTCCATCCTTGCGAATTCAACCACTTTAAGATAATCCATCTTAGAGTTATAGTCGAATTATGCACCTATAGCTGAGCTTTCCAGTGTCCTAGTCCATGTCCATCACTAAGTCCTACAAAACCTCATGTATTTAATGTATATCCGAAATAATCAATATAAGTCCTATATTGTTTATAATTGTCCCATCCACCACGTTTTATTAAGCCTAGAAGTCCTTTTCCAAGAGTAATTCCGTGCTCCTAAAGTATAGGTAGTTGAGTCCTTGTCCTACTAGTATTCTGCCTTCCTGAGGTCCTGGTCACTCGTCAGCTGGTAACAGTCTCGAGGTTTAGACCACCTGAACCTCAACACCTTTCTCCTGCACCTCAGTACCTTCCCTGCACCTTAATACCTTGAGGCTGCCTTGATGCCTCAGACCTGTCTCAGTACCTCGAACCTGCTCTAGAGTACCTGTTGTGGCACTTCGAACCTATCAGGATACCTTGAACCTATTCCACAACATCATGGACTTGTTCCTTGGTGCTCACCATCCTAGCCCAATACCCTGCTACTGGACTTATAACAGAGAGCCCATGTGAGATTTTGGGCACAACACTATTGTTGGTTAATCATTTACAAGCATAATTGAGTCCCCAAAATCGGACTGCTTACCATGCAGATAATAAGGTTATCCGGTCATCTTAAAGTCACTTGATAGGTTACAAAGTCTATTTCTCTACTAGCAAAAATGGGATAATGAACAAATGAAAAGAGAAGTTACTATTTGTATTACTCAAACAAACAAAGAAGATAATATTAATTTTAGAGAAAATGTACCATCGATTTATGATTAGCAAGTCTTGTGATGCATTTCCTTAATTTAGTAGGCAAAATTCTTACAGAATAGGTAATTCAAGAATAGGGAGATGTCAAGAAAAAAGAAATAATTATGAAATTATTTTCACAAAATAAGATCAGGCCAAAAGATGAAAATAAGTTCACAAATTAAGATCAGGCAAATATTAACACAATAAATAAAATTATATTTATTCAAGTCAAGGAAATTGACTTTGTAACCTTATCTTCTTCCATTCGGCCACTTGACAAGGAATCTGTTACGTATGTTCTGTACAGAAGCTTTAAGTCATCCATCTTTCTGTCACCATCATATTCACCACCTGATCAGAATTTAAGATTAATTCTAATCCAGGTCCATTTGCAATGTTTAACTAAAAGTGCATGAAGATAGGTATAACAGTACATCGGCATTCTAACCTAGAAGAAAAACTGTGCCAAGCCCTCGTGCAAAGCTGCTGGCATCAGGATGTTTCTTCAATGTGATTAACAGAGAATTGAACTCCAATATCTTATCAAGTTCCTCAATGGGTTGTCTGGTTTGCCTGATGAAAAGCCTACATTTTAGCTCTCAGGAAACATCTTATGGCAAGAATGAGGAAACTAATTGGGTGAAAATATACATCAAGGATCATTCTAATATACCCAGACTTTCCAAGGTAGGCTTTGTATATCCCTCTTGGGAGCAGGGCCTCTGGAGTTGAGCTAACAAAAGACTAAAGCCTGATATATTTTAGTTTTCGAAGGCAAGATTTGACAACATCCACATGAATATAAAATATATTGTTCATTAATATTTTAATGAAATGTTGATACAATTTTATTTTTGGCCTTTTCAAAGAAAACCAAGGGAAAACTAGTTCAGCCTCACTAATTTCAAAAGTCACCAAGTAGCATTTGGCACACCCTCAACAGATTTCCAGGCTCTGCCTTTATTGATAGAGATGTGTGCTTGCCACTGAAATTGCGCATCCTGCCTCCATCTTCACATCAGAGTCGTCCATTTTAAGGAGTTCGCTGAGCCGATCTATCAATCCAGCGCTATGCATATCCTATTAAATTGAGTTACAAGGTCAGATGCGTGCAACTAATCACATAATGTAAAATGCAAAATTACACATAAAAAGTCATGCAGAAATGAAATATTCTAATTTAATCAAGTAAATTTGTAAGACAAATCAAAAACCAAACCTGGGTTAAAGTTCGGATTTGAGCTGCTATTTTGGAAATTATTTGATAAGCTTCCAGCTGAAATTTCTAGGTTTACAACACAACAGGAATGTCCCAAGGCATTGCAAAAACTCAGAGTCTTTAGCCAAGATCTGGAAGAATTAATAGTTTATTAGACATAAGGCAGAGCACCCTAGCTATGAATAAGCATACTACATATATCATGAGAAACACCGTCAGAGATCAATACAGCAAAGAAGATTGTAAACCTTCTTTCAAGCTCTGCATATACAGATATAATTATCGTAAGGTGCACATGTGTTAATTATAATCAGACAGGTTGTGAATTAAATTATATTACAATGGTGAACTTAATACTTTAAAATAAATATGGGATAACATAATTTAAAAAATTATAATTCCTAACACTTTAATTGATGGAATTATTTATCCCAGATAATAATCACACGTGATTATAATCCTCCAAACAAACATGGTCAGTCAGTTTTTTTTTCTATAGTTTGTCTTTTAAAATTTTGGTTAGGGGACTTAAGACCTGCTTTACAAAATTTAACATTTTATATGTATTTTATAAAAACATAATTTACAAAATATAATGTTACTTAACTAATATATAATATAATATATATGTTTGTTTCAAACATATTTATAAATAAAATTGTTTTTTATAATGAACTTTTAAAAATTTGGTATGAATTGATTTTATTAAATTAAATTAAAATTACATTCTACATTCTAAATTGGATTATGATAGGTACCAACAAAATATTGCAACAAAATAGCACTATATAGTATATTGCATAGAGGCAGTTGTCCACAATTTTTGTAGCACTATACAAGTTAAAATTCAACTGGATGATTGATTTTTCGCTGACGTTAACTATTTAGAATTATGTGATCTTGGATTTTAATTGGATCAAGATTTTGATAGGTTTTCTTCATGAATTCTAATTTGATTTCTATAATTATTTTTCTAGGCTATAAAAACATTGTCCGGTATCGGCTAAATTGGTTAGCTAAAATAAGATAAAATAGTATGTTATTATTTTATCAAACATGTAAGGTGTTGTGCTCCAATGGAGTTGGCTATAATAATTGGTTATATTTTAAAAATAGTATGTTATTATTATTTCAGATCGTTAAAAAAAATATGTTATTTTAATAATTAAGACAATAGATGATGTGAAATATTGCTACAGGTCCTTTAGTGGTTCAGCAAATATAGCCAACTCAGTCCCGGGGAATTCTAAAGATAGATGTGCCAGATCGAAACCTTCTTCATTATTGGAACAAGATCGCTTCACAAAGCTAGGAATTTCATCAAGAGCTAGAGCCCACAGTAAACATATGATGAGCCCAAACAAGAAATCCAAGAACACCTATACTGATCATGGCATAAACCATGCCTAGATACCCGAAGACCGGTTTTCCCGAAAAAGTCTTTTTGGATCTCGTTCCAGTTTTTCATATGCTCGCGGAGCGGGTGTCTTTCTCTCTCGGCAGACAAGCCCTATCTCGTGCTTTTTTAAAGTCCTTTTCAGGAAATATAGCTCTTGCGCTAGATTTAGCCCTCAGCCTTCATTGTCGGGGTATCGCCCTCTCTCATCCAGATGATGATGGCCCCTTCCGGCGAAGGAAGCTCGGAGTTTCTTCTTTGTAGGGGTTAGGGGGCAGTCAATAGAGAGTCAGCAAAATGCACAGGTAGGCCCTTTTGACCCTTCAATTCTTTAGGAGGAAAGTGGAGGTTGACTAAATTTTTTGCTAAAAGGAATGGATCAATGGACCATTTACATAATCTTTATAATTCGTAATTATGGCATGTTAATTTGAATTTTAGCTAAGGGTTGCTCTCATTGGAGATCTCTTAATATCTATTTCATAACTTTGAGAGAATATTTGAGAGAATAGAGTTTTTTCTTTTCGTGCATCTTTGGAGATTCGGAGTCTCAATTGTTTCACGGTCTTTGGAGATTTGGAGAATTACATATCATCACGCTCCGTATCACTTACCTCGTACAAAGACACGGGATTACACTTTTCGTTTTTCGAATTCTACAGGATTAGTCTCGTCTTTCTCCACAATGGTAATATGTTCGATCTTGTATATTTTGATTTATTTATTTGATAATTAATTATCTCACACTCTTTATATCCCTAATTCAGATATAGGTTTTCTTGTTTGATTTATCCATGTACATATATATGTGTGTGAATATTTATATAGTCATTCATAATGCATGCATGATCATGTGCTTACGTATATAGAGATATACCTAGTATGTAACTTTGGTAAACAATCATTATTTATGTATGTAGGGGTTTGATGGAATCTCTCTTTTGGAGGTGCTTAACTTAACATACCTAGGTCGTGATGAAATAGAGCCTCAGAAGCAGCTTGGTTCAATCGAATTGGAGTTCGACAGCGGTAGCAAGAAAATTTACTATCAAAGATATGTAGTTAAGAGTAACCCAACAATTAAATTTGGGGATACTATCTTTCTCACCGATAAGTTAATAGGACCAATCTGTTCTCTGAATGAACTTGATATGCAGTTTAATCTCTTTCTTGGTGCCTACAAGGGCTCTTTGAAGTTAAAATTTGAACCTTATCAGAATCGGGTCTGGTTTGAGGAACGTAAAATTCGAGCAGTAGATGGCACTGGACTGATTCATGTTGTGTTTGGGTGTTTGTCTAATGCTACGGTAGCCAATCTGAAAATTAACATCTCTGGGGCCACAAATGTTCATGGAATTATTGCTGCTAGAAACAGCCAATTGAAAAATCCCGCTTGTACAAGTGTGCTTTTATGGAAAAGTCCTGCTAACGAAATTGAAGTGGGGTGTGATGGAGTGATTCCATTGTTCAAATCGCGTGTAGGTGTGCCATTGGTTTCTGTGCTTTACGTGGATATTGCTTTGTATATTGATGGTGAAATTTACACAGATACAGTCTCGTTTGTTCCTCAAATAGCAGGAGAGAAACTCGAGAATTTGTCTATTCCTAATAAGGAAACAAAGATTGGTGTGCAAGTCAAGTGGGATTCTAGAAAAAATTCTATATATTCCACATATCACTCTTTGTATTGGGAACGGGAGGATGAATATGACAGTGACGAGGATGAATATGACAGTGACGAGAATACCGAGGGGTAGACTTTGATGGAGACCCTCTCTTGAAGCACTCTATCAAGGGATGAATAGGAAAATTAATTAATCTTGGTCTTATTGTGGTGAAAGGATTATGCGGATCTATCTTGTTAAGTAAAACATCTTGTTTAAGTAAAACATCTTCTGTCTTTGATACTGTTTGATATTTAAGAAGAATGGTGTGCTTTTGTCTTGCAAATTTAGCTGGCAAAACAAACAAAATAGGCTTTCTAAGTTTTAGATACTTGGTTTTGTATGGATACTAATTATAGTTTAATATTGTATTAACGTGGGGATAATTAAAGATTTTGAATGACTGAATACTCTAAATCGAAAGATATTATGATTTTTTATTATTATTAAATTCTTATATATAATAAGTGTAAGGGGTTCTTATTCATGGTCCTTTACCGCCAAATTAATAAACCGTTGATCTTATAATAGACAAATGAGAACGGTTCGATCTAAAATTAAAAAATATATTTAATTATTAGTATAATTATATTTAAATACTAAAAAGTGTATTATAATAATATGAACCAAATATAAGTAGGTTTTTCAAGTTAATAGAATTATCAATGTAAAAATTATTATTTTCTATTCAGTTTTAGAGTAATTTTAGTTTTAAAAAATCGTAGAATTATATTCAAATACTAGAAAGACCGTTGATCTTAAAATAGCTGAATGAGAACCGTTAGATTTAAGATTAAAAAGTGTATTTGATTATTAGTAAAATTATATTCATATACTAAAAAATGTATTTTAATAATATAAACCAAATATGAATAGGTTTTTTAAGTTAAATATAATTTCGATGTAAAAATTCATCTTACAATAAAGAATGAGAACCGTTTAATCAAAGATTGAAAAGTGTTTGATTGTGAATAGAATTGTATTCAAATACTAAAAAGAGTATTTAATTAATATAAATCAAAAATGAGTAGGTTTTCTAAGTTAAATATAATTTTCAATGTATAATTTGTTTTTCTCAATTTTAGAGTAGTTTTAATTTTAAAATTTTATAGAATTAAATATTTTAAAAGATCAAGCTAGTAATTATAAAAATTAGAAATCAATTACCAACAGAGCTTCATCCCCGCAGTTACCACTTTAGCTCAAACTGATATATCATACCTCGTACTAATTGATTAGACAGGATTATAAATTGGCATCCGGAACTGGAAGGCATCCTCTATTATTACACTTTTCCTTTTTCGAATTCTACCTGAATAGTCTCGTCTTTCTTCACAATGGTAATTTGGTTCGATCTTATATTCTTTGTTATAGGACAAAGGAAGTCAAAGTCAAAGTAGTCTATTTTTCTATTTTTGTATCAACAACTTTGGGCGGGAAAGTTAGTTAGAGAATTTGGGGATTATAAGATTCCCAGAAGTTTGTATTTGGATTCATTCAGTTTTTACAACAAGAAATACTTTTCTGAAACCTCTCATCTCCTTCTTATTTCTATTGATTGTTCATAAACAGCTGTAGTTCTAGAAGTAATAAAGATGACAATGGAAGCATCTTTATCAGTCCCCAAATTCTCTAACTAACTTTCCCGCCCAAAGTTGTTGATACAAAAATAGAAAAATAGACTACTTTGACTTTGACTTCCTTTGTCCTATAACATAGCATTCCCCCTTAAGAGACTTGTCCTCAAGTCGACACATCAAGGAAGAGGAAAATCTGGATATTGATCACAGAAACGCTTGGCATCTTCCCAAGTAGCATGAGCTGCATCTTGTCCAGTCCACTGAACCAAATACTCCACTTTAGCTGCATTCTGAAAAGGCCTAATGCGTTTATCCAAAACCAGACTTGGAATCCTTGCAGAAGTAGAAGACAACCAGTTAGGGATATCAGCAATTACTGGAAGAGTACCCTTGAACTGTTTCAGCTGAGATACATGGAAGACATCATGAATCTTGGCTGACACTGGAAGCTTTAATTTGTAAGCCACTTGCCCTATCCTGGTGGCAATCTGGAATGGACCATAGTACTTAGGACTAATCTTAGCATTGTGCCTGAGCTGGACAGAACCCTGTCTGTAAGCAACTAATTTCAGCCAAACCCAATCTCCTATACCAAACACTCTTTCACTCCTGTGTTTATCAGCATAGAACTTCATCCTATCTTGTGCTTTCTGCAAATGTTGTTTTAATTCAGCAATCATCCTTTCCCTCCTTTGTAAATCCCTATCCAATTCCTTGTGCATAGATTCACCAGCCAAATATGGCAAATGCAATGGTGGAGGCTGATTATAGACCACCTCATAAGGAGTAAGGCCAGTAGCAGTGCTGTAGTGAGTATTGAACCACCATTCTGCCAATGGAAGCCATTTCCTCCAACTCTGAGGATTACTGCTGCACATACACCTTAAGTAGGACTCCAAACATCTGTTAACTACCTCTGTCTGACCATCAGTTTCAGGATGGTAAGCTGAAGAAATTAAAAACTCAGTTCCATACAAACGAAACAAAGCCTGCCAAAACTGACTGAGGAAAACAGAATCTCTATCTGACACAATGCTCCTGGGCCATCCATGCAACTTGAAAACATTGTCTAGATAGGTTTGTGCCACAGTAACTGCAGTATAAGGGTGAGATAGTGCCATAAAATGTGCACATTTACTAAGTCTATCCACCACTACAAAAATAACATCCTTGCCTTCAGATTTTGGAAGACCAGTAATGAAATCCATTGACACATCTATCCAAACATCTTGGGGTATTGGCAAAGGTTGTAATAACCCTGGACGAGCAACAGTTTCAGATTTAGAAGCCTGGCACACCTGACAAAGCCTGACAAACTGTCTAACCTGCTTAGTTAACCCTCTCCAGTAAAACACCTGTTTGATTCTTTTCACAGTCAAATCCCTACCTACATGTCCTGCCTCAGGAGAAGAATGATACCACCTAATTACTTGTAACTTCAAATCTCCATTAGGACCAAGTACAATCTTATTATGCCTTCTTAACAACCCATTCTGCAATTGATACCCTGGAACAGACACTGCATTTTCCAATTGCTGAATCTTATCCTCCATACTAGAATCCAACTTATAACTATCCCTTATTTTCTGAGACAAATCACATGACACCACAGACAAGGCCAAATACAATATGTCAGCACCCTCTCTCCTAGATAAAGCATCTGCTACAACATTTTCAACTCCACTTTTATAAACAATTTCATAATCATACCCCATAAGCTTGGACAACCAAAACTGTTGAAAAGGAGTAGAAATTTTCTGTTGTAACAACCATTTCAGGCTCTTCTGATCAGTTCTAATGATGAAATGACTCCCAGAAACATATTGCTCCCATTTCTGAACAGCAAAGACTATAGCCAATAATTCTTTTTCATATACTGAAAGGTTTTGCCACCTTGGCCCTAAAGACCTACTAATAAAAGAAATTGGATGGTTTCCTTGCATAAGTACTGCTCCAATACCTTTTTTAGAAGCATCTGTCTCTATTATAAATGTCTTAGAGAAATCAGGAACTGCTAAGACTGGAGCAGAAACCAAAGCATGCTTCAATTTCTGAAAAGCTGTTTGAGTATCCTCATCCCAATGAAAACCACCTTTCTTCAATAAGTCAGTCAGAGGCTTACTAATAAGGGCATAATCTTTCACAAATTTTCTATAATAGCCTGATAAGCCTAAAAAACTTCTGACTTCCTTTACAGAAACTGGAATTGGCCAACTATCAATAGCAGAAATCTTGTTTGGATCAGTTTCAACTCCCTTCCTTGAAATGAAATGACCAAGGTACTCTATTTTGTCAACAGCAAAAGCACATTTGCTACCTTTGGCAAACATCTTATTGGTCTTCATTAACTCAAAAACTAATTCCAAATGTTGATAATGCTCTTCCAATGATTTACTATAAACCAATATATCATCAAAAAAGACTAAAACACACTTCCTCAGTAAAGGCTTAAAAACATGATTCATCCATTCCTGAAATGAAGCTGGTGCATTTGTAAGCCCAAACGGCATAACAAGAAATTCAAAATGCCCTGTATGAGTTTTAAAAGCTGTCTTGTACACATCTTCAGACTTAACCCTCATTTGATGATACCCAGCCCTTAAATCCAACTTACTAAAAACCATAGCACCTGACAGTTCATCTATTAATTCCTCAATGACTGGTATAGGAAACTTGTTTTTTACTGTCCTATTATTCAACTCCCTATAATCCACACACATTCTCCAAGACCCATCTTTCTTTCCCACTAATACCACAGGTGATGCAAAAGGACTAGAACTGTTCTGTATTATACCCCTATCCAACATTTCTTGAATAAGTTGTTCAATAATATCTCTTTGTTTAAGAGGATACCTGTATGGCCTGATATTGACAGGGCCTGCACCTGGTAACAAAGGTATGGGGTGATCAAAAACCCCTCTGAGTGGAGGCAAGTCTGCTGGTTCTGCAAAAACCTCACTGTACTTCTGTTTTAAAGTCTGAATTTCTGGTAATTCTGTCACTTGGACTCCATTGACAGCAATGTGATTTAGATGGATTTCTGAAGATGCTGCACCCTGAGGAATAAACTCTGAAAGCTGTAATAAACATAGTTGAGCTGCATTTTTAAGGAGTTTTGCAGTTGGTGCCTTTTCCACCACTTTAAGTCTCTGCTGAGGTATTCCAGACAACATTACTTCCTGCCCCTTTATGGAAAACACCATTTCCAATTTACTGAAATCCCATTTAATAGAACCTAAGGTTTTTAACCATTGTATACCAAGTACCATGTCACAGCTACCCAATGGAATCAACAAAACATCTGTAGTAAAACTCTGACTACCAAAGGCCCAAGTAAAATCTTGACACATAGATTGACATGCCAAATGATTACCATCTGCAACAGTAACAGCCTGAGGTGGAATTTTCTCCAGTTGACACCCCAGTTTCTCAGCTATATGCATATCCAAAAAATTATGAGTACTCCCAGAGTCAATAAGAATATGCAATACTGCTCCCTTACATTTCCCTTTAACTCTCATTGTATGGAATCCATGGTTGCCAGTCAAAGCATTTACTGAAATTTGTGGTTCAGAGAAATCACAGTCTGCTTCTAAATCCAAATCACACAAAGCTGTATCAATTGGAACCTCTAATGATTCTCCTGGAATTTCCACAGTAAATAATTGTGGTTCTTTAAATTGACATTTATGGCTTCTGTCATAGGGTTTGTCACAGTAATAACACAGTCCTTTAGCCATTTTTTCTGCTCTTACTTCTGCAGGCACATGTCTAAAAGTTCTGATCTGTTTCTGAGCAGCCCTAGCCACCTCTAAAGGTTTATTTGTTGGTGTAGGTAACAATGGAGGCTTAACATTTGCTAAAACAGGTCCAGAATTTACAGACCATCCCACAGACCTCACCCCAGTTACCCTTAATGTCTCTTCTTGTAGCCTTGCAAACTCAATAGCCTGGGCAATACTAGTTGGCTTAAATGCCCTAACAAAAGGTTTAACAGCAGGTTTTAACCCTCCCACAAAACTATCTAACACATAAGATTCAGGCAAATCAGGAGTATTATGCAACATCAAAGCTCTAAGATCCTCAAACTCATCAATATACTTTTCAAGAGAATCAGTTTGTTGCAATTTATTAAATTGCTCAACTATATCTGCTCCATTATCATCTCTAAAACGAGCACTCAAATCAATCATAAAGATGTTCCAATCAACATTCTTACGATTTGCCAAGTAATTAAGGACCCAATTTTCTGCCTTATCTATCATATTCAATGAAGCCAAATCTACTTTCTGATCCTCTGGAATCTTACACAGATTAAAGTATTTACAACATTTCTTGATCCACACCTTAGTTCCCTGACCATCAAATTTGGGGAAATCAAGCTTTGGTGTAAACCCTAGGGTTCTTGATTGAGTTCCTAATGCAAGAAACTGATTATTGCGAGGAGATTCATTCGAATTACCTGAACCAGACGGAGCAGAATTCTTCAATTCACGCATAAGCGCCATCAATTCAGTGAATTGTTTGTTATGTTCATCAAGTCTCTTATTCTGCTCTTCAATTTTCTGCTCTAAGCTTTTGATATGATCATCCATGGCTGCGGTACGACGAGTTTTCGGTGCCAGATTGATGAATGTTTCCTCAGGATAACGTTGACTGCTTTGATACCACTGAGAAAATTTGTACAGTGTATAAATTCTCCATTGTCATCTTTATTACTGCTTCAGGTATAACTAGAATAGGACATCTAGATTTGGATTTAGAAGCAGACTGTGATTTCTCTGAACCACAAATTTCAGTAAATGCTTTGACTGGCAACCATGGATTCCATACAATGAGAGTTAAAGGGAAATGTAAGGGAGCAGTATTGCATATTCTTATTGACTCTGGGAGTACTCATAATTTTTTGGATATGCATATAGCTGAGAAACTGGGGTGTCAACTGGAGAAAATTCCACCTCAGGCTGTTACTGTTGCAGATGGTAATCATTTGGCATGTCAATCTATGTGTCAAGATTTTACTTGGGCCTTTGGTAGTCAGAGTTTTACTACAGATGTTTTGTTGATTCCATTGGGTAGCTGTGACATGGTACTTGGTATACAATGGTTAAAAACCTTAGGTTCTATTAAATGGGATTTCAGTAAATTGGAAATGGTGTTTTCCATAAAGGGGCAGGAAGTAATGTTGTCTGGAATACCTCAGCAGAGACTTAAAGTGGTGGAAAAGGCACCAACTGCAAAACTCCTTAAAA
The DNA here is from genome assembly GCA_030848705.1 of Heracleum sosnowskyi. Taxonomy (NCBI): domain Eukaryota; kingdom Viridiplantae; phylum Streptophyta; class Magnoliopsida; order Apiales; family Apiaceae; genus Heracleum; species Heracleum sosnowskyi. The sequence continues at coordinate 47,768 of CM061240.1, read as the reverse complement.
ATGCAGCTCAACTATGTTTATTACAGCTTTCAGAGTTTATTCCTCAGGGTGCAGCATCTTCAGAAATCCATCTAAATCACATTGCTGTCAATGGAGTCCAAGTGACAGAATTACCAGAAATTCAGACTTTAAAACAGAAGTACAGTGAGGTTTTTGCAGAACCAGCAGACTTGCCTCCACTCAGAGGGGTTTTTGATCACCCCATACCTTTGTTACCAGGTGCAGGCCCTGTCAATATCAGGCCATACAGGTATCCTCTTAAACAAAGAGATATTATTGAACAACTTATTCAAGAAATGTTGGATAGGGGTATAATACAGAACAGTTCTAGTCCTTTTGCATCACCTGTGGTATTAGTGGGAAAGAAAGATGGGTCTTGGAGAATGTGTGTGGATTATAGGGAGTTGAATAATAGGACAGTAAAAAACAAGTTTCCTATACCAGTCATTGAGGAATTAATAGATGAACTGTCAGGTGCTATGGTTTTTAGTAAGTTGGATTTAAGGGCTGGGTATCATCAAATGAGGGTTAAGTCTGAAGATGTGTACAAGACAGCTTTTAAAACTCATACAGGGCATTTTGAATTTCTTGTTATGCCGTTTGGGCTTACAAATGCACCAGCTTCATTTCAGGAATGGATGAATCATGTTTTTAAGCCTTTACTGAGGAAGTGTGTTTTAGTCTTTTTTGATGATATATTGGTTTATAGTAAATCATTGGAAGAGCATTATCAACATTTGGAATTAGTTTTTGAGTTAATGAAGACCAATAAGATGTTTGCCAAAGGTAGCAAATGTGCTTTTGCTGTTGACAAAATAGAGTACCTTGGTCATTTCATTTCAAGGAAGGGAGTTGAAACTGATCCAAACAAGATTTCTGCTATTGATAGTTGGCCAATTCCAGTTTCTGTAAAGGAAGTCAGAAGTTTTTTAGGCTTATCAGGCTATTATAGAAAATTTGTGAAAGATTATGCCCTTATTAGTAAGCCTCTGACTGACTTATTGAAGAAAGGTGGTTTTCATTGGGATGAGGATACTCAAACAGCTTTTCAGAAATTGAAGCATGCTTTGGTTTCTGCTCCAGTCTTAGCAGTTCCTGATTTCTCTAAGACATTTATAATAGAGACAGATGCTTCTAAAAAAGGTATTGGAGCAGTACTTATGCAAGGAAACCATCCAATTTCTTTTATTAGTAGGTCTTTAGGGCCAAGGTGGCAAAACCTTTCAGTATATGAAAAAGAATTATTGGCTATAGTCTTTGCTGTTCAGAAATGGGAGCAATATGTTTCTGGGAGTCATTTCATCATTAGAACTGATCAGAAGAGCCTGAAATGGTTGTTACAACAGAAAATTTCTACTCCTTTTCAACAGTTTTGGTTGTCCAAGCTTATGGGGTATGATTATGAAATTGTTTATAAAAGTGGAGTTGAAAATGTTGTAGCAGATGCTTTATCTAGGAGAGAGGGTGCTGACATATTGTATTTGGCCTTGTCTGTGGTGTCATGTGATTTGTCTCAGAAAATAAGGGATAGTTATAAGTTGGATTCTAGTATGGAGGATAAGATTCAGCAATTGGAAAATGCAGTGTCTGTTCCAGGGTATCAATTGCAGAATGGGTTGTTAAGAAGGCATAATAAGATTGTACTTGGTCCTAATGGAGATTTGAAGTTACAAGTAATTAGGTGGTATCATTCTTCTCCTGAGGCAGGACATGTAGGTAGGGATTTGACTGTGAAAAGAATCAAACAGGTGTTTTACTGGAGAGGGTTAACTAAGCAGGTTAGACAGTTTGTCAGGCTTTGTCAGGTGTGCCAGGCTTCTAAATCTGAAACTGTTGCTCGTCCAGGGTTATTACAACCTTTGCCAATACCCCAAGATGTTTGGATAGATGTGTCAATGGATTTCATTACTGGTCTTCCAAAATCTGAAGGCAAGGATGTTATTTTTGTAGTGGTGGATAGACTTAGTAAATGTGCACATTTTATGGCACTATCTCACCCTTATACTGCAGTTACTGTGGCACAAACCTATCTAGACAATGTTTTCAAGTTGCATGGATGGCCCAGGAGCATTGTGTCAGATAGAGATTCTGTTTTCCTCAGTCAGTTTTGGCAGGCTTTGTTTCGTTTGTATGGAACTGAGTTTTTAATTTCTTCAGCTTACCATCCTGAAACTGATGGTCAGACAGAGGTAGTTAACAGATGTTTGGAGTCCTACTTAAGGTGTATGTGCAGCAGTAATCCTCAGAGTTGGAGGAAATGGCTTCCATTGGCAGAATGGTGGTTCAATACTCACTACAGCACTGCTACTGGCCTTACTCCTTATGAGGTGGTCTATAATCAGCCTCCACCATTGCATTTGCCATATTTGGCTGGTGAATCTATGCACAAGGAATTGGATAGGGATTTACAAAGGAGGGAAAGGATGATTGCTGAATTAAAACAACATTTGCAGAAAGCACAAGATAGGATGAAGTTCTATGCTGATAAACACAGGAGTGAAAGAGTGTTTGGTATAGGAGATTGGGTTTGGCTGAAATTAGTTGCTTACAGACAGGGTTCTGTCCAGCTCAGGCACAATGCTAAGATTAGTCCTAAGTACTATGGTCCATTCCAGATTGCCACCAGGATAGGGCAAGTGGCTTACAAATTAAAGCTTCCAGTGTCAGCCAAGATTCATGATGTCTTCCATGTATCTCAGCTGAAACAGTTCAAGGGTACTCTTCCAGTAATTGCTGATATCCCTAACTGGTTGTCTTCTACTTCTGCAAGGATTCCAAGTCTGGTTTTGGATAAACGCATTAGGCCTTTTCAGAATGCAGCTAAAGTGGAGTATTTGGTTCAGTGGACTGGACAAGATGCAGCTCATGCTACTTGGGAAGATGCCAAGCGTTTCTGTGATCAATATCCAGATTTTCCTCTTCCTTGATGTGTCGACTTGAGGACAAGTCTCTTAAGGGGGAATGCTATGTTATAGGACAAAGGAAGTCAAAGTCAAAGTAGTCTATTTTTCTATTTTTGTATCAACAACTTTGGGCGGGAAAGTTAGTTAGAGAATTTGGGGATTATAAGATTCCCAGAAGTTTGTATTTGGATTCATTCAGTTTTTACAACAAGAAATACTTTTCTGAAACCTCTCATCTCCTTCTTATTTCTATTGATTGTTCATAAACAGCTGTAGTTCTAGAAGTAATAAAGATGACAATGGAAGCATCTTTATCATTCTTTGATTTATTTATTTGTTGATTAATTATCTCGTACCCTCTTCATATCCTTAATCCAAATTTAGGTTTTCTTGTTTGATTTATCCATGTAGGTATATGTGTGTGTGAATATTTATATTTGCATGCATGATCATGTGCTTACGCATGTAGAGATGTGCTTTCTAGTGATGTTACTTTGTTAAACAATCATTCGTTTTCTAAAAGCTTTATGTATGTAGGGGTTTGATGGGGTCTCTCTTTTGGAGGTGCTTAACTTAGTATACTTGGGCGATGATGAAATAGAGCCTGAGAAGCAGGTCGGTAAGATCAGAATGGGGTTTGATAACTTTATTGGAGAGGATCTATACTATCAAAATGAGGTAGACATGAGTAAGCCATCAATCAAATTTGGGGATACCATTTTTGTCAAAAATACAGAACCAAAATGTTCTTTTAAAGAACGTGAAGAATTTGATATTCAGTTTGATCTCTTTTGTGGTGCCTACAAGGGCTCTATAAATGTAGCATTTGAACCTTTTGGGGATCAAGTTTGGTTCGAGGAACGTACAATCAGATCAGTAGATGGCTCCGGACAGATCCGTGTTGTGCTTGGGTTTTTATCTAATGCCACGGTAGCCAATCTGGAAATTCAGTTGTTAAACATTTCCGCCATCTCAAGTGTCCATGGGATTGTTGCTGCTAGAAACAGCAAATTGGACCTACCTGCTTGTACAAGTGTGCTCTTCTGGAAGAGCCCTGCTAACAAAATAGAAGTGGGACGTGATGGAGTGATTCCATTGTCTAAATCGCGCGTAGGTGTACCGTTGGATTCTGAGCTCTATGTGGACATGTCTCTGAATATTGATGGTGACCATTACACAGATACTGCCTCCTTTGATCCTCTAACAACAGGAGGGCAATTTGTACAGGTTGGTAATCCTAAAAAGAAAGCAAAGATCTGTGTAAAAGTCACTTCGGATCCTAGAGTAAGCTCCATATATTCCACGTATGGCTATCTCAGGAGGGAGTGGGACGGTGACCACGATGATTATGATGATAGTGAGGAGGATACTGAGGAGTAGATTCTAATGGAGACCCTCCTTTGAAGCATCTTATCATGCTTTATTTGGGTTCAAGGATCTTTTTGGAATTTTCTAGTAAATGAAATATTTCTGTTTGTGACTGTTAAATAGAATATGATTGTTATGTTCTTTGAAAAATTAAAATGAGCATTGAGCACATGGTCTTTTCCCTTCTCTATTGCCATTTGCCGATGAAGATTAATATACCATGAAGGTCTCTAAGAGCATCCGCAGTGGTAGCGCCGGTTTTAAAAATTTGTTGATCTCATTCTTTACTCCACGTAAGTAAATGTAATCCCAGGAAAGGAAGTGGATGCATGTCTCCAACGCAAGGCCAGTTAGCACACTTTTCAAAATTATTTTTACAATATTTTATACTCCCACAATTGATTTAAAAATAAAAGTTGTGAATATATGCTCACAATCTCACATAGTCACATGCATGTCCAGTCTTTGCAAAAAAGTAATATTAAAAAATTAGTCGGTCCGGGACAGTGGCTCTAGCCACTTCAAACTATCTTCTCCAATGTTTAATTTTCCATTTGTCCAGCCACTTGAACACTTTAAGTATCCCGATGCATGAAGTGTTCCTGCGTTACGGGTGCTCTAAAGATTAATATACCTGCTTTCACTTCAATGTCAGTCTTTGAGAATAAATTATTTTCCTTTTTATCAGACTTGGTTCGACTACTTGAGCGTGCTTGTTTCCTTTGACATATGGGTAAAAAGGGAACTGGTCAGCCCTCCAAAACCTGCTGATGCTTTATCTATCTACACTTGATGTTTCAAATAATTCAAAAGCAGGTATGTACTCTCAAATTATACCTCTATATCAAAATTTTTAACTGTTTTGTCCTCCTTTCTCTAAGGGAGAAAACAAATACATAGAATTTTAATATATTTTATTCAGAATACATTTGATGTTCTAAATACTAATATACCTATCTAGCACCACAAACTTAAAATACAAATTCTTCTTCCCCTGCTACTCCATCTGGAAGTTCTCTATCCCTCATCCCTCGCAAAGCTTCTGCGGTTGAATCACTTATGTCCAGCAGATACTGCAACCGCGATAATTTTTCAGACGCAGCATCGCTCTTCAGGTAGACGAGGAAGAGATCAGAAAGTTCCTCTGGCACCTCCCATGACAATGGTTTAGATGGTACAGCCTTGTCGCAAGCTAACATATCATTGAGAGAGGAAACCTGTTCAGACAAGAATGTAAAAGCTTAGTACTACATAGTGTATTGCAATGTTTCATTTCGAATCGAAAGTAAATAAACAAATTTCGTATGACGCTAAAGTTAAGGTCTTACCACCCCAGAATGGTTTCTCTGCCTAAGTAGTGAAACAGCCTGAATTAGTGAGTTTGACAACCTACTTCGTGCAAGTTCATGAACAACACTTCTTGCCTTTACAGTATTGATGCTGAGATCTTGCGGTATTTTGTTAAAGACTTCTTCTTCATCAAACTCCCCGGTTCCGGATGAAAATATGTCATCTACAGTTTTCTTGAAAAGGTTCTCTCTCAAGCTCAGAGATACCATGGTATCTAATTCAACTCCAGCTTCCTTAAGTTCTCTTATCTCCTTTATACTAAGCCTTCCACGGCTGACAGCAGTCTCCAGTGCAGCTGACATTTTGGTAGTCGTTATGCTCTTTATTATCTTTTGGGAATACTCGGAAGGCAAACCCACTTTGGTCTGCAACTCATTGAGCTGCTCAATCTTGTTTTTCGTCAGTTGTCCGTCTGCTAAGATCACCTCAGCTTCTTGCCTGAAAGCCTGCTCAGCTAAGCTTCTATGAACTTCCACAATCTCCTTGTCTGTCAAACCTAGGATCCCTCCCAGCTGGTTTAGGAAAACATATTCGGAATCATCTTTCTTCGTGGTGATTTGTGCACCAAAAGGAATTCTAACCACTTCTCCAGTGAGACAATATAGCAAGTATGTTTTGTAAAGGTCAGTTCTATCCCTTTCTGGAAGGTCATGTTCAAGAGTAATATCAGTTTGGCTTCGTTTTCCCAAGTTTTCCTTGTTTGGTCTTACTTTTCTAAGCGACTGTATGGACTCCCATTCTTCTTCTTCTTCTTCACTCTTTACTACCTCTGTTGCAGGATCTTCTGACGTAGTATCTGAATCAGTTGACTCTCCTTTAATATCTGCTACTAAGGAAGTCACAACCAAATTATTGAACGCTATCATTTTCTTAAGTTCTTTGGCAGCCTCAATACGACTCCCAGAGGCTCGCGATCGTTGTATGTAGCTAATAAAAATTTTGCGGACCTGCATCCACAAAAAAGAAAATCACATGGAACAAAGTGAGTTTAGATTCCAGAAACATAGAATATCAAGCAACCATGATTTTAAGTTGGTGCCAACTGCAAAGTGGCTAGTGAGCTTTCGACCAATCGCAATGAAATTATATATTGTAATGGAACATAAAAAAAAAAATTAATCAAGCTAGATCCAGTTACTTACCGCCTTACTGGCGATAGACATAGCAACATCCCTCGTTAAACGTAAACCATAAGCAGCCTTCCTCACAGCTTCCTTGACATCAGCATCATATCCATCCACTCCTGAAGCAATTGCATCCTTCACAACCTGAAAAAAAAAAAAAAATTAGTTTATATTGCCAGAAGGTGTGCAGGTCAAAGTAAACAGACATATGTACAATTAATAATCCTAATTGAATAAAATTACTGCAGAACAATTGTCCAGATGGACCACTTTTACCTAAATTCGGGGACCACAGACCATCATCTCTTCTTGTTAATACAAGTACACACAATACAAGATAGAATTCTATCACAGAATATAGTACTACTAACACAGTTATCAAAAGAGTCCACGTAATAATCTTTTCATTAATTATAAACTACTCTTTCTATCTACAACAAGGAGCGCAAGGCTACCTTCTTCTCTCTTGCATAATATCAAAGGATACAGAGAACTTCACGAAAAGAAATCACAAATACCGAGCAGGTATTCTCGCTTAATCACTCGACAATCACATAAAAGATACTTGTATACACTATAATCACCAGAAATATCACCAATTTCTTGCATTACCCTTAACCTTCAAAATTCACACTTCATTCCCAAATGTTTCACAGATCTACGAGACAGTGGCATAGCTATTCCAGACAAGTGAGGAAACAGGACCCCACCTGCTATTTCATTCATAAATATAACTCTACATATCTTAACAGATTTTGGTATCAAAAAAATGCTAAAAAGATAATTTATCTATTTTTTTTATTTTTGTTAAATAAAAGAGATATTTTATCTAATCATCCAATATATTAACAAAGTTTTATTTTGTGATGCAGTAAGGGAAAATGTAATCAAATTACTGTTCAATCATATACACTATGTTTTCTTTGAAACTAATATAGCAATAAATTCTAATGAACATATTTGTAAAAACTAAAAAATAGTAGCTCTTACTGTTATTTAAGTTGCATGTATATATTGTCTTATTTATACATATAATTAATTTTATTTATTATCCCCACTCTACTTCGGAACCACAGACACCCCCTGCAACCTTTTTTCAGTTTCACATAATCACATCAGGGACAAATGAGTTTATGAACCATAAACAAAAAATGACGAAACCACAAGTAGTCGAGGGCGGGTGTTTGAAACTCAGGTGCCTAGTATTTGAATCCCAGGTAATTATTGAGTATTCAATATTTCAGAGGTTACAAGATAGATAAAAACATTCAAAGTGCTCGAGGGAAATTTACCATTAAAAAAGGGCCGGGTAGACTAATAGTTACCTTTTCAAATAAACTTCCGCATATATCTGCATGTGCTGACTCCACTGTTTGTTTGGGAATACAGAGCATAATTTGAGTCCGTTCCAATGACTTGACATCCTCATCAGAGAGCTCTCCATTAGATACAGACTGCTTTAGTTTTTGTCTGTATATTTCTAAAATATTGAAGCATGAAACTGTCAGACTCATGTAAATATTACTAAAAACAAGGCATAATCACGAGTAAGTTCCAAAAGATATCAAGCTAAAATGTAATTTGGTTTTTTCTTCTTTATGTTTGTCTCATACATAGTTGCTCATCTCAGGCTTTGCATCAAGCTCCATGAAGAAGATGCAGTTATGAATACAAATTGTATCTATAGAGGGTAATGAAATGAAAGTTGTTAATCCAAATGATTATAGTGACTTGAATATATACACCTGAATTACCACTACTCTACTAGACTAGACTTGGTGTCTACTGTCTACAGCTGGCTAACTAACTTGCCACCTCACTTAACTAACTTTCCTGGTTACAACTTTATTCTTGTTTTTCCATGTTGATTTGCCTCGTCCTAGATTGAGCTATCATGACTTGAGATATTTAACTCCGGTGACTACTCACTCTTACAACGCACTAATATGTCCACACTTCATGACATTTGAAGTACATTAATGTTTCAAATTTAACAGTATTGGTCTTATAAATACAATTACATAAAAGTCTACGGGTAAAGCACCGTATCCATATAACTGCTATCCGAAAAAAATGTTCTCTAAAGGACCTATGATGAAATGTCTGTGATGTAATGACTCTCCATATGTACAATTCTCAATGAAAGAAACAAAACAGCAGAGATGGCATATATACTAGACCTTAACATGGACGTAGGAAAGCGAGGGACAGGTTCCAAAGTTCCCCGAATTTTTTGCAGGCAGTCATTGTAGTTCACAAATTTAAAAGCTCGTCACCCATATATATTTGACTCATTATAAAAGAGATGATCTTTTTTCTTTGTATGATATACATATAATAGTGATCTATACAAGAAATCTCACATGTTACAAAATTTTGTTGATAAATCTTTTCTTTAACACACTTTCCCCCTAAAAACAATAAATTGTTTAGATATTTTATTTTGTTTACAAGAAACAGAGGCCTAAAAAAACCTCGTAAAAATATTGAGAGCTCAATTTTCTAAAAATTATAAGCAGTAACCCGATTTAAATTTCCTAGCTCTGAAACTTTTTTTTAAGCATTAGATACCTTCATGGATTTCGACAGCCTTCTGAGCATCGAAGTACAATTCTTCGCAGAGATTTTGAAGGAAGGCTGCTTTGCTTTCAGCAGCTTCTAGATGACCAGCAGTTACAGACTGAGCAAGTCGTTTACGATATACTTTAGAGGTAACGTCCAATGTGATGGATTCTGCCTCTCTTTTACCTAAACCAAATATGTTTCTCAGTTGATTCAATGCAGCCAGCTACAATTAGAAAAACAGAAAAAGTAAAATTAAAAAGATAGCCCAAATGCAATTAACTCACAATAAGTGTACCACATTTTTAAAGCAATTTTATAGACCAGGCAAATATTCAGACCCCGTTCTCATTTATGAATTTACAGGTTTTTATTTGAAGTTCAAGAAAAAGTGAACACTGCTAAATACAGAATCCACACCATGTTTTATCACTATGGCAAAACAGAATCACAGGAACACAATATACCAAATGTAGAGATTTACGGATACTGGATAGATGGCACTTTCTATGTTTCTCTTTTTTTCTGTGCATGTGTGTGTCGGGTGCGCAAGGAGGAGGAGGGCGAGTCTAGGACTTCACATTTAATGTAAATCTATCGTTGGTTAATCATTTACAAGCATAATTGAGTCCCCAAAATCGGACTGCTTACCATGCAGATAAGGTTATCCGGTCATCTTGAAGTCACTTGATAGGTTACAAAGTCTATTTCTCTACTAGAAAAAATGGTATAATGAACAAATGAAAAGAGAAGTTACTATTTGTATTACTCAAACAAACAAAGAAGATAATATTAATTTTAGAGAAAATGTACCATCGATTTATGATTAGCAAGTCTTGTGAAGCATTTCCTTAATTTAGTAGGCAAAATTCTTACAGAATAGGTAATTCAAGAATAGGGAGATTTCAAGAAAAAAGAAATAATTATGAAATTATTTTCACAAAATAAGATCAGGCCAAAAGATGAAAATAAGTTCACAAATTAAGATCAGGCAAATATTAACACAATAAATAAATTATATTTATTCAAGTCAAGGAAATTGACTTTGTAACCTTATCTTCTTCCATTCGGCCACTTGACAAGGAATCTGTTACATATGTTCTGTACAGAAGCTTTAAGTCATCCATCTTTCTGTCACCATCATATTCACCACCTGATCAGAATTTAAGATTAATTCTAATCCAGGTCCATTTGCAATGTTTAACTAAAAGTGCATGAAGATAGGTATAACAGTACATCGGCATTCTAACCTAGAAGAAAAACTGTGCCAAGCCCTCGTGCAAAGCTGCTGGCATCAGGATGTTTCTTCAATGTGATTAACAGAGAATTGAACTCCAATATCTTATCAAGTTCCTCAATGGGTTGTCTGGTTTGCCTGATGAAAAGCCAACATTTTAGCTCTCATGAAACATCTTATGGCAAGAATGAGGAAACTAATTTGGGGTGGGTGATTGGTTATTTGAAAGTCACTTAAGAATTAGTTCAATAAATAGTAAACGTCTAGACAGTGATGATAAACTTTAGTCAATCGACTTTTTCTTCTAGAGGCAATATATATCAAGGGTCTTCATTTTGAGGGTATATATATATTCATACACTGCTCTTGTCCTGGACTTGAGTGTACTTAGGGCGGCTGATATGTTTTCCTCAACAAGCTTCCGTGTATGATTCCTAAATAGTTCTTCAGCAAGCTGCAAAATTTGAACCGTTTCAGACAGCTAGAGGACATCAGAAGGACAGTATCATATAGCTTCAAAAATTACCTCATCAGAAAGTTTATAGAGCTTTTGCTTCTCTCTCAGGCTAATAAGTGTTTCCACGTCAACATCTAGCCATAAATCAACTTCTTTGTTAGGAAAGAAACGGTAAATCCAAAAACTTGGGTGAAAATATACATCAAGGATCATTCTAATATACCCAGACTTTCCAAGGTAGGCTTTGTATATAGGGAGCAGGGCCTCTGGAGTATAAGATTCCATGAAAACCCCCCGCTTCAAATTTTTTAAAAGACAAATGCGCAAGCCACTACCCTAAACTTCTAAAGAGGACAACACCATTGACATTTATCAACTCCCCCCACACCCCTCCCCGCCCCCCCAAAAAAAACAAAAAAACTTTAGTGCACACTGCTTTTGGTGCATCTGCAATTTTAAAGTAGCACTCAATGTATCTTTTTACTTTCATTCAACCACGTAACTACAGATATAAATATTACGTAGAACATATTATCACAATGAAGTGAGACTCTATTTGTAGCACTAGAAATTCCTTCTAATTAAAAACCCAATATTATGGAAGTAAACATGTATTTACATGTCTCCATTGCTGACACAGGTGACAGGTCCTTGTTATTTTTTTACTTTCCCTACAAATTGTAAGATCTCTTGCTCTCAATCCTACCTAATACAGTCTTCAATACTCAACCAGGAGACAGTTCTTTACTTCAAAGCACTAATGCTGATAAGAACCAGATAAATCAAAGAGTTTCCATGCATTTACCTCTCCCAACTGATCTAAGACTGGAAGCATATAACCGCTGTGCATTATCACGAACAGCAACCTCCACCTGAAAGACGCAGAGAATTTTACACATAATAATACAATGACAAAACAGAAGCATAATGCAGTAATGATGAACTACAAAAAATTATCACTTTGTTCGGTGTCAATTTAAAAAACTGTAATCATCTATTTAATAACTGCAGATAATATTGTCAACTTCCTATAACCTCAATTGAAGAAAGGACAGCATTATATTTAAAAACCAACTTAATGTGTATTATCTGATGACATTCAAATACCTGAGCGTCAGTGACCTTAAAGACACGCTTCCAAGGTAGAAGGAAGCTTGATGCTTCTCCAAATATTAGAGTTGAGACATAAATTAGCTTTTGAAATGCCTGTAAAAAACAAGGTTCAGGCCCAGCACAATAGATACAAAAATCATCACCAGAATTGAGGAAAAAAAAATTTAAAACCTACCCTACGCTGCTCCAAATCACCGTCACGGTCACCAGTTTCTAGCCTTTGTCTGAAAATTCGCCTACCGATCTGAGCAGAAAACAAGCAGTAGACTTTAAGGTAATCATATTACAGTCCAAGAGCACTACAATGTGTTTGTTTGGTATAAGGGCACAAGTCCTTGAAAAATACCTCCATATGCATGGAAGCGGCATCTGGGTCATCAATACCCAAAGCATTTTTAAATTTAATTATAGTTTCAGCTTCATCTCCTCTAAGTTCTTCACTTCCAGGAGGAATCACAGAGGAAACATACCTTGCAAATCAATGCTTACCGTATCAATAGAAATCATAAACATTAACTTGAAAAATAAAAAATTACAGTAGAGCCCAAAAATTATAAAAATAATGATTCACTAACAAACATGTACATATTTTGGAAATAGAATTACAAGGCATATAAAAGATAGTAAACTTGCATGTGAAATGCCCCACATCATCAACTTACCGGCAGTATATGTCGGATAGCTCTGCAGTAAATGCCTCGTCCTGTTTGCTAACACCGTATCTGGCAGATTGGGCAGGAAGAAGAAAAGGAATAAGCATAATCACTGTGTGTGTGTGTGTGTTTAAGTGAGAGAAAAATAGAGAGATTGGAGAAAATTTATTACAAACAAACTATCTCACGTAAACAGACAAAATAGGAACTCAGATATAAGCTAAAGAGTGCATGCATTATACATATATAATATCAGTAATTTCCCACTAACAAGTGGAATGGACTGATTGTGCATGCATAAGGTTCCTTGGTCCTTACTTGAGCTAACAAGACTACCAATATCTTTCATGAATTTAAGATACACTTGTAGACATAGTAGTGAAGGACTCAAGGTGAACATTGTGCTCTTCGAAAACATGTATCAGAAGCTTTGGTCATCAAAAATTTATTAACAAACCACTCAGACCTGAACATTGCATTGTTATACTCATTGTTCAGGATAAGGCACATAATCCAGGGTGATGATTGTTTTGATAGTGAGGTAGTGTGGTGATACACTGATACGTTAGAATCCTGTACCGAAAGAATGCTGAAATGAGACCTTTTTACAGCAACGGACAAATGACATGCACGATTATAATGGGGGATCATGCTGGCATATCAGCGAAAACTAGGAAGATATTACAAAATGTATATCAGATTGACAAAAGCTTTTGGTTCTCTCTTACATTGGTAATAGTTTGGCAAGCTTGGGGTTTATAATGGAAAATTCATTGTTATACCCCTGATGTGTAGGGGTGTAAGGCAATATGTTAATGTAGCACTGTGATGCTGATTTTCAGGGTAGTTCCACTAAGGGTGTATGGAGGATAAAGCTACATGGCTGGAAGCTAAATCAGTTTTCAGTTGTCAAAATAAAAGACAGCAAAGAAAGCGACTGCCAACCCAGAAAGCGGGGAAGAACTTGAGGCATTGAAATCAAAAGAGATAAACCGAGAGCGGTGGGCAGTCACAGTTAAAGAGCTAGAGTGGAGCCCCTTTTACAAACTTTTGCATCAAGAGGAAGGAAATTTTTACATCTCCATTATCCTTTCTAAACCAAAAAGATTGAGGCTTCGCTTTTTTGTGGTAGGCTATGGCTATTCTCATCTTCTAGACCCTTATTAGATGATCCATACCCTTATTAAATGATCCATGGCCAGGTGCGCCATGAGTAGCCTTCAGCAGGCTCTTTTTCTATATCTACGGAGTCATGATAGTATACAGATTGGCTTATGCTGTTCATGGTTTAGGTCTCATCTATTTCCACAATGTTTTGCATAAAATAGTTGCACTTGCTATTAACATAAAAGTGTCCGGTTAAATATGCATAATAGAAAGAGAATTTATTCATATAATCACCGTAAGATGGAATTGCCAAGGGAGGGTAGGCAAGCAACTTGCATTGTTTTTCCGACCCTTGAACTTCATAGTTACATAAAATCAAAAGATGTACGGTAATAGGTTCCTGCTTTCGTGGAAACTTGTACTCAACAAAGCTACATTTAAACAAAAGAAGTGTTATTATAGTGGGTTAGTATACCAACGGTATACCATTCAAAGTATTGTTGGCACACGTTTTCGGGAGTTAAGAGGTAAAGCTATGTGATACTCGAGTATACTCCATTACTCTTAGCAGGCTATGGTGGCTCTAACATTTATATCGAGGGAATTGTGGTTGGAGATGGTGTGACTTGTCTTTAATACTGTGGTCCCTTCAGCAGAAGAATGCAAAGACAGTTTTTGAACCAGTGCATGCTACCAGGTTTCCCATAGATATAGAAGGGAAGTAAGACAGATTACCTCCTCTTTCACTCACGTAAGTTGGACGCAATTAAAGGAAAGCAAGTAAAAGCTGGTTAAAAATATGTTTTAATTTCAGAAAATCTCTGATCTTTCTCCATCTTTTTCAATTTTTACAGTCTCGATCAATTCACACCTCATACAAGCGTGGGAGAAGACAAGCAAGATTCACTTACATCTGTTTTCGCTCCCAAAAGTAATTGAAAACATAGAGTGGTGCAGTGTTGCACCTGGGCATGTAACTAATAGCAAGCATGATATGGGATGGTGACTTGCATAGTTTGCTCCTACTTCTATTTGTTGGCCTAGCCTCAAAAAGTGTCTCAACAAGTCCTTAGCACTACAGTCATGCCAGGAGGCTGTCGTGCTTATTTTCACTGGCAAGGTTGCTGCACGTCTATCTGTTCCATAACAAGTATTTTGGCCGTGTATCCTAACTTACAAAAGGCACTAATTTAGCATATTATTAGGTCTTGACTTGGATCTAGCCATACCAAATACTACAACTGTGTGGCACTCGCACTCCGCAACACGTAGAGTGCCAAAGTGTGGCATACTCTAACAAAGAAGTAGACAGTCGAGTGTAGACGAGTGTTCAATTTCATAGTTTCAGGTGGCAGTAATAATAATCCAATTATGGCCTTTCTCTAATTTTAAAGATAAAACATATTCCTAAATCATACTATGATGCCGAAAACAAATTTTAAAAGCAAGTGATCCATTTCAACACTCAATGTACGTCATGATTAAATCATAAAGGCAAAAACTCCATAATTTCAAGACCACGTCATGATTTCTATATAAGTTTCAACTAGAAGTCTGAGAATGCAAAATAAAACATTACTACAAAACAGGAGATGGCCACTCTTTAGGACACGGAAAACTTAATGAAGATCTTACCAAACTAAGAAACCTTAAAAAGTTCATAAAAAACCATATAAGATCTTCCCATAAAAGATCTTCAAAAAATAAAGGGAAAATTCTCAAAAGCCTTTATATTGGCATTAAATATATTAATCCTCCACAGTGACCCAATAATATATAGCTCTAGACGGATAAAACTTCATTATAATTAAAAACAAGCATTAGCATTTTAAATAAACATAACAAGCTAACTATAACAAAAATGTACACATTATTACTAATTACGTGACAATTGACAAGCTAACATAATACGAAACAAGTCCATCAGCAGTTAATTAAACACCATAAGCTATTTATAACATAAATGCAAACACAATTCAAATTAACACTCACTTATCCGCAATAGCTTGAACATCTTCCTTTCTCAACGCCAGCGGATCACGACAATCCGCAGCATAATTATGCAAATTCACCGCAGCAACTTCCGGAACAGCCGAATTCAACGCATACACAACTCCCGCACCCGCAGCTCCAACCGCAACAGCACCAGCAATACTAGCATTTCTACTTCCACCAATCCGTAAACCTAATCCATAACCAGCAGCAACCGCTCCAGCAAAAACAATAACCGAAGCGAATAACCGAACCGAAGCCGACATCGAATCGACTACCGATTGGAGTCCAGTGAGCTCCCTCTTGTCGCCGAAAACATTGGCGGGGACTGAGGGAGGTGGAGATTGTTGAGATTGAGGAGCTGATGACGCGGAGCATCGGACGGTGGAGTTTAATTTGAGTTTGAGCTTGTGATTGTGGTGGTTTCTAGAGAGAGAAAGTGAGGAGGGTTTTGTAGAGAGAGAAAGTGGGGGTTTGAAACGGAGGGGGATTCTAAGGTTTAGAAATGGAGAGAAGAGGAGGTGAGGTGAAGTGTGTGTTAGTAGAATTGATGAGTTCATTGTGCTGGCGAGCGAGCGAGAGAGAGAGAGAGAGAGAGAGAGGTGAGAGAGATGGAAGGGGATAGGGGTGTTGGGGAAGATGAAGAAAGGGGGCGGAGAAAGAGATAAAATGAATGATTTGTTGTTGGGTTTTGTTGTTTTGGGGGCGGCTTATTTGCTTTTTTTTTACTGTGTTGAGAACCGGTACTGGTTTTTGGATTAAATTTTAGACCGTTAAAAAAACTTTATCAAATAAATTACGAAAATTACTCGATCCTCGCTAATAAGCCGTCCTCCTGTGAAACACATTTTTCTTTTTAATATCAAAATCTCAAATTTATTATATTGAATATATACTTATCTTATATATTATTTTTATGTTACAATACTCTTTTCTAATGAGACACTCTTTCGTTGAAAAAACACTTATATAACTTTACATATTCTATTTCAAATAGAACTTTTAGTTATGTATTACAAACGCTTATTCTACTTCCAATAGAACTTTTAATTGCAAGTACTTCTTTTATATCCGAACTCTTCTCCTCTGTAAATCGAAACACCTATTCTACTTCAAATAGAACTTTGCAAGTACTTCTTTTATATTTGAACTCTTCTCCTCTACAAATTCAAACACCTATTCTACATCAAATAGAACTTTTAATTATATGTCTTCGCTATAAATTCGAAATCTTCTCCTCAATAAATTCGAATTCTTCTCCTTAATAAATTCGAACATCTATTCTACTTCTAATAGGTTGTTGAAGGATATTTTTCATTTATTAGTATTTAAAATTTAAATATTCTAGAAAATTAGAAAAATAGATTGAGACAATCTTAAAAGCGCCACGTCACCTCCCGCGTATCCTCGTTTATATATATATATTGATTTTAGACCGTTAAAAAATAATTTCTAAGAAACGTCAACATTTTTTATTCATTTTTTATACGTAACAAGTATATTATGCAATAAATTTAGAGAGCACATAAAAAATAATGAGAAATTATCAAAAATAATACTTTTTCTAAGTTTTTTTGTAATTTTACCATTTTCTGGAAATATTTGCAAAAATACTAACTTTTTGAAAATATTTGCAAAAATACAGTCTGCAACTACTTTCAACCATCTACAACTGCAACTAAAATCAACCACAGATGCAACCAAAAATACGGTCTGCAATCGATGCAACCGAATGCAACCGGAAACAACTTTTTAAAAAATGATTGAAAAATAGCTGAGAATTCAAAAAAATTGTTAGTAAGATGTTTGGTAAGTTTGTTGTCTTAATTAAGTCGTTCCCCTAGAGTTCAATAGTTAACCTTTGAGGTTCAATGTTGGGTTTAGAAATATGAGGAATAATTCGTATACGGACTTAGAGTTTAGGGTTTAGGGTTGCTAGACTCTAAACTCTAACCTACCCTGATTTTAGGGTTCAGGACACCGGAAAAAAACCATTTTTGATTAAAAAGTTGCATATGTGATTGATTTGGGTTGTAGTTGCAGATATGGTTGAAACTAGTTGCAGACCGTATTTTTGCAAATATTTTCAAAAAGTTGGTATTTTTGCAAATATTTTGGTATTTTCATAAAAAATTTAAAAAACACATAGTATTTTTGCAAAAAAAAATTTTGTGTTGGGTATTTATGAAAAAAATCACAAAATAATTTCATTTTATATTTAAAATTAAAATTTGATATTAATCTCTATCATATAGTTTGTTTAATCATTAGTTTAAACTATTTGTTTGGCTACAACATAAGATATAATTAATTTTTTGTAATCAATACTATTATATAATAGACGAAACATTAAAAGTTTGGTTGGTCGGTATGATACGTTGTGATTTTTCCCTTAATTAACTGTACATCATGTTTTTACTTAATTAACCTTACTTATTTATAGAAATATATTATTAAATAATAACATTACCTATTTATAACCAATTACCTTTTTTCACCCAAAATACATTATTTTTTATATTTTTTCTAACAAATTCCCCTACTTTTTAAAATATATCACGGGCAATTACCCTTTTTAACTAAAACATGTTAGTTTTTCTATTTTTCCTTAATAAAACCCCTCCTTTTCCAAAAATATCACAGACAAACCTTTAGTTATTTATTTTTAAACCTATTTTAATATTATAATTGTTTTTTAAAAGTTTACCTATTTTAACATGCCTACTTATTTTTCTTAACAAATGCAATTGCTAAAAATATTAAAATATAAATAATCAAATACCTATTTATAATCAATTACCTTTTCAACTAAAATATATTATATATTTTTTCTAACAAAATCCCTCATTTTCTAAATATATCACGGGAAATTGTCTTTTACAATTTACTTTTTCTATTTTTCTCACTAAAATCCATTTTTTTCCCAAAAATATCACAGGGAACCCTTTACTTATTTATTTTAAAACGTATTCAAATACTTTTAATTATTAAATTTTAAAACCTCATTTTCCAAAAATATCACATGCACTTACCTTTTTAAACAAAATATATGTTACATTTTTTATTATTTCTTACTAAAACCCCTCATTTTCCAAAAATATAACGGGCAAACCCATATTTATTTATTTTAAAATCTGTTTTAATGTTTTTAATTAATTAAAAGTGTTTAGCTATTTTAACATGCCTACTTATTTTTTGCACAATTATAATTAATAAAATATTAAAAAATAATAATAAAATAACAATTAACAATTCGTGCATCGCATGGGTTTTAAACTAGTATATAGAGTATGTCATAAATAACTTAATTTTATCTATTAATCTGAATTGTTTATTACATGACACGATTTGTAATTTATGATTATAAAATATTTAAAAAGTCGTTATGACAAAAAAAAATTATAATTAATAAAATACTATAGAGTATTGCGTTTGGTATTATATTATAAAATAGTTCTAACCCTTTAATATTAAAATGATTTTAAGTGAAAATTAGGGCCTCTTTGGGTCACTTTACTTATAGACTATGGGCCTGTTTGGCCATTGATTTATAAGCTAGCTTATAGCTTATAAATCAATTTTGACTTATGGAGGGTGTTTGCCAAAATAAGTGAAACCAACTTATGGCTACTTAAAATGGATAAGTTGAATGTTAAGAATCCTTAACATTCAACTTATAACTTATAACTTATTCTCGATACACGCAATATATAATATCCTTCAAATCTTCAAAACCATATATCTTTTGATCCGTTCATTAAAAAATTGATATGTATATATCAAATTTCTCTACTCATCAAGATCTATCCATTGATATCCATTTATATATATTAAAAAATAAATATTTTAAAAATAATAAAAAAAAGTTAACTTATAAGTTCTGATTTAGCCAAACACTCTACTGCTTATAAGTTCTGATTTACCAAACACTCTAGGGATTTATAAGCTCAGCTTTACTTATCACTTATAAAGCACTTACTCATTTTAAGCTATAAGTCAACTTATTCTTGATACCCCAAACGCCCACTATAAGTCGATAAGAGTTTATGAGAGCTGTTTGTGTACTCAGCTTATTTGATAACTTATAACTTATAAATTGATAAGTTGAATGTTAGAAAATCACCAACATTTTACTTAACTTATCAACTTATTTTTTGATTTCTTTATTTTTCTAATATTTTATATTTTTATATTTGTGTTTTTAAATATATTTTTAATTTAAAATACAAGTGTTGAAATCATTGTATTTAAAAATTATTTTTTCAAATTTAATTTAGCAAATTTTTCACTAACTTATAAGTAAATTTATCCAAACACCCTTATAACTTATAAGAATTTATCAACTTATCACTTATATGACACTTACTCATTTTAAGCTATAAGTCAACTTTTTGTGATATCCCAAACACGCACTTAATCATATAATATTTTTAGTTCACAATGTTAAGTTACGTCTACTTCTATATATTAGACCATTGTTTCAGAGAGAACCATCTTACATAGAGAATCGGGGAGAACCATATATTCTATTATAGAATCTCATAAATAATTTTTAAATGTTTTTACATAAAATATATAATCTGATTCTAATTTAGAATATTAGCATATACAAATTTTAAAAAAAAATAACATATAAAATTTGAATAAAAACATTGATTTTAAATTTCATTCTGCTGTAGAATCATTTTGGATAGATTTAATTCTGATGTAGAATCACTTTGGACTATTTGACTAATCTAATTTTCGATTATTTTTTTAAAAAAAAATTATTTAATTTCGTTTTTTGATTTAAAAAATGAAATTTATAATCATATCTAATAAAAAATGTGATAAAAATATATATTATGAATATTTATGTAATGGTTCTCTACCGGACTCTGTATAAAAAGTTCTTTCTTGAATGTCACCCATCATATCGTTTAGGGGTAAAATGAGCCAAAATTCTCATATGTCCAAAATTTAAAAACATGATTGACAACAAAAACAAATTCAAATGTATTTAAAAAAATTAAAATCAAATCATGGAACATAAAATACTTATTTATCAATAATAACTTTATCAGTAACATGAGAAGCATAGACATCAATAATTTCATCTCGACGATGTGCTCCATAAAAAAAACACTAAAACAAGCAAAAAAAAAAAATTAAAACATAACCAAATATATTAAAAAAAAAACTAAAATTGAAACACGAAACACAAAATACTTACTCATCAGCAGCAACCTTATAAGTGGCATGACAAACATAGGGACTGTTTGGCTGCAACTTAAAGTTGCAGCTTATGGCTTATAAACCCAAAAATGTTTATTGGGGGTGTTTGCCAAAATAAGTGAAACTGGCTACTTAAAATGGATAAGTTGAATGTTAAGAATCCTTAACATTCAACTTATAACTTATAACTTATTCTCGATACACGCAATATATAATATCCTTCAAATCTTCAAAACCATATATCTTTTGATCCGTTCATTAAAAAATTGATATGTATATATCAAATTTCTCTACTCATCGAGATCTATCCATTGATATCCATTTATATATATTAAAAAAAAAAAGTTAACTTATAAGTTCTGATTTACCCAAACACTCTACTGCTTATAAGTTCTGATTTACCAAACACTCTAGGACTTATAAGCTCAGCTCTACTTATCACTTATAAAGCACTTACTCATTTTAAGCTATAAGTCAACTTTTGCTTGATATCCCAAACGCCCACATAGACATCAGTAGTTTCATCTCGAGAATGTGCTCCGCCAGGAACAACACTTAAACAAGCAAAAAAGATATAAACAAAAAAAAACATGAAAAACAATAAAAATAGAACCAAATGTATTAAAAAAAAATATAATTGGATCACAAAGCATAAAATACTTACTCATCAGCAACAACTTTATCAATAACATGAGAAGTATAGACATCGGTAATTTCATCTGGAGGAGTGCTCCATCAAGAACAATACTTAGACATCAGCAACTTAATATTTTTTTTGTTTAAATTCTATACGGTTAAAAAATGGAGTTCTAGGAATCAGGAAACATGAATATATGTGATAATTCTAAATCCCGATCTAGTTTTCACCGGTCAATCCCACGTCTGGAAGCGGTGTCGCTGCGGTTGGGATTCTGCAAAACAACACCGGAGGGGGGTTTGGACCCTGGCGGCGCCTCCGGCGTGAGAATAAGTAACGGCTTTGGAAAGGAAGACAGGACTTTAGAGAAATCTAAAAATGGAGAGTGTATGTATAGTGTGTGTATATTATAGGGTAAGTGCGTAAAAGAGAGAGTGTAACCCCTAGACATTTCCTCCTTGGTCTATTTATAGGCCCATGATTAGGGTTTAGGGATTGTACCTGTAATCATGAGCGTTGAATCCTAGGTAGGTAGGACACCCGAGGGATGTTGATAGATTGCACGTGTCCAGGTGAAGGATTGTGGCATCGCGTGCCAGGCTCCTGCTGACGTGTGGTTTGAATAGGAAATAATTGTCCCAATCATTAGGTATTCTTACGTGTCGTTATTGGGTGTGGACATCAATGATGACCTAAGCACGTCACGTAATGAGGCATAGATTTTCTCACGCAAGATATTGCCTTTGTCGCCAGGAGAGAATTAAACTTAAAACTTTAGCCATAGTCTGGCAATGAGTCCGGACTGGTATGTAGGTCATGACTCCAAGATGAGCCTGGACTAGGAGGTGAGCCATGACTCGAATGGTAATCCGGGTTCCAAGTAACTCCTAGCTCAGAAATAAGCATGGGCTATACATAGCCTATCATTTGCCCCCACTCCCTTATTCAGATTTTCTGGATGGGGGAGTAGAAACTCCTGAATAGATAACTTTGAATAAATTCTTGGGTTGATTGTTGCCCCCCAACCCGGATTGTTATCAAGGATGGCAATCCGGTGTTAAGAGTAAGTCATGGTTCTTTCTCAAGTCCAAAGCTGTGACGCCTTGGGTAACTTAGAAAAAATTTATTGGCTTGATTGTTGCCCACCAACCTGGATTGTTATCAAGAATGGCAATCCGGTGTTAAGAGTAAGTCATGGTTCTTTCTCAAGTCCAAAGCTGTGACACCTTGGGTAACTTAGAAAAAATTCTTGGCTTGATTGTTGACCCCCAACCCGGATTGTTATCAAGGATGGAAATCCGGTGTTAAGAGTAAGTCATGGTTCTTTCTTAAGTCTAAAGCTGTGACGCCTTGGGTAACTTAGAAAAAATTCTTGGCTTGATTGTTGCCCCCCAACCCGAATTGTTATCAAGGATGGCAATCCGGTGTTAAGAGTAAGTCATGGTTCTTTCTCAAGTCCAAAGTTGTGACGCCTTGGGTAACTTAGAAAAAATTCTTGGCTTGATTGTTGCCCCCCAACCCGGATTCTTATCAAGGATGGCAATCCGGTGTTAAGAGTAAGTCATGGTTCTTTCTCAAGTCCAAAGTTGTGACGCCTTGGGTAACTTAGAAAAA
Source organism: Heracleum sosnowskyi (assembly GCA_030848705.1). Lineage (NCBI taxonomy): Eukaryota > Viridiplantae > Streptophyta > Magnoliopsida > Apiales > Apiaceae > Heracleum > Heracleum sosnowskyi. The sequence goes on along the minus strand of CM061240.1, from coordinate 24,437 downwards.
ATTCTTGGCTTGATTGTTGCCCCCCAACCCGGATTGTTATCAAGGATGGCAATCCGGTGTTAAGAGTAAGTCATGGTTCTTTCTCAAGTCCAAAGCGGTGACGCCTTGGGTAACTTAGAAAAAATTCTTGGCTTGATTGTTGCCCCCCAACCCGGATTGTTATCTATGATGGCAATTCGGGGTTAAGAGTCCGGACCGAGTGGCATATTTATCGTTCTGGAATATGGAACGATTTCCGTTCCCCCCCCCTTTTCTTTTGAAAAGGTACTGCCCTTTTTTACCTCGAGAATCAAAATGAACTGCTGTCACAATTATTATCCCTGTCTTTTCTTCGTTTTTGTATTTTCTTTTTGTACTTCATTTTCTTGACAGCCAATACGATTCTGCCACCTGTCCTCTTAAATGTCCTTTTCACTTCCTTCTATAAAAACCTCTCAACAGTTCATTTCCTCTTTTTACTTCTTTTTCGAAAACCCTCTTCAATCTTTGCCTTTCCTCGACGTTTCCGCAAACCGCTTTTCCGGCGAAGGATCTCGTGAAGCCATCATTTTCTCCTGTATCTTGTAAGTTTTTCGATTCCCTTCGCTTTTTACTCCATATTTTTCATTTCAGTTCTACATTTGCCCCTTTGTGTTAACTGTTCATATTTTGATTTGGGGGTTTCGAAGAGTTTTTGGTTTTGTGTGATGTTGCTGTTTGTCTTTGTGCTATGGTGACTTGTTTGTGTCAGATTGGTCATGATTTCGGTTGCATGTGTTGTGAAGACTTTGATTGTGCGATTTTAGGCTTCTGGGTTTCGTTTTCGTGTTCTTGATGTTCTTGAGTTGAAGTTTTGTGTGTATATGTATGTATATTTGTTTTGATCTTGTTTTTGTAGTATGTTTTGGGTTTAAGTGTTTTTCACGATTCATGATTCTGTGGTTTTGTAACTGATCCGGACTTGGTGTAATCCGAGTAGTAATAATTTATCTGGTTTATGACTTGGCGAATGTTTGATTCAGTTATTGTAGAATATAGGGATTGAATAACTACTAGTTAAAATGTGTATAATTGAGAATACATAATCCGGACTGAAATAATAAAACTTACTTCAAATTGATCTTTCTAGGTTTATGGTTCGGGTTAAGTCTCGTGCAAATCGCGGCCGCCGTGTACTGAGACCCCTTTCTGACCCTTCTAGCTGTAACGAATCCCCAACACCTACTAACCCGGATATTATAGAATTGTTTTGGTGTAAAATGGCAAAAAAGAAGAAACAATCCGGACCGTTAGTAACCCAACTTTTTGTCCATGAACCTCCACGGGGTGGTGTGCTTAGTACTCCGGATGGGTTTTGGTCGGATACTAGCTACTTCTTTGTGAAGAATGATCCAAATATAGAGCAAAAAATTTATTATAGGGATCTTAGTACGTGTTATAGGAATCATCAAGAGTTTGGTTATCCCGGACCGTACAATGAATCCGAATTTTATTTCGCTTTTTCTAAGATGGGTATTAGCGAAGCCCCCTATCCCTTGAAGGAAAAGTTTACAAGTCTCCAAGACGTTCAGATGGACAAATTGGTCCGGGCTGCATTCCACCTGGGGCCCGAAATTAGCTGGAGATGGCCTCAGCCCGGGGAGAGGATTTACCACAGACCAAAGGACGGTTATATTGGCGTGTGGTTGGAGACGCTACGGTCTGGATGGAATCCCAGGTGTCATCAATTTGTAAAACACCTTTGTAAATATGTTTATAAAATTTCAGTAATGCAAATTACTCCCAATGGTGTGAAGTGGATAACTTGGTTCTTGGCTTCTTGTAATAAATTGGGTTATCAGCCCACCTTGCGACTTTTCCACCAGCTTTTTAAGCTAGTACAGTCCAACAAAGAAACTTTGTATGAGATCCAGTTTCGTGCGGAAGAATGCGGTTACCCGTCAGGTGCTGTCAAACCGGTCATTCAAAAATCGACTTTGAAGTTTTGGAATGGGGAACTTATCTTCTTGAAGGGCTTGGATTTGGAGTTCATGCCCCATATTGTTGCTGGTGTGGAGGCTGAAGTTTTTGATGTGTTCACACTCGAGGGGGAAGCCTTGGTTCAAATTCACAAGTTCTATGAGTGCCTTGGTTTCCAAATGACCCGGGATAGCTTTATGAAACATGATTTATTGTTTGAGCTTGGATGTAAGTTGTTGTGTTTTTTCTTTTTGTAACCCGGACTAATTCTTTTGATTTACTGATGTGCTTTTTCTTTCTGCAGGTTTGCCTTATTTCAAACCCGAATTGTACGGAATCATGTCTTCCAATGCTCTTGCTGCCTCTTTTAAGAAACTTGGTGGTGTCCACAGCACGAAGAATCCGGGGGATGTTGGAGGTTCCGGGTCAAGTGCATTGAAGGAGGGTGGTGCAGAATCTTTTGCCCTGAATGCTCATCAACCCGAACTTGTGGTTGATGCTGCTGACCTTGAGATAATAGATGATTTGGAGCCGCGTTCTCCGAAGAAGAGGAAGATTCATGTGGGACGGAAACCACCTGCCAAGGCAAAAGTCACTGTCAAGAAAATTGTTGCTAATGATGAGGGAAAGGGTCCGGATAAAGAACCTATCTGAATTGGAAACTATACTCTGGAGCAATTGGCTGGTATTTGCGCTGATATTCCTACTGATACCGATTTCGAAGAGATGGAAAATTCTGGTAGCAACGCTTGCTTGAAACGTCTAGTTGGCTACTGGGGACATGTATGTTGATTCTTGTTGAAGCCTATCTTTATGTCGTTTACTTTTGTCTTTTCGATATTTGATTTTTGACTTGTGTTTTGTAGACTGGTAGTTTAATCAGCGCACTTGCCAGTATTATTGTTACCGAACGGAAATCTGCGAAGGAGTTCGAGAATCAGAAGGATGCCCGGCTCCTAGATTTAGAACTTGAAGTTGCTTCTTTGAAAGCCAAGAATGTTGAGAAGGATTCTGAGTTCACTTCAAAATTAGCCGGGCTTCAAGCTGAAATTTCAGTGATTGAGAGGAAGGCCAATGACCTAGATGAGGTCAACAAACAACTTGTTTTGGAAAATGCCAATTCCCGTGAAGCTGTTATAGCCGAATTCAAGGAAGGTCTGAAATATGACCAAGCTGTTGCGGATGCTGCTGCTCCTGAGATTCTCCGGGCTTGGCTTGTTTCCGAACGTCATGTGAAGACTGATCCGAATGCCAATTGGGATTCTTTTTTTGGTGAGTTCTTGGCTGCAAAGCTCTCAATCGAGCAAGGGAAAGGAGAGCCCCAGCCTTTTGATGGCCATGTCCCGAGTTTCCTCCCGAATGCTTCTAACCCGGTCATGCCCACTCCGGACGATCATGCTGATAAGTAACTGCTTAGTATATTCCCCTTGAACTTTGGAGACTTATTTCTGTTGTAACCGTAAACTTTGTGTTGCTGTTTTTGCTCTCAACTTTAGGGATGTTTCCGGGTTTTACGGCCAACCCGGGTCCCTGTATTTGCTTTACGTTTTTGGTATAATCGTTTGCAATCTAGGTTTTGATGTTTTGCATGTCTTTGCATTTTCCTATCTGCTAAACTTATTGGTATAAAGTCTGAGGTTTTCTCTTTGGTGCGTATTGCTCTTGAGTCCGGTCTCATAGCTTAGTTTTGAGCCGGACTCTTTTTTTTTGTTCTTAGAATAAAATCTAAGTATGTGGTTTTATTGCATATTTCTCGTGAGTCCGGTCTCATAGCTTGGTCCTGAGCCGGACTCTTTTCTTTTGTACTTAGAATGAAATCTAAGTGTGTTGTTTTATTGCATATTGCTCGTGAGTCCGGTCTCATAGCTTGGTTCTGAGCCGGACTCTTTTCTTTTCTACTTAGAATAAAATCTAAGTGTGGTTTTATTGCATATTGCTCGTGAGTCCGGTCTCATAGCTTGGTTCTGAGCCGAACTCTTTTCTTTTCTACTTAGAATAAAATCTAAGTGTGTGGTTTTATTGCATATTGCTCGTGAGTCCGGTCTCATAGCTTGGTTCTGAGCCGGACTCTTTTCTTTTCTACTTAGAATAAAATCCAAGTGTGGTTTATTGCATATTGCTCGTGAGTCTGGTCTCATAGCTTGGTTCCGAGCCGGACTCTTTTCTTTTCTACTTAGAATAAAATCTAAGTGTGTGGTTTTATTGCATATTGCTCGTGAGTCCGGTCTCATAGCTTGGTTCTGAGCCGGACTTTTTTCTTTTCTACTTAGAATAAAATCTAAGTGTGTGGTTTTATTGCATATTGCTCGTGAGTCCGGTCTCATAGCTTGGTTCTGAGCCGGACTCTTTTCTTTTGTACTTAGAATAAAATCTAAGATTTTGCTTTTGGTGCGTATTGCTGGGGACCCTGGCTACAATATTTGCCTATGGCTCCGAGCCAGGGTTACTAGTTTGCGTATTGCTAGGAACCCGGGCCACATTTCATGCATATAGCTCTGAACCCGGGTTATTACAAGAAATTGAAATTTGCTGGAAGTAAAAAATACATGATAATATGAAAAGGAAACAAAACAACGAGATCGGTTTTATTTATAGAAAAATCAAGAATACAAAGCTCTTATTCTAATATGGGCTTGTGGGAGCTCCTTATTCTTTATCCGGTCGTTGCAATCTTCTTACTGGTAAAATTTTCGGAGTCTAAGGCCATGCCAAGTGTTGGGGACCTCAGAGCCATCCATATGAACCAACTTGTATGTTCCAGGCCGGAGTACCTCCATTATCTTGTAGGGTCCTTCCCATTTTGGCATGAGCTTGCCAGTATTGGTAGGGTCTGAAGCCTCGGTATCTCGAAGGACCAGGTCTCCAACTTGAAAGTTTTTAACCCGAGCCTTCTTCCCGAAGTACTCTCTTGTCTTCTCTTTGTACTTCCTCATTCTTTCAATTGCTTGGTCTCGAACCTCATCCACTAAAACCAAATTAGTCTGCAGTCCTTCTTCATTTGCAATCTCATCAAAATTAATGGCCCGGTGAGAGGGATTTCCAACTTCAATGGGTAGTAATGCCTCAGTACCGTAGGCGAGCTTAAATGGGGTTTCGCCAGTGCTAGTCCGGGGACTAGTCCTGTATGCCCATAACACGTTTGGTAATTCCTTAGGCCACTTATTTTTACTTTCCTGCAAGCGCTTTTCAATTCCCCGAAGCAGGATACGGTTTGTGACTTCAACTTGCCCGTTTCCTCTTGGGTATGCAACAAATGACTTTTTATGCTTGATTCCTCTTTCTTTCAGGTAGCTTTCGAACTCGGACCCCACAAATTGGACCCCTCCTTCTAGCGCCAAATGATAACTCCAAATCCCGATCTAGTCCTCACCGGCCGATCCCACGCCTGGAAGCGGTGTCGCTGCGGTTGGGATTCTGCAAAACAACACCGGAGGGGGGTTTGGACCCTGGCGGCGCCTCCGGTGTGAGAATAAGTAACGGCTTTGGAAAGGAAGACATGACTATAGAGAAATCTAAAAATGGAGGGTGTATGTATAGTGTGTGTATATTATAGGGTAAGTGTGTAAAAGAGAGAGTGTAACCCCTAGACCTTTCCTCCTTGGTCTATTTATAGGCCCAGGATTAGGGTTTAGGGATTGTACCTGCAATCATGAGCGTTGAATCCTAGGTAGGTAGGACACCTGGGGGATGTTGATGGATTGCACGTGTCCAGGTGAAGGATTGTGGCATCGCGTGCCAGGCTCCTGCTGGCGTGTGGTTTGAATAGGAAATAATTGTACCAATCATTAGGTATTCTTACGTGTCGTTATTGGGTGTGGACATCAATGATGACCTAAGCACGTCACGTAATGAGGCATAGATTTTCTCACGCAAGATATTGCTTTTTTCGCCAGGAGAGAATTAAACTTAAAGCTTTAGCCATAGTCTGGCAATGAGTCCGGACTGGTATGTAGGTCATGACTCCAAGATGAGTCTGGACTAGGAGGTGAGTCATGGCTCGAATCGTAATCCGGGTTTCAGGTAACTCCTGGCTCAGAAATAAGCATGGGCTATACATAGCCTATCAATATGTATAAAAAAACATATACTTTATCAATAATATTTTTTAGAATTAGAATTTGGTTTCAATCTCATTCTGTTTAGTCAATAATTGAAATTTATTTGTTGGGTTACAATATAAGATGTAACTAGAAGTCAAATGATCAATTATCGTTATAACATATTAAATAAAAAAATTATATATGTAGATCTACAACTATACTAAAAATTTTATAATAAAGACGAGTAAGAAGGATAACTAAAAGTATAATCAAATGTGAAGCTCGATACTCATTAAAAAAATATTTAAATTAAATACTTAAAACTGTAAATGTATTAATATAGGTTAAAGTTTCGAATAAAAAATATATGAAATCTAATATTAATAACTCCAAATTACTAATATTATATTAAATGAATATCATCAGTGACATGTTAATATCTAATATTTATATTATTAGATTTAAAAACACTAAAAGATACAAATTTTAATATTACTTAATACTTATATTATTTGTTCCAAAATATTAACAAAAGCATACAATCTAATCTAAAAATTATTGAAAGGATGTAAAAGAACTAATTAATGAATATTTATATTAGAGAAAAAAGGAACTTAAGGTTAACCTTAGGAAATTTCCTAAGGTAACATAGTTTTTTAGTATAAATTCTTAATGACAATTTATTACACATAATATTCTGAAAATGTAATAGTACCCTCAGGTTTTAATATGAGATTTGAGTATAAACTTAGGAAACTTAGGCGAGGTCTACCTTAGGATCCTCAACCTCTATATATTAATGCTCGGTTAACAAATATTTATAAAAGAATTCATACTTTGCTAGATTAAAATTTAAGTAGTCTATTGGACTACTACAACTTGCGGCACAGACAAACCATTAAAAGTACATAAGTTTAAAGTCTAGAACCTTCTTAATTCTTATGCAATTGAATCTCTAATACTTTAGGGTGAGTCGAGTATGGTCATTGGTGAAATCTCAAGTCATTGGTGAAATCTCAAGTAGCTATGGTTGTTCTCACTATTAGACCTAGGTTGAATCAGAATATGTGTTATGTTTTATATTTTTTAGGAAATAGAAAGTAATATAATATATGTATAACTTTAAAAAACTGATACGTAGTATGAATAGATATAACGTGTTGTGAGGGAAATTTGGTAACAACATCGAGAGAGAATATCGCTGGAATAATCAGCTTTTGCCCTTGATTATCGGACATAGCAGCAGCTTCACCCGTCCACAGCTCTGCTAAAGCTTCAAGTTTCCACTGCCGGAGCAGATGGTGATATGTGATGTTTTTGGGGGCTGAGTTGACAAAACCACCGGATGAAAAGGGCAGAGTAAATCCTACACGGTCAGCCAATTCACCGGAATATGTATCACAGAGAGTACACGAGCCTTATGCGTGTAGAGAGTGAAAATCTGAATCCCTTAGTCAAGTGCCTACATATCCTATTTATAGGAATCAAGCCCCATGTAGTTCTAATAGGTTTATACTTCTCAATCCTTGCGAATTCAACCACTTTAAGATAATCCATCTTAGAGTTATAGTCGAATTATGCACCTGTAGCTGAGCTTTCCAGTGTCCTAGTCCATGTCCATCACTAAGTCCTACAAAACCTCATGTATTTAATGTATATCCGAAATAACCAATATAAGTCCTATATTGTTTGTAAGTGTCCCATCCACCACATTTTATTAAGCCTAGAAGTCCTTTTCCAAGAGTAATTCCGTGCTCCTAAAGTATAAGAAGCTGAGTCCTTGTCCAACTCTGATTCTGTCCCGGGGAGGTTCGGACCACCCTGAACCTGTGCCTGCAGTCATAACACCCTGAACCTGCTCCTGCAGTCAAAACACCCTGAAGCTGCTCCTGCAGTCAAAACACCCTGAAGCTACTCCTTGGCACTATGAAGCTGAACTTCAATACATCCAATCCTCACCAAATCCATACTAGTTGGGCCTATATTGCATGTGGGCCTTAAATTGAGTCCATGTGAGATTTTGGGCACAACAACTACCCCCCGGTTCCTTGCAGTATTGAATACAAGAGGAACCAAAGCAAGACAAGGTTCAATCCTTCCTTATCCTTCTCAGAGAAATACATAGCTTCAACATCATGCTTCCAAGCTTACATGAGCTAACTCAGCGTAAGAAACAGGAAACACAACGCCTCCGCATATATACCTCAATCTGAATCCTTGAGTGAAAACTTCCTTTAAGATCCTTTAGACCAGGTGTGACCATCCAATTCCAATTGCGAGCTTCCTAGCCGAACCTACTAGCGACCAACCTTTTCCTTTGAAAACCATAACCTAACTCCTCGAGGTGTTCCTCTTCTCCGCGAATTTGCTCTTCATATGAAAAGCTCTTGTAAATGATGTCGTGAAGCTTCCGCTGTCAATGAGCTTCAAGTCTCCAGAACCTGCGCTACTAAAACAACTAGAAAAGATGATAAGTAGCATGAGCTAAGTAGCTCACCTATGTTATCCACGCCACTCGTACATATATAATGCATGTATGCAAGCAAGTATGTATGGTGCAAAAATGATTTTTGTATATTTATATGTATCTGTTGCTGCCTCTATAATCAAGTAGAACCTTGGCGAACACACTATTCAAGACATTGTGCCACGATTTTCAGAAATTTCCATTATCCAGACACATTGGACCTCGTTGTTTTCCAATACCGTGGAAAACATAAACCATTGAGTTTAACCAAAATAGCCATATACCGTGAAATACCATGAATAACCTTGAATAACCATATACCGTGGAATACCATGAATAACCTTGAATAACCATATAAAAATGTCGTAAGAGGAACCAAATGGAAGGCTGTGAAGACATCCTCAATCGTTGCCATGTCTTTTCGAGTGGTTACATAATGGGGCATATAGCATGCCTAGGTACCTACTCAACAACTTCAGCTAGCAAGTTTGAAAAATGTTTTTGTAAACCATGCATGATGATGAACTTTTGTTTATAAATCCATGCAAGACACCTTCTTTGAAATCATGTGATATGCACATTTAAATAAACACAAGTCCATGTGTGAAAATAATGATACATTTAAAAAGCTGAGGATCGCAATGAAGTTTTTAATTAAATGCTATAAAAATTTCCTTGCATGCCCCTAAAACATGTATGACTATGAATATGTAAGGCGTAGGAATTAAACTTATCTTTGTCCTTATAGCTCCACTTGAGGTTCAGGTTCGACCATTGAACCTACCACGTGGAAGCTCCCTCTTGAGTGAGCTGATGCTGAGAACCTCATTTCCCTTATGCAAGCTTTTCCATGGGAAACTGATTTACCCCCCGAGCCATCAGGTTTCCTTTCTATTTGACATGTGAACCTCTTTCAGCTTGAATCCTATCATGCTGAGAAGTTCAGCACCCGCTGGCTGAAGTCTGTAGTTGTACCTGAGCGTCAATGAACCTGCAAGCTAGAAGCTACACACTTGAAGCTGTTAGATGTTAGCTACGTGTTACAAGTAAATATTGAGGGACCTCTAAGTTGGAATCTGATAGCTGGAAGCTATTTACAACAAATAACTGACAAGGAACATGCTTGATGTATATTAGTATGGGTAAACCTGTCAAGCACAGATGAGGTTCAAAGTGAACTTGTTAAGAATAGGTGAGCTCCACGCGAACATGTTAAGCACAGGTGAGCTCCAAAGTGAACATGTTAAACACAGGTGAGCTCCACGCGAACCTGTGAGCCGTAGGGTGATACCAAAGGACATGTAGGTTGTTTCCAAGACCTATACTCCTCGATTCCTCTTTTCATCTGACCCTACTGTGCTTGGATCAAATGCATGTAGTTGTAGCTGTCATGTTATAAGCATATACGCGTACATGCAGCTTCATACTAGGGTCATACCTATGAACCTGAACCTTTTACATTTTAGTCCTAGACATGTATATGCACCTGCATAACTTGTTAGCCGGTTCATATAAAGCACATAGTATAATAGTCCACAAATTTCAAGTTCATACATGCGCGTTTAGATATACAAATTGCCATGCACCTAAATCTACCCAACTACCCATTCATGCAATCCATCGCCTAATAGTGTGAATCAAAAAATTGGTTATGGACCTTCTCCAAGTGCGCGCACATTTCATCTACACCTCTTCCAAGAGTGTGCTTTATCCACCTACACCTCTTCCGAGAGGTGTCTTATCCATCTGCACCTCTTTCAAGAGGTGTTTTATCCATCTACACCTCTTTCAAGAGGTGTTTTATCCATCTACACCTCTTCCAAGAGGTGTCTTATCCATCTGCACCTCTTTCAAGAGGTGTCTTATCCATCTACACCTCTTCCAAGAGGTGTTTTATCCATCTGCACCTCATCCAAGAGACATTAAAAGGTTTATAGTCAGCCATGTAAAGGGCTACAAAACTCCGGGCGCACTTGCACATCTCAACTGAGATGGGTACCTGATATTTACTCATATGAGAGCTACACATGCCTAAGAATCTAGGTGCATATATACGGAGGAGCTTACATTCATCCAACTCTGTGGATTTGGCAAAGTCCTAAAGAGATGTACAGGATTTATTCGCAGCTCATGCGAACCTGAACGCGTAAGCTAAACCTGTTTAGATAACCAATATTCCTGTACCAGTAAATAGATATGTGCCAATCCAAAAATATCCCTGATATATACCATGTAGGTAGTCAATATGATCTAAATCATGAGATCACTTTTTACCTAAGGTTGATCAATACGCGTATTTGCGTTATTGTAGCCACAAACCTGAGGCTCACCCGAGCTGTTATCTACCTCTTAACCAGAGATACAAACCATATATGATAAAAAATATTCACAGCATGATTATTCCAATAATATAATGTGTAAGTAAACCATCCTTGCACTTAATATCCTTAGGTACATAATCCATATTCCATAGATTAAAAGATCCATAAGCCATTTTATCCAATGCCTTAGAAAAAAAAACCAATTATCCATGCATATCCCTGCCTAGGGTAATGCGCCATTAAATTCCATGTACTTCATAAATCCGTATGAAGCTTAATCCGTGCTACAGCTTCAGGGTTTCGCCAACCTTGAACCTCCCTAGTGTAGTTTTGACCTATTTAGTGTTCCAGCTTGCAATCGTGCACGGAGTTTAATCCGGAGTGTGGCCTGTGTTTGGCTCCCACACTTTACCATAATATTTATGCCTAGTGTCCCTAGGGCTTATATGAGCTGTAATAAGCTTTATTTGTTGTATAACAATATCAAACAGGGGCTTCATTAAACCAGTCCTCTGGTGGAAGCATGAGCCTGTGACTTATAATCCATAAGTCTTAACCTTCACCTCATAATCCATGAGTGTGAATCTCCAATCCATTCCAATCCAATCTAATCTAATCCAAATCAATCCAATAAAATCCAATCTAATCCAAATCAATCCAATCAAATCCAATCTAATCCAAATCAATCCAATCTAATTTCATAAGTGCAGTACTAGAGGTTTGAACCTGAATCATTTGTTAGAAAATCCAGAATTTTCGAAATATCATCATGAGGTGCGTATCATCTACTACCCCTAGTTCTTGAACACATAATCAAATATAGTGAAGAACTTAAACCAAGTACTCATGCATTAAGATTCAAACATATCCATGGAAAGCATAAATAAAACATGTAATCATCAAGGCATGTAACCATGTATAATCATGTGGGGTGAACCAAGTGTATAATATTTCATATTGGTTGCATGTATAACCTCTCCATTCATGCATGTATTTCAATAAATTGAACATGCCAACAAGTAATAATCTTAAATCTAAAGATATAGCATGCCACATACTTGTCATTTAAAAGCAATCTTATGCATAAAGCAGTTTAGATTCTCATATAGCCATATAATTGAGATGTGATGGATGAACAACAAGTTCGTAAGACGTACCTCTAACCTTACCTTGCTTGTGCTATAGATATGGGGAATGACTTTCCTTCCGTGAGCCCTTCACACATCTCGGAACCTGCTTCCTTAGGAACCTGTGACCAGGAGGTGAACACCAATGAAGCTGCAACCCACAGCTGAATACCAGTCAACCTGCACCAGCAGGTGAATACCAATGAAGCTGAAACCCACAGCTGAATACCAGTCAACCTGCAACCAGCAGGTGAAGATCAATGAAGCTGCAACCCGCAACTGAATTCCAATCAACCTGCAACCAGCAGGTGAAGACCATTGAAGCTGCAACCCACATCTGAATTCCAATCAACCTGCAACCAGCAGGTGAATACCAATTAAGCTGCAAGCCGCAGCTGAATACCAGTCAACCTGCACCAGCAGACGAATACCTATCAACCTGCAACCAGCAGGTGAAGACCAATGAAGCTGCAACCCGCAGCTGAATACCAATCAACCTGCAAACAGCAGGTGAATACCAATTAAGCTGCAACCCACAACTGAATACCAGTCAACCTGCACCAGCAGACGAATACCCATCAACCTGCAACCAGCAGGTGAAGACCAATGAAGCTGCAACCCATAGCTGAATACGAGTCAACCTGCACCAGCGGGTGAATACCTATGAATCAACCTTCAACCAACAAGTGAAGACCAATGGAGCTGCAATCCGCAGCTGAATACTAATCAACCTATGCCATCGGTAAGTGACAATGAATCTGCAAAAAATCCACTCCAATCCTAGCCATAGCTTCACGTCCATATCCATGAGCACCACCAGAATCAAATCTTATTAGAGGTTCACACATCTGAACCTCAGAAAGCTCACGAACCTGAACCACTTATTGATTGTAAACTCCATTTGCTTGAAAATTTATCGCTTTCAAGATACCATCTTGGACAGCATGTCATCTACTACCCCCCGGTTCCTTGAAGCCATTAAATGCAAGAGGAACCTTATATAATCCGTAGTCAGGTTCAAACAAACTTCACCATGAACCTCGCAGTCAAATTCAACCAAACTTCACCATGAACCTCACAGTCAGGTTCAAACAAACCTCGTTGTCACTTGTAATATCACTTCCAATAAGTACCATGTTATCCATCCTCAATGGTAAATCCATAATTCCAGTTGTCAAATATTTGAGGTGTAGATTCCAGTTGTGAAACGTTAAGTATTAGGCTCCTTGCTTAGGTGGAGAACTAGATCAACACGTATATAAACCTTCACCATTTGGCCAATCCAACCTCCTTGTAGCTGCGCCATTAAGAGGTTCTGTACCTGATGGTAGTTGAGGGACCGCGAAGCTGAACCTCATTCATATTCCGTTTAGTTTGGTCACTGGTTGTTTTCAGAAACCTTCCATATATTATGGTATCCTCTACCCCCCAAGTCTTTGGAGTAGTTTGTCCATGACCAAGAATTGAACCTTATAGAGCCTCTCATTCTTTTGAAGGAGAAGTCTGAATAGACATCCACGAAGCTGGCAATATACGTCCAGCTGCAGCTTCCAACAAGTTTGGCAATCCGTGTGTGAAGCTACAACTCTCCATATTGATGGGAGGCTCGTAATCATTTTTTTCAGTTTTATTGGCGGACCTCCAGTGCCTCCAAGAATGCCTTTTACCGGGTAATTCAGATTTTTTTTCATCCTTTTGTAAGGAAACATCCGACAATAGTGTCCGAGGGGAAGCTACCCCTTCAAAGATAGGAACCTCCTTGTAAGGTTCACCTAATTTATATCCATTGCCTCAGCATAATAAGATCCAAGCCCAATTCAGCCGAGATTCCTTTATCAGCTCCGTTGCTCTCTGTTTCTCTCCCGAGCTTCCATAGTTTTTTGGTCTTTTCCTCGAGAGGTTCGGGTTTGAACCTCGCACTACTTCCTTTATTAACCGAGAGGTTACCCGTACCTCTTTCCTTATTTGGTAGCATCATTCTCAAAACCAAATCACCAACCTTTAATGGACGAGCACGAACCTTGCTGTCAAAGTACTTCCGAGTACGTTACTGGTATGCAGCTAGCTTCAGCTGCGCAGTAGCCCGAGCCTCTTCCACTAAATCCAAATACAAATAGTGATTCATCTCATTATTCCCAGGATCATAATTGTCCCTTCGAAACGATCCAGCCCCAATTTCAACGGGAACTATAGTCTCACAACTATAGGTTAAGGTGAAGGGTGACTCCCCAGTAGTGGTTCGTGGTGTTGTGTTGTATGACCACAAAACCATAGGGAGTTCCTCATGCCAATGCCTTTTGTTTTCTTCCAACTTGGTCTTCAAGGTCTGTTTAATAATCTTGTTGACAGCCTCAGTTTGACCATTACTTGTGGGTGATAAACTGCCGTGAACCCCTTTTGAATCACAAGATCATCACATAGCTTCCGGGTAGGCCTAGGTTACAGCTGCTTGGTTTGGAGAAGCTTCCAACATGAGAACCTCTTTCACTGAAGATTCAGCTTGACCTAGGTGCAACTTCATGGCCGACAAAGTACTCCTTCTTTTCCTTGACCTTTTTCCTTAGACACCTCCTTTTATGCTCTCTTTTACATGAGGTATTAAGCAAACTAGAGATTCGCTCTGAACCTCCTTCATCAGATGTAAAAACTAGACATCTTGGAGAATCTTCCTGATCGAAGTACCTTCCATCATTGAACCTCTCCTAGCCAATACTCGTTCCTGGAAAGAGCTTCGCAGTTTATCAAACATGCTGGTGCCTTTGGTAGGTGAAGCTGAAGAGCTAGTCAACCAAAGTGAAGCTGGACCAATAAAGCTGCATCTCACAACTAATCCCAATGAAGCTATAACCAACATATGAGTTCCAATAAAGCGCATGTGAAGCTAATGATCCGCATAACACAACTTCTGGCCAATGAACCTGACTCATTCCTTGCTAAAAACTCCATTTGGCTTGAAAATTTAGCAATTTCAAGATACCATTCTCGGGCAGCACACCATCCACTACCCCTCGGTTCCTTGTAGTATAAAACACAATAGGAACCTTATATAATCCATTACTACGTTCAACCAACCTTCCATTTCCAGTAAAAAGAATAGACAACTTCAGCTACAAACCTCACAGTTCAACATCAGCTACGGACCTCTCAGCTCAGCTTCAGCTACGGGCCTCTTGGCTCAGCTTCAGCTACGGACCTCTCGGCTCAGCTTCAGCTACGGACCTCTTAAGCCTTAACCTCCAACTGGTTGAATCTCTCCAGATGACATTTATCTCCATTAGTAGGTGGAGGTTCAACTTTTCACCTATCTACACCTCGACAGAGATTCTGAGTAGTATACACCTAAACCTTTATTCCAGTTCCTCTTCATCACACTAGATATCCACATCCTCATGTTTTTCCAAGTTCGATCATACCTCCTCGTTAAAGAGGTTTTATCTAACTCCACATGTACCTCCTTAATCAGGAGGTTCACATCCAGTTCTATTTGTACCTCCTCAGTTAAGAGGTTTCCCTTGCCTTTGCCGCTTGAACCTCTCGACTGAGCCTCTCTGGGTGGCCCGTACCTCCATTGATAGATGGACGTTAAGCTTCACATGCCCTACCAATTATATCAGCGCTCCTGATGCGAGAAGCTCTGGGGTCACTCGAAGTTGTTCACACCTGAACCCGCACCTGATTCATAGATATAAACCTGAAGCTCATGCGTACCTACTTTCCGGCTATTCCAGACCATAACCTCTATTAGAAATCCATCTTTGGCCATTCTTTTCTGGGCTCCTTCCATCAAAAAAAAATTTCAGGCATCTTGGAGTCGCATCTCCTTGTTTTATGCCTTTTATCACCAAATAACAAGAATAAAGGTGGCTGGGGAACCTCCTTTTGGCGGTTTTAAGAGCTTCAGTCTAAAGCTCTCTTGTTTGCACCTCCTGGCAGACTCTTTTTCACCCTTTTTCCGGTGAGCCATGATTTATCCTTCGTTTCTTCATCTTTTATATCTTTTTTCTAGAAAACCTCCATTGTTTTTCGTTGTACGATCATCACCGAAGCTTTTCGTCATCTTTCCCCTCAAAAGATCAATAAAACCCCTCCTTCTAGCGCCAAAATGTTGTAAGGGAAATTCGGTAACAACATCGAGAGAGAATATCGCTGGAATAATCAGCTTTTGCCCTTGATTATCGGACATAGCAGCAGCTTCACCCGTCCATAGCTCTGCTAGAGCTTCAAGTTTCCACTGCCGGAGCAGATGGTGATATGTGGTGTTTTTGGGGGCTGAGTTGACAAAACCACCGGATGAAAAGGGCAGAGTAAATCCTACACGGCCAGCCAATTCACCGGAATATGTATCACAGAGAGTACACGAGCCTTATGCATGTAGAGAGTGAAAATCCGAATCCCTTAGTCAAGTGCCTACATATCCTATTTATAGGAATCAAGCACCATGTAGTTCTAATAGGTTTATACTTCTCAATCCTTGTGAATTCAATCACTTTAAGATAATCCATCTTAGAGTTATAGTCGAATTATGCACCTGTAGCTGAGCTTTCCAGTGTCCTAGTCCATGTCCATCACTAAGTCCTACAAAACCTCATGTATTTAATGTATATCCGAAATAACCAATATAAGTCCTATATTGTTTGTAATTGTCCCATCCACCACGTTTTATTAAGCCTAGAAGTACTTTTCCAAGAGTAATTCCGTGCTCCTAAAGTATAGGAAGTTGAGTCCTTGTCCAACTCTGATTCTGTCCCGGGGAGGTTCGGACCACCCTGAACCTGTGCCTGCAATCATAACACCCTGAACCTGTGCCTGCAATCAAAACACCCTGAAGCTGCTCCTGCAGTCAAAACACCCTGAAGCTACTCCTTGTCACTATGAAGCTGAACTTCAATACATCCAATCCTCACCAAATCCATACTAGTTGGGCCTATATTGCACGTGGGCCTTAAATTGAGTCCAAGTGAGATTTTGGGCACAACATAACGTAACCCTCTGAATCTCCAAAGATGGAGAAACAAAACTCTGTAAACTCTGAATCTTCGGAGAAACTAAACTTTGTAACTCTGAATCTCCAAAGATGGAGAAACAAAATTCAAACTCTGAATTCACTCATGAATTCGATTATCAAAGCTATCAAAGAATAGCCAAAATTTCAAATTTATTATCAATATCGTCTCCCAAAAGATTACAAGACAAGAGTATATATAGACTAAACAAATAACCTTATCATGATTAAAATACAATTAGAATTCAAGATCAGCTAGAATTTAGCTAATATTTGAACTCAACAAGAAATCCCATCAAAATCCCGATCCAACTTAAAAATAAAATCCTAAGTGCTTAAAACAAAGAAAAATCCTTTTAAGTGAAAGGTAAAAACTTGCAAGCCAAATATCTACTTTCTCAACAAGGTCAATAAACAGTTGGACTTATTATTAATAAACTAAATAACTAGATAATTAAACCCCAAATAACTAATAAATGTATTCTTCTTCTCAATAATACATATAAATAAACTATATGAGAACTCTAATTTACTTTCCCCTCTGTTCCTCATCAAAAACATATAAAATATTTTTCGAATTTTTGATTTTTAACTGAACCGAACCGGTTTCATTTCGGTTTGAATCGAAAAATTAGAAAAAGCTTAATCGAAAACAAATCGAAATTTTGATTCATTTTTTTGGATTCAATTCGATTTTGCTCAACCCTACTTTAACTTGTGAATTGTTCAATGATGTTTTAGCTAATAATTAGTAGAAAATGTTTTTGACTAGCATTTAGTGGCGATCAAGTTATTCTTAACTCCAATACACATGTTATATATATAAATATAATATAAGATAAAAATAATCATGGATAAATATTTATTACAATACATATAAATGATGGGTTCCTATACATACATATCAAAAATTGGAATATGCAGTTTATTTATATTTTAATGAATTATATTTCAGAACCCAACCAATAGTATGCGGAAGGGGACATGATATAGTGCATGTTTGGATTATCACAAAAAATTGACTTATATCTTAAAATGAGTAAGTGTCATATAAGTGTGATAAGTTGATGAATTCTTATAAGTTATACGGGTGTTTGGATAAATTTACTTATAAGTTAGTTAAGAGTTTGCTAAATTAAATTTGAAAAATAATTATTAAATACAATGATTTCAACACTTGCATTTTAAATTTAAAAAATATTTAAAAATACAAAGGTAAAAATATAAAGTATTAAAAAACAAAGAAATCAAGTAATAAGTTAATAAGTTCAGGAAAATGTACCTCATTATTAACATTCAACTTATCAACATCTATACTATATTATAATAGACGAAACATTAAAAGGTGGTCGGTTGGTTGTTACTTAGTGATTTTACCTAACTACCCTTACTTATTTTAAAAATTTATTATTAAATAATAAAATTAGTCATAACCAATTACTTTTTCAACTAAAATCTATTACTTTTTTCTATTTTTTCTAACAAAATCTCTCTTTTACTAAAAAAATCACTGCAATTACCTTTTTCAGCTAAAAAATGTTACTTTTTTTATTTTCCTTTAAATCTCTATTTTTCCAAAATTATCACGGGAAACTCTAACTTATTTATTTTAAAATCTATTTTCATACTTTTATTTATGGGCAATTAGCTTTTTCACTTAAAAAATGTTATTTTTTATATTTTTCCTTACTAAAACCTTCATTTTCCAAAAAAATCACGGGCAAACATGTTAGTTTTTATATTTTTCCTTATTAAAACTCCTCTTTTTTCAAAAATATCACAGACAAGACGTTACTTATTTATTTTAAAACTCCTCTTTCAAAAATTTTAATTATTTAAAAAAGTTTAACACACCATATATATATTTTTTTAACAAATGCAATAAACGTAAATAATAATAATAAAAATAATTATTATGAATAATCCGTGCATCGCACGAATTTTAAGCTAATAAAAATTATAAGTTGGGTTAACAAACGCTTTGTCTTATTAACTTATGATGATGTACACGTAAAGTTCGTCAAAAAGGCCCCCTGTTATGTCAATTATCTGAATTTCGTATATCTAACTACAAAAGGAAGTTGTTTAGAGTTGTTTCATTGTTTGTATTATTTTGAAAACTAGTATAGTACATTTGTAAAAGCTGATATTGGATTTGGGACTTCCACGGCTGCTATTAAGCCATCGTAAAATCCAAAAAGGTGGCACCTTAAATTCTGCGAAAGTTCCAAACGCCAAATCACTCCCGTGTCTCACACTTCTCTCTCTCCCCACCTTTTACACATTCTCTCCCAAACCTCTCTCTCTCTCTATCTCTCTCTCTCTCCACCTTTATACATTCATTCTCTCCCAACCAATCTCTCTCTCTCTCAAACCCCTCTCTCTCAAACCCCATTTCACAATGTCACAACAACCAACCGACTCCTCCAAACCCCTCCCAATCCCACCCTACATGAAAGCAATCTCCGGCTCAATCGGCGGAATTGTCGAAGCCTCATGTCTCCAACCAATCGACGTAATTAAAACCCGGTTACAACTCGACCGGTCCGGTTCATACAAGGGCATATATCATTGTGGAAGCACTGTGGTGAAAAGTGAAGGGGTTCGAGCTTTATGGAAAGGATTGACTCCATTTGCTACTCATTTGACACTTAAGTATGCGTTGAGAATGGGGTCTAATGCTGTGCTTCAGAGTGCTTTTAAAGATAAAGAGACTGGAGAGATTAGTAATCATGGGAGGGTGTTTTCGGGGTTTGGGGCTGGTGTTCTTGAAGCGCTTGTTATTGTTACCCCTTTCGAGGTAGCTTCAATACTCGTAAATTTAGTTTAAAACTTGAAATTTATTAATTTTTACGTTCGATATCATTTAAAATGTATGAAATGTTCTGTTTGTATGCAATTGTAGTGGATACTAGTTTAATTGAGTTTAGTTTTTCGGATAAATGGTAATGGGAGTAGGAGTGTAATCTCGAAGAACTAACGTTCTCGTTGAATTTAAAAAGCTGAATAGAGAGCGGAATTTTGTGATGGTACATACAGTTAATGAATTTTAACTAAATTGCGGGCTAAGATAAGTAACTGTTGAATGTTGTTAGCGTAGGTACTAAGCTGGTTCGTATTTGTGGTCTGATTATATGGAAATGTATGTGCTTGTATTGTTGTGTGTACGATAGGCTGTACGTTTGTGTATGAAATGTATGGTAAGGATTCATTTGAAGGCAAACAAAGTAGGTGTGTGGTAGTTAGATTATTTGAGTGTACTCTTTCCTATGAATGGTAATTGAAGGAGTTTAATTTGGAGAAGAATTAACATTCTAGTTGAATTTCAAGAATTGAGCACAAAATGCAACTTTACGGTAACATGCACAGTTAACAGATTTTAGCTGAATTGCTGACGAAGATAACCAACTGCCAATAATATACAGCTGTAAGTGAATTTTATGTAGATGTCTTTGTGAGTTTAGTTATTCGGGAAGATGGTAATGGAAGTAGGGAGTGTAATCTCGAGGAATTAACATTCTCGTTGAATTTTGAAGCTGAATAGAACGTGGAATTTTGTGCCAGTATGTACAGCTAATAGACTTTAACTAAATTGTTGGCTAAGCTAAGTAACTGTTAAATAATATTGTTAGCTTAGGTTCTCAGCTGGTTTGTATTTTTGGTCTGATTGTATGGAAATGTATGTGCTTGTATTGTTGTGTGTATAATAGGCTGTAGGTGGACACTAGGTTAATTTAGTTTAGTATATATTAGTTTAATTTTTTGCCCTGTCTTCAGAAATATATACTTTTTTGTATGAAATGTATGGTAAGGATTCATTTGAAGGTATACACAGTAGGTGGATAGGAGTTTGATTATTTGAGGGTACTTTTTCGTATAAATGGTAATTGAAGAAGGAGTTTAATTTGGAGAAGAATTAACATTCTAGTTGATTTTAAAGAATTGAGCACAAAATGGAACTACACCGTAACATGCACAGTTAACAGATTTTAGCTGAATTGCTGATGAAGATAACCAACTACCAGTAATATACAGCTGTGAGTGAATTTTATGTAGATGTCTTTGTGGAGATCTCCAGGAGGAAATGCATTATTTATGTCTAGTTGGGATGTGGTCCAACCTTTCATGGTTGTAAGAGTCAATAAAATCTCAATGATAGTCATCTTTGCCCCAAAGGTTTAAATGTAATAAATACCTGCATTTTATGTTGACCTCCTTGGCCCCAAATTCGGTTTTGTATCTATCCAGGCTGCCGTCAGCTTATATGTGACTTTAAATGCCACATGCAACCTACATTACCTTGTTATGACAAGGCAGAGAATTAAGAATGGAAGTGTTTAAGTTGCATAACATTAAACCAGTTGGGATCTTGATCAGCTTCTTTGAAATGAGTGGGCTTAGGTATAGCTAGTCATATGGTGTTGGTGAGAAAAATTATCGAACCTAGCAGGCAATTTTGTTTTATAGAAGGAACGTCTAATGGTACTGAAAAAAAATAGTGTTTAGCAGGCAATGTACACACACCACAAGTATCGAAACTAGTTGGCAAATAAGGAGTTTGATTTGGTGAAGATGAAACTGCAGGGCAGAATAGTGTTTCCGAATAGTAGAGACTGTTTGTTTGGCGAAGAACATGCGATACAGATTAAGTTCAGGGTGAGACCAACAGGTTACTGGATAGAAGCATAGTTTGTTCTTTTCTTGTTAGCTTATAGATTCTAAAATTCAATTTTTTTTCCGGTTCAGCATAAAACGCGAGAAGATAGAAAACTACACTTAAATATCAAGGAAATTTGAAACATCGCAGTGACTAATAAACCGAGGTCATAATGAGATCAAGTGGAAAAATGTGATTATTGCATAAGAGTCTGACTCATTCATATTTCTACTTTCCCCTTCCCTTTTCTTTCTTCCTTCTGGTAACTATATTTTAACTGTGTGTACTATGTACAAGTAGTTGCATTTATGAGCACGTGTCCTGATAATATATTACAACGCTGTAGCGAGGCAAAAGTTGAGATTCAGTATGCAGAAATGTTGTACATCATGATGCTAGAACAATTTACATGGAAAGAGAACATAGGATGAGATGACACTGTGATCGCTTAGGAATACTTATAGAAAGTTCTCAGGGCATCCACTTTCACGGTGACCTTGTTTTCGTGGTTAGGCTCTCTAGAAGAATTTCTCAGAGATTTCCACTTTCATGTAAATCTGGTATCTACAATTATAGAAAGTTCAGAGTGGATGACCTTGTTTTCATGTAATTTTGGTAGTTAGGAATTATTGTAGAAAGTTCACAACGGATGACCTTGTTTTTTGGTTATGGTCTCTAGATGAATTGCTCAGAGTTTTTCACTTTCATGTAATTTTGGTTTTTACCGCTGACATCGATTGGCTTCAATTTCAAGGAGTTAATATGTTATTCATTACAGGTGGTGAAAATTCGACTGCAGCAGCAAAAAGGGCTAAGCCCTGAACTTTTGAAGTACAAGGGCCCTATACACTGTGCTGGCGTAATTATACGTGAAGATGGCCTTCGTGGGCTCTGGGCAGGAGCTTCCCCAACTGTCATGCGGAATGGGACAAACCAGGCTGCAATGTTCACGGCCAAGAATGCTTATGACAAAATCTTGTGGAAGAAACATGAAGGCGATGGAAGAGTCCTGCTGCCGTGGCAGTCTATGATTTCAGGATTTCTTGCTGGGACAGCTGGTCCGATCTGCACTGGTCCATTTGATGTTGTAAAAACAAGGTTAATGGCTCAGAGTCGATCTGATGGTGATATGAAGTATACGGGCATGTTTCACGCAATCAAAACAATCTATGCGGAGGAAGGTTTACTTACCTTATGGAAGGGACTTCTGCCCCGGCTCATGAGGATACCACCCGGACAGGCAATTATGTGGGGTGTAGCTGATCAAGTAATTGGCTTCTATGAGAAAACTTACATTAATAAAGCAACTCTATAGGTATCGTTCGTAACATTATTGAGATCTCAATTCTGTTGCAAGCATGAAGGCCTGTGACTTTTTATAGTATACATCATCTCTTTCCTCCAAGTATTGCGGTTGGACTGACTATCATCTTCAAGCACACCCAGGTACATGCTGCATTATAGTTCAAATCAATTTTCTCTTCTCACCTGTATGTATAGAGATCTAGGGCTCTAACTACATTTCTCCCATTAAATATCTTTTTAACGAAAATGTTTGATAATATTTGCATATATACGTTTAGATTCTGAGAAAGCTAAGGAGTAAGGATATGCATTAGAAGGAGAGAACTGTCACAAAATTAATAATCTAAATATCGCAACTAACCTTTTTATATCCACCTTCTGATGCTTCACACCTCTGTCTAGTTGTCTAAATTACAGGTGCTTTGCCAGCTTATCTAGATTCTATCTCTCTGAATACTTCATCATTAAGAGCTCAAGCGTTTGGTGTTCTGTTTTTGTTTGTTTTATATGTATAAACTACTCGAGACTAATTCGACGCTAGGCATACTTCCCATACAAAGGGTTTTCTTGTCATCCTGTGTATAACCCAGTATCTACTCTTATTTCATGCTGTTAGCCTGTTACCCTGATTTTGTCTGAAATTTACTTTTTGCATTTTGTAGTACAGGACCGTAGTATTTGCATCGGGCTATAGTGTAGCACTGAATTACGTTTGAGTACTTCCATGACTCGCTAAAATTGTTGAAGTGATATAGTCCTATATATTTGCGCTTGTCCTTTTCTTTTCTTCTGCCTCCCCCTTCTAATTGTTTTTGAGATCTTGTGTTGTAGAACTAGACATGAATCTTATTTTCCGTGAATGAGTGAATTTGTTTTCGTAATTGCATAATGTGCGAATACATAGTGTTATGATTGCACTGGTGTAATTTAGATTTTTACTTGATCATCGTTGCATTCTAATTCAGCAATGTATGTTTTCTTGGATGAGCAGTGTAGGGAGCTCACTGGTGCGTCAGAAGAATCTGCCTAGTCTAACCTCAATACTGAGCATTACATGGTCACACATTCTTGCTGGTGAAGAGGGATGGTAACATTAGTAGAATAATTAGATGACGAAAAAAACTGCCAATTTCTTTATTAGTAGTTCATGAACATCTTATAGTAATGGCCTTTATATTAGTTTAGAATTTCATGTTATTTAGGCAAGGAGGGGACTTGTTATTCATTGGATTTGCAAGGTAGTCAGTTCTATTTGCGAGTACTTCATCCTATCATGCATGCTTACTTTTACATTTCAGATTATTAGGGAAACTGGGGAAGTGCTACATTGGATTGACCGACCCCCCCCCCCCCCCCCCCCCCAAAACAAAAAAAAACACTGTTTAATGAATTTATGGTGTGTACGCATGCACTCACACACCCAACAAAGAAATGGTTATTGACTTGTTTGCTGAACTGAGAAAAGGAATTCATTTTGCTTACGTTTGGCAAGCACTATCGTAGGCAGGAAATGAGCCACGAAAGAGATTCTTAGAATACATCTATGTGCTGGTTCCTTGAATTATTATATACTCCAATTT